>OU342539.1:13752500-14952500 GCA_910589475.2 Bembecia ichneumoniformis | reverse complement strand
CGGCTTTTCAAAGTTGGCTCTGGTCTGGATCTGGAAAGTAGTGGCAGGGCACACTGCGATTGCCGTCATTTGGGCAGCCCATCTGGCGGCAGTAACCACCCCCTTACAGAGGACCACCATGAAATAACAGCACGCGTGCTGTTGTGTTTCGGTTGAGTAAGGGATGCCAGAGCCCATTTCCCTAACCCTTTCCAATCCCTTATCCTACTGTAGTCGGCAACGCACTTGCAGCAGCTGTGGCGTTGCTTGTGTTATAGGCGACGGTAGCCACCTACCATCAAGTGGACCGAGAACCTGTTTGCTGATCTTAAAATAAAAAAATATCGTCACCGTTGAGCAAATGATCGCTATAAATGTCCTTTATAGAGCGACCTGCCTCTGACCGCTCTGGTCCGATTTAATAATTTAATAATCTATAAAAAAATCATTTACTTTATAGTCGGTTGTACTTTACAAAAAAATAGTTTCTAATTACATGTATATCTTTAGTCATTTATTAATAATAATATTATTATTAATATAATAATATTATTAATAATATAATAATATTATTAATAAATATATACATAATTTAAATTTATTTAGTAAACGTATGATAAAATAAGGCAGGCGTTCGAAATCACGCTGGGATTGCGGGGTCAATAAATATTGTCAACATGATCACAATTAAGTCTACACGTATAACTTCGCAACGTTCAAATCGTAAATATGAAATAAGCAATTCCAAGAAATATTCCATAGGCGTAAAATGTTACTCAGCAGTGTACGCATGAGAGCGTATTTCACGCTCAACTAAAGGAGACGTGGCGCCTCGCTCGCTCGCCTGATTGCACCCGAGGACGTCCTTCAAAGTGAATACCAAGACGTGACTCCACTCAGCACTCACACACTTGAAAACAACTCACATCCACCGCTCTCGTTGCTAGCGGCCGGAGCTTTTGTGGAAGCCTGAAGACTTTTTTGTGACAGAACGGTAGTCATTAACTGCCCACTTGCTGATAAACACACAAATCGCATTTTATATTATGTATACCTAATATTCCAGACAGACCGTAGAAAAATCCGGAAAGAACAAAGAGAAGATAGGGAAATTTGACACAATCCTATGAACTAAAAAGAAAGGGCAAAGCCTTAGCCGACGACTAGATCGCTGTTACCTATAAATCCACCTATAAACGCGAGTGCCTAATTAGTGCAATTTAAAAGCTGTACATCAAACAAGATATACGAAAATCTAAAATCATACCAGTGCATGTATATTAAAACCCTACATAAAAATTTTGAAATAGTAGTGTAGCAACCGTACCGAGTGAAGGTGTGGAAATAAATATATAGAAAACCCATTAACGGATAAATTGGAATAGCTCTGAAAAGAGCTGCTTATCAGCGTGGTTTTCTATATTTATTTGATCACCGCTGGATTCACGACGGAGGATTAATGGGAGCCAAATGCTGACTCGGCGCAAAAGGGCAAAATACCTTCGCGCGCGGATAGAAGCGCGCGCCGCGCTACCTAATACCACAGTCTAACCATACTTACTTACGTCATACAGTCGAGCAACGCTCAATGTTTTAGCCTGCAAACTGAAGCGAGTTCGCCGAACGTCGCCCTCTACGCAAGTACATTCGTTGCCTGACTGTATGACGTAGGTATGGTTGGACTGTGCTAATAATCTGTATGTTAAAACTGTATAGGTATCATACGGAGTAGGTATTATTTCACCAATATAATCGGACAAAGTAGTAAAACGGAAATTATGTACAAATTACTCGTATGATTATTTAACTGATAGCGATGTTTGAAATTGACGATTGGATGTCCACTGGCCTCCAACATAAATTTCCAATTGCATACATTGGCCCCAGCATACACTTCCATTCAAAATATTTATTTAGTATATCTCGATTTGTATCATTTATTCATTAATAACACCAAAAATCCCCGTCCGAAACCATTACCAAAAGGGTCTGTCGTGTCCTCGAGACATTAAGATTCGTAACTACATTTGTAAAATAGGGTAGAAATTTTATTAGGGCAATTTTCGTCGCGTTAATCCATCAAATTTGAAACATTAAGCAAACTGATTTGGGCTGGCAGATATCTCGTAAGGTAATTACGTAATATATCATTACCAAAATAGGTGTATACAGTGATTGTATCAGCGATTAGTTTTATTCGGAGAATCATTGTCCGAACAGGTGGTAATCAATACTAAGTTGAATCGCTTTGCAAAAGCTTTTGCATAAGTACACGCTGTCTAAAAAGGAGATTCATCAGAAAAAAAGTAGTTTCCGAGGGATCATCTAATATTTAAAAATTAGATTTAGAAAAATACGATAAAGTTTCAATCGATGTTTCAACGACTCGAGAGAAAAAAGGGCGCAAAATTAGTAGTGGTTTTTCCACTATTGTAAATATGCGCACTATACGACTTAAGGGCACCCTTTGCGAGCGCGTGAAGTCAGTTAATTGAAATTTGAGAGAATTTGTTGTCTCAACTTACTTGTTTACCACTTAAGGTAGCTATCGACGACCCAATTTAAAATTTACATTACCTATATAGCTAGAATGTTTTCATGAAATTTTATTTTCATAGTCAGGAATAGCAAAAATTGAAACCGCGAAAATGTCACAAATTCCTGTACATTTTAAAAATTAATTGTACTAGATAATGAAATTAATTTCAGTTTTTAGTTTACATCAAAACCTTCATATGTTATAGAATGTCATATTTTTTTATGAATTGCTTCGACCAAAACTAATTAGGATGGTATCGGCAAGCAGCTGTCGTTGGCAAGTGAGATCTTAAAATATGGGCGACTGAGAATATTTTTTTTAATTTTACAAAAACCCATTTTTAAATATCATCATTGCTATAATCACAAACAATTTCAAAATGAGAATAAAGAGGATTGGCATTTTATGACGCAGTATGTTCTGCTGTAACTATTTTTCTGCTATGGAATAATCTTTACAATATTTTTAGCAACTAAACGACCTTTTCAAAATTAATTAATTTATCATCTATTTCTATTTTAAAAAGTGTTCTATTTTCAAAGTAATTTGTTAGAAATTACACATGTGGTATAAAATGCTAAGACGCGAACCCGCGGCGGTAACATTAATACCGAAATGGACGCCGAGATAATGGAGCTGGAACAGAATACGTTAAAGTCTCTAAATTCCCGACAAAAGTAATAAAATCTAGGCAACATTGCGTCGATTTCCGCGAAATACTCGTGTCGTGTTAGAGAGAAAGCATCAGTACTAACTAACACACCTATAGTATCTTTCTTCTTTCGATTTTGTAAAGCATTCATTACTTGTCTTGTACTCAAACTTGAAATTGATGGCATCAGAGGAAAAGCTTGCGATTGATAGCTTCATATTTGGCTAGTAGAAAACAAGGTACCTGCTAAAATAACTAAAAGTACACATATTAGTAAAGCTATGGTTAAGTTCATGTATGGATCTAAAAAGGTAACAGGGCGGGGATCCTACTTGGTTCAAACACATAAATAATTTGTGTCACCTATTGAATATTGCAGTATTCTAGCAAATATATAAAAAAATGGAGATAAAATAAGTGAAACAAAATAAAGGATTTCGCACTGATTTTGTAGATAAATCTTTTTATACATTTACTAGCTGACCCAGCAGACGTTGTCCTGCCCAACCCGAAAATAATTCAGTAACCCGATTGTGGCGCCACCTATCGGATCCAATTTTATTTTCAAACCATACGTCAAAGTGACGCGACACTTCACGTCAATAAACGAAGGTTAAATTATTTGGACATTGTTCATACAAAAATAGTAAAATTGCGATTAAAAAATGGGTGGTGGGGGTAGGAGGGTGCAAAATACTTTACGACCTATTCTCATACCTACCAAATATACAAAAAAAAATCATAAAGATCGGTCTAGCCGTTTCTGAGGAGTTTTGTTACAAACACTGTGACACGAGAATTTTATATATTAGAGATAGAGATATAATAACTCATTGTAATCGAAAATATAAAACATCGTTTGAAGGTCTTAAAAAATTTCAAAGACAACAAAATCATAAAAAAACCGGTGTGGTCCACGTAACGTTAGATGACTTACCGTAACGTGGACCACAGTTGACATCCCCGACCCACGCCCTGAAACATGTCAGCAAAATAAATGCTGTCATTTCACTGTGGTTAACCACTTTACGAGGGTGGTCACTGGCCGCCAGAGATATTAACAAATGAAGTGTTGACCTGACCCAATTAAACAGAAATACCACAGCGAAGATTTAAACATAGCTTCAACTCAATTAACTTATTCCATTACTGGAGGTGGGTACTTGTTATTTAAATTATTCCAGCGCTTTGATCTCCGGCTATATCAACAAGGGTTAATGGAATTAAGGTGAATTTTAAGCTCAAAATGTAATCTACACGCCTACGGTCTCTTATCACTCTTAAAAGTTGATGGAAAAATCAAGGGGTATGTTATTACAACGGTTGGCGTACGTTAAAGATGTCTATGTACTTTTTGTACGATCAATTGATCGATGGTTATAACAAACATTAAAAAAATTGCTAAGACTAAACACCCAATTATAAAATGTACCCCAAAGTAACCACTGTTATAGGTTTGCTTTATAGATAAACATACGATGAAGTGGAGAAGAAACCTTCTACAGTTAACCCTGCTGGAAATTGAAGACCGTGAGTCAGAGTGCTAAGGCAAAGAACCTTAACCACTCGTACTAATGAACTGATCAAGAGAAAATAGATTTGGAAAGTAGTGACAGGGCACACTGAATTTTCGCAGTCATTTGGGCAGCAGATGGCAGCCCATCTGGCGGCAGTAACCACCCCCTTACAGAAGACCATCGTGAAATAACAGCACGTGTGTTGTTGTGTTTCCGTGAGTGAGTAAGGCATGCCAGAGCCCATTTCCCAATCTTCTAGTCCCTTAATCCTTAATTCTACTGTAGTCGGCAGCGCACTTGCAGCAGCTCTGGTTGCTTGTGTTATAGGCGACGGTATCCACCTACCATCAAGTGAACCGTCAACCTGTCTAAGTTTTGGTGTTGTTTCCAAAGCTCATTTCTCCCTGTCCATCCTAACCTATTATGACTGCTAACGGTTATCAAATGACTATTTTTTTATGTGATTACAATCCATGGCACATGGTCACCGCCTTAACAGGATAAGGGATTAGGAGGGAACGGGACCTGGCAACCCTTACTAACGGAATTTATGAATGCGAAACGCAGCGTGCCTTGCCATTCCTACATCGGTTCCAATGAGATATCGAAAATAATTAGTTCAAAAGTTGTGGGTGGACAGTGCCGCCAATTCCGATCAATAATGTAAACGACGCTTCCAATACTTGAGTAACTGTGTAGGTGGTAAAGCTTTTTACGTAGGAAGATGGAGTGTGTTTTGCTCATGTGCCGAAAAGCAATAGTGCTATCATTTTGAGGCTTAGATTCGTGGTGAATACGATTCCGTGGTGGTCGGATCCACATTGTTGTGTTGAATAATTAACAAACTACAAAATACGTGTTTCATTGATTGGAGATTTCACGCCGCATCATAAAAAATAAAGTAAATCTTTTATAAATCGCTTGGAAAAAAAATCTTCCTAGATATTTTTTAAATCACTAGGGGTTGAGCTTTAAAGGCTCCTGAATGAGTTTTCTATTTAGATGAATTTATGTAGAAAAGAATGGCAGACACACTAAAACGGTCCTCTTAACGGTAAGTGGTAGGTAACACTTACCATGAATCGTAGATACAGACATAATTATAATTAATTATGGAAATAAAATATTAACTCCAATCACCAGAAAAATAGCAGTCATCTCTTAGTGAGAATAATTTCATTATTTTACTGAGATTCATCATCAGCCTGCAAGCGTCGATCATCAAATCATCACCGATTGATTCTGACATCCCCTGCAAACCGCTCTGGCTGGTTACTGGTCCAGAGAGCAGATAATATTATCAGTACAATTGGGTCGAGATAATCTATATACTAGTAATAATATTATAAAAAGAAAAGATTTACATATATGTATGTTAGTAATGAATAAACTCAAAACTACTGGATCGATTTTTAAAATATTTTCACCAATAGGGGATCGGACAGTAATCAGATTAAAATCTAAAATGTACTTAGAAAGAAAATATATAATTTTTTAAGATTATTTATCGAATAATAATTTAATATAATTCATTTAAATATTTTTAAATGAAGAAATAAATTTTTTATTATTTTCAATATTTTCAATCTATACTGAAACACCAATCACAGTGCGTTACGTCTTTTGTGGGCAATCATTGTCTTATGCCAGTGCAGCTGTTTTGTTATATGACCACAAATGACGTTACGCACTCTCAGATGAACTATCGTGGCGTTTTGGCGGCATTTTCAAACAAACAATATTTAAACATGATTTTGAGTACCTAAAAGGCTATAAATAAATAAAATAGTATTTTTTATGGGAATAAATATCCATGAAGATTAATTTAAAACACTTTCTGAAAATTTGTCCGATCCCCTATTGAAAGCTACATTATCAACGAGTAACATAGTATTTTATAAAGAGAAGCAGAGGACGTCGCGTGCAACAGCTTGTAATAGATATACTTATTTTTACTTTGTACAGTCAAGGGCAAAAATATCTGTACGTTTCCAAAGCGCCAAAATTATCTGTACAGTTGAGAGGCCAGAAATATCTGTTCGATAATTCGGTTAGAAATATGTGAGCATTTAAAGGGTCAAAAAGATCTAGACGTTCACGTGGCCATAAATAAATGTACAATGTCAGTCAAATATATGCAGGCACATAGGAGGGCATAAATATCTGTACAAACAAGTTTTCTAATTTTGAATTATGACAATCATCGAAAAGAGTACCATTCTGTCATTATGATTGGTTTGTCTCTTTCATTTTGATCGTGGCGATATTAACGTAACATTTGTTTCACCTGTAATCCTATTATTTTAGATTTTGCTTCACAGCGTTCACAGCTACACGATATAGGATTTTCATGTGGCTTTTTTCGTGAATATTATATTAGCGTTTTTTCAATGCTAAATGTTTGTCAGTAACATATTGATACTAGACATAGCGATGAAACGGAAGATATTTATTCGTAATTTAAGTAATTATACAATATTAGTACGAAAATCTTTCGATTACTTACGCTAATGTAAGTGATTTTACGAATGTCAATTTGCCGTTAAAAAGAACACTTAGGTTTTTACTCTATTTTCTCGTTTCTATTCCTATTTGTGGTGTGTGTCTAACTTAGAGCATTTAATAACTGGAGTTGCCTTTAAGAGCTTACCCCTCTACGTACGTTACGTAGAGAGCCGAGTTTTTTGTACAGAAAATGACAGACAAGGCGTTTCCAGTTACTACATGTCCTAGGATGTCTAAACAAGAGTGTGAATTTGAAATTAATTTGTCATGTAAAGTATACTTACCAATCACTCTTCGGTGAAGGAAAACATCGTGAAGAAACCTGCATACATCCGGGAAAAAATTCTATGGTGAATGTGAAGTCTCCAACCCGCATAGGGCTAGCGCTCTATATACCAAGACTATATACCAATCGCTCTCGTGCTTGAGAGGAGGCCTGTGCCCAGCAGGCGGACGTGTATAAGCTTAGGAGGGGGGAAATTAAACAGATCACTAAAAACTGAATTTTATTGTTTGAAAAACTTAAATTATTTACTTTCATCATTTACCTATAACCTCGACTTACACAAAACTCTTACCTATCTATCTATTCAAAACTCTTATCTCTTACTTATAACCTAAAATTTCGTATACCCTCATATTAAAGCCAGCTTCAAGAAATCTTCGTCGCACTCGACTCCCGGTGACGGTTCCAAAGTCCCCTGCGGACTAGAACCATACCCATTTCGAGACGAGTTTTAGTGCGGTAAGAGTCCCACATAACCTCTATGGACATTTGCATTGCATGTGGAACTTGTTCATAAGGTATCTTTTGAAGATTTCTCTCCTCGTAAAAAAAAAATATTCGTCGCACTGTGTGGGTGGATACTGCTAAAGGCACTGCTAAGTCCGCAGTGCGAATGAAACGTTGGTTTTTGACATCTTCGTCGTCGTCACACTCTCGCGTCGTCTTTCGAGGTCGTTCTTTAGATGCATGGTTCCTTACATTTCCTTCTCCTGTATTTCACCCTTAGATATACGGTGCTCCTCTAAAACGATTAAAAGATAAGACAATGAATATCCGTAGGCAACAAAAGTGATATTAAAATACATATTTAAATCTGGTATGATTCGGATCACTCACCATTACACCCATTTTCTCAACAATTTATGCTACCGGAATTCCGTCTTCCAACATAATAATTATGATGCGATGTTTAGTACAGTCCGAAAGTCTGGACATTATTCTTCTTAAAAACTATCGATATTGTCGACGTATAAGAAATAGAAATAGAATTCTTAAAGATAGTTTTAAAGCGAATGTAAATTCGAATTTAGAGTGTTACATTTAGTTAGTTATCTCAATTGAATAAGATGCATATTTGCATACCTATGTGGTAAGTTTGACTATCAGATAAATGTATAGATAATTTTGGTACGCGTTTTGTTGTCATATATATGACAATTACGTGTATAGATATTTTTGGCGCGCGTTTTGTTCTCATATATATGATAATTGCATGTATAGATATTTATGCCCTCCTATTTGCCTGCATATATTTGACTGACATTGTACATTTATTTATGGCCACGTGAACGTCTAGATCTTTTTGACCCTTTAAATGCTCACATATTTCTAACTGAATTATCGAACAGATATTTCTGGCCTCTCAACTGTACAGATAATTTTGGCGCTTTGGAAACGTACAGATATTTTTGCCCTTGACTGTACACTTCACACGTGTTTACTTAGCAATGACAACAGGGAGCTTACAGGCAATGAAAGCTTTCCACGAGTAGAGTCGACGCAAACGAAAGCTATCCCTTTAATGCTCTCGTAAACTTTAGTAAACCAACTTCGATCGACATCTTTATTGACCATGGAAAGCACTTTATTAAACTGATACACGACACTACGACGTGTCGTGAGACGGCAGTAAGTACCTCTCAGTCCCAATATGGTGGGCAACAATTTTCTTCTGATTACGACCATTTCATAATGAGTTCATTTGATGGAGTCACATTATCTAATATATAAAATTCTCGTATCCATAGTGTTTGTAACAAAACTCCCCCGAAACGGCTGGACGAATTTTTATGATTTTTTTTTTTTTTTTGTATATTTGGTAAGTATGAGAATAGGTCGTAAAGTATTTTGCACCCTCCTACTCTCAACCCCCATTTTTTAATCGCGATTTAAGTATTTTTGTATGGTGAATATTCAAATCATTTAACCGTCGTTCACTAACGTGAAGTGCCTATGGTTTGAAAATAAAATTTGACCCGATAGGTGGCGACACAATCGGGTTACAGAATTATTTTCGGGTTCTGGCAGGACAACGTCTGCTGGGTCAGCTAGTCTATACGTATAATAAAATCGTAAATTTGTAAAGGTACTCAATTACTACATTTAATTAAAAATTGTTAATTACGCTGAACAGATTTGGATGAAACTTGACACAAATATTGTCCACATCTTGGATTAAATCATATAATAATAATAATAATCATATACATCTCAAGAGGCTCTCACTAGATGGCTGGGTCAAGGGGCAGATACAGAAGGCGGTACTTCTTGACACGGCACGAATTGTCAGGAGGTTCCTCACTCTGCAGCCCTAACCACCGGTAGCTTGGGCCTTGCCCCGCTATCTGCGGAATCGTAGTTTTAAGTTTTTTATGATATATATTGTTTTTTAATATTTATATTGTAAAAAATTTAGAATTAAGAAAAGAAATCAATAAATGTATAATAATAATAATACCTAAAATAAATTGGAAAATAATTTGAATGTTACTATTAAAGCCGTCACCAGATGTTCGTAGTCGTATCGCATATTGTACGGGGTATTGTGAATCCCTGTCCCTACTACGTATCGCTTCTGGACAAAAGGGCCCCCGTATAACTTGCGGTTCATTCTCTGGCGTTCTTTTGTGTTCCTTATCTTCAGAGAGCTCCATTTCGCTTTGAAGCCGGTTATGTGTTTTAAAACTGTTTCAATTTTTACAATGTCACTGCGAGATAATAGATATTTATCTATATCTGTATATATAAAAACTAGCTGAACTCGGCCACGCTTCGCTGCGGCCTGCGGCCCATACGGCGGCTGCGTGCGCATGGGGCGCGCGGTACTGGACACTGCTTATATATAATACTATTTATCGTAGCGTAATGTTATATAGCCCATAGCCTTCCTCGATAAATGGACTATTCAAAACAAAAAGAATTTTTAAATTCGGGCCAGTAGTTCCTGAGATTAGCGCGTTCAAACAAACAAACAAACTCTTCAGCTTTACAATATTAGTATAGATTCGCTCTCCGCCTCTGTCTGAGACTTCTACTAAACAACCCAACGGTGTTTCACTTGTGGAAAGACAGACAAACTAAGGAAAGTTTGTGTATATGTATATAATTTGCAGAAAATATTAAATTCTCTAGTAACTTAAATATTAAATTGACATTCGAATATCTAAATTCGGGTCTAAGTTAAAGATCTAAGTTGGTTTAAGTTAAAGATCATTCGGGTATAAAAAAGGTGTAGCTTGTTCGGTGGCAGTGAATTTTCTCTTTTAAAAGACTTAAAAATAACGCATGAAATTTTTTACATCACACTTTTACACGACAAATCCCTGTGGAAACGCACGCGGACAAATCAATTTTATTATTGTTACTTGTCGGTATTAATGGATATATTGGAGAGGCAAAGAGAAAAGCATTATTTCCTCCGTAATTTTTAGCACTAGTGAAAATATTTTTTAACTAGTTGAGCCCGCAACTTCGTACGCGTGGTATTCGATGTAGCGCGTAACTTTTTTGTTTGTAAACCGATTGGAATGAAACAAACCTAAATGTTACCGGAAGCTTGCTGCAATACATCACTGAAAACCGCATTCAAAACTGTTAAGCCGTTTCTGAGATTAGCGTGCGCAAACGCACAAACAGACGAAAATTATAAAAACTACTTTTTTGACTTCGGCAACATAAGTACAACGTGTACAAATTGTTTTTTGAAAAAGTACCTATTTAATGTACACCCGTTTACGATTTTACTATATGAAACTATGTAGGACACTCCAAATATCCTTAAAACTGTTTAGTTTTAAAGGATGAATGCATACAAATAAAATAATATACTATTTCACAAACCAAAACATATAAGAGACACAGATGGATTTTCTCGTCATTTTCAGTTGCTGAAAAAATGTTTTTAGCCGGTCGATATTTGTTTGAAAAAAAAAATTAGATTTTTTAAGTCAAATCCGCCTAACTAAATGCAGTTTTCCTTTCGCTTAGTAACTAATACTAGGAGAGTAAATTTCACTCAAATATGAATTTTCAATGTCCTTCAACACACTGTAACTTGTAATTGTAACACATCGGCCGGTTCTTTGTTCGCCGGTCGGTGTAAATCTATATAATGTATGTTTATATAATTTCAACCCATTTTAAAAATTCTTTCACCTATAGAAAGCTACATCACCAGCGAGTAACACAGACCACTCACCCCATCTTCACCCCCATCTCTACCCTCCATACAAAATTGTCGTTTACGAATAAACTCAAAAATGTTTAAGATGTTTTAAGGGCTTCACTGAGGCAAATGACATTTACTATAGAACTCGCTGGCGGCGGATCCAATTCAACAGGCCTAGAAATGGTGTTTTTTTTGTTTTTACCATTAGACCAATACACAAAATAAAATTTTTTATTAATACAATTTTTTAATCTGATATTAACTTATTAATAGGTACAGGATTCATATGCGTGCAATAAGCCGTTTTCCAGAGAATTTTCAATAAAAGTCAAATTCATCTTGTGTTCTAACTTTTTTGTGGAGTTTCTATTACTTTAACGAAAATTCTAATCAATACAATTGGTTCTTCACATGTTTAAGTATAATATATATTTTTTTCAAAGCAATTGTCTTGTCTATTTCTTGTAACATTTTCATTAAACAATGGATATTTTTAGTATTTAGCGTTTGTCTCCCCCTTAATATGTTTTTATACGTCCACCCGTGCGAAGCCGATACGGGCCGCTAGTCATACATAACGCGACAATACATCACAGCTCTTTTACTATTTATAACTGGTACTAGTACTACTTTACAAAATATTTCGACTACAATGTTTTATACCAATTATATTAGTGTCGCATTCCTTTTCTTTTAAATTACGTAATATATAATTTTTCACTGCTTTAATGGTTGCGGCGAGATTTAAAGCAGCAGTATATCGAAATTAAACATAATGGAATGTAATTTAAATATGGCTGAAGTGGACCATTTCAGTGCCACAAATCAACTTAACGCCGGCGGCCGAGTCGGGGCTAATGAAGACGCATAGTACTGACTCAGATCAAGTATAACGGTAGCTTTTATCATAGTAGTTACATTGTACAATTTTACATTTTAATTGCAACAGTCAGACGGATCATTCATAGATCTATCTATAGTAATATAAAAAGGTGAAGAGTTTGTTTGTTTGTTTGAACGCGCTAATCTCAGGAAAATATTTTTGTTTTGAACAGTCCATGCAGGCTATAGGCTATATAACATCACGATACGATCAATAGTATTATAAATAAGCAGTGTCCAGTACCGCGCGCCCCACGGGAATCCGCTGCGAAGCGTGGCCGAGTTCAGCTAGTATATCATATATGTTGTATTGTAAATCTAACATAAGACCGATCACAATTTTTAACAAAATTAGCGCTACTTAATAAATTGCACAACGAATTTTTGTAACTTCTCGGAAGTAACCGAACAAATTTAAATTTTCTTAAATATTGTGAAAAATATGAAGAAAGAAATAAAAGTAGCCGATTGAAACTTTAGTACAGAACTTTAGTTAATTAATAAGCTTAAAAAAATTATGTAGTTGTCGCTGAAGATTTTTAGTATTGTAACGAGGGAGCTTTTTTTGGGCATTATTTACTAATTTTTTTTTCTCAGAAAGTATATTTTTTTGTATAAATCCGTCCGATTCAAACTCTATGCTCTGTATTTTTATCTAAGTTTCAATTTTACTCTAACAAGTCAAATTAGGCGACGTAAATAAAGCTTTTCTACTAAGTCCCCTCGCCTTAAACGAGGATTGCTAATTATGATGGTACCTACTCAAAAATTTAAATTTATTTAAAAAAGAAAAACATAACATACTCGTAGGTACTAAGTTTACAGCAAATCTATGAAAACTTCAAGTACAAATTCATTAGAGTTTTGACAAAATGCTGTTATTTCAAGGCGGTCTTCTGTAAGGAGGTTACTGACACCAGACGGGCTCTCCAAATGTCTGCGAAACGTCTATTAGTCTATAGTCCTAAATACGTGTATATTTGTTCGCAATATAATGTATCAGGCAAGTCGTTTCATTATTATATTAAAAGAAAGAAGTTCGCTACTAGACGAGAAAGCCATCATCTTTTACAAAATATCAAACTGCATATGAAGAAAAAAAAACTTTTGAGAGAGCATACATTATAATAAAATCGTAAACGAGCCGTGTCTGTCAATTAAATATTAAAAAAAAAATTGTACACGTTATACTTATGTTACCGAGGCAAAAAAAAACCAGTTTTTAGAATTTTTGGCTGTTTATCTATTTGTCTGTTTGTCTGTGCGTAATTTCAGAAACGGCTTACGATTTGAAGCTGTTTTCACTGGTGTGTAACAATCTCCCCGTAACATTTACAGTGTTATTACAAAAAAGATAAACAAACATTGAACAAGTGTCTAAAAAAAATTTTATTAAAAAAGCGTGTTTCAGCAGTTAGAGTTAGGCACGGTTTAAATAATATTTTTCATATTTAAATACATGTCAATGCTTGTCGAAGCCTCAAAGTTAGTCTAAACTGCTTTGTCTCTAATTTTCGTAAGTTGTATTTAGTGGTGTGGTTATGATTATGATGAAATATCGGGTTGTTTTACTTTTTATTCTTGAACCCAATTTTCTTCACGTTCACGAATTTTTATTTTAATATTGCAATTGTCCATTTTTTTCCATATTACTTGAAATAATTTTTATTTATATTATACTCATTTGACAATGAGTAATGACGATTGACAAGTCTTGTGTCAATCGTCATTACTGTTCTATGTGTACAATGTACTCATTATATACGTAAGTTTTGGTTCCAAAACATACTTATGGCGGTGTATTTAGAGCAATAATTAATTTGTAATCACACACGGCACTGTTTTATTTATATATAGATAATTTTAAAATATTTTTCTGCGTAGGATATTCTATTAGCACATGACAAATTTGCATAGAAAGGAACGTTTCGGATTGAACCAAATGAAGTTGAACGAACGTTTTGTAATGTTGCTATTTTATTGTTACTATTTGCTATTTTATAATTTTAAAATAGCAACATTTGGTTGCCTATAGGTTGCCTAGCGATGTTTTGGTTAGTCAAAGGACAAACACTATTTTGTAATAGCGAATGTTAAACATTATTTGAGGCAGGGTTTAAACTGTGAAATTGTACACAAATGTCATTAGACGCTGTTTGACAAAACACGTGTTGAGACATAGTTTAGTATTTTTTTTTTCTAATAACACTGTTAGTGTTTGTATTGTTAGAATTTAACATAATTAAGGCGTATTCTGTGCGAGTGTCGCACTGGCAGCCGAGACACCGCCATCTGGTGGGGAGAAAAAGGTTCGAAAACAGAAAAACAGAGGCGTTCGAGCAAAGAGGTTGTCGTATATCCGCGCATGTCGTATATTTAGAGAATTGTTATAGTTGCGAAGATATGAGTATGGGATTACAAGATACTTGTGCACAATGTAGAGGAGTTTTCATTGATATACTCCGAAGCGGACGGTTTCTAACAGTATGTAATTAGAAACAAAAAAAAATTAGGGGCTATATTGAATACCACGCATAGGTTGCGGGCTCGGCTAGTTTTTAATAAATTGCCTTTATTTCAGATATGTTTTAAGCTACTAACGGATAATTCTAGCCGTGAACAAAAATATGTTCTATTCAATGTCTCATAGTTTTAATTTTAAGCTCTTACGTAAGAAAATAAAAATGAAAAAATATAAAGCAAACAGTTGATTGAATATTTTTACTGAAATAGCTTTGACGGCAACAGAGGGTATGACTAAAAGATCCGTAATCCTGTTTCGAAACAAACGGGATTATGGATCCCACTCTCTATCCCCGGCAAATCCCCGCAAAGCTCTGTCTCCGTTCGTAGGAATGTAACTCTATATTTACATACATTTGGTATACTAAACACATTACTGGGCTATGAGCGGTCATTCGTAGTAAGGATTCCGAGAATGTCATGCATTCATTGAAGCTATCCAATTTATATGGGTGTTAAACTGAAAAACTGGCAAGCTACAACCATCAAATGGTGGTTCATAAATTGGCCGGAATGACGCTTGTGTGGTATTGTTAAATTGGTACGAGTATGATTGGTTGTTTTTATTTGTTATTTTTTATTTTTTTATTTCATTTACACTAAAGACACAAATAGAAATTAGATTACATTTTAGGAAGAAGTAATAAAGTTAACACATATTCCAGAGGCGTGTCCACAGACAAGTTATACATAAAAGAGTCCGAGCAGAAACAAAACTAAAATTGACAATATGTAAAAAATTTAAGTCTACAAAACAAGTACAATGAAACAGTTTCCTCAACTGCACTCTCAGCGTCGCAATTGTGCAGTTGAAGGAATCCAAACTTAAAAAATGTCAATACGTATTGGCCACATAGTTGCATTTCATAGGTGGGTTATCGAACGAGTTCGTACATCTATATCTGCTCTATAGGGTCATCTCTAAAAGGTCAATGTTATTAGTTAAGTTTTGATAAAAAAAGTTGATCTCTTTCTATCCCTCGGACACACCAGGTACACTTAGTTTTAAGAATCTAGTGAATTTATCTTGGACACGCTCAATTCTTCCAAACTATGGAAGCATATTCCAAAGTTGATCTTACGATTATGGTCCGATTCAAACTCAATGGCGTCTCTGATAGTGCGCAGCAAAACGCAAACCTAACTTCAGAGCAGCCAATAAGTGTACAGCGCTACCTGACACTTTCTCATGTATAGAGTTGATCCTCCTTATCTCTATTCTCTATGAATCCTAAGTACGAATTTAATTCAATTTAGATAACAGTTATAAGTAAACACGCTGCAGAGCTAAACAAAAATTAGGAAGTCTAATCAAACGATACAAGATGCTAGATCGCAGCCAGGTTGTGAAAGCTTCCTGTTTTCTACAGAGTTTACGTGTTTTGTTGAAAGCCATACTAAATAAGGTGTACAGAGTATACATACAGTACGATTCTCTGAAACACACTGAGTGTTCGACGAGTGAAATCTAGTACGAAGTACATTTATATCGTTGGAAAACTATCACAGCACGAATTTAGCTACTGATTCCTCAAAGTCCAACAGCAAAGCGATTTAGGTAATTTAGGTCAGCGGAGCAATGTACATATATAGAAGGTAATCTTCGAAACTACTTATCCGATTTAAAAAATCTTCCAACAAAAGTTAGAATATTCCACATTCAATTTCATAGGCTAAATATTCCATGCGGGCTCCATCTGTCTAAAAATAAGGATCTAGCAGTGCCCACTAAACTAATTGGAAACATAAA
The DNA here is from genome assembly GCA_910589475.2 of Bembecia ichneumoniformis. Classification (NCBI taxonomy): domain Eukaryota; kingdom Metazoa; phylum Arthropoda; class Insecta; order Lepidoptera; family Sesiidae; genus Bembecia; species Bembecia ichneumoniformis. The sequence continues at coordinate 14,935,699 of OU342539.1, read as the reverse complement.
ACTTTAGATATTCTATTGACTACATCCTGAACAAATAAGCAAAAATTCTTACCATCCTGTTATGCAAGGGAAGGGGGCGATTGGCAGTGCGCCGAGTTACTATTGCCAAGTAATATTAAATAAATTTGTAACGCTGTTGTTTCTTGGTAATATGTATAATAAAATTTGGCTCAAGTTTTAAGTTGGGGAGATACTTAACTTCTTCGATATTTCAAACATTCGCGTTTAGTATTCAACATCATACATTGAACATATTTCAAACATCGGGCTTCCAAGATTTATTTATTTTGGCCGCGACTTCGTCCCTTTAAAAAAAATCACCGCCTAACCGATTTTGACGGGACATTCTCTGTCAGATAGTTTTATATTTTTAGATGATCCCTCGGGAACAGTATTTTTTATGGATGAAAGATACCCCCCATGTCCTTTTCTGTATCCAATAAATGTAAAAGGCGGTTTAGGCACGAAAAGGTAAGAGACAGAGTTATCATCACATTTATAATATTAATATGGAGGTATGAATAGTTAGAATAGGGGATCGGACAAATTTTCAGAAAGTGTTTTAAATTAATCTTCATGGATATTTATTCCCATAAAAAATACTATTTTATTCATTTATAGCCTTTTAGGTACTCAAAATCATGTTTTAATATTGTTTGTTTGAAAATGCCGCCAAAACGCCACGATAGTTCATCTGAGTTCACGATAGTTCATAGATTAAAAATATTGTAAATAATAAAATTTTATTTCTTCATTTAAAAATATTTAAATGAATTATATTAAATTATTATTCGATAATTAATCGTAAAAAATTATATATTTTCTTTCTAAGTACATTTTATATTTTAATCTGATTACTGTCCGATCCCCTATTGTGCAAAAAGTATATTTATAAGGTAATGGTATAAATAAATAGAATAGTCGAATATATAATATTTAGCAGGAATTGTGAAGATGTGAAGATACACGGAAAGAATCGAAATATGATAATATTCGTTTCATGACATTAATCCTCGTCCATATTGAATAGTTTCAAAATCAAGGTTGATTATGCAAATGTGTTTTAGTTAAAAGTTACGACAGATATAAAATGCCAAAAGTAAGAAAAAAGCAGCGCTGTGAGCGAAACCTATACTTAGTTTTATTATTTGTCTATTTTTTGTTTATAAAATTTATATATTCGTATCTTATAAATGTAAAATTATAATGCTCGGATAGTTTTATAGTTTTATATGAAGTTTTATATTGCTTCCAGTCCACAATATTATGAAAAGCGACAATTCTTGTAACCTTAGGTCTTAATATTACTTTTTTTTTATTTTGTATCTTATTAAATATAAGATTTTATTATGATTGAAGTCGATTCTTGGAACATAAAGCGCAAGGCTAAAAATCGAAAAAATGTTGGCGAAACGAGTTCAATAATTATATTTACTGGAAGGTACAACACGTCTTCAAAATTGTGGGAGCGAGGACCCAAGCGAAGGTTATTTAAATAAATCATCTAAAGAAGAGTTTTGGCGAAAACAGAGTCGGCAAGAAGAATTATGGTGAAAAACAAAATCGGAAATCGCAAGAAATTTGGACATAATTTCGACAAGATGAACACATCTCCAATGTGTTGAAAGTGTAATTCTCATAGCAAGTATTCGCGAACAGCTCGGAGATTTTAAATTATTCAAAGAGTATCTAGGAGAATGAGAGGTAGGTCAAAGATATATCAAAGATCCGTAATGCGACATTTGGAACCACGTGGTACAAAATCGCTCAGTCCATCGCCAAATTTACAAGGCCATTTGGCTACGCCAATAGCCAACCTGATTACGACGATCAGGATCAATATTTTTGTAGGAAAAAAATACTCAATGCCCTCTCTACGTATATATATCAAACATATAAGCTATTTAACAAGCTCTAAAGCTCATATCAGAGACAAAAGCCAGAGCTATATTACGTCAGACGTAAATTCCACCGATGACATCCAAAAACCCCGATGCGGGGAGCACTACGTGCGACATTGTATGTGGCCTTGCGTCTACAATAGGAAACATTGTCGCCGACATTACCTTGACGTGGAAACTGCTAACCCGAACCGGAATAATTCAAATCTTGACACTTAGTGATAGAAGCACTCAACATTCATTCATTCATTCATTATATAATACATTGAAGCTAGCGTCGGTTAGTCCAACTACACTATATACATATTTATAATGTCGGTTTCTATGGCAGGCGAAACCACGGATACAGCCAGTCTCTGTATATATAAAAATGTACGTATGTTATGATATCCCCTTTGACCGATCATCATGAAAGCCGGCGAGTAGGTATAATGTATACGGTGACTTGTAACGGTTCCATATTTTTCTGCAAATACCTTCCTCGTTTAGGCATCGCGGCGGACTGCAAAGTTATACTAACTAGCTGTTGCACGCGACTTCGTCCGCGTCTCTTTACAAAATACTTGTTACTCGACGATAATTTAACTTTCTATAGGTGAAAGAATTTTTAAAATCGGTCCAGTAGTCTTTGAGTTTATTCATTACAAACATACTTTGTATGGAGGGAGGTAAAAGGGGGGAGAGTGGGGAGGGTGAGTAGCCTATGTTACTCGCTGATAATGTAGCTTTCTATAGGTGAAAGAATTTTTAAAATCGGTCCAGTAGTCTTTGAGTTTATTCGTTACATACATACATACATACAAATCTTTTTTCTTTATAATATTAATTATTTCTTTTATCTTTATAATAATTCTTTATAATATATAGGTAGATCTATATCTAAAATATCTCTGAAACTACAGAATCGATTCTGTAAAATCTCTCATCCGATAGTAGGCTACACTATCCGTGAAGAACATGGGCAATGTGCTGGAGCCTGATTGCTCAAAAAACAAATTTAAAAAAGTCAATAATATATTAATAGTATTTTCACAGTGTATTTATGAAAACATGATGTATGTTCCATAAGAACATTGACAAATTTAAGAGAAATGTGACATCGATAACCTAAATCCAAAGAAAAAAAAATTAATTTCGTTGTCCCTAGTTCCATCCTCATCTTCCATATATTAAAATGAATCCCCATTCCCCTCGGTCACGGCATCACGCGTGAACGGTCAGACCGATTTTTATTCGGTTTTCACTAATGGAAAGAGGGATAAACGGGGAACGTTCATATATATAAAAATTGCACCCCCGGCGAAGCCGGGGGCGGGTCGCTAGTCTATATATAAATAAAAATGATAAAAATGAATTGCTAAATATGTTGCTAAGCGAAAAAACCAATTCGGCCATTTTTTTTTAAATTTTCGTTGAAGTCCGTGGAAGGTTCTCGTGTAGAGAATAATTGAAATAACCCGGAAAATAACCCGGAACAGAAAAGTGCGTTTTCTGTTCGAAATTTAAATAAAATCGATGCGGTGAACGTTGCAATTTCTAACATTATCCACTTGGTGAAAGCCATCATGCCTTCACTTGTAACTGTACGCACGACTAATCAATTTTTTTATACACATACTCGTACATCTGAGACACTAAACTTACATCAGCCGTTTTAATGGTTAGTTTATATCAAGTCCTCGTAACTTACCTGGAAAAAAGAAAGCAAAATAAACATATGTTTTTCATTTTAAAAAAACTATGGTCGACAGACAGTACTGTAAGCAGCTAAAATTCCCTATAAACACAAAGAAAAACACCATATATACCGATGTCGCGACTACTTAAAATTTTCAATACGATTCGCATTATCATATTGAAATTTAGACAAAATGTATAAACTAATTTACTTTAAAACTAAGCTTCGGAGATACAGTTCAGAGCATACTGCGTTTCGCAGTCATTCGGGCAGCCCGTCTGGCGGCTGTAACCACCCCTTACAGGAGACTACCGTAAAATAAAGGTATACATGATGTTGCGTTTCGGTGAGTAAGGGATCCCAGAGCCCATTTCCCTATCCCTTCCCAATCCCTTATCCTTAATCGTATTTTAGTCGGCAACGCACTTGCAACACCTATGGCGTTGCTTGTTTATAGGCGACGGTAGCCACCTACCATCAAGTGGACCGTCAGCCTATCTGCCGATCTTGACATTTAAAAAAGCAATCAAACCTTTTTTTGCTCTTTTTGCACCAATAAAACACTGACAAAGAAAAAGATACGAAGAAGAAAAAGTTCATACTTATTGTTGACTTTGGTAAAATATATAAAAATATTATTAATATTTTTTTAAATGTTAGTAGTCAATCCTCGCCACATCACTGGCAGCTGAAGGCAATAATAATTGGGTGGGGTCAGTTGAAGAAGAGAAAATATTGTCCAGACGAAGAGCGGGTCCAGAATCCAGATAGCGACTTCAAAATTGTATTAACGCCAGATGGACCAATGGGTCCAATCCACCTAATCCAAATAAGATGAGTGGTTAGGGTGCTTGCCTTAAAGCTCTAAGGATCCCGAGTTCGATTCCCGGCAGAGTCAACTTTGAAAAATGAACTGTTCAACTTTGGCTTTGGTCTGGATTTGGAAAGTAGTGTGCCCCGCCCACTGCGCTTTGCAGTCATTTGGGCAGCCCGTCTTAACATTAAAAAGAAAATTCTTGGAAAGTAGAACAAACGTCATGAAATCTAAATGTATGTGTCAGACACAACAGTAAAATTAATGACTTTGGCTTGAATTATAATGACTTATACAATAAAAATTGTTCCCTAACTTGAATTACATATTGATAATGCAATCAATGTAACGGAAATATTTTCGCTTCGATAGTTCAATTATATTCAAATAAGCTCGACAACTATGAGGATTTCTTGCGTTTCAAGTTTTCAACCCCACAAGCCCCAACAATGTTTCCAATTCATTCGACATTGTTCCAAATTCTATAGACAGCCACGACAAATGGTCGTCTTTGACAAAGTCTACTATTACAGACTTCTCATTTGATTGAATCATGATTAAATGTTACATTTTTTTTTATTTACTTTACTAGTGTTTATTATGGTCGAATTACGACCATAATTGAAAAAACGGTATTCATTTTTATTTTTTTCATTTATTCACAATAAATGAAAAATGGGGTACTTAGTGAACAATTGTCTCAAAAAAGCAGCGATCAGTACACACTATGGTCATTTTAATTCGATTTTATCATATTAGCTGCTGCTGGGAAACTATAGATGTAGATAGAGTTTTTAAATCTCAAAAGGAATGTGTTCAGACTGTAACATGGGGCGAATTACACCTAAATTTAAATAATAGACCCATATTTAACAAGTTAATTTTTTGTAATTCCCAAAATGTCCCAAATGGGGGACATATTGGGAATAGACCCACATTTTTACCATTTCTGCCAATAATGATAGCGTTATTTTAGCAATTACTGTAGCTCCTTTAAACAAAAGCAGTTTTGTTTCCGCAAGTACACTCAATATAAACACTGAAGGTACAGTGTTGATGAAAGGTTATGAATATGAAACAAAGGGTGGCAACAATTTAAATGAGAAAGAAAATACAACGCTCAACTGCCATGATTAGAATGAGCTTATTATTGTCGAAGCGACGACGCGACGTCGCGTCTAGTGTCCCGTGACTCCAGAGCGTTTTGCAAAAATCCTTCAAATGTAAGCGCTTTTAAAGAGACTTTTGAATATCTAGTGGGCTTTTACGCGAAGAAGGATGATCTCGCATTTTTCCGTATTACAATGGGGAAATTCAATAGAGGCATTTTGTAAAAAAAATCTTTCACAACTGGATTTTAAATAAAATTCAAGTCCTATACCATTAGTTTTATTGGTTACCAATTCGTATATAACATAACGAAAAACAGTGTTTACATTTTTTAAGGTTTGACAAATCAAAATTTCAAATCTATGCATATAATAAAATCGTAAATAAGCCGTGTGTGCACATTAAATATTTTTTCAAAAAAACAAGATTACCGAGGTCAAAAAATAGTTTTTAGAAATTTTGTCTGTTTGTTTGTGCGTTTGTGAACGCTAATTTCAGAAACGACTTAACCAATTTGAATTCAGTTTTCACCGAGTAGTATTGCAGAAAACCTCCCGTAACATTTAGTTTTGTTTCATGCCAAACAAAACAGTTACGCGCTATATCGTATACCACGCGTACGAAGTTGCGGGCTCAGCTAGTTCATTAATAAGCTTGGGAAGTAATTCACTATTTTTTTTTCTCAGAAAATACAATTTACTGTATAAATCTGACAGATTTAAACTTTTTTTAAGCATTTTGTCTAAGTTTTAATTTTAGTTTAAGAAGTCAAACAAGACGACGAAAATAACGTTGCTAAGTCTTCCCTCGCCTTAAGCCATAATTAATTTTAGCAGTGGCAGGGCACACTGCGTTTCGCAGTCATTTGGGCAGCCAGTCTGGCGGCAGTAACCATCCCTTTACAGAAGCCCACCGGGAAATAACTGTGTGTGCTTTTGTGTTTCACCGAGTTTATCCTTTCCTAATCCCTGACGGGAGCCAACTACCATCCAGTAAAAAAAGGTACATTTATTTAACTACTACTTTTTGTTGGCTAAATCTTTAATGAGTAATTATAATCGTGCGATACAATGCCAAACCACACACTAGGAGAACAATATAGGTGCATAGCCGAGAGCGGGGTGTCCCCAAGGCGCCGTCTATTCACTTACGTAACGTGTCTCGTATTGATCGCGCTTCCCGTACCCCCCCACCCCCGCGCACTCCGCCCCGCGCGCCGCGTCTCCCCGCCAATCACGTGACCGGCTTTAATTTTCATTTGATATCACGCCTCCTGATTTGTCAGCTCGTTATGTGTTTAGACTCGTAACGTAACGTTACATTTTCAGAGGGTACGCATTACGCACGTGCCTTTTGTTGCTTCGCCAAAATTGTTTTCAGTCCACTTAGCGCTTTGTCAGCGCCGCGAAATTATCGCCGTCACACTCTCGCTACAACTTATTAATTTTTATTTAAAAAATGTAAACTTCTGGATCAATAATTATGCTAGCCATACTAGAACTAGCTCGAACCTATCGCCAGATCGGCATGATATGATTGATTGTCATTATCATTTTGCATGACAAGTTTGGCTTGTCATACAAAATGACACCTATGGCTTGATCAAGCCAATCGTATCGTGCATATTGGACGACAGATGTAACAATTTAAACGGTAATTTAGAAATTGTCAGGTATAATTATCTAAAATTTACATTATTATTATTATTATACCACATATTTTATTTATTTTTCATAGTTTTAATTTTTTTACAATATAATTATAAAAACAATAAATATTATAAAAAACCTAAAACTCCGCAGGTAGCATAGCAAAGCCCAAGCTACCTTCGATTAGGGCTGCAGAGTGAGGAACCTCCTGACAATTCGTGCTGTGTGAAGAAGTACTTACCGCCTTCTGTTATCTGTCCCTCGATCCAGCCATCTAACGAGAGCCTCTTGAGATGTTGGTCGAGGCTCTTCACTATAAGACCGTTCGCCGAAACGACTATCGGGGAGATAATTGTCGAATCGACGTCTCATAAGGCGGTAACTACGTGAGATAAGTCAATGTTAAGTACATTTTTCGGCTTTCACGAGCCTTTCGTCAAGCGGAACAGTGATGTCAACAAGCATTATACATAAATTATTGTAACTCAGTATTATAAGTTGAAAAGAAGCTTGTAACATTAGTCAAAAGATTTCGAATGTTCCCCGAGTACCTACTTTTCATCTTCAATCTCATTAAAACCGAAATAATGTCGTTATGAAAGCCTTATCGCGGGCTGTAACAACGCGGCGCATAAAGAAAAACTCAATAAAGATATAAAAGTCAACGTAGTAAAGTAATGATAGAACGACAAAGGATAAATCAATAGAGATGAGACCGAGCGCAGCACATCCGAAACCCACCGCCCACGTTGATCTAGTTTTAGGCATTATTGACCGTCTACGTGGGCAGGGTGACACATCCGACAACTATACTTTCAGCAAATACACTAAACCAACGATCCGAATATTCACTGTGTTCCAGAAAAATGTATGTGTACTCAGTACACCTTATTTAGTACGGCTTTGAACAAAACTCATGAACGATCTAATTTAGCGATCCATTCGTTGCATAGTTTAGGAGTTAGAGAACATACAGACAGACAAATTGATGGGGACAGCGACTTCAATTTAAGTAGTGGCAGGGCACACTGCGTTTCGCAGTCATTTGGACAGCCCGTCTGGCGTCAGTAACCACTCCTACACAGAAGACCACCGTGAAATAAGAGCACGTGTGCTATTGTGTTTCGGTGAGTGAGTAATTTTCCTATCCAATCCTTTATCCTTAATCCCACTGTAGTCGCATCAGCTATGGCGTTGCTTGTGTTATAGGCGACGGTATCATCAAGTGGACCGTCAGCCTATCTGTCAATCTTAAAATTAAAATAAAAAATAATACCTATATAAGGATTACAGATTGCAGTATCGCCTTCAACTTAAAAAAAACTACTGAATTAATTTGAATGCCAAATCAGTTACACAAAGTAAAAGATAAAATACATTAAAACACAGATTTGTACGTCCCCTAATCTGTGCTGGGACAAGATGCAAAAATCTTCGGGACACTATCAGCAATATTTATTTATTTAAGAAAAAGGACAACACCAGCAGTAAACGCATTAAACATAAGAACAGTAGAAGTTTTACTGGGTAGCGCCTTAAAGAAATCATGAGACTGCCAATTTGTTACTGATGAAAGACCGCAAAGTATTTTAGGTCACGAGGTGGATTGCTTGAAACGGAAGAAGTTTTGTAGCATTGTACAACAAATTATCAGCCAGAGATTTTCGACAGACTCAAAACTCTGACTCGTTCTCGTAGTCGTTTGTGGTTGAAACTTGTAGATAATAGGATACGTTAGCCTAACTGTTTAGGTAACTACCGAAAGGCTTAAAACTGCTCAGGGTGCTATTAATAACCTTAAACATTTTAACAAGGAGTATTCCTGCGGAATATAATTCCCAATGAGAGTCAAAACAACGACTTCCAAAACTATCGGGGAAGAAGCGTTCCATGGTGGCCCCATACAAGATAATTCAATGACGAAGTAAAGGCCGCGAAAGCAGTGAACCATGAAATTATATGGGGGATCCCCGCAAAACGTGTCTCACTTCGAAGATGGTTTGTTCAGCCACAAACAAACAAATAAGTTGCATTGTTGACTCGCTTATTTCATTCCTCGTTACATGTTTATGCGAGCGACTCGCTTGGAACTTTCTTTCACATGACTAAAAATAAATTCACGAACTTCCCTTTTAGATACTTGAATCATATATTCAATACGTAGTAGCTAACAGGATTATCTGACATGTGTATTAATTATTCATTACAAAGATTCTACATAATTACTTTGGCATGATTTGATACGGGAATGTTATTTTGCATAATCCGGTGGACGCTATTTCCTTAATTCATACTTGCTCAAATCAAAGCTTTAGGTATTAGCATCGATGTGGCCAACAAAACAAAATATGACAGGTATTCAGTAGTGGCAGGTCACACTGCGTTTAGCAGTCATTTAGGCAGCCCGTCTGGCGGCAGTAACCACCCCTACACATAAGACCACCGTGAAATAACAGCACGTGTGCTGTTGTGTTTCGGTGAGTGAGTAAGGGATGCCAGAGCCCATTTCCCTATCCCCTCCTAATCCCTTATCCTTACTCCTATTGTAGTCGGCAGCGCACTTCCAGCAGCTTTGGCGTTGTTGGTGCTATAGGCGACGGTAGCCTACCATCAAGTGGACCGTCAGCCTGTCTGCCGATCTTAATATAAAAAAAGGTAATATATTAATGCCAAAATTACAAAAAAAATTACTAAACAACAATTAGAACCAGAAAAAGGAAATTCAGAAAAAGAAGAAATTCGAAACCAGAAAAACAAGAAAAATTTTCTGGATCTAACAACAATTAGAACCAGAAAGAAAAAATCCAACGACGTGAATAGGCATGATGACGAAGAATAAATGGTTTTGGAGACAAATATATGTTGAAAGGAGTTTAAAAATTACTCATTTTTTGTATTAAAATTGATATTAATAAGATTTTCAATAAAATAGAAGTATAAATAACTGCAATCGGCCATGTTAACTGAAACACCGATCAGAGCGAATGACGTCACGCCCAGGTAAGTGCCATCGTGTTGCTTGACTTTGTTTTGACAGAATGAAAAATCTGATGAGACGTCGGCTTGTGACGTCACGTTTCATCAAACGCGATGCCATGACACTTAAGAGTGTTTTCGCGCGTAATTCAAAATAGATTTAAAAAACATTCAATAATTCGCGTTGAAATTTAGTTTTTTGCTGAAATATTGTTTTTTCGGATATGGTAGACGTGTATCTACATTATGGAAGGGAATTTCAAAATCTGTCATCATGCCTATTATCCTAACTATACTCCGGCCATTATATATATGTATGATTGCCTTTTTGACAGGTGTCAATCTCCATACATTTTCTATATCGTCTAATCGAAAATGAATTTTATGCAATGGACATAACGAATTCATAGAATGACTACCATAATATTATAATTCGCTTTTTACTCGTTCACGACTTAATTACTGAACCGATCATCATGAAATCAAATCATGGATACAGAAGGATACAGAAAAGGTACCTATCAACGAGAGGAAAAAGTACTGTTCCCGCGAGGCAACATCCAAAAAAAAAATTCAACGCTTTACAAAAATATATATGAGTAATATAATGATTAAATAAATGTTTTAACGCGGACGAAGACGCGAGCAAAGTTAGTAAAAAATATATTAAAAATAGTATGTTCAAAACTATGTTATAATTAAAAAGGTTCGGTTAACAGACAAGCAGGTGTGCTACTTCTCAATTAATTGTTTAAGGACATCCTTGTTAAAAAAAAAAAAACAACAAATAAAACATTTTATTTGTGACAACCCTACCTAATCGGGCGCGTTTTTTTAAGGCAATCGCATGTACAAGTTAGTTCACGCCTCGGCTCGCACGAAAGGAACTATTGTCCCGAATCAAAGCCGTGATAAAATCGACCTTTACTATAATATTCTCAGTTGAGTGAGAAAAAAACTACAGCTAACTGGGATTCAATGGATTTATATATTTTAACAGTGCAGGGATACTTTTGAGATAAACACTATTGGTCATTCATCGTTCATTCCAGCTATGTAAGATGCCACCGTCAAATTCTCTCTACCTATCTGTTATTTGACAGGAATGTGATTTACATGTTACACGTGGGGCCATAAACACACGTGGGGTCTCTTTTATGTCATTGAGTTCCCAAACAAATGAGTGCATTTATTAAAAAAAAGGTATCAAAAATAATTATGATACCTAAAGGTACTAAGACAAGACTAGGCAACCCTACGGCGTTATGACCCCACGTGAAATCTTTAATTTAAATCACCTTCGATCGAATAACAGTAAGTGCAGAATTCTCTTTGGCTGTACTATTTGTATCTGGCTGGTTTTGATGACATTAAAAAGGTTACATTTAAAAAAAAAATAGTAAAAGGTCGTTTCCAGCTATTTTTCATTTGTTTTACCTTCTGTCAAAATGAGTGAATCTATTAATGAAGAAATTCGATACATTTTAAAATTTTATTACAAATAAGGAAAAAATATAATATAAGGTGATGCTGTGTGTATGGTGGGATTGGAAAAGCATTGTTCATTATGAGCTTTAACCGCCGGGCAGAACCATCGATTCGGATCTCTACTGCCAACAACTGATGAGATTAAAGCAAGAAGTTGAGAGAAAGCGGCCGAAATTGATCAATACTACATCTTTTATCACGACAACGCTAAACCACACACATATTTAGCCACTCAGCAAAAATTAAGATAGTTTGACTGGGAGGTGTTAATGGATCCGCCATATAGCCCTGACCTTACACTTTCAGATTTCAACCTGTTTAGGTCTCTTCAAAATTCTTTAGGCAGTGTCAGGTTAACATCAAGAGCATATGCCGTGGTGACCGTCGGGTAATAATTTTAGGGCGCCAGAACGGGACATCTGGCGTCCTGAAAATACCAAAACTGATGCGCGGCTGCCCACAGGGGTTCCAGTGGGCAGCCGCAACTAGCGTGACGGCGCCAAAAAATCGCCAAGTGATGAGTCCGCTCACGGACATAGCGGTTTGTGGGATCTGAGGACATGGCCTAGCTGTAACCTCGGTTCCACACCACCGCCGATGGTGGAACCTGGAGGGGTTTTAGTGGGTATTTCCGATGACTCTCACCGGGTGAGTCCCACACTATTCCTCGTCGAGACGTCCCCTCGACGAATAGTGCGTAAATGCATTTCCCCTCCTAAAAAAAAAAAAAAAAAAAAAAAAAAGGTTAACATCAAGAGAGGACTGCCAAAACTGCTTATCGCGTTTTTTGATCACAAGTCCCAAAATTTCTACAGCAACGGGATCATGTCACTACCTACAATATGGCAAAGAGTCACCGAACAAAATGGCACATATATAGTGTAATAAAAACAAAAACTAATATAAATAAACTTTAAAAAAAGGTCTTAAGTTTTCATATAAAATGCGAAGAAACCTTTTCCTCAACATATTAATTATCAAATAAAGGCCCTATACGCCTCTGTCTGTTTATTCGCTAATTTATTCTAAACGACGCAAAAGATTTTGATACCGTTTTCACTAATGAAAAGACCGATAAAAGAAAAATGTTTGCGTATATAATTTGCAGAAAAAACAGCTAGTATTATATAGTTTAGTTTTGTTACAAAGACCTTTAAATCCGTCCAGGGGCTAGCATTTATTAATAATGTCTAGTTGCTACGAATTTTCTATTTTCTTGGAGGAGATTGTGAAGTTTTTCTTCGCAAACTACAAATTATATAAGAAGTTAGAGACGTGAAAGATAAATTTGTGCTCGTTTGAGCGCAAATCCACCAAACTTTCATCCCAGGTGATATCCAAAGTAATTCCTGTAAGATAACGTTGATATTGAATCGACGTGTGTTCTAGGAGAATAACTAACCACACAACAAGATCTGTAATATTTTAGGAGTTCTTCACTCAGTCGGTTTACATCTATTCAACTGTCTGGGTGTCTGGTATACATAATCTTTAAAAAAAAACTTTACAAAGTAAATAAGTTGTGAGGCATTATATTTTTTTTCTAAATACTGATTCGCTTTTAAAAGGTAAAGGTGGCATAAAAACAGCGTCACTTCATGACAGCTTCGTGATGCTTGTTATATAAACAAAATTATAACATTTATGTAATGTAATATATTTACATAACTTATATATAATATTTTATATTTTGTTATAATTTATATAACAAAGTTATAAAATTTATATAAATTATAACATTTTGGCTTTATAACAAAAATGCTTATTTTGTTTGTTTTATAACAAGCATCACGAAGCCGTCAACCCTAATAGGATAAAAAGGATAAAGAAGAAGATTCTTAAAAATGGTAGTTACTAGTGTCAGACGAACTATTATTATCAGTGCATAGTCAGTCTGTAGGACTGAATACAGAACGCAATGTCACTACTAAAAATCACGATGGGGTTAAGCGATCATTATAAACCCACAGGGTCATTATTTCAATTCAAGTATTACAACCACTGGTTTTGACGGAGTTCGGACAAAGTGGTAAAAAAAAAACTTTTTACACAAATAACTCTTTTTTAAACACTTAAAGCTCGTAAATAGCTATTAAAATAAAAAAAATAAAAAATCCGTTTACAAACAGATAGGCAAAAAGGGATCCGAAGCTTCCGAATGACGTATTAAATATAATGATTGATTTTTAATCATTACAACTCGGCCAATTTGACTCGGTCCCACGCGTCGGTGACGTCCTATCTCCGCAGACTTGCGGGCGAGGTGGCTCACATTCCACCGAGGTACCTAGTGAACTTGACCGTGTAGTAGATAATGTTTTTGAACAAATCTGGGAGTATTTATCAACGCTATAAGAATCTGACCCAAATTTCATAGAGCCTTCATTAAGGGTCCCAAAAATTTCATTTATCAGCACAACACATCTCTAATTTACTGATATATGTTTTCAACCATTACTAATATATGTATATGTCAATTTCGGCTATTTGGAGTGAGTCATTGATTTTGACAGACAAATTAGTAAGACAGTTTTGTTGTGGAGAAGGAAATAAACATTGCAATTTTCTTGCACTCTACCAAAATGCCTTCTTACTTTCTTCTTACTCTTACTCTCTTCTTTCTTACTCTCTACCATTCTCATCTATCAAAATGAAGGTATTTTGTCGTGAAATGCCTTTTTAATTTAGTAAGTATTGAATGTTAATAGACAAATCAGTGATTACAATACAATCCAAAACCCGCATCTCTAGTAATTTTTCACAAGTAATGGGCGATGACGCACTGCTTCCGAAATTGCTTTTGGAGAGAAGCCTACGGAATAGAAGAACTTTTTGGCAAGTCTTATTGACAACGGACCAAATATAGCCAACTTTACTGAATGCATTTTTATTTCGCAAACGGCCGAGTTCCATTTATTCGGAGAGAAGCCCCGCCGCCTCAAGTGGCAATTATAAGAGATGGATCATTTTGGCTCCACTTTGCGAAACTAACTTTTACGATATAATCTACTTGTTTCTAAGTATATTGAATGGGTATTATGTCTCTATGTCTTATATCAAAATGTCGTAGAGACGCAGATGGTTCTGATGAAATCCTGCATTGGTCACTCTGATTCCGCTCTGGATGTCTAGGACAGGATGAGGCGTCGTTTGTAGCAAACATCGAAAGAAAAGATAGCACAAGCGTTGATACTTCATGGTATATATACTATATATATGTATATATACATATAATAAAATGGCAAACGATCCGCGTCCGTACATTAAAGATTTTTTCAAAAAAACAATTTTTACACGTTGTACCTACTTATGTTACCAAAGTAAAAAAAAATAGTATTTAGAATTACTGTCTGTTTGGCTGTATGTCTGTTTATCTGTGCGTTTGTGCACTCTAATCTCAGAAAAGGTTTAACCGATTTGAATGCGGTTTTCACTGATCTATTGTAACAAGTTCCCCGTAACATTTAGTAGTGGCAGGGCACACTGCATTTCGCAGTCATTTGGACAGCCCGTCTGGCGACAGTAACCACCGCCTTACAGAAGACAGTACAGAAGACAATACAGTTGTGTTTCAGTGAGTGAGTAGGGGATGCCAGAGCCCATTTCCCTATCCTTAATCCTACTGTAATCGGCAGGGCACTTGCAGCAGCTTTGGCGTTGCTTGTGTATATAGGCGACGGTAGCCACCTACCATCAAGTGGACCGTCAGCATGTCTGCCGATCTTAAAATTAAAAAAAAACTGTTTACAAACAAAAAAATTACGCACTATACCGAATACCACGCGTACGAAGTTGCGGGCTCAGCTAGTGACACTTGAAACTCGTGACACCCTAAAAGATTCTACTAGTATGGTGAAAAATATAGTAGTCGTATATTTTTACTATTAAAAGAAAATACAGCAAGAAAATTTGTTTAGTTGGTATACAATCATAACAGGGAAAATGAACATGATTTAGAAAAAAATCCTAGTAGTGTACCAAAATGGTCTCCGTTCCGGCGTGTTGACAGTAGCATGAGCCACACATTCTTTTAGACGTGTGTTCTAATTAGTGTTTTCACATTTTTTGATACTATAATGATTTGTTATTTAAAAATAATAAAATATCATTAGCAGTATAAAAGCCTCAAATCTTTTATCGAATCCTATTTTCTCAATTATTTATTCTTTTATGTCAGTAGAATGTGAAAAAATATTACAACAATAAAAAGACACTAACAGTAATAATAACGACGATAATAATTTATATCACATAATAATTAATTTAATTTAATTCTACAAAAGTTATCGTAGACTCAAATATAACATAAAAATATACATGCCTGTAGTATGGACATGTCATAATTAATTAATTTGCGTATGAGTACCTACTAAGGAATGATATGGAATTAGCATATTTTTAAGTTGCTTAATAAGCGAAGGTATTATACAACCTCGGGGTCTTCAAAACTAGGGTAAATGGGCATTCACTAGGTAAGCGTGGTCCACCTTCGGCCACATCTGCACCTCACATCAGGTGAGATAGTGGTCAAGCGCTACCTATTTCATAAAAAAAAAAGAAGGTAGAAATTCACCATAAAATGGGGCGTCAGCCTGCCTGTTGACTTTTATATCGCAGTGTGAGATTCAAAGCAAAGACCCAAATGTTTTCTATAAATGTAGGGCATTTTATATTAATAAATATATATTGTTTCGTTTTGGGATAAATTCAGTCTTTGGGATCTTATTTATAAATAAATATAAGCCAAAATCTATTAATTTGTAAAGGTCAAACGGACCGCAATAAATCTGTTACCGCTAGAGAAGCAGTTTCTCACCTTCGCAAAAGAGCAAAGGGCCCCGGGGCGTCTTTATTAAGAGATATACATATAAATGGGGTATAGGCCGTTATTAAATTTCTAGAAAGCTTTGTAGTTTCTAAAAAGCCACGTTTGAAAAATAAAAAATATTACGCCTGACAAAATTTATGAGCAATAATTTATTCCGTCTTTACACGATCCCTCGGGAACAGTACATTTTTAGCCATTTTATTCTCTGTATCCCTAACAAATGTATATGCGAAATTTCACTATGATTGGTCTAGTAGTTGAGGCGTGTAAAGCTAACAAACAGACGGTTACATTCATACAAATCGTAAACGAGCCGTGTCTGTGGTTCCAGCATGAGTTTAAGATACTACACTCGCTAGCGAGAGCGTAAAACATTTATATGGAAAATTGACAATTTGACATTGACAGTTCACGATTTTCCATACAAAAGTTTTACGTTATCGCTAGCGAGTGTAGTATCGTAAACTCATACTAGAGCCTCTGTACATTATTGATTTAAAAAAAAAAAAAAAAAAAAAAAAACAATTAGTTCACATTGTACTTAATAACCGAGAATTTTTGTCTGTTTGTCTATGCGTTTGTGCAAGCTAATCTCTGAAACGACTTAACCGATTTGAATGCGGTTTTCACTGGTGTATTGTGGCAAGCTTTCCGTAACATTCGGTGTTTATTTCATTCCAATCGGTTTACAAACAAAAAAAATACGCGCTATATCGAATGCTACGCGTACGAAGTTGCGGGCTCAGCTAGTTTGTAATAATTGTATGGATATTTAACAGTTTTTTTTTTGTTCTTATTTAATTATGTATCGTGAATTCGCCCGGCCTATTTGGTACACCGTCACGAGTTTATGTAGCATACCTCTAAGGAATTTTTGACAAAATTTCAAGACTTTAGTTACATTATAGTGTGGGGGTCAACGATAACTTCTGACCATTGTAATTTAATTATTTGGAAATAAATTATTATTATTATTACTTTGTAACATAAAATTCTCAATCGTGGCTTTTTGTAACTAAAATAATGTTATGTTTCTATTATGTTTTTAATCTACCGATAGCTAATATGTTAGGTACTTTTAATTACTGTCAAAAATTTGGTCAGCGCAGCGACTAAACTATACTGGACAGCAAATAAACCGGGCCACCCGCTACCTTCGAACTCTGATTCGATTTTCTCAAAAAGTATAAAACTTACATACCTCATAGTTATACCTACAGAAAGTGAGTTTTATGTTGATTAAAATGACTATAAATTTATTCTAAAGTACCGTCAACTCAAATTGTAATCAAGCAACAAACACAACGCTAACGATTTGCTTTGTTTTGAATAGAGTTAGCGATTAGCGTCTTTGTTTCTACAATGAGGATAGTAGGATATTTCTTACCATTTCTTTAATTTTTGTTTATCTATTGCTCAGACGTGTGTATTTTTGCTACTTTTTTCGGTCAATAATGGATACGATACCTGAGGACCCAGCTCAAGCTATAGCACTGCTTCAAGCAGGCGTTGCGCAACGGGAGGTCGTTCGAAGAGTTCGATTAAGCAGATTTTCGGTGCAACGAGTATACAGACGATACCTAGAGACTGGAGCATTCGATTACCATCCAGGTACGGGCAGACCTAGGGCTACATCAGCAGCAGATGATCGTTTTATCTAACTTACTGTTCTACGAAATCGCTACCTCGACGCATTTCAAGTCCAACAAAGTCTGCGTAACGAACACCAAGTTTTCATAAGTTCAGTCACCATCAGAAGGAGACTTGTTGAATGGAACCTGACTCCAAAGAGAGCTGCAATAGGCCCAGCATTAGCGGTATCCCACCATCGAGCACGACTTGAATTTGCTCGAGAGCATAGGGATTGGACGTTAGAACAGTGAGGTAATGTACTCTTCATTGATGAGACCAGGGTGAGTCTACATGGAAGTGATCGGCGTCAAAGCGTGAGAGAGAAGTGATCGTCGCCCTGGAGAACGTTAATTCTCAGTGTTGCATCGAGGAAACTGTTGCTTATGGAGGAGGCGTATAAAAAGTAATGATCTGGGACGGCATCTCGTTAACCGCATAAAGAGCGTTAGTTTTCATCGAACCGACGGGCCGTATACGTGGATTGACTTGTCATCTTTACTTTACTGAAATCCTCGCAGACCATGTGGTATTTACGCAGGATATATCGGGCTGGATATGCTGTTGATGCATGGTAAAACACGGCCTCATAATGTTGCCAATGTGGTAACCCAGTACCTATGCGACGTCGGCATTCGTACGATGGACTAGTCAGCTCGAAGCTCGGACTTGAATCCGATAGAACACTTATGGGATAAGCTGAAAAGTCGGGTTCGAACCTGGGTACCTGCTCCAACAAGGCTTCCAGAGCTGTGAATCACAATTGAAGAGGAGTGGAATGCAATTCTTCATGATTTTATCGTCAGGCTCGTGAGGTCGATGAATACGAGGATGCTGGCAGTTATCCGAGCAAGGGGAGGGAATACTGAATACTAACCAAACACTTTTTTAAATTTTTTCTTTGTTTCTGGCATTAATTTTTTTATTTATTTTATGATTACTAACGGTTAACACGACTGGAAAACGACTCTTCTTTGTAAAATCTTTAATAAACACTTAATAAATAGATAAATCTCAATAAATTTCCATTCATTTTAATCATCATGAAACGCCCTTTCTGTAGGTATAACTTTGATAGTTGTAAGTTTTATAGTTTTTGAGAAAATCGAATCAAAGTGCCAAGGTAGCGGGTGGCCCGGTTTATTTGCTGTCCAGTGTATATTAAACAGGGAAGCAAAAGTATTTAGGCGTTTTTAGGGTTCCGTACGTCCGAATAAAAAAACGGAACCCTTTAGGATCACTCGTGGGTCCCTCTGTCCGTCCGTACAGTCAATTATTATCTCCGAATCTACTAGACCGGTTAAGTTGAAATATCAATTTCTGTGACGCAAACGCAGAGGTGTGACGTGAATAGATGAAATCTGTATATGTGAGATCATTTTTGGGGGGAAGGTGGAAAATTAAAAAAATATATTTGAAAACTGCATCGTGTGACATATCAAATGGAAAATCTTAAATGTATTTTTTTTGTAATTTTAAAATAGTTTTCAAGTTATTCAAGAAAATGACGAAAATTGACCATTCTCCCCCCCCCCCCCCCCCTTATCTACGAAACTACTGAACCTAACATTTTGAAAAAAAAAAATACAGAAATTAGTTTTCTACTTATAGGAAAACCTATAGTAAGTCCATGATATTAAAATAACATGGTAAATAACTCAATATTGTGAGTAGATTTAAAAAAACATGATAGTATGGAACCCTCTTCACGCGAGTTCAACTCGCACTTGTCCCGTTTTTTTTTTTTTATTCATATACCTAAAAGAAGAGAAAATATCCTGAAGATTTTTTATTGCCATTTACTATTTAAGTAAACAGCGTTGTTAACATAAATAATTAGTATTGTTGGGGTCGGATCAAGGTGGGATAAAATCTTTACAACATCACTAAAGCTAGTAAATAACAGTTACTAAACAAATAAAGAAAAGATATATGGCAACGTCTATCTGTTGATTGTTACATTTCGCACGGTAGACTATGTTACAGAACACTACGACAGGAACGGACGGAAATAATAAAAACTCGGCACGCTACTATTCAAGGGAAAGGGCAAATAAACGAAATAAAGGTACATTTTCCCACGGATGCCGCTCGGTGTAGATTACAATCCCGTTTCCCTCCCAGCCGAACCAGGAAAATGTAATAATTTACCAGGTACGAAATATTCTAGATCTATTTATTAGAGAACTGATGGTATTTATAGAAATATCTATCTAAACATTAATTCAAATAGGTAAAATTAAAGTGCTCTCTGATTTTTTCAAAATAAAGCTCGTATTGTTAATTCATAATTAAAAAAAAAAGTCTGTGTGTCAGCTCCGACGCACGACTAGATTTTATTCCTTTAAACCTTCTTGTCAATAGATAACTGGATACCTAATTACTTTATATTATTTAGTTACATTCTGCATACTTAGATGTCACATGTACCAGCAAAAGGTGTGTTAGTTACGTTCGGTATACACAGATGTCACTACTTACATTTTATAAGTTCAAATGGTTCAGATGTCGCTGCTATCGTTTCGTTCCTCAACGCGGACTAGACTTTCATACAAGATTTCGACGTTTGCTTTTTTATAAGCCCAGAATAAGGGAATATAAATACGTGCGTCAGCTATCGCACAAATGTCAAAGTGACAGATAACGTAATGCTTTTTAGTTAACGCTTGTATTAATTTTACTCCTGATAAAACTTACATACCTGAGGCCTTATATGAAAATAGATTTTTGAGGAGAAAACTCCAAAATGAAATCAAAATGTTTATTGTTTTACAAAAATAAACGCAAAAATAACATCCATCCATGCTTAAAAATTACAAATGTCTGTCTGCTGCCTTTTCACGCCTTAACCACTCAACCGATCATCATGATATTTTGCATACACGTTGTCGGAGATAGGGTACCAAGGTACCGTTCATCCAGAAAAAAGTACCGTTTCCAACGGATCATCTAAAAATAAAAATCTAACGCCTGGCGAAGCTATAACGGCAATAAAGATGTCACGCGTTATATTGCTCATATATTTTGTTAGGAGTTTTATTTTTTATTTTTCAACGCGCACAGAGTCGCGGGCTCCAAAGTCTCGGAATATCAAATAATAAACGATAAGTTCGCATGGCAGAAATATTTCAGAATTTATAAATTTCAGGTCAGTCGGTCCCAGAGGTTGCATCGTGCACACCTTTGCTAAATACAAACTTTTTAGCAGAATACGAGAATATTCTAAGCGACAAGAAAAATTCTAAATTTCCCGCCTTGGGTGCGGTTATGCGGCACATTTGAGTTCCACGGTAAAAGTACCATTTTATTTTATTTTTAAAGCCAAACGTCTCAATGCATAAAATCCATAAACAAACAAAAAGACCGATCCCCGTTAATTAAACTTTTACGCTTCGAATGCTTTCGGGGCGAAATGAAAACCGATATTTCATCAATTTCAGCATTGACTGCGACCCACGTCTATTACACGGTAAATCGATTACATAGTAAACAAACTTGACACTCTTCTTAAAAAATCAATTTTGTGCAGTAAATTCATTTCATTTATCGAAACAGATAAAGTTCTTTGCAGAATTTGTTTGTTACGCTTTCACGCCTCAACTACTCAACCGATTATCGTGAAATTTTGCATACACTATGTCAGGGATACAGAAAAGGATATGGGCCACCTTTCATGTAGAAAAAAAAGTAATGTTCCCGAGGAATGATGTAAAAATTAAAATGAAAAATAAAATGCCTGATAAAAAAAATATAGGAGCAATAATGGACCTAAGAAAAATGGACGCAGGCGAAGTCGCCCTAGTTATAAATAATTTCGTAATTACTCTTATGAGAGTAAGAGCATTGACTTATTAATGTCAAAGTTACTTTTTAAATCTATAGGTCATTTTATACGAGTAGTGCATGGACGAATTTTACCTAGAGACCGTATAACGGACTACGCGTCCAATACAATAATGCGTTTAGGGCACTATTGAAGCTGCCAAGATTTATCATTGTTAAGGGAAGACGTATATCCGTTGTGTGCAGGGTGCGGTCTGCTGGTAAAGGAACCATTGATGTGTGGCTAAGATAGCACTTGTACCATGGTACATAGAAATGATGAGCACCTCCAAGTTAAAACCATCAAAGAGAATCGCAGGTTGGCCGCTAAGTACAAGCACCGGCTTATTCACCATCCGAAGGAATTAGCTCGCCAATTGGCCATCTAACGATATGTCAGAAGACTAAAGCGTCACAGCACACTGGAACTAGAAGGCCGCCTCTAGTTTCTTTCAACAATAAATTTTCTTCTAGTCTTCACAACTGATTGCAAATAAATTAACAAAAAAAAATAGATTTAATATTAGACTTTATATAGAGAATTAATTAATCACAATTATATTACTCCATGTCGCAAATTATAACGTCATGAACTCAATTTTTGTGATTACAAACGATACAATTTATTTATTTATTTATTAGCTCAAATTTCCCTCTACAATTTTATTTTAAACACTGTATCTTTATATATGTATATTATATAATATTTATGTATTTGCTAGTATATGTGTTTAGTAGTAGTTAGTATTGTTAATATTAGGTGTAGGGGCCGCCTTTTGCGGTATGAGCCTCCTCCAAACTTTGTCAGATAGATC
Organism: Bembecia ichneumoniformis; assembly: GCA_910589475.2. Lineage (NCBI taxonomy): Eukaryota > Metazoa > Arthropoda > Insecta > Lepidoptera > Sesiidae > Bembecia > Bembecia ichneumoniformis. The sequence continues at coordinate 14,912,989 of OU342539.1, read as the reverse complement.
TGTCTTGTGCCAGTCTGGGACATACATTTCCTGTGGTCGCCACAATGTCGTCACTTCATCTTTTGAGTGGTCTACCCTTCTTTCTTGTCTGTGGATACCAATTAGTTACTGTCTGCGACCATCTTCCATCTGTTATTCTTTAGATGTGGCCACACCATTTCCATTTTAGTATTAATATCTGTTTCACGACGTCTTTGGTTAGTTAATGAATTTCTGACTCTATCTTTTAATTTAATAATTAGTATGTTCTTTTTTTTGTTATGTTTGGAGGGTGATCGTCTACAACCCCTGCGGTGACGAACCGTTCTGGGGGAGGTTTGTTTGCGTTGCTTTTTCTAAGTTTCGTTGTTTTTGAGGGTGCGACATTATTAGTTGTTTGGAGAGGCTTTCTTGATTGCTATTCGTCGCAGGGCAGAGTAGTTTCAGCTAGTTTTAGAGAAGGTGATGTGTAATTGTTTTGCTTATTTAGGAAAGTTGCCATAGAGCTTTGACTGGTGCCTGGTTGGTTTGGCACTATTTTGTTTTTCTTAAGTGCCTGTTGTTTTGTTGATTCTTTGTATCGGTTCTCGTTTTGTTGTGGTGGTGTTATTTCCAGTGCTCTCTTTTTGTTTCTATTATCAGCTTTTTCGCTATCTTTTGTTTTTGTTGGCTCTTGTACTATTAGTTTGTCATAACGGATATATGCTATATTTCCAGCTTGTTTCTCTTTTTGTAGTTGCTCTCGTAATTTTTTCCTCGTTTCTAGAACTTTAGGAGGGAAATCTTCTTTTATGTAGATAGCTTCTGTTTTTATATACTTTTTGCTTTGTAGTATAGAGATTTTTCTGCCATAAGTAGACAAGGTTCCGACAATAGGCCTTACCTTATTTTCTTGGTGTTTTCCCATGCGCCTAGCCATCTGCAGTTCCATTTGCTCACACTCAATTTTTAATTCCTCTTTCAATGTTTTTAAAATTTGCTTTTCTAATTCGTCATATGACTTTTCTCCTTCATCAATCCCAAAGAATATAATATTCCTCTCTCTGCTTTGTTTCTCTATATTTGAAATTCTTTTTTCATAGTCTAAGTTACATTCTTTTATTTTAGTAAGATCATCTTGTACCGAATTAAATTTTTCGTCGATTTTTTCGTATATTTTTGTTGTTAATCTGTTTTCGAGGCGCTGCAGCGATTCAAAAGAATCATTTTTTATATCAGCTCTTAATTCTTTCAGTAATTTCTCTAGTTCCGACATTTTAATATATTTTGGTTTAGCTTAGCGTCCTCTGTGGGTCGTATTAGGTAGGCTCTTGATCGATCGATATGAGTTTCCTGTGTGGTTCTGCAATATAGGCACAGATGGCAGTAGCAGAGTGTGATGTTATTGTAAATCTTTGTTTACGTAATTCAGCAGTGAAAGTCTAGATGGCGCTACTGGTTTAGCAAATTGGTGTTTAGCGAAGTTTTATAGTTTTTAGGTTATATTTTTTCTTCTTATATCAGCCATTAATTGCACTAGTTTCTATGTATTTTCTAGTTATCTATGTAATTCACAGTAAATGATTGTATTTTAAACACAGTCTTAAAGTTTTTCATGTTGTATTTATCACTAAACGACATCGCACAACATTGCACTGCCCGGTATTTGTTAATTTTTCACTTTATGTTCGATGTTTATATAGTTTTTATCGTTTCCGACATAGTAATCACTGAGCACTGTTTATTATTTAGGTTTTTAGTCGATCTTATGTAGATTTTACAGTTTTTTAACTTTAAAATCGGGGAGCCGAAGATGACTTGTTGTTTACTTTGTCGCGCCCTCATTACAAACGATACAACGATTACAAACGATACAAAAGAGTAAAAAATCCAACAATTACGTCAGAAGTAAAAAAAATCGAGTTTCTACACTGTTTCGTTTATTATGTTGTTGTATATCCATGACCCGAATTCGCATCGTCGTGACCCTCGGAACTTTTTTCGCGTCTCTATCTGCAGCGTTAAGGTTGGCTTTTAGGACTTGAGAGCTTTCTCTCGGTAACACAATAAGTTCAATGTTAAACGATGGGGAAAAAAGCTCAATGCGATGGGATCGAGTGTAATCCAATCGAAAACCTTCAACATGCTATTGCGTTTAAAAGAACAACAATTTCTAGTGTTTGTTGAGTATATTACTAATATTTCCATTCAAGAAAGTGGTTGCAGTTTTATGAAACAAAAACAAATGTGTGGACAGGATAACTATTAAGCCATCTGGCGTGATCTTTAGAAATTAAATAGGCCCTCGCATTGATTTATAAGGGACCCTCCCTAAGCAATGATAAGACATCCGATTGGTCATTATTAGATTAACACGCGAAGCGAAAACTTTAAGTAGTGGCAGGGTGCACTGCGTTTCGCAGTCATTTGGGCAGCCTATCTGGCAGCAGTAACCACCACCTTACAGAAGACCGTCGTGAAATAACAACATGTGTGTTGTTGTGTTTCGGTGAGTGAGTAAGGGATGCCAGAGCCCATTTCCCTATTACCTCGTTAATCCCTTATCCTTAATCCTACTGTAGTCGGCAGCACACCTGCAGTACCTATGGCATTTCTTGTGTTATAGGCAACGGTAGCCACCTACCATCAAGTGGACCGTCAGCCTGTCTGCCGACCTTAACATAAAAAAACTTCAGGTCTCTTTTTTTTCAATTCGTTTGTGTTTTTTATTATTTAGTAGACTTTTAGGAGATTTAGTGTTATCAGCAAAAAAAAATTTCTCCCCACCATGATTTCCATAATTACATTAGTATTTTATTTTTATTTAAACATAGGCTGAGTATGCAATAGGCACTAGCAGCTACGACATGAGCCGCAACTAGCTGAGCCCGCAACTTCGTACGCGTGGTATTCGGTATAGCGCGTAACTTTTTTGTTTATGAACCGATCGGAATAAAATAAACACAAAATTTTACGAAAAGCTTGCTACTATAAATCAGTGAAAACCGCATTCAAATCAGTTAAGCCGTTTCTGAGATTAGCGTGCACAAACGAACAGACAAACTGACAACAATTCTAAAAACTATTTTTTTGACCTCCGTAACATAAGTAAAACGTGTACAAATTGTTTTTTGAAAAAATATTTAATGTAAAGACACGGCTCGTATACGATTTTATTATATTAGATGTAGATTCCGAAAGCTTCACACTGGAAACTAATTCTTGTCAATGGTCAATGCGACCTTTTTATTCGGTTGAGAGAGCTCAGGGCTTTAGTCACCGCTCTTGAGAGTAGGTCGTCCGTTGGAGACCATTTGTAAAACGTCGGAAATTAAAGGTCGGAGGGTCAAAGCTGGTCAAGGATCAAAGACTGCAGTCAAACAAATACCACATCTTAGAAAACGAGCTGGTGAAGCTAGAAGCTAGTGAGCTAGAAAACAGCATAGTGAAGCTGGTTTTATAAACATGTATGCGTAGAGGCAGACTATGTATAACCTTAATTTTTTAAGTTTTTAAATTTGAACTTATTTTTACACCCTTTCACTATCCAATTCGGCATTATCACTAGTAAATATTTTAATTTATTACGTCAATTTCCACGCGCTGATGTTGCTCAACTAAAGGCGAGGCGTAGTTTGATTGCATTTGTGTGCGTGTAATCGTGTATTTTTATCCGAGCTTACCAACATATTTTTAAAACTCCGGTTTTATTATGAAAACTCTGTTTCATTATTGTAAAATTAAATTTATTTTAAAAAGATGTTTGTTACCACAATTTTTGAACATAAAGAGAGAATTTCCTTATTCAAACTTTTCTAAAAACATAATGCGCTTACAATTTTTTTGTTTATTACAATGTGGTATTATTTTGAACGCTGTATTATTTTGATGGGACCACACTGAACTTTACAAAATAAATAATATTAGTCACAAAAATATTGTCAAAATATTATATTTTACCACGAATGCCATTAATATTAAATATTAATAATTGAGACCAAAACTGTCGTAATAATTTAACGAAAGCTATTAATAAAATCCTTTTTATTGAGATAACGTTCGATAAAGGAATTGTAGGCTTTTAGTGCGAATTGACTTTTTGTGAGAAAATATTTATTTTTGAGATTAACTGGAAAATACTTCTTAAAATATTTAAATGTCCCATCTCGATAAGAAGAAAAATCTCTAACAAGAAAATATTGATATTATTGTTGCGTGTTTTTTTTTTTTTTTTATTTATTTTCATTAGCTTCGTCGTCGTGAAAAATCAAAAAAGAGCCTACGTTCTTAAACAATCTCCAAGCTTTACAACATTAAAATTCACGCCAAACAACATCACGAAGAAAACAAAAAACAGATACTAGTTACTTTCAGAATTCATAACATTTCAACAGCTAAACAATATATTTTGCTTCTAATTATGATAAAAGCAGCCACGCGGAAGACAAGAACTTCTCTGACTTTCCTAATTAAGTAAAAACTTTTCGCTGATGTTTATTTGAAAAGTACTTTTCTGATCTCGTACAAGTTTCAGTATAGCTAAAGTCTATTGGAATAAGGTTTGTTTCGTAGTAACAAGACATGTAAAATCTGGTACAAGTATTCTGACTTGGAATTCCGTTTTGGTCGGCCAGTGAGTTTCCTTTACGTTACGCAACCCAAAACCCCATTATGCTAACCTTTGATTTAACGTTATCGCAACCCTTTTATGGCAACTGCTTATAGGCGAGGCTACAGTTTTTATTTTTTATGTTAAGGTCGACAGACAGGCTGACGGTCCACTTGATGGTAGGTGGCTACCGTCGCCTATAACACAAGCAACGCCACAGCTGCTGCAAATGCGCTGCCGACTACAGTAGGATTGGATAAGGGATTAGGAAGGGGGATAAGAAAATGGGCTCTGGCATCCCTTACTCACTCACCGAAACACAACAGCACGTATATGCTGTTATATCACGGCGGTATTCTGTAAGGAGGTGGTTACTGCCGCCAGGCGGGCTGCCCAAATGATTGCGAAACGCAGTGTGCCCTACCACTACTTTATAATGCGTCAATTTAATATTATGATTAAATTCAAAATCCCATATTCAAGCCAATGACAGTTTTCCCGTATAATTTTTTGCCAAAGCCGTATAATTTTGTATAATTCGGACCAAGCGCTTTAAAACATCTTTTGTGATGCGCACTGTTAAGGATTGGAACTCCCTGCCGGCGTCTGTATTTCCGAGCTCATATAACCCAAATCTTTTCAAGGTTCGAGTGAATAGGCATCTTCTGGGTGAGCTCGCTCCATCGTCGGCCTCATTCTTCCTACATGGATAGATGCTGGTCAAGAGCGAACCCATCTTTAATAAAAAAAAAAAGTTGATCCTGTGCTGGGGCTTGCTTTTATCCTGGGGGTGGAATCCACCCGTTGCTTGCACGGGGTCGAAAAATGTCTCATTGAAAATAATTCCGGAGGATAGATTGACTAATTCTAAGCAACTTTTGTTTAGTTTTTACTGAAAGTCACTTTTCGACTTATTCTCTATTGAAAGTGTCAATTTTTCAACCAACAAAACCAAGTTTTTCGCGAATAACTCAAAAACTAAGTATTTTATAGAAAATTCTTATTAAAAAATAAATCTATATTTTTACTAAGACATTTTTCACCCCAGAGAAGGGTTGGCATAAAAGCAACCCTGATGCTTGGCATAAAACCAGTGATAAAAGCAACCCCCAGCAACTTTGAAGTAGGGTAACCTGAATCCAAATTTTTGTGCTAATAGGAGCTGTTTGATCGAATTTCACCTTAAATGACTGGACTAATTTATGATTATTATTTAATTTTAAGTATCTATTACCTATTACAATGACCAAAACGGCTGACTGAATTTTAAACTACAATTTATTTTATTGTGATAATTAATATTGTTAATATAATTAATATTTTATTGTAGGGATAACCTATTATCCCTACAAATAAAGTGTCTTTCTGTGATTAAAAATTGAGGCTTTTTCTTAAGCTCGTATTAACAGTTTGTGCAGACTAATAACCGAATTTTAAGAGACTTTTTATGTAAAAAACTTTATGTAACAAACAAACAACAAACAATGAAGAATCGTCGTACCATGAATAGAGACCGTGAACTTCGTAAAAATAACAGTAAACGCAGAATCATATTGCACCACGATAATGCTAGATTTTACACGTCTAGACAGAAAAAACGAATTTTTGAAGGTGAAAAACGTAGACCTTATGAGCCATCCTGCATACAATCCCGACCTGGCACCTTGCGACTTTTTTGGTTTCCAAAAATTAAGAACCAGTCAACAATTTCTATCACCAGAAGAGCCTGTCGAAGAGTGTGAAAAACATGTCTCCAAGGTAAGCACGGATTAGTGGCATAAATGTTTTCAAAATTGGTTGATTGTGCATTTTACGCTAATGGAGAATATTTTGAGAAACAATAAATTCATTTGTGACCATTCACAGTAACTTTTTCTTATTCATTCCGGAAACTTTTAGTACTTTTAGTTCAACAACAAACTTTGAGATCAGAGTTAGTGCACAGTGGCGACTTAGTGGGACGCGCATTTGGCTGCTGTTGTGATAAGGAATCCCTTACAATTTTTCTTCTTAAAAATAATACGTATATGCGAATGGACATCAGTGGAGATCTAATTAGTCACTATTAGACACAAACAGTTTAGAAACTGTATAGGTATTATTTGTAATTTTACGAATACGTACAATACAAATTAATGTTTCCATTAACCACATAACGAAGCGAGAATGGAACGTATTTGCACTAAACGTGCACCGGGGTAGGGAGAAGCTTTCTGATGAACGATCGAACTCAATTTGCGATACCATTACGGGTCGTGAGTGCTAACATTAGAACCGGCCGATGTTCCCGGGAATATCGCTACCAATTCAACTACACTCTAAGTAGTATCAATTAACAGTGACGTTTCCGGGGAATATTGTTTAGTGGCGACATGAATTTAACATAATAATATAAATGGCGGAAAGTAGGCTGACAGTCCACTTGATACAACTTGATTGAGTTCGAACTTAATATTATAAAATAAAATGTATGTAGTTATATAATATACATATTATGTATATTATATAACTACATACACATATTATGTTCGCGATTACTATTTGTATATAATTTGCAGAAAAAATCCGCGCAAAGCCGGGGACGGGCCGCTAGTCAATAACTAATTTATATAATACTCAAATTTCAAATTTATGACTAACAAAAGATAAATTACTGTTTTACATTGTCGGAAAATAAGACATTAACATCTACTTTTGTAAGAGACGATAGTTTGAGAGAGACCTAAAATCGACAACTCCACGCGACAGAAATCTTTTTGTTAAAGACTAAGGTCGACGTAAAAATAAAAACTAAATGAAATTACGAGACAGTGAAGAGGACACGATATTATTCAGGACCAATGTCATCCAGATATGCCAATCGAGAATTTAAAAAGACATGCCACTACAGTTTTGATCTAAACTGTACTTTTTTATAATTTATTAAGAAGATGTCCAAAAGGTACCATTTTTTTGCAATATGTGGTTCGAACTTTTGGTAAAACAATAGTGGCTTTTTCGGCTTGCTCGAAATATCAGACTGAATCTATTTGTCTAATTGTATTGTATTCAATTTGTACAAAAAAAAGTGTCTGTCCGCTTCATTAGTTAAATAGTGATAACGAAATAGCTAATTCACGTAATACACTTTCTTGCCGAGCACATTAATTTGACCTAAATGTTATCAATACTTCGAGAAACGTCCTTGACACACTGAAAACACATATTCCCCTGCATTGTCCCAATTCAACCAATTGTTCCACCACTGGCCAATTGCCAGGTGTGACAGCAGTTACTGCATTCTCAGCGGTTTGGTTTATTTCCTGTCCCCACTGACATGGACTAAACATAATTACAGACGGTTTGAGAATAACATCTTTGCAACTATCATCGCTCAAGAGTGAGTGGAACTTAACGGGGTTTCTTGTCAAGAACACCGTTAGTTAATTGAAAATGCTACCACATCCAGATAGTCACGGAGTTAATAAAATTAATTCAACGAAACGAGTATCTCATAGTGTTCTTTCTTTCCCCATCGTCATCATCATGATCATCTCAGAATTAGGACATCAACTGCTGAATACAGGCCTCCCAAAAAAATTTACAATAAGACCGGTTGGAAGCATCCTGGACAATAAGACCGGTTGGAAGCAACGTAGACTCACGGCCCTTATTAGGTCGTCGGTCTATCATTTGTTCTGCCCATTGCCACTTCAACATACTAATACGCCGGTTCTCTTCATTCTTGATTTAATCTCGCAGAGTAATCCCGAGCATACCCCTCTCCAAAGCTCGGTGACGTTGAGCTTTCTTTATGATATAATAAATATTGTTTCTAAAGAATATCTAACAGATCCCCCAAAGGCGTGACAAAGTTACAATCGGTGTACAAGTCTAATTTGTAAAGAAGCCTAAAACAAAACCCTAAAGTTTCTGCGATCAAAGGACCTTCTAACTTAGGACGAATCAATCCAAAACTTATCAACAAAGTTGGGGATATAGTTGCTTGGTTTTATCGGACCTTAAGACGTATTGTCAACTTTCTTTTATCCCTTAATTAAATGTTTTCCTTGCGCAAACGTGACCTGGATCCTGATTATTATACTTTTGCCACGCTCGGTATCATTTTCATTCAACTTTCAAGATGTTTATGTAACATTGTTACAAAAATTATTTTTTCTTCTATATGTTGATGTGTTAACACGTAGATATTTTTAATTACAAAAACTATATATCATTGTATATTATATATAATGATGAAACAGTAATATATAAAAATATTAATAATTAAAAACCAAATTTATATCAAGACCTATATTTTCCTAACTTAAACAAAAGTCGAAACAAGACTAAAAATCCAAAGTCAATAATAAAAATTGTGTTTAGGAATAGATTAAAATTACTAACGATCTACTTTCTAATAAAGTTTTTGAATTTAGGAAGAGATTCTCTAAATAATTCAATATTACCTTATCACTCGATACTGAATTCAATATAGCCATCAGCTATTACCTTATTTACTCTGCTTTTATCCGCACATGTTGGAACCGGAATCAAATTAATGGCGTCTCGTTCCGTTGCTATCGAGCTTTCAATCATTTACGAGGGGAGGTCAAAAAGTTCACGGAATGGCTGGGTTGGCGAGGATGAGTTTACTCATCCAGGTAGGCGCTAATTGAGTGACTCATTGTTAGTATGTATACCAAGTTTCAGTCTAATCAGCTTTTGAGTTATCAACGAGTAAACAAGTCAATCGTGAAGAAACTAGCCACTATGGAGAAAATTTAATATGGCGCCGTCATTAAGTTTCTCACCACAAAGGAAAGACACCTCAATCCATTTTTCAAGAGATGTCAGCTGTTTATGGGTGCTCCGCTCCTGGGAAAACCATGATTTATAAATGGCATGCCCTTTTCAAACAAGGGAGGGACTCCATTGAAGACAACCCCCGACCTGGACGACCGATTGGGGCTACCACGCCAGAAATAATCGAAAAAGTATAGGAAGATGCCCGACTAAAAAAAAAAGAGCTTGCAGCATTAGTTGGAGTATCAGAAACAAACATTTTAAACATCCTACATCAACACCTTGGCATGACAAGTCTGCAAGATGGGTCCCGAGAATGCTTTCTGCGCATCAAAAACGGACGGAAAATGTACCCGTATTTAAATGCATGATTAAATTTGAGTTGCCATTTCTCCGCTAACTTCTAAGTCACTCTAATTTTGATACGATTTTCAATAATGGAATATTTTAGTTGTAGTTGTATAATAAGAGTAGGCTGACAACCCTAGTAATAAAGTCAAGTACATAGTGTTATAAGCTTTTTAGAAGTAAGCTTTTGTGTGTTTCTTATATAAAAAAATTCAAAAGTCCTTCACAGTTTTAGTCATGAATAAAACTGATAGTAGTAGGTATAATGTGTAGTTTAGTTTTATCGAAATCTATAAATGTTATCAGAGGACAATTTAAAGACATAAAAAATGTCACAGGATTTCATGAACCAAAACCCAATCGTAAAATAGCTGTAGCTGTAATTCGAGCTAACAATCAATAATTAAATCATTAGCAAAATATACATAGAGTGTGGAACGCTAAAACTGTAGATATTTTAGAGATAATAGATACGCGTTATTAGTTCTACTGCTTAGTTCGAAGGCAGTTTTATAAAATCTGGCAACTTTTGTCACACAACATCTCGATTTATCAGTGCAGTGGCTCTAGCATGAGTTTACGATACTACACTCGCTAGCGAGAGTGTAAAACATTTATATGGAAAATTGATAATTTGACATTGACAGTTCACGATTTTCCATACTAAATTTTTACATTCTCGCTAGCAAGTGTAGTATCGTAAACTCATACTAGAGCCTCAGTTCAAACTCTACAGACCGATAGTAACGTTTGTAACGGCCATTAGACATCAATGACTTCCTATATAATGGATCTATCACAAGAGCTATGGAAACCTGATAGCTATTGAGTATAATATAGTTAGCTGCATATACAAAGATAACTAAAATATTTATTACTTATTCCTAAAAAGGTGTACAAAATTAGTGATGTCAACCTCAACTTTTTTACTCAGTCGGTGTCAGGGCACGTGACATTGAAACTTGTTTTCATATATTCAGTTGTGTGTATTACCTATTTTAATTTGATATCACAAATATGATCTTTCATTCATTGAAAGGTTAATCTAATTAATACCTTATTACTTAACTTGTGTAAAGTGTTTAAATAAAGTTAAGTTAATAAAGTTTTTAAATAATTATTAAATAAATTTAATAAAGAGTTTAAATAATTCATTTTTGTATCAATCAGAAAAATTCCTCAGTGTGTTAAAACAAAAGTTTTCAACCAATGTGTGTTGCCAGTTATGACATATTGCGCTGAAACGTGGTCTCTAACTATGGTCCTCGTAAAAAAGCTCAAAGTTTCCTCTGCATGTTTTAAAAGAAGGGTTAAAAAAATTCTATTATGGCGTACTGCATAATGGTTTGTAGTTTTTTGAGTTTTTGTTTATTAATTTTGTATTATTATTCTTTTATTATTGGCTTATTTTTGTTTTCGTCTTAATATGCATGCCAAGTTAGCCTATAAGTGGAGTATATGATATTATAAATGAATTTTTAAATGTGTTTACGTATTAAGGATGGTTGTATAGTGCGTTGGCTTCCTAATAAAATAAATAAATAAATAAAAATAAATAAAGACAGTCAGGGTGAGGGCTATGCTCGGGGTTACATTGCGAAATCGAATCAGGAATGAGGAGAGCCGTAGACGTACGAAAGTCAACGACATAACCCGGAGGATTAAAAGTTGAAGTGGCAAGGCACATAGTACGGAGAGCCGAAGACCGCTGGGTTCTCGAGTGGAGGCCACCGACCGGCAAGCGCAGCCTAGGATATCCACCCACAAGGACATACGACCTTATAAGGGCCGCAGGTGGAAGGTGGATTCAGGCTGCTTCTGATCGATCCTTTTGGAAAATTATGGGGGAGGTCTTAGTCCAGCAATGGACGTCCTGTCCTACATCTGAGATGATGATAAATGATTAATCATAATATGTGATTATAAGATATAGAAATTAATTATTTAAATTGCAATTTAATTATATTTAGTGTTTTATTAAATACTAGCTGAACTCGGCCACGCTTCGCTGCGGCTCATACGGCGGGGCGGCCGGCGTACGCATGGGGCGGGCGGTACTAGACACTGCTTATTAAATAATAATAATAATTATTATTATTTTGGACCAACATGGATCATATTATGTTAGTAACAACTTAAAATCTATGTTAGTATTACATACGTTTATTAGTCAGTACATGAATCATACAACAGTGGTTCAGGTACTGACAGTCAAGCCTTGCATGCATGCACCAGGGATGCACACCGCTTCCGGATTATCGTATAGAAACAGTCGACCCGCGACTCGGCGAACATCCCCGATGCACTACAAAATCGTGGAAGCCCCATCAGCACCCTGAACGTATCATTGTACTGAACTCGCAGAGCGCTGTACTGCCTTCGGGTATACTCCGCCCACAGGCTGCTCGTGTAGAAAGACATACAAAACGCTCTAAAAAGAGTCACTTTGACATCGAAGTGACTATTAATCGTAGCGTAATACTATTTATCGTAGCGTGATGTTATGTAGCCTATAACCTTCCTCGATAAACGGACTATTCAAAACAAAAAGAATTTTTCAATTCGAACCAGTAGTTCCCGAGATTAGCGCGTTCAGACAAACAAACAAACTCTTCAGCTTTATAATATTAGTATAAATTATGTACCTAATGAAATTTATTAATGTACTTAAAGGGTCCGCTAAAAATAAACGAATATGATCACAGATATATTAAAAAAATATAAAAGATAGTCGCTAATGGAAAAGGTTGGAAGGCCTATGCCGATTGGCAAACAGATTTACAGGCGACAAAGAAGAAACAAATAACAGACCTTTAATTAGAGAGGTACATAAATAAATTTGTGAATGACAATAACTCGATTTATATACTGTCGATATTGAATAGGCAAATACTTGTGGGACATTTTGTCAGTCAGTACTCACATTTTCCTCGACGGTTTTCTTGATTTTGGCGCTGGCTTCGCTCACTTTGGCCCCGGCTTTGTTCACGGCCGAGTACAGGAAGTTTCCGAGAGACTTTGCGCCGGCGACGGCCTTGGTCGTCACTGTTAGAAACATATGTACAAAAATTAGGAACATTTCACTACATTTTACTCTTAAGCTTTTTACTCTCAACTTTTATTGGTGCAAGCCGTTGCCTCCTTTAATTGTGGTGGCATCTCCCTTCTGTTACTTTTGCTTAAATTCAAAATTTTTTTTTTTGTCCGGCTGTAAAAGCTGTAAAAGCTGTTCTGTCCGGCGGTAAAAGCTCATAATGAACAATGCCCTTCCAATCCCACCATACACACGGCATCGCCTTATTGCGAGTTAACCCGGGTTTTGGCACAGTCTGTGAAGCCTGACCGACCCTTGATCACGACCTTTTTCACATGTTCTTGTCATACGTGATCTCTCTTTTGCTGCAATTTCTCTTTTGCTGGGGCCAACTACGAAACTAGTGTTATTTATGTTGAATGTAAGACCCCATTGAATCAGACCCAGCAATTAATGGGATTATAGATATAGCTTATTAGATAATGATAACAAACTGAAAAAATTAAAAATGATAAAAAACAATTAAAATTATTTACTAACGCTCTTGCATATCAGGTACCTCGATAGCATCTATTGAAAACCGACTTTTATTCGGAGCCTCTGAAAATAGCATAAACAAAATAAAAATGAAATAAAAATAAAACAAAAAAAAAAATTTCTGAGTACACAAAAATAAAATTTAGCTATTTACAAATCAAATAATAGAGTCTACAAAAAAAAACTGTTCAACACATAAACAAATCAGGGCCCCAGGGGCCTTAGACAAAGTAAAATTTTAAAAACGATAACGAAATTCGCAAGAATAAAATGTATGTGATGTATCACGTGATTTAGCGACGGCATATGTCAATCCCATACATTTTATTGTTTTCGAACTTCGTTATCGTTTTTAAAATGTTACTTTGTCTTAAATAAATTTTAAAAGAATTTAATCTAAAGCGTCGTCTACATCTCAAACAAAAAAAATAAAAATAAAATTTTTAAATAATATTTCGTAGCTAAATACAAAATAATGGTTGGCAAATATGGCAGATTTTTTTTCATTTAATAATATTGGGGAAGATTGCTTAAAAAGGCTTTTGAAATAAAGATCACTTACCGTTCCCAACAGCGGCCGGCTGTTCTTCGGTGGGTGTGCCTCCGGTAGACCCTGGTCTGCTGTCTGCACCTCCGGTGGCACTGTGTATTATATGACGCTTACTTTTATTACTTTTTTATGAAAAGAGGCAACAGGGAGGCTGATGGTCTATTTCAAATTTATAACGTTTTAATGGTTACCGTCATCTATTATAATTTATATGTACATGATGTTATTACACAGTGATCTTCTGTAAGCGGGTGGTCTGTAACCGCCAAACACTGCCCACTTGCGACACATGTGGCGTTATTTGCGTTATAGGTGACGGTAACCACATACCAACAAGCGGACTATCAGCCTACCTGACGTCTTTAAAAAAAAATCCTTTCTTAAAAAAACTTTATTGGTCCAGTCTTCCATACTAATATTATAAAAATGTGAAAGTAACTCTGTCTGTCTGTCTGTTACCTTTTCACGCCTAAACCGCTGAACCGATAATCATGAAACTTTTCATACACGTTGTCAGGTATGCAGGAAAGGACACAGGTACCTTTCATCCAGAGAAAAAAGTACTCTTCCCGAGGGATGTTAGGCGTTACATCGGCTCATATATTTAGTTAGGCGTTATTTTTTATTGTTAAAAAATAACGCTAGTGTCAGTTTTTCAGCTAGTGTCAATTGCTGGACAGACCCTTTTCTCGACATGAGGAGGTATGACTAAATACCATCATACTAGAACCACTGTGGATTAGTTATCATTATTTCTAATCCGCACACAAAATACATGAACACTCAGTGTTACAGGTCCGGTGTCTGCCATGTTTAATCCACTTAACTATTTAATTCTAATAAATTATAATATATTAAAATATAATAAATCTATTTATAATTTAAGTATCATTATCAAACCTATAAAAATATTTATCATAATGACCGATCCAGACATTGCTTCACGTGTCCCTATTTAGAAGATAAAAAATTGACACCTTTTTTTACTTGCAATATCTACAAAATAAAATACTGTCTCATCAGCCATTACAATAATTGAATAAATAAGAGTAAATCCAGCAAAGAAGGCTTTTTAGGTGTGCAAAAATAGTGTTACATGTAATTCTAAATTAATGAAGAATCAATTTTCAATTAAGTAATTATTTTTATGTTTATTTTATACGAAGAAGTAACAAATTTCTGCTTCCCCGAAAAGCCTACGGACGCCAGACTTAGTACATTATTGAGAAAAATAAATAGTAGTAAGAAACACGAGACTAATACATAATGCACAACAACGAAAAAATAAAAATGGGGCTTGAGCAGAATAAATGAGTTCACATAAATCAGCAAGTGCATTTAGTTCAAAATTATAAAATGTTGATTCAATTGAAAAATATTTAAAAAATAAATAAATTTAATATTAAAATCCCACTACATTTATTGTTATAAAAATATTTTCTATATCTTTACATATAATAAAATTGTAAATGAGCGGGTTTTTTTTTTTTCAAAATGTAATACATTTTACTTACAAAAAAAATAGCTTTTAGAATATTTATCTGGTTGGGCGTTTGTACACGCTTATCTCAGAAACGGCCTAAACGATTTGAATGAGGTTTTCACTGATGTATTGCAGTAAGCTTCCCGTAACATTTAGTGTTTGTTTCATTCCAATCGGTTTACAAACAAAAATGTTACTAATAAATAATAAATAAATGTTATCTATGTAATATAATGTGTAAATGCATTTACGATGCCTAAATAAAGTCAATGTTACACACGGTTGGAGCTTCAATTTTGAAACTCACCAGGAAAATTTAGTAAGTAGTTACTTAAAATAAAAAGTTTAGAAAAAAAATAATAAGTGATAATGTTTGTTCTCTCAAGAGAATAACAAAGTGCATAGAATTTTTCCAAAAAAATATATACGGATTTTTTATCAGAAACATACTGAAGAAGTACATATGCAAAAGATCCTTAACCATAAACTTTTTAAATGGTGCTAATAAAGCTGAAAGAAATGTATGAACAAATGATTGGGTGAACAATGTATGTGCCGATACAATTTGAAATGTCAAAGCAGTGGCAGAATGTAAAGCACCTCTCTTTTATAAGCATGAATCCAGACCCCCAGTGCGTTCTAGAAATGTTATTCAAAAGTTGCAACATTCAAATTCATTATTTAAAAGTGAAACAATTTAAAATAATAAACCACAAACCAATCGGCAACAGTTTTCAAATAAAACTTGTAAACTCATCAATCTCCGCAAACCCCTCGTACCTATTATACCTAGAGTTATCATCATCATCCTTTCCATCGGGCTTGGGCTCTGCGGGCTCGGCCGGCTCTACTGGGGGCTCCGTCACTTCGGTGGTGGGGGCTTCGTTCTTCCTGAGACCGGGAATGGGAATACCGGAACCGAGCCACCCCGTCATCTGTGACTTGACATTGGTGATGAGGTCCAATTTACCACCTTTTGTTGGGCTGCAAATTAACAATTAAAAGTTATCAATTATCTCTAATTTAATGAATTACTTTTAGCAGTTTTGCAGTCATAAATCGGGCAGCCAGTCCGGCAGCAGCAACCACCCCCGTTCGGAATACCATAGCAGCTGCGGCTGTCCAATACCCGGCGTTGATGCAGTGGTCAATCCTTGGCTGCGCCTATTCCGACCACTACATCGTGAATGCAATTATACAATCATGAAATAACAGCACCTATGATGTTGCTTGTGTTAATATAGGCAATAGTAGCCATCTGTCAGTATGCCTACCGACCTATATAAAAAAAAATCATGCTATTCAATATAATAGATATTTCAAGATAATTTTGATTTATCTATTAATGATCAGTTTTTTAATACATAAGGCACACTACATGTTCTGGAAATGGCCACTTACTTAAAACAGTATTTACAACATTTGAAAATGGAACTCTTTGGCTGTAGAATAGTTTGTTTCATCTGACTGTCACTTGTTTTTAAATTATGGCGTCATTTTAAAAATCACGCGTTTACACGTGAAAATTTTAGTATTATGTTTTTCTACGATTTTGAGTGTAATTGACAGCACAATAGAGCCTCGCTCGGCTTCAAACTGCTTTTGACGATGAAACACCATGCAAGACGCCTAGCTGGTTTGCAGAATTCAAACGTGGTCTTGTCGATCTCAATGATGAATTTCGTGATGGTCGCCCGTCCACCGTTGTACAATAAAAACATCGATGATGTGCGCGGTATTATCGAAACAGACAGGCACGTGACCTACCATGAGATTCGGGCATCCTTAGACATAGGCATGAATCCTGCACAAACATTTGGCTGTGCTCTCAGTGGATCCCATACAATTTCATTTAGAGGCTCGAAAACGGACCGTGTTACGTGGTGCAATCCCATGCTTACCAGATTCAACGAAGGGCGTCAAATTTTGTGGTCAAACAGGTGAGGAAACATAGATTTATTGCTACAATCCCCAAAAAAAAGCAGCAATCGAGCATATGGTTATTTCAAGATGAGCCGAAAACCAAGGAGGTAGTGCGCGTGCAAAGTGCCTCTAAGTAGATGGCTCAACTTGCGAGCCACCCTGTATACAGTCCCTGACCTGACACTTTTTTTGTTTCCAAAAATTAAAAACAAAAATTATAAAAGTTACCTACGCGATCAACATTTTTTATCACCAGAAGAGGCTGTGGAAGAGTAAACATGTTTCCGAGGTCACCACACAGAAGTGGCATAAATGTTTTCAAAATTTGTTAATTCGTATTAGTAAGGGAGCCCAAGAGGGGATTTTGGGATTTGCATTTTAATAATCTGACGACTTGAGCGTGACATAAGGGAGTGGGTGGGTCACAAGGTGGCAAAGTCACCCTCGACATTCTCGAGCGCGTCAGATTAAGGTATAGTGGATTTATTACATGGTGAAAAGTGTGCATTTTAATAATCTGAAGACTTGAGCGTGACGTAAGGGAGTGGGAGGGTCACAACGTTGCAATAAAGTCACCTCGACATTCTCGAGCGCGTCAGATTAAGGTATGGTGGATTTATTACATGGTGAAAAGTGTGTATTTTAATAATCTGAAAACTTGAGCGTGACGTAAGGGAGTGGGAGGGTCACAACGTTGCAAAAAAGTCACCTCACCATTCTCGAGCGCGTCAGATTAAGGTATGGTGGATTTATTACATGCTGAAAAGTGTGAATTTTAATAATCTAACGACTTAAGCGTGACGTAAGGGAGTGGGAGGGTCACAACGTTGCAAAAAAGTCACCTCGACATTCTCTAGCGCGACAGATTAAAGTATGGTGGATTTATTACATGCTGAAAAATGTGTAATAAATCCACCAGTATAAACTGTGTAACTGAGCGTGACGTAAGGGAGTGGGGGATCACAACGTTGCAAAAAAGTCAGCTGGACATTCTCGAGCGCGTCAGATTAAAATATGGTGGATTTATTACATGCTGAAAAATGTGCATTTTAATAATCTGACGACTTGAGCGTGACGTAAGGGAGTGGGAAGGTCACAACGTTGCAAGTCAGCTGGACATTCTCGAGCGCGTCAGATTAAAGTATGGTGGATTTATTACATGCTGAAAAATGTGCATTTTAATAATCTGACGACTTGAGCGTGACGTGAGTTGGAGAGTCACAAAGTTGCAAAATAAAAACGTCACCTCGACATTCTCGAGCGCGGCCAATTTTTTTTATACGGGAAAACGAAATTCAATAACGGGAAAACTTAATCTGCCGATTTCCCAAGTAAAATGTGTTTTGTGAACAAAATTAACCAAAAATTTTTTTTATAATTTACATCGGGAACAACATAAAAGAAATTATTGTTTTATTCAAATTTTGTTATTTGTTTTTAATTGCATTTTGCATGCTATTTTCCGTGCATTTTATTCAGTGATTAAGAAAAATCCTCCTAATAATCGTAAGATTATGAATTGATAACATCAGGACATCAAGCTGAACCATCTGTATGAAAAGAGCATCAGCCACTCAGGTATTTCAAAATGACGTTTTTTTTTTGCATTTTCAAGAAGCCACGAACTTGCGTCACATCCGGACTATCAATTTTTTATATGGCAGCTTAGTTTGGGTTAACTTAACATCTCTTCTGAATATCTGACACGCTGGAGTAAATTTTTTCCACTTTTAAATATTCCCTACGGCCACCCCCACTAGCAGAACCTGGGGATTAAGATGTATCCGTCATCAGAGACATGTGGGGCATTAACTTTACCAATTCTGACCCGCTCAAGTAAATCCATGTAACTGGTTTTTTTTTACAGTTTTGAAAGCCTTTAAATGTTCCCCCCCACTGGAGAAAAGGTATACATCATTTAACCTTTTTTTCTTTTTACCATCTAATCTTCAAAATCGAATAGGTCACAATGACGTCTGATCCACATTTAGCATCAGGGGCTCTCTATTACCATATGAAAAAGTGCATTTATGCTAAGGGAGAATATTTTGGGAACAATAAATTCAGCTTTGACCATTCATAGTAAATTTTTCTCAATCTTAATTCCGGTTAGTGCACCCCACGTATTATACAGCTCAGGAATATTCAAATGGTTGGATCGACTGGACAATCACGAGAGAAATTTACCATTAATCCAGAATAAACCTATTACTTTTTAATCAGAATAAATAATCTCTGCTAGCGGCAACAGGCAGCTTTATCAAAGAAACGCATGTTATTTGTCAAAGAAAAGCCACAGCATGCAACATCTTTTGATTTTCTCCTATTCTTTTGAAACTTCTGGCAATGACCTATGACCTACCTATGCCATGACACACCCTACCTACACTATCTAAATATGGGATGCAAGTATGTGATGGACATACCTGCAGCATCTACAGAGTTGAATCGGTTATCCTTTCACAACCAGAAACAACACCTTTTTCCCCCATCTGGTTCTTATTAAATTGGTTGTTTTGGTCTGAAATGCCCCTCCCCTCTCTCCTCTAGGGCCTATGACAGCTAACGACCTCACCACCCTAAGGCTGCCACTGTGGCTATTATGAGTTTAACAGCTTTTAAAATAAATATTGAAATAAAGTGTGCTGGGAACGCTTAATGTAAAATAATTACTTAAAAAACATTAAGTAAGTGATCACTTAAACACAATGCAAGGGCTGTTATTTTAGCACTTCTGCTGGTCTTCTGTAAACAGGTTACTGTTATTATACCACCTGGTCAATTTATGACTGCAGAACTGCTACACTATAACACTTATAATTGATATTCAAATTTACTAACTCTAATTACACAACAATAAAGTACAAGTTGGTTAAATAATAAAGTCACCCTTGAACAACTATTTTACGGATTTCATTATGCATATTCTTAACTGGTTCTTCAATATTAAATCTAGGAGGGTTGTACTAAATTTAAATGTGACCTCAATAATGTAACATACAAAGTAGTGGATCAATACATGAAAAATTAATATGTATGATGCAATGTAATTAAAATGGCACAAAATTTACATATTCTAACAATTTTTACTCTCATGACTAAATTTGTACCCATAATTAGAATTTTATTAAAAAAAATCTATATATAAAAATGAATCCCCATTTCCTTTGGTCACGGCATCAAGCGTGAACCGGTAGACCGATTTTAATTCGATTTTGACTAATGGAAAGAGGGATAAACGGGGAATGTCCTTATATATAAAAATTGCACGCCGGGCGAAGCCGGATCGGGTCGCTAGATGTTTAATAAAAATGAGTATGAATGTTGAATAATTTTATTCTTTCTTTTGTGATTGAAGTAATAAAATACTCTGACAATATGAAATGTACATAATGGTCATACAATAAATATTATTGATCCTCTAATATTAATAACAATATCGAATATTGATATAAGGCTAGAAAATATATTTAAAAACCTCATACCTACCTCTGTTTTTCACCTTCTACTGCAGTTTCGCCTGTCGCGTCCTTGGTGGGAGTAGGCACTTCCTCGTCTTGAGGCTCGCCCTTTGCGGCTCCCATCCACGAGCTAACCTGATTAGTGAGTCCTGAAAACATTTTCACTGACACTAGCTAATAACTGATCAACAACTACACAATACACAAACTACACAATGCTCAGCGAATTTACTACGCTGCGGCAGTTTCGGACATGACCCACGACGGAGACAGTCTACGGATACTGCCGTGGAAAACGCGATCAGCTGAAAGACTAAATGGAAAAACTGCAATCGACCAGAGAAAATCGAGAGAATTCACTGCGCATGAAAACTTGCGCTGTATATTTTTGCGCTGCGTACATTTATTACTTGAATTAAAATCTGGGATGCCGTGCTAAACTAACAAAATTGCCGTATTTTAGGGAAAAATCGGAAGATGTACCGTGTCCAGGGGTGTGTTCCAATACTCCTTCAGCCAAGCCTAATTTTGCTCTAACCGCAGATACACGCCGTTCCAGCAGTCCATTCGAATATAATTTGATCTGGACAGAATTTGTGCATACCCGTCCCGGGCGACCTGTCAGAGCTAATTATGCTCTGCCTCCCGGAACGGGTATGATCAAATGACGATTAGCCTTTGCCGAAGGAGTGCTGGAATCCAGCACTCTTTCGGCGAAGGCTAATTTTACTGTAACCGCGAATAGATACCATTGCAGCACTTCATTCGAACATAATTTGATCTGGACAAGATTTGATCATACCCGTTCCGGGCGACCTGAGAGCAAATTATGCTCTGCCACCCGGAATGGGTACGATCAAATGAAAGTAGAGCAAAATTACCGTTGGTCGAGGGAGTTCTGAAACACACCTCTGGAAGAGACCATATTTAAAAAGTGAGTTAATTTATATTAGAAAAATATACAACAAAATTTACTATTGCGCAATTGACAAATAGGTATAGGTGCTAAAGAAACGACAAGTAAAATAATGATTTAAGTATCTTCAATGTTCAATTGTGCAAAACCAATGTTGGCTTAAGCGCACCTACAGTGAGAATGTGTCGCACGTATAATGACTTCTCGGACACCATTAGATCATTCAAAAATAAAATAAACAAATCGTTTAAGTGAACAGTTATCAATGCTATAGAGTATCGTTGACAATGTTCTGTCGTCCAATTCTTATTTCTCATATCTGCACCTATTAACTCTGAATCATCGATGTCTCTGAACTATTTAAGTTGATTGTATAATATTTTGTTCCGTTCTTGTTGTGTACGCCTGTAATTGGCATGCGTGTCTGCCGTGATGCCCTGTGACTTATTGTATATTGAATGTGCAACATGTGTTCTGTTGGTGTATCTAAATAAGTAAATAAATAAATAAATAAATAAATGTCCCTTAATAGATAGGCACTCAAGAAAAATTAAATATTAAAAGTTTTATATCTAAGATTTAATATTAAGAAAATTAAATAAAAATTCAAAACATTAAACACAATTTATTACAAGCATATAAACTATGAACGAATGGAATTATAAACAGCTGCGCCCTGACTTTGCCAGTTTTTTTTATAAGAAAACATAAAATAGGGGCGTGGCCTAAATGTATTGTCGAGCAAAAACACTTGCAACATGTTTGTCGGAGTTTGAAACATCCCGCGTTTGTCTGCGGGAGGGGCGAAACGTTCATTATTTTAGATTTTCTGACACGGCAGTGGTAACCCCGCCGTGTACGCCACAGTCTGAGTCTCCGAACCCATATATTAAAATATATGTCCGAACCGTGTTTTCATTTTCACGGGAATTTGCAGTGTTAGGAACAAAACTATAGATACCTATATATATAACAGCTACATAGTACATATAATACATTTTCGTCATTTTAACGACAATGTCATTTTTATTTTTGTATGTATAAATTTATAATCTATAATATGTATAGCTATAGGCAAGAAATGTCCTAAAGTGCACCACTTAAGTGAAAAAAGTGAACGTTTATATTTCCAGTATTATTAAAAATAAGTATGCTTCATCTATCTAGGTTTTAATATTCTTAACATTATAATTCAATATAGTTCACAATGTGGATGTTCTTTGTTTTTATAACAATGCAATATTTATGCAATAATTAAACGCACCACCTAGTCAGAGAAATTATAAAGGACAGATAACTTGACTTTAAAACCAGTTAAAACCAGTTAAAACCAAAGATGATGTTTTATTCTGTACCTATAGATGGATCACAAAATGCAGCAATATTTTATTCTTTCTAACACCTTCAAATTGTCATAAGATTGAAAGAGACATACATATATAATCTGTCGGGTCGAAGTTGAGTGAATGTCTCCATTTTGACTATACAATGCAAGCTAAAGTTATAGTTGGTTATAGCGTATAATAGTGCTGTGCATTTTTATTGATAAGTAGATATCGTTGATATAGATTTTAAATATATGACGGATAAAAAGTATGGCTAAATGCGTTTCGGTGTACTGTTTGGTTATTCAATATAAATAAAATGTGGGTGCGTACTGGTACTCGCCGCATTGCTAATCGGTTGTATGAGATTGTATGCAACCTCTCGCATTTATTTCACCAAAATATTTCAAAAGAATAGTTATTTTTTAAGTAGAAATATTTAGAATCCATCCTTAAGGGGTAGAACGGGAGTAGGTTTTTATTACGAGAGAAAAAAAACTCGATAATCTTAAAGTTTTATTTTCATTTTAATCTGTGATATCTGTGATTTTAATTTAAAGACTTGCAGTTGCAGGTAAGTTTTCTTTTTCTGGGTAATTTCTGAAAAGAAATAGTTTTTGGTTATTAATGATTCAAAAGATTTTCATAATTTTCATAGACTGAAGCATAACTTCTTTATAACTTATAGATATTACTTACTGGTTTACACGATGGTGGTAATTTTGGGAATATTGTCGGCACTGCATACGAGTGTAGAATTTTACGCTGATATCCTTGGCGAAAGCAAGAATCTTCAAAGTTCATCGAGCATATTCTTGTATATTGCGAAGCTCTCCAATCGTCGGCTTTTCTTACATTTTTTGTCCACGTTTTTTTTTAAATCGATGTCGGTGGGAAATCTGTTATAAATTGATAAAAATTACTTTCAACCTGCAGTGAATGCTAGAAATTGTCAACACTCTACTAAAAATAAATTAGTTATCGATATCGATAAACTTATCAAGATCAGACTACAGCATTATAAAGCAAGACAAATGTCAAATATTCCGATTAACTTTGGTTTTTGTAAATTTTAGTTATAAACACCAGCTTTTCTTTAAATAAATCAACCTTAGAGCTGTGTGTGCATGTACAATGATTCATTTTTAGTAAATAATTATAAAAATTTGTTTAAAAAACACTAAAATTAATGAGTGCGAGCTGTGCGACTTACCGGTGAAATGATATGTTTCCATTATTCTCCTTCAAAACACCCACTCTACTTGGACAAACGGGAACAGTACAAGCCATTCTTGGCAAGCAACAGATTTATGAAATCACACTTTCAGATTTTTAAGTATTTTAAATCACATAAAGCTAAACGCGCTTGTTAACCAGCATGATATAAATAAACAAATATGACGTTGCCTCTTTTATGGCGCGCAGCGTTTTAAGACGTCATATTCGGCTATTGTTATCTCTTTTTAACATACGACATGCAGCCATTAGAAAGACGGGTATCGAGTATCGAAGGAATCTTCAATTTTTATTGTTCCATCTATACACTAATACAATTATCTTTGGATAAAACCTTGGATATCAATCATTCATTCTCCTCTCTACGATTCATTCGTAACGTAACCATAGCCATACCATAGCTTAAAGCGGACCATAGACCAAAGACAGACATTAAAAACGTCAAACAATTTTGACGTAAATCTGTTGTCGTCTGTGACGTTTTGTGTGACTAAAATAAAATTTGTACGAATATTTATTGCAATACATGTTTTTTTTTAAGAATTATAAGTCTTTATTTATCTCAAATGTAGTGGTAAATGATATTGGCAAATTTTCCATTAGTGCATAAAAAATTCGAACACTGTTATTGAGATTTAAATTTCCAAGATGACAGAGAAGCATCATATACAACTTCACCTTGGAAAATGTATAGAAGATTTAGATAAATTACACAATGTACCTGATTTGAAAACAAAAAGAGCGACTCTGTAAGTATTACAGTATTAATAGCTATTTAATTTTGAGTAGTAATATAATTGAATTATATTTGTAGGTTATGCAAAACTGCAATGAAATTATTTGAAAGTGCAGAAGAAGCTCGTAAGAAAGGAGACGAGGAGTTCTCTTACGTGTATTATATGAAATACCTCAGGATCATAGCGTTTATCAGTAAAGATAAGGAGTACCAAGAGGATAAAACCTACTTCAACAATATGATTGGTCCAAAGAACCCAGAGAAAGCAATAAATGCAGCGGAAGCCCTTAAGAACAGCCTCATTGAAAGGTATTTACCGTTTTTGGTGGCATATGCATTTTCAATACTTTATTAATGTTTCTGTTATATCAGTTAAAGCTGCAGATATTTTAATTAAATTGTCAATTTTCTCTTAATAATTGTTTTTCAGGCCCAGTAATTTTGTAACCCACAAGTTAATGTCTAGCAGCCAAGTGTATAGGTGTTGGTACTATGGTTAAAGTAGACTTTAGTATGAAAAAAAAAATACTGCAAGAAATATCAATCCTACAAAAATATTTTATTGTTAAACTGCTTTGTATGGAAATATAGGGTTTATTACTGGTTTTTGTCATAAAACTTAGATTTCTGAAGCATAATTGTAATAAAATACGATGAATGTGACAGAATAAGAAATTTCTTTGTTGGAAAGAATCAGAAATTCTGAAATTCACCTTGGGAGACTTATATTACTTTATTAAATAATACTAAAACCAAATAGCAATTGTTAGATATTAAATTAATATTTCCAGATATACCATGGAGCAGAAAGCCAAACGTCTCAACGATATAAAGGAGAATGAGCTCATTAAACAGAAGATTGAAGAAAACAGGAAAAAAGCTATTGAAGCAGTCAATGCAGATCCACCCCAATCTTTAGGATTACCAGGTTTTCCATTTAATATTTTGCATCCTCAATGATGCAGGAATGATACTGAATGATAGAACAAAGATTGGTTGGTTTGTGATAAGATAGACAGCCCAAAGAGAAGCTGCACCTATCCTTTGCTCCCAAAATTGTGCAAACAAACTTTTTAAGCTTTTCAATGAACTCCAAAGTAATTTTCAAGACCTACCAATATAGAATTTTAATAGAGTAGTAAAACTGAAAATATGTATAAATCTAATTATTGTATAATGATTATTTGACTCATGGCACGGGCTGCTCAGGACTAATTGTTGATTTTATTAATATTTTAATATTAGTTTATATAAACTAATCTATATAAATATAAAAGAAAGTGTCTCTGCACCGAATAGCAGAATAACTATTAAAACATCTGAGATTGACAGATTTCGATGAATTTTTCTGTTCATCTTAATTAAGTCTTTTTTTATGTTAAGGTCGTCAGACAGGCTGACGGTCTATGACACAAGTAACTTCACAGGTGCTACAAAATTACACTCTGGAAATAAAGACAAACTTGTTTCCAGTTGCAAGTTGTATACCAAGTTTTATTTTATTTTTAATAACATTAGTTTGACATCATTAACTTGATCCCATAGACAAACTGCTTTCCAGTTTTATGGGACATTGTAAATATTTTTCTAATTATTTCATGTATAATAAAAAAAAAAATGATACACAGCAGCTATCAATAACTAAATTCAGATAATTTTTCAAAGAAAAATTGTTTTTGTCACTCTCCTGGCATTGAATGTATATTTATTATTAGCTGACCTGGCTAACTTTGTACCGCCTCGAAACTTGTTTCATACAAAATGTATTTTATACATTGTTTTAATAGATAGTTATTCTGCTATTCAGGGTGGAGAATATTTCAACAAATCAAAGATAAAAAATCAAGATCAGCCTAGCCATTCTCGAGTTATTAAAGGTGTATATACATATGGTGTATATATATATAACAACTATAAATAGATTTTATAATTGAATATTTATTTCTAAATAGCGACTACGGATTTCTGTACCAGTGGTAGATTAAGTTAATTTTATTGTGTTTGTTAATTTATAAATACTTGTAATAATAGTTTATATGGATAATTAAACTAGTAACAAATATATATAGTATACAAATATATCCATAATTTTTAAATTCAGTGACAAAAATAATTTTTAACAAGGAATTGCAATAATTTCAGGACCGGATGAAGTAACGATTAACTGTGATCAGCTGTTTGCAATCTTGAAGAGCAATAAGTTAAAGGTGATGATCTTGGACGCTAGACCGGGAAAAGATTACATAGAGTCTCACATAAACCATCCAAATTGTATTAGCGTACCTGAAGAATGTATATCACCTGGGTAAGTGGCTTGTTCTTCTGGCAACAGATTGTGGCATAGCAGAATAGAGGGAGGAAAGATGTAAAATGTTCCAATCAACTTCTTAGATACATGAATAAATAAATAAAGCCTTTATTTCTGACATTTTATAAAATATTTTACACAATTTGAATAACTTTTTTTGGAGTTTACTCCTTAAGAATCGATTTTCATATTATGCCCTCGGTATGGATATTTTATGAGGAGTAAAATTAATACAAGCGTTAACTAAAAAGCGTTACGTTATCTGTCACTTTGACATTTGTGCTACAGTTGACGCATGTACTTATCTCTGGGCCTCCTACTATCAAATGATCCGTCAACCTACCTGCTAATTTTTACATAAAATGTTATCACAGCTGAGCTTGAATATAAATAAGATTGTAATAGTTGGTAATATAGCATTAGTGATAACCCTTGTGACCTTCTCGTCCATAAAGGATGTTCTCTCTAATGGGTTGTTACCTTGTCTATCGCAATGAAAATTAAAAAAGCTTAAAATTAATCTTACTTTTCAGACAATCCGCTAATGTGTTGGAACAAAATTTGCCACCATCTTCAAGACCCGTATGGTCAGAGAGAGCGTCCATGGAATTGATTGTGATGCTTGACTGGAACAGTACAGCTGTCATACCGGGGAAGACTCTTTATTTATTGAAGACTATATTATTAAAGGTAAGCTGTAAATCATCACTGTTCTGCCATAAACGGGGAATTGTATCCTCGTGAAGCTATTTATTTATTTATTTATCTATGTAATCTTACAAGAGTTTATAGGTCAGCCGACCCAAGAACTGTAAGTGACACATCTATAGATAGATGCGCCCGCCGCCCGCACCTCTCTCGATCCCTGAGGACTCATTTAAAAGGTCTATCCATCACCGGTCCGGAAAACTTGACAAAAAATTTAATTAATGAATACACATTGAAATCCGCATTTTCGTCCGCAAAGTAGTTTCCTGTGCGATAGTAGACCTTAGTACACAATTTTATTTATATTTATAGTTATTGTGCATTGTTTGGAAACTTATCAAGTACCGATGATTTTTTAAAATTTATTCCTGAGCCAATCCTTCGGATCCATTTTATAGAAAGCATAAAAATATATTTTATAAAAAGCATGAAAACGAAATATAAAAAAAATATTGAATTAATTTTTATACTGCGCCACCATGGTTTATCTATACATATAATAAAATCGTAAAGGAGCCGTGAGTAAAAATTTGTACACGTGCTTTTATGTTACCAAGGTCAGAAAAATAGTTTTTGGAATCTTTGTCTGTTTGTCTGTGCGTTTGTGCACGCTAATCTCAGAATCGGCTTAACCGATTTGAATAGGGTTTTCACTGATGTAGCAAACTTCCAATCGGTTTACAAACAAAAAAGTTACGCGCGATACGTACCACGCGCACGAATGGCATATTTTTTTAAGCACTTATGCTGCAGAGCAGACTGCACGATAAACTTCTAATGTGAAGCTTAACACGTAATGTGAACGTTCGCGCGTACGTTTATCTGTTACCATTCACTTCCACCGCCCTCTAGTTGCCATTCAGTGAACATTGCTCATTGTTAAATATGCCGACTTAAAAAACAGCATTCTTTCTTGAATATTTTTCATTTAAATAAATAAAAGAAATACAGATATATTGATTTAGAAAAACATTTTATTGTTTTTCTTTTTAACTAATAACAATAATAATAATAAAGCCTTGTTTATTTCTTAGAAACATAAAAAAAAGCTACAATTTAATATGATTACACTTACACTTAAGATATTTAGTTGGATTTGATTACAATTTAAATATAAATTAAACATTATATAAATTATACATTTTTTTTTCCATGCAATTTTCACTAGTGTTACTAAGGACCTCTCACTGAGTGAAGGCCTCCTCCATTTTTCTCCACTTATCTCTATCTTTTGCCTTTTCTATCCAGTTTTTTCCCACAGTTTTCAGAATTTCGTCGAGCCATCTCTCCATCTGGTTAACTAAATGTTTCGATATAAATATGATAATTATAACTAAATTTAAAGTGTAAAACGCTCATAGTGGGATGTGAAAGTGCAATACTCGCGACCGCCGCTGGCCTTGCGCGGCGGTTACGACGAGTGGCTGCTGCGCTACCCCGCACGCACAACTCATCCCCATCCGCCACCGCGCCAACTTACCCCAGCAGTAGACCCTCTCGACGATATGCTCGGTAAGTGAGTTTGAATTTCTGGACAATTTAGACGTAGGAAAGTCAAAATATTTTTTAAATAGAGCACAGACGTAGATAGTATAGATACCGTAAGCTGTTCGCCACTACGTGCCCGTAATTTGAGCAATGCTTAAATACGGCCTCAGTTCGCTTTCGACTGTGTTCGCGGAAAGTCGACTTTCGAAAAACAAAAAATGCCTAATTGCGCTGCTGTTAATTGTAAAAATACGTCAAAAGTGGTTTGTCGAGTGATCATCGGTAATTAGTTTTATTATTTATAATATGTGCTGTAATTTAATTAAAATCAATGTTTGAAAAATGTCGCAGCCAGCTGCATGCGCGCATCCTCTCACGTTGAACGTAGGTGGTATACTAAATTGACGCACGTATAGTCGTCGCGTCGTTGCATTGCTGGGTGAGGGGAAACGATTTAGTTTGTGTTTTAACATCACTAAATTGTGCTCGTAACGTCATGGTAGGCACTAAAAATGTGGCACGCTTGGTTTTCATACAGTTTGATGAACTTGCGTCATCTATACTATCTATGTCTGTGACATCGACGTAATATCCAAGTAGACGGCTAATACCTATTTATTCACAATGAAAACTTTTCTGGCAACTAAATGAGGTGCGCGGGCGCGGGGTACAGAACGCCAATTGGTCCGATCAAGGTCACGACGAAATTCTATTGGTCATTACTGCCCATAGTAACTTCTATTGGTCGAACATTACCGGGCGTCGAATTATATAATATCTATTTCTCTAATGTGTTGCTGAATGCGTTCGCCCTGTACTAGAAGTCTAGTTGGATATTACGTCGATGGTCTGTGATATAGAGGTTGGCAAATCAGCTAATGGTACACTTGATGGTGTTGCAAGTGCGGTGCCGATAGTAGGATCAAGGATGAAAGATTAGGAAGGGATAGAGAAACGGGTTCAGGCATCCCTTATTTACTCACCAAAACACAACAGCGCTCATGGTGTTATTTCATGGTGGTCTTCTGTAAGGATACGTTTACATAACGCGAACCGCGTCGTGACCGCGCAGTGGATTGCTGTTATGGTAAAATGAGCTTTCTTTAGCAACTACGTAAATCGAAACTTCATTAGAATATTCAACCGACCGCGTAGAGCGCGCGATTGAGTGATTGAAAAATTTGAAAGTTGTTGCCTAGACAGTGAAGTTTAAATTTTAATTTTTCGCGTCCGTCTAATTGCAGCGTAAGGTTGGCTAAATTTATGCCTTCAATAACGTAACGTAGTGTGCCTTCAATTACGAAAATAAGCCCAATGAAGCATGTGTGAAAATATTTCTTCCTTTTCCAATAGTATTACAGTCTTCTGAGATGTACATTTTGTAGCCTGGTTAGAAGGTTGGAGTATGGTCGACCACGCTGGTCTTACAAATTAGCAGAACTTCCATTTCTGCAAAAAATAAGTAACTAGCAAGTGATATATTTTTACTTTTGCTTAGAGCTTTGACGAGCTTTAAAGTTATTAAAATCTACATTCTACTCCAAGTTTATATACCCATCATAAGAACTTAGCGCTTATAGGAAGATAACAATACTAACCCTATAAGCCTTTATTCAATGTTAGCCCTTGTTTGTTATAGGGGTCGCTTATTTTTAATAAATTATTATGCCGAGAACCTTATAGCTGTTTATTGTATCTTCACATTACTATTTAAACATAAGTGTAAGCTGTTGGTTTTTCAAAATAATTATTTATACAAATAAATGAAATTCAAGTCTGTTTGTAAATTTAATAAATTTACAATAATAATAATTTTACAATAATATTATTTACAATAATATTAATTTGTAAATTTAATAATTACTTTTTACTAAATATTATATTAATATATTTGGTATGTACTTATAACAAAAAAAAGAACAATTTTTAAAATTTTTGTCTGTCTGTCCCGACTAATCCCCGAAACTGCTGAAACGATTTTGACCGGACTTTCACTGGCAGAAGTAGCTTATGTTATAAGGAGTAATTTAGGCTTTTCTTATTTTAGAAAAATAAATCCTCATAACACCCAGTCGTCTGTTGATGAACTGTCTTATTGATGTGGTTTCTTCATTCCAGGTGAAATTGATTACCCCAACTGGTCAGACGTTGCGCCCACCCCAGCCCCGAAACCAGGCGAGCCATTCGTCGATCGAGCCAGTAAGGTGATTTGCAATTGAGGACTTTTTTATGTAAAAAGGTGGCAGACAAAATTTAAAACTAATTATTAGTTATACCTGGTCACAGGATGAAAAAAAAACTTTTTCCTTAAAAACTAAATTTATTGTGTAATTATTACAATTAAATATAAAGTTATAAACCAACTAGCTGACTCGACAGTCGTTGCCCTGACATCTCATATAAAAGCAACGAAAGGTGGTGTCGTTTTCAAGTGATGTTCTGTCATATATGTGGCAAAAAGAGCAAAAAGAATTTTTTTGCTCTTTCCGGCAGTGACATTGTAGGCTTGGAATGACGGCAAAAAAATATCCGCTAACCGTATTAGGTTAATGCAAAATCAGCCGTCTTTGTATATTAGACTAGCGTAAGGAACAAAGGTTTAAACAATGTGTTTGTGTTAGAGATAAAAAGTATGTAACCAAGTCATAAAAATATTTGTAGATTTGTAAAAGTACTCTGTTGTACTACTAAAAAAATATAAGAAAGACGATGTGTGTAGAACTTACGGGCAAAATGTGCGAACAAATAAAGAAATATTAAAAATATCGTTATTTATTTAATAAGCTAATTATAACGCATTCTGTTAGTTTGGTCTCAATTTCCGGCTTTAAAACATTTCGAGGAGTTCCAATTTATGTGAAATCCTACTATAATAAGTGCGATGGGATATATAATATGTAAAAACTACAAAACTATAATTTATAAAAGTACGCGAAAGAAGTCGCGGGCGGAAGCTAGTATACATATATGTCGGAGATGGAAATGAATTATCATCGGGGTTGGGGCCCATGATGCGCGAAGAATCATTTGCGCAAGTAAGAAAAATTGCATTTTTCCAGGCGGCCGCGATTCACGTGTACGAGGAGCGGGCGCGCAACATGCAGCAGATTCTGGAACAACAGGAGCGGATCGCGGACACGTCGCTCAGCCTCGAGATGCAGCGGATAGAGGCCGAGCAGGACTGGGAGAAGGTGCGCTCCCAGCGCGAGACGGAGCCGCGGGACGAGCGGCGCGCCATGTACCAGCTGCGCGAGCAGGAAATCATATCGCAGCTGATGCAGCTCGAAAACAAGCAGTACGACATGGAGCAGGAGAATGTGAGCCTGCGCGAGCAGCTCGACGAGTACCAGAGGCGGGAGCGGGAGGAGGCCGCCAGGCTGGCGGAGAGCGTTGTGTCGGAGGCGGCCGCCAGGGACGTTGCGGCCAAGCGGGCGCGCATCGCGGCCGTGCGCGAGCAGCGGGAGCGGCTGGATCGCCGCCGCGAGCAGCTGGAGCTGGAGCGGAAGCGGAAGCTGGCCGAGGCGCGCGACAAGAAGAAGCCCGTCCTGGCGCAGGTAGGCCTCTCTTCGACGCCTTAAGGCCGGCGCACATTCGGCGTGCTACGGCATTCCGCCGTAGCCTAATACAATGAAATTTGAATTATATTACAAGCGTTTAAGGTACAAAATATTGTTCTATACAAAATATAGAAAAAAACCCATTGGTATATGGCATGACCTTGGATCGAACTCGGACTTCTCGACATGCTAGACAACGTATCTCCCACTGCGCCACCGGCGCTCTTAGTATAGCATCACTTTAAAAATTACTAAAACAATAGAAAACAGTAATTACTTTCATCGCTAAGATTGCAAATTGAATTGATATCCATCCCCCATTCTAATATTTAATTTATTGGGAAGTAAAAGCGCTTTTTTGTAATTGATCTTTTATTAAGTGTCTTATCTTACTTTAAAATTACTACAACATTAGCTTAAGAGACTCTAAAAAATTATTAACAAAATAATAAAATCGGTAAAGTGAGTATGCATTTTGTTCACTCTTCAGTATTTTTTAAAACTCGAGACTATCTTAAGTAGAATTACGGGGCCTTTGTATGTCCGAGTTGGAGACTTTAGTTTTTACCAAGAATTTAAATATTTTTCCTTATAATTCTTTTACGCAGGATAATGATGGTGACGACGCGTACATGGGATCGGCTGGCGAAAGTGGATTGAACCGGTCCCAATCTTCACCCAACATAACCAAGGTACGTCCGAAGGAGCAAAATTAGTACTATATAGTTCGAATGATTTCTGGAAACCACGACGGGTTGTTCAGCCCACTTGAAGTGGTTATTTTTAAATATTTTATTTATTTAGTAATGACAGAATGGTTACACTGTTGACTATGATTTTAAAGAATTTTATAATATAACACCTTGATTCATTAATATTTTTATAGAAAAATTACAATAATTTAAAACAATTAAATAGAAAAATTTGCATGCACTTGTAAAGAGTGAATAAAAATTAACTGCTTAAATAACTTACCAACACACTTAACTTTAATGAAAAGACGTCACAGGTCAGCTTGAAAATCACAAGACGTATTATAGAATCTGGCCGACTCTAGCAGACAGCTGATCGAGCCTTCGCATGTTACAACGAAGACCCAACTACCGTTTTACCGGCAAACGCCAGTAATTGGCGCTAAGCAAATTGTTTAAATATATTTTTTTAAAGAAAAGCAAGCTGACAGGTCCATTTAAGTTAGATGACAAGATATCGTTACCTTAAAACAAGCAACATCGGAGCGAATACAAATGCGACCCTGTTAGGATAAAGGGTATATCTACTCTCTCACATACCAAACTTCAAAAGCACACTTTGCCTTTACTTCATTGTTGTCTCGTATAAAATGATGGGCCGTTCCAACAGATGGTCTGCTCAGTTTATTTCACTTGATGGTAGGCGGCTATCGTCGCCCATAACACAAGGCACTGCCCCAGGTGTTGTAAGTGCGCTGTCGACCATAGTAGGATTAAGGATAAGGCGCGTATGGAGGAAATGGGCTCTAGCATCCCTTACTCACTCACCGAAACACAACAGTAAACATGCTGTTATTTGACTTATAACAAAAAGATAAAAATATAAACAAATAGTATTGAGTTTATAAAAAAGATAAATTTGTCTTTTTACTAGACTGGCTCCAACAAAGATTGTGGCACTGACCGGAGTGAATGTTTCAGGTGGTGTGCTCCGGCCCCGAGGAATTGGAACCTGAAGTTGAAGGCATTGAAAACATACCAGCCTTCGATCGCACCACAAAGCCTTCCAAAATGGCCCTATCCGACCTCCATCATCGCGATTTCCAGCCAGTCTGGGGAGACGTGGTGAGTACTAAGTTCATCTTTTGAGCTCCTTTGGCTGAAACCTCCAATTTGACTGTTATTCTTTAGCGTCTAGCTCCTTAGTTCCTATAGTGGTCCAGGTGGACCCTCAGGGGTCCACGGGACACTCGACGAGTTCTACGTAGGCGTGACAAAAAAAACAATCAATTCTCACTTATTTCATTTAGAAAACTCTCCATTAGTGGTTGGAACTCAGCCGCAACGCAAATTTCCATTGTTGGATCTCTAATTTTCACATTTTTTGTCGAATTTTGGGAATATGGTATAAATGTAGCTGCAGAGGGTCCACCGGAACCAGCTAAATTTCGAAAGTGGTTTATGAGAAAAAAGTCTGGAAACCTCTGGTCTAGCTAGTACTTTCTAGCAGGGGTGTCGCAGATATTCGCATCCGCAATTGCGGAACTTTCCTATCGATTTACATAACCGCTTCTGCAACAATCAATGCGAATCTTTTGCAAATGCAAAAGAAAAGTGTTAAAATGTTAAAATCTTCTGGATGAAAAGTGTCAAGCGTTGATTTTTTTATTTTAATTTTTAGAAGAGCGCTGGGGGAACATTACTTTTTTTTCTCGATGAAAGGTACCGTATCTCCTTATCTATAACCTCTGACATCGTGTATGCAAAATTTCATGATGATCGGTTGAGTAGTTAGGCGTGAGAGCATAACAAACAAACACACACATTCGCATCTATAATTAGTTTAAATTATAAGTTAAAAAAACTTGCGTAACTGGCTGCTACTGGTCCCGCTATTGCGAACCTGAAGAAGACTGTCAATTTTTAGACCTGATCCGCATTACCTTTTTATATTATTAATTTATTACGAATGCCTCCACTAGCTTAGTGTGTTTTAAATCAATCAGTATAATTTAATTTGGGATTTGGTTTGCGATTGCGTTCAAGGTTAATGAATCACAACCAATGCTTAATCTCGACAGAAAGCCGCACTCGACGAAAACATTTCCAAATAACTGTATGGATTACTATAGTGTTTAATCTGTGGCACGAAATAAAGATTTCACATTTACGAAGCCAAAGTTTTACTCGTTGACAAGCTTCCTCCGTTCAGCGGAATCATTATTTCAAAGCTCCGATCAGTTTTAAAGCTATTGATAATTCGTGATCATCTCGGCCGTAGGAGTTCCACTGTCGGACATAGGCCTCCATCATTAATTTCCAGCGGGACTGGTCAGAAGCAACCTGGATACAGCGTCGACACGCGGCTCTTTTATTGCATATACTGTTCAGAGCTATAAAGCAAATATAATCTATTGCTGCAATTCCTGAAGTATGTTCCGTGGAAAAGGCACCAGAGTTTCGCGAAATATTTATTTTGAGGTTAAATATGTACCAGTTAAATACAAATATTATTTTGACGTAAAGTTAACGGGCTCTTAACTTTGTTATGTAAGTAGCTAGGTAGCGAAAAGTTAACCCGGGGACTTGAGCAGCAGAGGTATCGTAAAAATTTGGTAATGATTTGTTAATCCTTCGATATGGAATTCCGTAAAATAAAAGGGCTTTGGTGAGAGTTTCGTTATCTTAAAAGTTTAGGAACCCCCGATCTATTATATACTTTAGCGGGAATTCATCGAAGAATGTTGATATTTATCGACGGCTTCACTCTGCCGTCCATCTTCAGGGATTTCGTCTATCAAATCCTCCAAATTAGACGAATCATATGTTGTTGACATTATGAATCCTCCGTAATTTAAATTGTTCGGACAAGTATTAAAAGCTTATACTCGTGTACAGATAAGAACCCTTCGCCAAATTGAAAATGTTCTGATAACCTTGAGAAATACTTCGAAAGACGATCATTTTCTTAACAAGAAAATTTATTCCTTAGGCTTTCAAACGTGAAAATAGTTTTTGTCTTAATGTAATAAACACGGGTGCGTGTTAAATCCACACCCACGCGGTAATCGGATCAACAGTTAAACATATATCACGTCATATGAGTTGTGGGTTTCCGGGATGATGGCCCAGGTCTGTTGGAAATTCTTCCAAACGTATACATCGGCACCACAAAACGCAGCATTAACACCCGAATTAAAGAACACAAGGGCAACTGTCGCAGAGGAGAGACCGAAAAATCGGCAGTAGCTGAACACGCCTTTTCTGAAGGCAATCATAAAATCCTTTTCAAAAACACATTAGTTCTGTCATCCGAGGTACACTATCACTCACGCCTTAATCGGGAAGCCATTGAAATTTTCAAGCATCCAAATAATTTCAACAGGAAGGAGGAAAATCTAAGGCTACACAACATATGGTATCCGGCACTACGCAGGAATAATAATAATAATGAAAGAAAGAGAGGGAATTATAACCCCTCTCCTAGTGACCACACTCCACCAATTCAACCACGGGGTAGGGATATAAACTTAAGTTTAAATATAGACACATTCCAGTCGACAAATCAGTCTCGCTCGAGAAGTCGAAAAGTGCAGAAGTGAAGTGCAGTGATATGATGTACTTTTTCTTCTAACTTGGACTACACCACTGAGGATGTCAACCGCAGTTGTTGACGAAACGTTTGGAAGAATTTCCAACAGACCTGGGCCATCATCCCGGAAACCCACAACTCATATGGATACCGGCCGAGAAAACCTACATTCTACTATATATCACGTCAGTCGGCAACCTTCAATTTATAAAGTGTTCTTCGCGGAAATAAGGGAAACTTTTACTCCGGCCGTTGAGAGAATGCATTCCTGACACTTGTCGGTGCGTTCCTGGCCATGTAATAAGAAGCACTAGAAAAGAAAGAAAGAAAGAAAGCATCTTTTATTCCTCTAATAAACACAATATACATATATGAACAAATAATAATTACAAACAAACAAATTTATAAACAAGTAAGAAGAGGAAAAGGAACCCTGACTCAGTATACAGTTGTGGTGCGGACCACAACACTGATATTCTGCCAGGGACCAGAAATTCAAAGAATTTTTTTATTTTTAGTAATAGTCTTACCAGGGGCAAGTAAAAAATAAGGTTCCCAACGCTATACATTCGCCGCGCGAGATGCTAGGCGAAATCCGGCAACACCGCTCTAATTGTTGGTCCCCCCCACTCCATTCCCACTACAGGTAGCGATCGCTGTGACGCTCAGTGCCGGCCTCAGCCATCCGCGATGGAGCCCGCTATCGCCGTCACCGCCAGGTGTGAAATCCGTTCAGTGATGCGATTTTTAAACGCGAAGAAGCTTAAACCTATTGAAATACATAGACAGTTGGAAGAAGTTTATGGCAAAGCTTACATTAGGGTCCAACACGGTCCCGAAGGACGCACAGACGACCACGACGAGCAAAGGAGTGGGAGGCCATCGGTGTTCGACGAAGTCGTGGCGAAGATTGAGCGCATTCTCTTCGAGGATCGGAGAGTAACGCTTCGGGAGCTGGCTGACCAGGTTCCTGAGGTTTGGGTTGTACAGATGAAGAGGTGAAGAAAGCGGTCACCAAGTTCATCGGCGCCCTAGTGGCGGAGTTCTTCGAAGCGGGTTTTCAGAAGTGGATAACTCTTCAGGAAAAATGGATAAAAAAATCTGGCCACTATGTAGAAAAATAGTTTAAAGTACAAGCTTTCAAATGGTATACTTATTTATTGCAATAAAAAATGCTTTATACCTAAAAAAAATTTGGGAACCTTATTTTTTACTTGCTCCTCGTGCTTACATTGACATTTGCACAAAACTACTTTTTATAGTTATTATAATTTATGAAAAAAAGAATGTGTGTGTCAGCTGTACGCACGACTGGAGTTTACTCCTTTAAACATATAAAATTTTCCTCGTGTCCTATAGGCATGATGACGGTATTAAAGAATCAAAGAATAAATGGTTTTGGAGAAAAATATATGTTGAAAGGAGTCTAAAAAATTACTCATTTTTTGTATTAAAATTGAGATTAATAAGATTTTCAATAAAATAGAAGTATAAATAACTGAAATCGGCCATGTTAACTGAAACACCAATCAGAACGAATGACGTCACGCCCAGGTAAGTGCCATCGTGTTGCTTGACTTTGCTTTGACAGAATGAAAAATCTGATGAGATATCGGTGACGTCACGGTTCATCAGAGGCGACGCCATGACACCTAAGAGCGTTTTCGCGCGTAATTCAAAATAGATTTAAAAACATTCAATAATTCGCGTTGAAATTTGTTTTTTTGCTGAAATATTGTTTTTTTTTTTTTCGGATATGGTAGACGTGTATCTACATTATGGAAGGGAATTTCAAAATCTGTCATCATGCCTATTACTTTATATTATTTAGTTACATTCTGCATACTCAGATGTCACGTGTTCCAACAAAAGTTACAAAAGTTACGTTAGTCTAGTCACACGGATTCAAACTAGCAAACTACATCCAATAAACTGTTACAAAAGTAGCACAAAATCCGTACATTATTCACTTTCAACAATTAAAAGTCTTCCCGATACAGTGTCGTTGCCATATAGATAACTGGCTAGTGAAAGCCTTCAATAGTTTTTGAGAAAATTTGCAATAATTTCAGCCATGGATTGTAATCGTGTTATGAATTGTCCCGCGTAAATGTTTTTTTTTTATCTGGTCCCTGGCAGAATATCAGTGTTGTGGTCCGCACCACAACTGTATACTGAGCCAGGGTTCCTTTTCCTCTTCTTGTTTATATATTTGTTTGTAACTATTATTTGTTCATATATGTATATTGTGTTTATTAGAAGAATAAAAGATGCTTTCTTTCTTTCTTTCTTTCTTTCTTAAAGAAACACGCGCTTCGCGTTCAAATCAATTTTGACATCATGTTTTTTTTTGCAACTGGCCATAGACAACCGTAAGTCAATATCTATGTTCGCCATTCAATGACATAGAATTTATACAGCTATACTATATCCACGGAAACGAGTTAGTAGAGCGCTATCTCTCTTGCACAAAATTTTAACTGTGATTGGTCGGCGATTTACACTAAGGCAGTGTACACAGAGCGAAACTTTTTTAGTCTACTCGTGCTGTCCGTACTGTGCAGACGTGTTCTTTCTTGCAATATTTGCTCAATAAATTTCCTCTACCTGTGACTCGGCTTGTTTATGGACTTTGTGCTCGATTGCTTTGTATAACGGACGACTCGGCGACTTGTATAACGGACATTTGATTGCGTACTTTGCGTAGTGACAATGGCGAATCTGTCGGATAATGGATCTATTGAAAAAAGAAAACGACGAGCTTTTTCGTTTGACGAAAAAGCTCTGATATTGCATAGTTTTCATTCCAAGAGGAATGAAAACCCTTTGGCCTGGACCGGTCAAATTTTAAAAAGTGTTGCATTGGAAGTAGGTGTGCACTGGATGTCGGTCCATAGAATTGTTAAAGAAAAGAAGGAGTGTGGTGTGCTTAAATCGCCCAAAAAGTCGAAGATACGCGAGCCAATCGTCGATAAGATTTACTTTACAAATACTGCTATCCGATGTATAGTGCATGGTTTCTTCGCGCAGAATGAAATACCTACATTGGACAAGATTTTAAAGAAAATAAATGATGATG
Source organism: Bembecia ichneumoniformis (assembly GCA_910589475.2). Classification (NCBI taxonomy): domain Eukaryota; kingdom Metazoa; phylum Arthropoda; class Insecta; order Lepidoptera; family Sesiidae; genus Bembecia; species Bembecia ichneumoniformis. The sequence goes on along the minus strand of OU342539.1, from coordinate 14,872,664 downwards.
GTACTTTGGGCACAATCAAGAGATCGACGCTACATAAAATATTGAAAAAAATTGGTTTCAAGTACAGCAAGAGAAGCAGAAATAGCATTTTGCTGGACCGTGACGACATTTTTTTTTGGCGAAGAAAATATTTACGATCTATCAAAACCGCTCGAGAAAATAATCAAAAAATTTATTACTTGGACGAAACGTGGGTGAATGAAGGTCACACTACTTCAAAGGCATGGACCGATTCAACAGTGAACAGCAGTCGGAGCGCTTTCATTAATGGATTAACGACTGGCTTGAAAACACCTTCAGGTGTGTATTTATTTTCTCATTATTATTGTTATATTTTTGTTACACACGTACCATAAACATTGCCTGACCGGCTTAGGTACGTTAATGACAGACACTGTTGTCTGTTTGTATCATTGTTATTTTCTATCTTTTACATCTTATTGTTTGATGCGCCCAGGTGTGCTAATGACTTTGTTTGTTTGTATTGAATGTTATTATGTTTTTGTTACAGGAAAAGGCAAAAGACTTATTATAACGCACATCGGGAGCGAAGACGGGTTCGTTGAAGATGGTCTACACGTGTTTGAATCTAAAAAACAAGACGATTATCATAAAGAGATGAATGCCGAAGTTTTTGAAAATTGGTTCAGCGAAATTTTAAACAAACTCCAGGATAATTGTGTAATAGTTTTGGATAACGCCTCGTACCACTCTAGAAAAGTTGAGCAAATACCAACGGCAAAATGTAAAAAACAGGACATTATAAGTTGGTTACAAACAAAAGGAATTAGCTTTGAGGAAGGTATGTTAAAACGAGAAATATTAAACATTCTTAAAAATCATAGACAGAGGTACGAGGCGTGCGTTATAGACGAATTAGCAAAAAGACAAAATAAAACAGTATTAAGACTCCCGCCTTATCACTGCGAACTTAATCCAATAAAATTAGTTTGGGCTCAAGTGAAGGGTTACGTAGCGGCCAACATGAAAACATTCAAAATGGCTGAATTAAAAGTTTTATTAAATGAGTCCATACAAAATATTGACGCTGAAAAATGGAAAAAATGCATAAGGCACGTCACAGAAAAAGTTGAGCCCAAAATGAACGCTATGGACCATAATGTAGAAGTCATGACTGAAAGTTTAGTAATAAATGTAGGAAATGACAGCAGTGACAGTGATTCGTCGGAGAGTGAAATTGAATACTGAATTAAATTTATTTGAATCTGTCAATTTTATTAATTGTTTTGCTTTTATTTATAAATTTTCAACGTTGTAATTTTATTTGATTGTTTCAATTGTATTTCATGCATGCATCTACAATAAATAAGTATGATATTAAACTGTAATTTTTATTTCCTTCATAAATATTTTTTACAAAGAAAACAATGTAAAAACGTATGTATAAAAACGAGTAATACAAAAAGCAAAATTATTTTAAATGCGCAATTGTGTTAAAAAAAAGTAGTCTAAAATAAGTCGCTCTGTGAACGCGCCTTTACTTTTCTACGGATTTGTTTACGCCCACTGTTCATTTCCTGTCCTTGTCATTTGTATGAAAAATTCAGACAGAGAAAGCGCTCTACTAACTCGTTTCCGTGGATATAGTATAGGAATGATAAAAACCGAACACCGAAAGTGTTTTACATACATACATTAACCTTTTGATTTACTTCGTTTCATTGCTTAATACCAATATTATTAATCCAAGTACAGGTTTCTAAACTCTTCACCTGGTGATCACTAAAGCTCACACAAGACACTATCTTGCACTGTCATGTAGTAAGTAGCCCTGCAGTGCATCACGATAAAGAGCTGATGATAAAGTAGCTTTGTAATACCTTTATTTATATGTATATATTTTTCATTTCATGAAACCTAAACAGTTTAGTTAGGGCCCCAATTTTTTTTTTGCACCAGGACCTTTGATAACCTAGCTACTACGTATCTAAATCCCATAATAATCTTAAAAAGGTTTATGCTATTTTTACGGGTAACTTTTTAATTTAAAAAAATCCTTTTTCCTTTTTTTCACCCTCCTGTGCTTTACGAGAAAAATTTTTTAAATGTAGTTTAATTTGATTTTTACATATTCCTTTTAGCACTTGCACAATATATATAAAAAAAATCGATTCCCATTTTTCAGTTATAAAATTCTCATATTTATTATTCGCGACATATCCACGCCTAGATGTCGCTATTGCAAACAATGTGCATGGTATAGAAGTTGGTCTGCGTTTCTATTTAAAGGCGGCAATGAAAGAATAAAATAATTAATTTTTGTCTTTGTTGAAATCAAAAGGAATTGTGGAAGGAATCAAAAGGAACAAGAATTGTACTGTATAGTTCTCATTTGAGCAAGTAAAATTGTTAGGATCGATTAGCCAGCAATGAGCTCAAGGAATAGCGCAAAACGAAGGGGTGGTATGTGGTGTGTATGCTAATAGGTCTTCAACACGCAAACCGACTTGGAGACGTAATTAATGTTGCCTTGATCTTCACGTTTTATAACCCCTATTACACCGCATACGCGCTTGAAACTAGCCAATGGCAGAAGGAAAATGTCAACACACCGTATATACGGCCATAGTAAACCTATTTTGCAGTGTTGTGTACACAGGGTGTGACTGTTTATGTTGAAACGGAGTCTATTCACCAGAGACCGGATAATAGTATACTAATATATGTTATGCGTCAATAGTTCAGTGAAGACTTATTCGAACACTAGTTGAGCACGCAGCTTCGTACGCGTAGTATTCGGTATAGCGCGTAACTTTTTTTGTTTGTTAACCGATTGGAATGAAACAAACGCTGAATGTTACGGGAAGTTTGCTACATAACATCAGTGAAAACTGCATTCAAATTGATTAAGCCGTTTCTGAGATTATCGTGCACAAACGCTCAGACAAACAGACGAAAATTCTAAAAACCATTTTTTTGACCTGGTTATCGTAAGTACAACGTGTACAAATTGTTTTTTTGAAAAAATATTTATTATATTTATGTATGTATAGATTAGGATACTTTTTGCTCACGTGGCCGTTACGAAAGTAATAAATCCGGATATCTACTTATTCTTAGATCTTATTCTTAGCTACTTATGCATTCACAATGAAACTAAATCTGAAACATGAGTATACGTAATGTAGATTTAAAATGGCTAGTGTTCACTTACTGGTCGTACTAAACAAAAAATAAATAAAGAAAGAAAATCGCTAGTTAAATTACCCTTGTGCAAAGCCGGGTCCGATCCTTAGTGCACTACTGGAAGTTTATTGTGTCCCCCTAGACACCCCACATTCACCCGCAGCGGGATGGGGTGACCCTTCGCAACCTTCGCAGTTCGCGTCAAAACACGTGAACATTTAGTCTAGTCGTAAACAAGCTAAAGGCGACACGTCCAACAGGCCAATAGTATCAATATAATTGACATGTCCCGTAAAAAAACGCCTAATTCAACTGGACCATATTAAAAAGTGGAATTCTGGCTTTGTTTATACAAATGCTAGTAAGAATATTGTCAGCGATTTTTCTGTGGTATTTGATCGTGTTGCTCGTTCTAGTGTTTCCGTTGTCTAAGTACAAAGCGAAAACTTTTTAGTTACGTTGGTGGAAATTAAACCGGAAAATTGATTCGAAAAATGAAGAATAACATCGAGTGGTTAAAAATTGTGGTTATCTCAAGTTTCTAGAGTCAGTTATCATATTATTCACAAATATAAACGAAAGACTTCGTTTTGAATTAAATTTAAAGTTTATATTTAATGTTCTGGCTTCAGTACGTAATTAAGTTTAACGTAAAATAATAAGCTAAGTGTGGACTTATGCCTTAAAAATGGTGCTCAAAGTGAAAGTTAGACTCAAGCAATCGCAGAATCATATCGTGTGGCTGTTTCGACGCGTGAGTGACATGTCTTTCTATTCTTCACTCACTCTTAAGAACTCACAAACACATACAACACAACAAACACATTGTCACTCTCGATAGAGTATATAGGCATGTATTTTTTAAATCTATTTACGTCGTCCTAACATGGTAAAAAATATAAACACTATGGAAATGCTTCCATTAAATAAAACTAATAATAATAATTAAAACGGGGAATAATTTTGAGGCGTTTAAACACCACCGTTTTCGCACGCCTTTACTGACGTCACATGCTATGTCCAGCGTTTGTTTACTATTAGTGTTCTATAACTGATACGAGTCTGTTGACATAGCATCTGACGTCACATTTCGTCTCAGCCGATGGCGTTCTTTTCGCAATTTTGAATTTCCCTGGTATAATTTCCACTTTTATAAAATCGTGCAATAAAAAAGGAATAACATAAGGAAATAATGGTTTGGATATAATGTCCAGTCGCTAAAGATTTGGAAGATTTGGAAATTTGAACAAAATTTAAACTAGACGCATATTTCCTATTACAGGACAGGCGAAATATTATAGGACTCTTTATATTCAAATTTTGATAAATTTTTTGAGTAAGTTTTTATATATTGTTTATTCTTTTAGTTTATTTTATTTACTGTATATTCACATTCCAAACATTTAATTTTCAAACTTTGTAAAAGGTTTAACAATTTTTTTTTTTCAATGATTTTTTTTAATTAACTATATATAATGCTGTTGAATTTGTTCTAAAAAAATAAGTATTAATTTTGTTAAGTAATAATTGTAGACTCTTTATAATCTATATACTAATCGTGAAGCGAAAATTTTGGTTCCTTTTTAAGAAACTAAAAAAACCTAACTTAACTCATTCATTCAAATCATTAAATCTGATATTGAAACAAATCAGTAGATTCTTTTTAGAAATATACGTATTTGCATGAATCATAAAAACTTCTATGATTTTTTTTTAGTAAAAACTTCATGGTTGGTTTTTCTTTTTAATAGACATTATTTTGACAGTTGGGAAAGAGAACGCACACACACACGCACGCACATACACATACAGACACATAGACAGACACCCAAATCTCCTTTTCTTTTAATGACTATTTTTAATTCTAAAATTTTATATCTTATTAAATTCTGGCCTTTACAATACAAGCTATGCTTAGTGTAAAGTTCACCGAAAAACTATTCATATGTGTAAACTATCTGTAAATTTTAAAATAAATAAATAAATAAATAAAATATAACTTTATCTACAGTTTTTTCATTGCCGGGCCGAAAATCTCTAACATATAATAAATCGTAAACGAGTGGTGTCTGTACATTAAAGATTTTTTCAAAAAACAATTTACTCGTGTTATCGCGGTCAAAAACACAAAATTTTTGCCTGTTTGTCGACTTGTCTGTGCGTTTGTGCACGCTAATATCTGAAACGGCTTAACCGATTTGAATGCGGTTTTCACTGATGTATTGTAGCAAGCTTTCCGTAACATTTAGTGTTTCATTCCAATTGGTTCACAAAAAAAAAGTTATGCGCTATACCGAATACAACGCGTACGAATTTGCGGGCTAGGCTAGTATATAATATATATCCTTAGTCGTAAGTTAGTTATTTGGTGGTAGAACGTAGGTTTTCTCGGCCGGTATCCATATGAGTTGTAGGTTTCCGGGATGATGGCCCAGGTCTGTTGGCACTGCGCAGGAATAATCATGAAAGAAAGAGAGGGCATTATAACCCCCCTCCTAGTGACCACACCCCACTAATTCAACCACAGACCTGGGCCATCATCCCGGAAACCTACAACTCATATTAGTTATTTGGAATGTATTTGAGAGTCTCTGTGTTAAATTAGAAGACCAATAAGACCCTTCAAGAACAATGAACTCCCAATCATAGGACAAGAAATACAGAACTTTTGTAATGTGTAATTTTTCATTTTATAAATTCCGTGACTAATTTTTCTATATACAAAGTTTTTATATAGAAACTTGTAATGCTGTCAAAATTGTTCTTTTACGTATCAAATTAATTGATTAATGAATGCACATCTATTTAGCGTCAAATTATCGTTACAATCTTTATTGGACTTTTGATTAATTTACTAATTTAAGGCCTTCGAGGTACACACAGGCCGTATGTTGACAAAAGTAGATTTCTTTACTTTCTTTGTAGAGTTACATTTAATAATGATATAGCGATAAAACAAGGTTTAAAACTAGTAAAATAATAATCTCAATTACATTATCATCAAATTCTTGAACGTTCGGGGTTATAAGTCACTACTCATGTGCTGAACATTGGTTTTTGTATTTGAAATCACCAATCACATAAGTAATAAATCAAAGCAAAAATGTTGTCAGTAATTAAAGGCTAATCCGAAGCCTCGCAACATTAAGCCTATTTACTTAAAACCTACTTACAAGTGATGGTTATGTAAATCGAGAAATTGCTTTTTAATTATTATTTTTTTCTTTTTTCTAGATAATACCTATTTTTAAGTATTGTTTCTAAATGATAACAAACGCCACACAAAAGAAATAGTAGTATTTAACACGATATTAGGAATTATTGAAACGTAAAATGTATTTTTTTTACTATTTCAGGGCCGAGGCTTAACGGGTCTGAAGAACCTCGGCAATACGTGTTACATGAACTCGATCATTCAGTGCCTGAACAACACCGCCATTTTGGTCACGTATTTCTGCAATGGACAGTATCTGGAGCATGTCAACAGGTAGGTATGTCGGAACGAGGGGGTTCTTGACGCATCTCAATGGGATGTCAAAATCTAGGATAATGAACGCTGTCATTACGACAGGCTCGGGGTTCAAATCGTTTTGTATCAGGCGTCACATTTTCACAAGAAAAACCTTATGTATTTATTACTGGTTTTACAAATTGTAGTGACTTTAAATACCAGCGACCCCAGCAGACGTTCAGCGTAAACCCAAAAAATAATATGTACCTCGATTGCAGCCCATCTATCGGGTCCAACCTGCTTACCAAATCTAGATAACAAAAGATCTTGAAAAGAAGATTTAGCTTTCTTGTTGAGTCGAAAGCAAAGAAAGCTAAATACTCGTATATATATATTATGTTAAGATCGGCAGACACACGGAGCATATACAAAGAGGATATGTTGTTATTGAATTTTTCTATAGAACGGCGCGTGACTACTGCGCGGGGCAAGGAGGAAGTTAGACCCCGCCCAATTATCTTAAATTGCCAATGAAAATTGACTGTAGTCTACAACAAACAAGCGCCGCCACACCGTGACCAGTGCCGACAGCAGACTGACCAAGACCACGCCCACAAAAAATGACGTCAGGACCTAGTTTGAAATCAGTGCACAGTTGTTTAGGCCATCTCCTCTTTGTATATGCTCCGTGGGCAGACAGGCTGACGGTTCACTTGATGGTAGCGTACACAAGTAACGCTAAAGCTGCTGCAAGTGCGCTGCCGACTACAGTAGGATTAAGGATAAGAGATTAGGAGGGAATAGAAATCATACCATCATACCATCTTGGTAGTTATGATAGTTAAAATAGGAAACCTAAAAATGTGGCTTAGTGTGTGGAATCGCTGAATTTTTCTTTAAATTACTTTAAATTACATTTTAAAATTTTATATTGAAGATGGAATAATTTAAATTATTCATCAAAGAAATGGATGTTAACACATCATAACACAACTTTAGTTTTTTGTAGATCTATGTACATCCTTATCTATTATAAAACAAAGTCGCCCGATGCTTCTGTCTATATGCATGCATGTTCGTGATAATCTCAAAAACTACTGAATGGATTTTCATGCGGTTTTCACTAATGGAAAGAGCGATCAACGAGAAAGGTTTTTGTATATAATTTGCAGAAAAGAATCCGTGCAAAGCCTGGGACGGACCGCTGATAGGCTATAATTTACAATATAACAGGTGGTATTGCTTTTATCCTAGAGCACATTCTCCTATTCTTACTTTTTATCTTTTGGAGATCAGTGGATGCAAGTGCATCAAAAGTTCATCGGTTTAACCACAGTGTATGCGGATACCGCCTTTCTTGAAAAGTCTGTAATAACATGCTTGATAGTAATGATGGAATGATTTCAGATCGCATGGCACTCGCGGCGCTATTTCAGAAGAACTGGCTGCCGTGATTCGGGCTCTGTGGTCCGGCCAGTACAGGTTCATTGCTACCAAGGACTTGAGGGTAGGTTACAATGAAGTCTCCTTTTAAACGCTTATTACAGAACATGTTTTAATACTTATTAACGGCATTTACAACTATAGCAAATGCATAAATGAAATTTTGAGCTTTGGTAAAATGTCCATTTCTATTATATTCTATTCTAATAAATAAATCTTTAGATTCTACATGTTTTGATTGACTAATTTCAACAATCAGTTAAGTAGTAGTTGAGTAGTTTTTGAAACTAAAAATGATTTAGTTTGTAAGGAATTTAAAAATACAAACATTGAACAATAATATCGTCTAACTATTATGTCCTGGTGTTTTGAATGGCAACACATGATGTTCGCAGAACGAGGTGGGCAAACACCAGCGCGCCTTCCGAGGCTGCGAGCAACAAGACTCCCACGAGTTCCTCACGATACTCATGGACTGGTTGCACGACGAGCTCCAAGTGGCGGCTCCACCCAGAGACCCTCAGAGGGCTTCGCCTCCGGAGAAAGCCTGGCTCGAATACACTCGGGCCCGAGAGAGTCTCGTGCTGAGGCTGTTCTACGGTCAGATAAGGTCCACCGTAGCCTGTACGGTTTGCGGCGCCCAAAGCCTCACCTACGACTCCTTCTCCAACCTGTCCCTCGAATTGCCCGCCCACGCCAGCCGATGCTCCCTGGGAGACTGCCTGCGTCTCTATCTCACCGGGGAGACCATTCCGGGCTGGGATTGCCCCACCTGCAAGCAGAAACGCGACGCCCTCAAAAAACTGGACATCTCTCGTCTACCGCCCATCCTAGTGGTGCACTTTAAACGGTTCTACGTCGACCCAAAGGAGTACATGTCCAACGTCTACCGCAAAAAGCAAACTTACATAGACTTCCCACTCGAGGGTCTCGACATGAAGCAATTCTCGATTCACGCGCCCTCCAACCACGTCTACAACCTGTATGCAGTGTCCAACCACTACGGGTCCATGGAGGGCGGGCACTACACCGCTTACTGCAAGAGCACGGTGTACGGCAAGTGGTATAAGTACGACGACCACCTGGTCACAGAGATACCCGCATCCGAGGTGAAATCGAGCGCCGCCTACATACTGTTCTATACCTCGTGCACTCAGCTTCGCCTCTCGTGATCCCCCCCACTCTGTTCGACTCACTTTCGACTCTGAGTGGTGTCCTCGGAGTGGTGACGTGGCTTGTTACACTATACATCAAGAATTAATGCTCGTAAGCGACGTTTAGATTGCCACTGACAGAAAAACTCGAAAACGTCCAAAGGTTTTTTTTTTATGACTGAATCGCAACGCAATACAGTATTATGTTAATTCGGAAATGGTCGGACTAGGGATTAACTACATTTATTCAGCTTTTATCCAAAGTGAAAGCTTTCGGAAGCTAGCGGAACCACAGCAGAATTGAATTTAATTACTCCCCTATTCGTATAATAATTCAGTTACTCACCATTAGTCTTTTTTTTTAATTACTGTGTTTTTACGAATAAAAGGTTTGTAGATACGACTTGTGGTTACATGTTAGATTGGATTAACTTTGTACAGAGCGTTAATTTCTATAAAGAGTTTACACCGGTGATATGGAATCTTAAACTTTATTGTTGAATGAGACCAGAAAACCCATGAAATATCACGCAGCAGCAATGCAAATGTCATCTATTTTGAAAAAGACTGAAAACTAACATGTAAAAGAGGTTGTATGCAATTTGGCAATATTTCGTTAATAAATCCAAACGTTGTACGAGTATAAGGGTATGAATTACGGAAACAATTTAAAATGGAACATAACCTTATTTTGTTTAATATTATTTCCGTAAACACTAAAAAAAGATTCTATACAAATTTATCCCGCTATCAAAATGTGCTCATAATATATACAGGGGGCTCACAAAAAAATATAACGCATTTTGTGTATTAATTTTTTTTTAATGTTAAAACTAATAGACATAAAATTTATGTTGTTTTTTAAAATAGTTAATCGTCAAATACGCGCTGCTATAGACAATATACTCGCAGATTTAAGGAAATTCAATTCAATTACTTAGATTGTTGTTATTTTTCTAAATATTACATGATATCGTCGCTAAGCGAATCCGATTTCAATTATTGTATTGAAGTTCAAAGTTGATTTGTTTTACATTAGGGTGAAGAGCGGTAAAGAAGAACAATCACTAGGATAATTTAGGTAATTATTAACAAAATTAACAATTGTAAAGTTGTTAATTGATAGATGAAACAAGGAACAGTAAAAAAACATAGCTGCCACTCAGAACGGTTATATACTTTTTTAATTTGTAAACATATTTTAACTTTTCATTTCTTTTTAATTTTTTTTCATTTAAATTGGTGGAAATGCATAAGCCAAGCTTGGAACTTAAAAGACAATTTATTCAGTGTTGATTTTTGATCACAAAACTGAATTATTTTTCTGAATTCTGTGTCCCCCTGTATATATTAGATTTGTATTGGACGCCTGTTAATATTGTAAATATGGTTCGAATATTTGAAAATTTATGTACCAACTATTATCGTACTGTCTTTTTTAAAAGCTGTATAAAAATTTGCATTCTAATTTTACGGGTGTTATCAGACATACTCGCCGTTATACTCTACGTTAATCTATATAAAAAGAAAAAACAAAGAGACAATACACAAAAAGACACTACAACCTTTTTATTTTAGTAATTAGCAATAGATGGCGCTAAAAGAGTTATTTCTTAATCTTTATAGAGCCATGTTTTTTTGTGTTAATTCTTATTAAAACAATCTGGAATTAGCTCCAATAAGGATTTAAACTATAGAATATTGAGATGGTTCAAATTTCCAATAATATTGGAAATAACGTAGGTATCAATGATTTAATATTTTAAATATGTCCAAGGTTCCTACAACCTTATGATACACTAATAGTAAAATTAATTTCATTTAAAAAAAAATGTGGATCTTTATTTTAACATTTTTTCTTTTTTTTTATTTGTCGAAAAGAAAAGATGTTAAGATGCGATTTTTAAAAAAGATTTACTGAAAAAAATTTTTAATTTATAATGAGCAGTGTTGTTCTCATGTTTTGTTTACAAAATTGAAAATGCAAAACGTCTACTTCGATTAATAATTAATTGTACATGTAAAATTACAATTGATATTTATTTAAAATAACTATAATAATAAATGTAAATAAATTTTGGAATCTAATTTTAATTATAAAAAAAAATAACTCATCGTTTTCACTGTGTAATTGTTGCAACCTTTTAAACGCGACCATCTTTTTGTTCTTTGTAACTTTTACGTATTCTCTCTGATGAGTTTTCTAAATACATTTGACAATTCAGTAAGACATTCAAACAATGATGGACCATGTTGTTAGACCATCATTTAAGGTCAGCTTTAATTGTTTAACGATTTTCTCTTCCCAAGAAATCTGCTGTGCTATTTAAACTTGTCAATCTAGCCATCACCAATTTTATTGTTAATCGAAAATATATACTTCAACTGTAAAACAATTTGTCCGTCACGCGCCGTTAGATGGCGCTCTATGAAAACTTTTGATTTTATAGAAAAATATGTGTATATTTTTTATAAGTGGCAATTGTCGTTGATTGTGTTATATTTGTGTCACGATAAATTGACGCGTAACGTGTGAGACTAGCTCGAAAAAGTTAATTTAAACACGTTTTTGCGACGTCGTTTCTGTGGTAGTAAATCATTTAATTCATTTTCAATTAGGTTTAACTAACATTGCATAAGTAAAAAGACATAAAATTACCATTGTATGTATGCGAGAGAAACTTATTGTAAATTGTTATACGTGTGTGCAAGGATTGGTCAAAACAGCGGAAAAGTCACAATAACTGTTACTAGCGTTCGTACTAGACTTAATTGCTTAGCAAAACCTATCCGCCTTTTTTTTGTCCTGGCATGGTTTTAAGTGTTTTAGTACCTAATATAATCCCGAAAGAGGCGATGAGATATAATATTAGCCGTTCATAGGATCCCGCAGGACTTTTTTCTATAAATTTTAAGGCATATGGGATCCTGAATTGAGTAATGTCATCGTAAATTCAATACAACATAAATATAATAAATAATTTATCTTTTGTGCTCTTGCACACTTTCTTATTATTTTACGAAGGAGTGATTGTCTTTTTTGTTATCGTAGTATAACTATAGAAGAATCCAGTATCTATACACATTTGTTATAGATACCCGATTCGATTATCTCTTCAGAAATGGTTTAACCCTTTCACCGCCCGACTTCCTAACAGTTGTCGTGTCCCCAGCGCCCGGCACACTTAATCATAAAATAAATACCTACAACAAAGAGGGATGTGCAATCCTCTTACGTAATAATATCGATATTTGCATTTACGAGCCTTTGGTCTATAGGTCGATTAGTAGGTACTTAATAATTACCTAAATACTATAACTTACCCTATGATATGATCAGGTATTTTTGGTAAGCCAGTAAAATAAAAAAAACCTTTAAAGATCTCGAACGAATAAAAAAAGAATAATAAAAGAATACCTCTTCATCAATATCAAACTCTTTATCTGACTCGAATTCTTCATCTTCATCACCTTCTAGAATACGTATTAATTCTTCAGCAGAAGTCATATTTCAATATTAATAAATTATGAATTTCAATATCTACACATAATATTCATCGATAACATGCACGTAAAGACTTCTGCACGCACATCACTGATGGAAAATTCCAGAAACCGGCACACGTTTATGACGTCACAAGCGATTCGTATTTCTCCGACCGTGGCGCTGGGCGTACTAACACCGTTCGTTTCTAAACATGTAGGCTAGTGATGTGAACTATCACATTCAGTCGTGGACAGTTCCCTATTTAATTTAGTTATTTTCAAAGGAATTAATTAAAATATACACAATTTTTTGTAAGAAATATTTTATTACCAAATGCTATAGTTGTTTTATGGTAAATTAGTTAATATAAAGAGAAATATTTTAATTTATGTTCATTTTTGTATCAGTAAAACTTAGCTTATGTCCCGCCCCTACTGTCGGATCTTTCCGTCACGGGCGTTGGACATCAATACAATTTTCTGAAAAAAAATGTAGTAATTCATCTAATTTCAGACATTATTTTTAGGACTTCTGAATATGAGATTAAAGTGTATTGCATTGTAAATGATGACTTAGTTAACTATTTACCTAATAACTGAATAATACGTTGCGTTCTTTGAACGCAACGTAATAAAATAAAAAAAGCACGAGCACTGGTATTTGGTCGTAAATATACGACCCTGGCGAAATGGACACGGAAACTTTTGACGGATTAATCCGACCTAAGCGGTTAAAGGGTTAAAGCGCCATTTCTGCCTTTAAATGAAGTAGCCTTTCGTTTCACTAAAACAACTCTTAGCTCGTTTGATTTAAGACTGAGATTCGCTAATTTTCTTTGCGTCATCTCATTAATTGTAATAGGTATTTGTTGTATCTATACACTCTGTCTGTTAATCCATTTAAAAGATATTGTGAATTTAAAGTTATAAGAAGGACCTGTAGCGAAGATGTCTGTAACGATGGACTTAATAACCACAACAACTGTAGACACGGCGGTAATCAATGTGGAGGTCAATCGTGCTTTATGGGATATTGGACGAATGGCTTCATGGTTACACCTAATATTGTACAGAAAAACACATACTTAAAATATCAATGTAAGATTTTATTAAAAAAAACTTTGTTATTTGAATTTTTTTTTAGATTGACCCCTAAACCTTTTTGTTTTTACAAAAATATAGACTTCCATTGGATCTTTTCCATATGCCTTGTTGACACCAATTGTCAATTTAAATTGATAATAATAGTCCGCTGTGGTATGTGCTGTCTCGCTCCCACCATATTCATAGTCTATCACTACCGCACCGAAGGCCGTGCGACCGACAATTTTTATGAAACTGCGTTAGTCTAGAAAAAGCATCGCAATAAAAACACGCGTAGACTCATCCGCCGATCTCGACCCCGCAAGATTTGAATTTATTTCATCCGCTAATGTTATCAGGCAATTATGCTTGTAATTTATCTATTTGGTCACGCTTCCCGCTCCGCGAGTGTAATCAATGAAGTGATGATGTGCTGAAGCTTCTGGTCTCTGTGTGTGACGGACCCGTTGTAGTCTTCGCCGCTGAAGGACGAAGGACTTAGTGATTCACGAGGTAAGTGACAGACTTCCATTGTTTCCTCGTCCTTTAATTAGATGTGCCACCAACAAAAAACTCTTTTATAATTGCCCCACGCGATCAGGCCTGAAGAGCAATGAGACACAGCCCTGGATTTGTCAATAGGCCGTATAGGCCATGGCCTATGGGCGGCAGCGGCCTAGGGGCGGCGGATTTTAGAAGGTTTTCGCACGCTTTCAGAAGCGTCAGCTTTCAGCCTAGGTCTACCTAGGCCACGAGGAAGAGGCGGCACAAAGTGAAGGGGCCTATACTGAAGCAAAGTATAAATCCGGCACTGATGAGACTGTATGAACAAAATGAATTTATTATCTATCTTAAAAATTATAATAACTGACACATTTTTTCTTTTTATAAAACAAAAAGAACACAAATAAATTCCTTTAAAAATATGTAGTTTAAAATATAAAGGAGTTCGCAACAGTTTAGATAATGCAATTTTAATTATTAAAAAAAATTGAATTAAAGGCTATGATTATGTTCATAACTTTTTATTTTAAATCCTTACAATAACATAGCCTATCTAATTAGATACAAAGGAAAATTTAATATAATTAAAACTTAATTTAATAATGTTTTATGTATTTCCATTCATTAACATGTTCATATCGATGACAAAATCAAACTCATCCTCTTCTTCTTCTTCCTCGTCTTCCTCTTGGCTCTGCCGATTCATTTCAGCTGAAAATATACAACTATATCAATCTAAACTAATATAATAATTATGTACCAGCTTTCGCCTGAAACTTCGTCCGCATCCCTTTTTATTAGGTGGTCAAATATTTATTCAGTCTTTATTGCTCCATATACTTCTGTCAGGCATTGAATATTTTATTTTTAAATAGAAAAAACCTAATTTTGTATCAATTTGTAGGGAAAACATTACACATAGTAACAAAAAAATATTTCTGATAACCTTCACAGGATCACCTGTTTGGCTAATCTGAAGTTTACCTGAAAATTCTATCAAAATTGGTTGAGTGGTTTTGTAGTCCATAGGACATACATACACACATTGATTTTTATATATAAAGAAGATTTGAAAAACTCTCAATTTGATAGCCAATTCATCACCCTATGACTCCTAAGAAGTGAGGAAAAAGAACACTAAATAATAGCGCAGGTGGATAATGTATTGCGATAAGTTGGTGACCTAGTGCAGCCTCTCAAGGAAAATTGGCATACCGGAAATAGCTGAAATGTGCATAGTGTGCATAGCTATACCATCACAACAGCTGCGATGGGCCTGAACAGTTGTGTCCCACTATGGAATTTGTTTATGATGATTGTTTCTAGCTAGTGTACAATACACAGAATAACCTTAAAAATAAAATTCAACAGCCTAAATTACTGTGGAAAAATTTAAGGTCTGCAATGTCAACTTCTAAGTGTAAAGGCTTAGATCACTACAAAGACCCAAATGCTATTAATAATTATTTTATGAGCCTACCAGTTGTTCTTTCAGTAAGTATTTATAAGCTAACTTATTATGAATTTCATAGGAACTCTGATACAGTTTTCACATTAACTGATTCATGCATCATATTTAGATTCGTTTAATCTTTGTGAAATTGTCTCTGCGGTCCGAATAATACCAAAACAATAAATAAAGGAAAATTTTACATTCATAGCTGAATGGCTGATGATGCCCAAGAGGCATCATCGTCTACGGTGTATGATGCCCCTCCGGCATCATGAAAAATTTGTTAGCCGTCACAAGCGAAAGTTTGTATAAAAGGCCACCGCATTGAATCAGTTGGCCTGCAAGTCTCAAAAATATTTACAAAGTTATAAAGACCCTGAAATCAAATGCCATCTGAGTTGATGAAAATATAAGTTTCAATATGCTTTTATTGCTGTTGCCACAAACTCTTGGCCTCTAAGCGGCCATTATGAATAAGTCTATAAGTACCCTCTACCTTTCCCGACCTTTGGAAATGTGCTATTGTACAACTTTTGCCAAAACTCAATAATCCAATCGAATTAAAACAGCTCAGACAACATAACTTGTATTGTGTGCATGTGTCCATTTCAATAAAAATATGTCTCCTTCTTTCTTTCAAAACAATGTTGAATAGAATAAAGAAAAAGAATTAATGCAATTGCACAAGAGCTAATTGGTGCACAATATGCAAGAACAATTTCAAGAATGCTTATCAAGAGATCTCGCACTAACTTGTGGTGGGGATAATTTAATTGTTCAACATCCTTTTAATTAAAGGCTATACATAATAGATCATTTGTCAAATTTCATTATGTTTTTGTGATTTTCAATAATTAAAAATTGGCTCATCTGGTGAGTTGATAGGAGAGGTTGTATACTTACTGAGGAAACTATTGGTAGCTGTCAGGTTTAGTTCTTCTCCATTCTGCATAGCTTCCTCATAAGAATTCACTTTATCTGTGATTTCTTGCTGCAACACGTGACTCCTGCTTGTTAATGAAGCTATATTTTGCATCATATTTACAGCAGACGTAACGGCAATTGACTTATCTATTTCATCATCTATTGCCATTCTCTCGTTATCTGAACCCTCTCTTTCGTTATTCATTTCAATATTTGATTGTAATTGTCTGCTCATAAGTTCCAATCTTTCGATCTGAAATAGCAAAAGGCCAACATATTATTATCTCATCTAGATTTTTAGAGTTGCTGTCCCGAGAAGCTGTAAATGATGTAAACAAACTTGCCACACTGGCAATTATCTAGGATGTATCTGTATAGCGCATACTTCCATGCAACTTAATTCACTGGGTAATAAACAAGTGAACGTAATCATTTCATCTGCATTTTTGAGAAGTCATACTCATACATCATTTGAGTTTAAAATGAGCATAGGGTTGCTTGTGGATTATATATATATATTGTAGATTATATATTTATTATTTAGAAATCAGTGTCGTTTTGGTTAATTGTTGTGTTACATATAGGTATTATTCCATCCAAATGTTGTGAACCCCTGAACCAAAAGCCTTCACAAGGGAAATGCAAAAATACCACTCCCACCTGTTAATTCCCCCCTCCACCTCGAAGGTAATTCTAAAATGATCTGAAAATGCATGACCATTTTGTTACAAATGTTGTAGCTCTTGACAAGAGGAATCCAAAAATACCACCCCACCTGTTAACTGTCCCCCTCCTCCGACCCAGGGGTCAATATTCTAAAATAAGCTGAAAATGCAATTTTTGTACACATTTTGACGATTTCCGTAGCCAATTTGTTGTAAATGTTGTAGCTTTTGAAATCGCATTTTCAGGTTATTTTAGAATTTGACCCTTGTGGTGGGAGTGGTATTCTTGCCTTCTTCTCGTCAAGGGCTACAATATTAGCACGGTCACCACCGCCCCTTCGTGGGAATGGTTTTCATTACCTTAACAGTAACACTATTTAAAAGTTAACTAAAGCAGGTTTTCCACTTCTAATAACATATAAACGTGCACCATAATGAAAATAAATAAGTGTTTTACTGTCGCAAAATTAATTGGAAATAACGAACCTGTAAGCTATTTCTTTCCTTCACAATTAATTTGAGAACCAGTTCTAACCATTTCTGTTCAGATTGGAGCTGACATTCAGCAAGTATGCATTCAGCAATACTATCATACTGCTGCGACATATTTTCGTTTACCCGTACTAAATAAAATAAAAACTTGATTAAAATTACAATACAATAAACAACAACAGTCAGTTGATTGAAGCGTTTATTTATTTTATTATAGTACGGTCATTCTATGAATGCGTTTTTGACATTTCTTTATGTCCATTGCATAAAGTTCATTTCCGACACCTCTCAGAACCAAAGATGTTGTATTAGTCTGTACCTAAGAACAGTATTTATTTTTAGTCTATGTTCCCAAGAAGTTTACCAAAGAGAATATAATCACTATGTTTTACCACAGACTATTGAATTGAAGTAAATAGGAGAAAATTTATTAAACACAGAATATTGAAAAGGTACAAAATCTACTATCTCTGGGTGAGCTCCTCCATCGTCGGCCTCATCCTTCCTACATGGATAGATGCTGGTCAAGAGCAAACCCATCTTTAATAATAAAAAAAATCTTTAGTTTGTGGTACTAGATTACATTTGTTGGACTGCTGGGCTTAAAGCCAACTTGGATAAATTCTCTAATGCTTAAAGGGCCTACTCACAGTACAATTTCATCTCCAATCTGTTAATTCAATTTGTTGGAGTCGAAATTGACAGTACTCTGCACATGAATCCATCCCGCTTACAATTTCATTTTGACAGCGTGCAAGCTCGCATTGGTGTTTTCAAAATATCAAAAAGCGGGAATTGCTTTAGTTATTGCATCAATAATACAAAAAAAAAAGACAGAATAAAGATAATGGGTGAAAAAAAGCTTTTGTTAGGTACGGAAAAAATATCACATAATATGAATATAATGTTTTATTTAGTACCAGAAAACTTTCGCGATTTTTTAAGAATGGATTCAGAGTGTTTACAAGACTTACTGTCATTAGTAACTCCTTCTTTAAAATCAAAGAAAACACTTTGATGCGTGAAAACATTACTCCAAAAGAGCGCTTGGTTGGCTACCTTGGGATTTTTAACTACCCGTCAACGTTATGAAGACATGCAGACGTGCGGCTGGTTACTGTTGTATTCTAGCATTATTAGTCTATGGTCGTAGAACTTACTCTTTACTCTGTATTATCATTGCGCCTGAGACAGACAGAATCAGAAATATACGAGAGTCACCGAGTCCAGGATTTTTATTTAAATATTCCCTGATTAACAACGAACCCAAGTAAAGAACAGTTACCATCCTCACCTTTTCGAATTCCCTTTAATTCGGACCAAGCGCTTTAAAACATCTTATCTAAGTAATGCGCACTGCTAAGGATTGGAACTTCCTGCTTAGCTGGCGTTTGTGCCTATTTCCGAGCTCATAGAACCCAAATGTTTTCAAGATTCGAGTGAATAGGCATCTTCTGGGTGAGCTAACTCCATCGTCGGCCTCATCCTTCCTACAAGGACTCCTACATATTCCTACATGTTTTAAGTACCTAATTGAAATATTTTTTATTCTGTCTTTTACACACTGTAATAATAATTTCTTTTTTTTCAAAGAAATGGTTACAATGGAATCGTTAATGTCACGATATATGGTTTATTTTAATTCAAAATATTATAGAAAATTAATTTTTACAAATTCCGCTTGTATTAAGTACATCGATATGTATGTAGCTCTACGAACACGGAGCACGTATGAATGCTGACTAGCTTGAGTGCCGGACTAAGGAAATATATGGCATAAAAATCTCTCAGCCGTAGGACGTCCACTGCTGGACATAGGGTGCCCCTATCATTTTTCAATAGAAACGGTAGAAGAACACTGGACAGTAGATCGACTGTCCATCTTGTGGCTTGACATCCTACGCTGCGCTTGCGAATCTGTGGCCTCCACTCAAGAACCTTCCGGCCCCAGTGGCCGTCGGCTCTTCGTATTATGTGTCTTTCCCATTGCTGCTTTAACTTGCCAATCCGCCGAATTATAACAGTAACTTTCGTTTGTCTACGAATCTCTTCATTACTGATTCGATCTCGCAGTGTAACCCTGAGCATAGCTCTCTCATTATACTCCGGCCATTATAAGAGTGCTGTTCTGACAGGTATCAATTCCATACATTTTCTGTAGCCTTTATTCGGAAATGAACTTTATGCAATGGACATAAAGAAATGTCAAAAACGCATTCTTACGAGACCACATTTCAGCGCTATAACTACTTATTAATCTGTGGCTATACGTCATCGCTGGTAACACACATTGGTCGAAAACTTTAATTTTAAAACACTGAGGAATATTAGAAGAGAAGATGTCTGGAGCTATTTACTAGGTAGAATATAAAGTTATGTAACATTAAATCTTATATATAAAAATGAATCCCCATTTCTCCTGGTCACGGCATCACGCGTGAACGGGTAGACCGATTTTAATTCGGTTTTCGCTAATGGAAAGAGGGATAAACGGGGAATGTTTTAGGGTATATAAAATGTGCACGCCGGGCGAAGCCGGGGGCGGGCCGCTAGTATTATATAGTTATCAAAATTCTTTGTTTTTGAGCATGCTTCAGTTTGCTAACTCATAAAAGTTACATTAATCTATGAATGGAAAAATTTCTACACAAAGTGTAGAACGATTTCCGTTTTGAAAATAATATGAAGTACCTACTTGGGCTTGATTTTTTTATCTGATTTTTATTTACGGGTTTTTAAGTAAGTAGGTACCTACTTAAACCATGCAAGAATCATAAAAGTGGGTAAGTAAGCATTAATTTTTTTTTATATCTACCCACTTTGATCCACATTTACGTCTCCGGATAGTGTTGACACAAGCTGCGGGTGAAATGTTTTTTGGTTCGTGCGTGTTTCTAAAATTTGGACTTGCTCCTTTTTATTCCATGCAGAGTGCCACAAAATTAAAAAATAAAATATGTCCTCTAAAAATTCAAAAAACGAATTTTCGTCGTCTGAATCCGAAGACGAATATGATTTTTGTGAAGGAGGAGCATGCGCGGCCCTTGACTGCCTTTTACCGTTTGACTATACATCTATCGAGGAAGTAATACTTAAGATAAGCGACTATTTCTATTTTCGTGTAGTACTGAACAGTGAGAAGGTACAGACTGCTTTATTTATCACCGCTGGATGTGTGATGGCAGGAAACTCGATTGGCAAGCACCACGGAGACAAAATCAGAGCGGCTGTCCAAGGTGCCGTTGAGGACGCCTGTGGGATCGGTATTGTTGGTGAGATACAAATCGAAGATAATTTATTGTTCAATTATAAGTATCTAAAATTTATTTATATAAAGTTTTTTAACATTTACTTTTTCAGCTGTATCTATGAGACTTGTATGGGAAGACATGAAATTGAGATTGTACGAATTGTTTGACATTGTTTATGATTATCTCGCCGGTTTGGGCCTAAGCAGCTACAAAGATGCCATAAAATACTTAATGAAACATGAAGAGACTGGTGTACAACTCGCTACTGTTATTATTCAATCTGTTTCCAATGTACTGGGAAAGAAGATCTTGTCTAGCCTTGGGCCTGCTGCTGCATTAATAAATTAAAATACTATAATTTCAGAGTTTTATGATTGGATGACTGATTCGACGATTTCTTTACGATGCCTAATAATTGTGAATAATAATATTGCACCATTAAATAAATATAAACTTATAAGTGAAAATGTAAAAAGAATAAAATAATAAAGTTGAAAGTCAAATAAAGAACTAAGTACTCCATAATTTTATTTACAAAATAGCTTCATTTTCGTAAATCTAACTATATTTAAATACACTGAAGTGGATCTTTGGTAAGTATAGATAATAACACACATTTATTATCTACATATCAAGTTACTTGATTAGTGAGATTAATTCCTTCTAATCTTTATTCCATTTACTTTTTCAGCTGTATCTATGATACTTATATGGGAAGACATAAAATTGAGACTGTACTAATTGTTTGATATTGTCCAGGATTATCTCGTCGGTTTGGGCCTGTTGCAAAGTTGCAATATAATACCTCACACAGAGTATTTTATAATTTATTGTGAGGGTCTATCTCACTCCGGTGAGGTATCAAATTGTATGTACCAAGGCTGCGCGGCCTCTTCCCAAGTTTCCCAAGTGGCCAAGTGGTGTCACGCGCGGCGCGCATTACTTGTTTTACATAATACTTTACACGTAAGTATACATTATTTTATTTAAAAATTGTTATTCGAAAAGCCAAAAAGTGCTGCACAGCATAAGGGTGCTTAAACAACAACAATTTTTCTGTTAAACCTGTTACTTGTTAAATTATACTTAAAATAAAACTGTTATTCGATTAAGAACATGTTTGACACTGAGATTTAATAATAGAAAACTTAAAAACGGGACTGTGTGAATAATACAATCATTAAAAGTATTTACGTACACTTTGCCTTTTTATTTATTCAATAGGAAAAGATGGGTTTTCACGAGCCCCTTGGACGACTAGTTAGGGTGCATGCCTTAACGCTCCGTCTCAGGAGTCTCGTATTCTATTCCCGGCACGATCAATTTTGAAAATGAACTTTTCAAAAGTCTGGATTTGAAAAAAAAAATATCGGGGCACACTGCATTTCGCAGTCATTTTGAGCAACCCGTTTGACGGCAGTAACTACCCCAACCCTTGCAAATGACGACCATTTGTTGTATTTGAACTTTGAACGCACTTTGGATACCATAAATCATAGAATGATAACTAAAATTATGTTAAAATTATGTTAAATTATTAAGCAAGAAAATTTATGTTAGTCTGTGGTATGAGCACTAATAATTGTACACAGAGTATGAAGAACTTGTAGAACGATTTTCATTCTAAAAACAATATGAAGGACTCATTATCGTTTCTTTGACTATTGTTTAGTTACTTTTAGTACTATTTAGTAGATACTTACTCACCATGCCAGAATCAATAAAGTGGGTAGGTATCGAAAATTCTTTACATTATCTACCCACTTTCATGATCCACATTCACCTGTTCTGATAGCGTTGAAGTAAACCGCGGGTGTTCGGTGTCTGGTTTATACGTCTTACTAAAAATTCTTACTCGCTCCTTTATACCATACATAAAATGAAATATGGCCTCGAAATATTCAGAAGAGCAATGGTCGTCGTCTGAATCCGAAGACGAATGCTCATCTTCTGAATCCGAAGACGAATATGATTTTTGTGAAGGAGGAGCATGCGCGGGCTATAACTGCCTTTTACCTTTTGATTATACATCAATTGAGAAAGTAATACTTAAGATAAGCGACTATTTTGATTTTCGTGTAGTGCTGAACAGTGAGAAGGTACAAACTGCTTTATATATCACCGCTGGATGTGTGATGGCAGGAAGCTTGATTGGTAAGCAGTACGGAGGTAAAATCGGAGCGGCCGTCGGAGGTGCCATTGGTGGCGCCTGTGGGGTCGGTCTTGTCGGTAAGAACTAAATTGAAGATTATTTGTTTCTCAATTGTATTTATTTATCTATATTATAACCATGTTCGGACTTAAAAAGATATAGATATTTGAGGATATCAAACTGGATATTTCATAATGTACCTCACGTTTAAAACCTAATCTAACATTAGCATATCTGTACAAATCTAATCTGGTAAAAGATTGTTGTAGAATTATAGTTACATTACTTGATTAGTCAAGTTAATTTCTTCTAATATTTTTTTCATTTTCTTTTTCAGCTGTATCTATGAGACTTGTATGGGAAGACATAAAATTGAGATTGTACGAATTGTTTGACATTGTTTATGATTATCTCGCCGGTTTGGGCCTAAGCAGCTACAAAGATGCCATAAAATACTTAATGAAACATGAAGAGACTGGTGTACAACTCGCTACTGTTATTATTCAATCTGTTTCCAATGTACTGGGAAAGAAGATCTTGTCTAGCCTTGGGCCTGCTGCTGCATTATTAAATTAAAATACCATAATTTTAAACTTTTATGATTGTATGACTGACTCGACGATTTACTTACGATAATAATTTAGAATTACAATGAAATAATATAAACTTATAAGTGAACATAAAATAATAAAGTTGAAATTTAAATAAAGAACTACCCCATGATTATTTGCGAAATATGTAGTTTCATTTGTATAAATCTAGCTACATATGTTTAGATACATTGAAGTGCATCTTCGGTAAGTAGGTTTAGAAAATTCAAACGGATAATATGCATTCAGTTATTTTTTCATTTACCTACCTATATGAATGATAGTAGAACTAAATGAAAAATTGCTTTGTAAAAAAATTGTGCGTGGAGTCCCTCCGCGCGGAAGAAGTGAAACTTCGTAACACAGAACATTGACAGAACATATATACTCTCTCTTCGTAATGTGGAATGCATTCACTCTTGATCTGTCTCTTTCTATTCCCCCTCCATGGTAGCGTTAAACCATCGTTAAACGTTTAAACGTTTAACGAGACCAAAGATAATTGTAACCAAAGATGTTGTATTAGTCTGTACCTAATTGTAACAGACTAATACAACATCTTTGAACGAGACCTTGTCGGAAGTCGCATTAGAAGTTTCACTTCAATAAGACAGGGACGAAGAGTTTATTCATAGGAAAACTACAACTTGTGTTAGACTTCATTGCTTCAAATTAAAATAATAAAAGAGCTTTCTATTATCATGCGTTTCAAAAATTAAAATAATAAACAGTTGTGTCATTTAGAAAAAAGTATATTTTTCTTTCTATGTCAAAAAGCGCGAAATTCCGTTAGTTTTGTGGCAAGGCACACTGCGTTTCACAGTTATCAATTGGGCAGCCCGTCTGACGGCAACAACCACCTCCTTACAAAAAAACCTCTGTGAAATGACAGCATGTGTGCTGTTGCGTTTCTGTAAGTATACCAGAGCCCATTTCCATTCCTAAACTCTTATCCTAAAGACGGTAGCGCGCTTGTAGCATCTGAGGCGCTGCTTGTTTTAATAGGAGACTGTGGCTCCTACTATCAAGTGGACCGTCAGCTTGTTTAATTTCATAAAAAAATAAAAAGCCTTTGTTTCGCTTGCCTAGGACATTGTCTAGGACCACATGCACTACGAATTGGAGATAATAATATGGGTCCCACTGCATCGGCACATGTACCAACTTCGTTTTAGAATCATTAACCCAGTGACGTATCAAATAAAGACACGTTATAGACAAACATTACTGAATTTTAAAGTGGCGCAAGTAGTACTATATCTACGTATGGTTATTTATTATGATATTTTGCTCTAACAAATAGACAAATGATACGGCATACCTGTCGTTTGAAAGAGATGAATATACATCATTAGTTACGTATGGGTTGCTGTAGAGCGCTCATTGGCGCGAGCATGTGACTTACGGAGAAGAATGATAAAGGTGAACTCGGAATTTTACTAGTGTTTAAAATAATAAAACCAATTATTAACAAACATCTACACACACCTGAGGATGAGTATAAAATAATAAACATTTATTGAAAAAATAATAATCAGACATATATTATAACTTAACTTATTCCTTTTTTGTCTTTTGTAGCCAGTTTGTAGCAAAGTGTAACCGCGGCGCGAGACTGTGCCCAACTGAATGCGAGTCGGACAGTTACCTGAGTTTCGTATTGCCATTCTAGAGCGTGTACCACGTATCTATAACTTTATAAACATCTTAGCATTAACCAATTTGTGTAATGTAAGCAAAACAACCATTCACAATCGAAGCGTAATCAACAACAATAGTAACACAGATTTTACGTTATAAAATTTCGATCGATAGGTAATTAAAAATCACACAAGTAGTGGCAAGTAGCGCCACACGAGTTTGGAAAATAGTGGCAGGGCACACTGCATTTCGCAGTCATTTGGGCAGCCCGTCTGGCGGCAGTAACCACCCCCTTACAGAAGACCACCGTGAAATAATAGCACTTGTGCTGTTGTGTTTCGGTGAGTGAAGTAGGGGATGCCAGAGCCCATTTCCCTATCTCTTCCCAATCCCTTATTCTTAATCCTATTGTAGTCGGCAGCGCACTTGTAGCAGCTTTGGCGTTTTTTGTGTTGTAGGCGATGGTAGCCACTTGATGGTAGCCACCTACCATCAAGTGGACCGTCAGCCTGTCTGCCGATCTTAACATTAAAAAAAACACAAATATATATAAATATTTATTTCTATTGTAAACTAAATATATTAGGTAGGTAGATATACGGGAAGGTACGTCATCTGTTCTCGTCACCACTGCCGAATGTCTAAAGACGAAATTATATAATCAGTGCATCCTGCAGTGATTGGGTATGTATGGTGCCGAAAGATGGCCTCTCACGGCAGGACTGATCCACAAGTTAGTTGCTCAGCGAGCTATGGAGAGAGCTCGGAGTTTCTTATTAAGATCAAAAATTCTGAAAGCACAGAACACTATATATAGATTCTGTGTACTTCTCATATTCTCGACTGCCTAGCCTATGTATGTCATTGTCATTGTCAAGTCAACAATATGTATGTATTTATGTATTGTATTTATTTGGTATTATAAAATCAAATTATTATTTGCAATACGATATACAAATACATAATACATACTATAGGTAGAGTTCTACTATGGCAAATTTCATTTTAGTCCAGCAAACACGCAATTAGTGTGTTTCAAAGAGTGTGTTTTTACACAACCATTTGACAAAAGAAAGTGTTACTAATATCAAAATGACGATGGAAATTCAGCCCTACCATGCAAATGAAATTCAGTTTGATCGGAATTGGATAGAAGAGATTATTTTAAACCTGGGTTAGTAGTCTTCTTGAAATATTGTTTGTAAATATTTGACAAATTATTCCGTGAGATCTAATGTAAAGCAAGTCTTAGTTATTTTAGTCAACAACTATATAAAAAAAATTGTTATCTAATCAGTCAACATTAGACAATTCTATCTTTATTTCTATAATAATTATAATGATTTAGCACATTTTTTAATGATTATAATGATTTATTATAATAATTATAATAGATGCAGTAATTATATTATTCACTATTTTTCATTTAATGAATAATAAATTTCGAGTTTTTTCATTTTTTCCTTACTTTATAGGCTAAACGCTAAATAAAATTGAAAGTTTGAAGTTTGTGAGACAGCTAGAAGTACTTTAGATTTTTGATGATCCCTGAGTGACAAAATTGAAGAACTTTAACTAATTATAATTCGTAAACTATAAGGTATAATTATTAGACATTTGGCAATGTAGCCAGTTATAGTCCTCTTGATCACTAAATTCAATCAAACTTCTTTCTCTACAACAAAGTTACAGAGGGGTCAAAAGTGCAGTGAGTTGCTACGAGAAAAGGATGGTAGGGCATGCCGTTTGGCGGTTTGCTCGTTTGGCTCAACTTTGCAGGGGCACTACTATCGTCATGCCTATTTACAGTAGTGTTGTATGCATTTGAATATCTTTTTTATGTTAAGGTTGACAGACAGACTGACCGTCCATTTGATGGTAGGTGGCTACCGTCGCCTATAAGGCCGTTTAAACTAACAGATATTTCCAATGTACTTATTCTTGATTGAGAAAAATTTAAACAGATGAATACTTTAATTTCCAGCTGATGCTTTTCATATTCGAATAGTATGGGATTGCAATGCAGCTGTTCTGACGGGGGCATTTGCTATAGCCGGTGGATTGGTTGGTGGATATGCCGGTGGAAGAATGGGAGCTGTCCTCGGCTCTAGTATAGGTGGAGTTACCGGTTTTGGGGTCTCAAGTGAGTGTCTTTTTATTAATTTTGAACTTACTTGTACTTGACTTAATGTAATTCAATGTATATTATTTTTTAGCGGTGATATCCTTGCGTGAAATCTGGGCAAATGTTAAAGAAAAACTGAAAGAACTCTTCTTCATAGTTTTCAATTTCCTGAGAAGGCTCGATCCAGTGGATTATGTAAATGCTTTTGAAATTTTAACGGCATCTTATAACTCACGACGAGAATTGGTTTTGACAATATTAGAATTTACAGCAATTAAATTAGGCAGAGAAGTACTTTCAAGTCTCACAGCTGCATAAGATTTTTTTTTAATTTCTAGACAGTAGGTAGGTTTAGTTCAAATGTTTGTAGCACTTTTGACATCTTTATCGAATAAAGATTTATTCAATCAATGATTGCAGTTTTGAAGTAATATTTTTTTATGGCAATTATTAAATTAACTTTGAAAGAAAGATCGAGGTTAAGATCTCAACACTTGTATAGAATATTCACGAAATCTCACCGAATTTGGGTTCTAAATGTATTATTAATTTTACAGTAAGTTAGTTAAAAGAATTTATATAAGTTAATCTGCAACATAAATTTAGTTTTTGATGTCAGTTCATTTTTAATTATTACTTAATCCTACAAATCTCGATATTAATGAAGGATCATGTAATGACATCTTTGAACTCGAAGTTGAATTTGTCTCAATGATTTTAATTATTTTTCTTTAGTATTTAAAGTCTTTTTTAGTCTTTATTTTTTCTTTAGGTTTTAAGTCACTTTAAAGTAGATTAATTGCAGCACAATTTTAATTATTAAATTGTTTTTGATTCACTCACTTGTCCCGAAATGTTGATCATGATATATTATGTTAGCGAGTAGGACTGTGTATTTTCTTAATAAATAATGATTTTTATTAACGTTTTATTTTTTATTTTACCGTAATTTCTAAAATTACCAAAATCTTGTATGTTAGATCTATACATATAATAAAATTGTAAATGAGCTATGTTTGTACATTAAATATTTTTTCATAAAAACAATTTGTACACGTTGTATGTACTTATGTTACCAGACTCGAAATAGGTTTTAGAATTTTTGTCTGTTTGTGCACGCTAATATCTGAAACGGCTTAACCGATTTGAATGCGGTTTTCACTGATGTATTGTAGCAAGCTTTCCGTAACCTTTAGTGTTTGTTTCATTCCAATCGGTTTACAAAAAAAAAGTTGCACGCTATATCGAATACCACGCGTACGAAGTTGCGGGCTCAGCTAGTTAGTTTTTTTTTTTTTTACATATGACTATAATCAACATTGTCGAAAAATTCTTATTGTAGCTTTTAAAATGACAACAATACACAAAAACTTTATAGCTCCAAGGAACACAAACTTTTTGAACTAATTATTCCATTATTGTTGTTTAAAATATTTTCTATTTTGTCAAGAGTTAAATTTTATAGCTCCTAAGTATGTCAGTGTTCATGTGAATCCCATTTCTCTTTAGAACTGTAAAGTAAAAGGTGCATCCTCCTATGTAACAAAGATATATCCTCCTAAGATAATGTTTCCTAACCTTTCATCCCCATATTGTCGAAATCCCTTTAATTCGGACCAAGCGATTTAAAACATCTATTATAATGCACACTGCTGAGGATTTGAACTCCCGGTCTGTATGTGTAAGCTCATACAACCCAAATCTTTTCAAGGTTCGACTGAATAGGCATTTTCTGGGTGAGCTTGCTCCCTCATCTTTCCTACATTCCCACACGGATAGATGCTGGCCAGGAGCAAATCCATCTTTAATAAAATTTAAAAAAAACTTATCTTAGAGCGTCAGCAGACAAAGTAAAAATAAAAATTATAAATTAAAAAACAAAGTGGCGCACTGCGCTATAGTTAGCGGAGAATCACTCCCAAAGGCTGACTGATGAAGTCCATCATTTGAAAAGGAAAATATGTTAGTAATAAAACACCATCACAAGTTTCAACACATTTATTTTGGTGCATAATTACAATTTAAAGGAACAAACTCTATCACATTTCTACACCAACAGCCATTAACTATCTACTTACATTATTATTTTTAACAGTTAATTGCGTAGCAGAAGCACTTTTAATAATATTACGCCGGTGTGCATTATTATTAAATTTAAAGCAGTTTTAATAAAATAACAACAACCCTTCAGTCTCAAACTTAATGATCTACAAATAAATATGCTTGAATTTCATTTAAGTTTTAAGCTATAAACTTATTTACACATAGTTTAAAATGGTCTCAATTTATTCATCACGTTTCTAGGTTTTATAAACCCGACTCTATAACTTGGTACTCTACATACATTTATTTGTTGTACATTCTAAAGGACATCCTTCAAAACTAGGCCATTTTTTTATTTTAACTTATACTTTGGAGATTTTGGTAATAAAATACTTTCCTAATTTCAGTAATTTCCTGTGAATATTGCAGATTTTGTAAATGGGAATTACATTTAAAAATTAAAGAACTTATTATTTTATTGGGACAATTGGATCTTTTAATAATTTCAAACTTAAATATCTATGAAAGCCCATTATCAAATAACAATGATATTTTCCCGGTATAATCTACTATAATATCTTATCTAATGGTACAAGTTTTAATCGTCAAAACGAAAACACCATGCACTGATGGCCCAATCTCCATACAAAACTGATTGATCTCCTTTGATGTATGAAAAATATAGAACTGACCATTGGAATTATTAAATATACGTTCAAATCACATAATTTTTCGTATGCATCAGTTTTGTAACTATATTGTTAAATAAATTACACATCAACACTTAAGTATACCTATAAAAATAAAATCAGGAATAAATTATTAAAAAATATATTATGTCATGAAATGAATATTGAGATTTCAAATGTTTTTTTCTTTTTATAATTATTTGGTTAAATAAATTAGAGATGTCTTTCCATATTAGCCCTTTTCTGTTAATAAATAAATGATATTTTAAGCTAATTCAGTTGCACAATTAATTTCGGCTACGAGTAAGTATCTACATCAGTCTAAAAAACCTAAAACCCATAAGTCCCATAAGCGAAGCGATTTCGTGTGAATCGTGCCTCTCTCCCATGTGAGGAGGGGAGACGTAAAATTGCAAGAATGCACGATGCACGTTTCGTCGTTTAAGGGCTTCACTTGGGCAAATGACATTTACATTAGAACTCGCTGACGGTGGAGACAATTAACAGGCCTAGAAATTGTGTTTTTTTTTTTGTTTTTACCATTAGAATATGCAAAAAAAAAAAATTATACAATTTTTTAAACTGACATCAACTTATTAATAGGTACAGGATTCATATGCGCGCAATAAGCCGTTTTCGAGAGAAAACGTGTTCTTGTGTTCTAACTTTTTTTGTGGAGTTTTTACTTTAACGAAAATTCTAATTAATACAATTGGTTCTTCACATGTTTAAGTATAATATATATTTTTTTCAAAGCAATTGTCTTGTCTATTTCTTGTAACATTTTCATTAAACAATGGATATTTTTAGTATTTAGCGTTTGTCTCCACCTTAAGGCTGCGTACAAAGCAAAAAATATTTGTAATTTCACCCGCGTGGCCCCCATAAGCGATTGTGATTGATCATGTGAAACAATGCGCATTGAAGTATGCATAACATGAGACGGAAGATAGCGCATTTCGCGCAATAATAATGTTATAAGTGCCAAAAGAATTAAATATTTAATTACTCGTAAACTACAATGTCAAATGAAAAATTAATTCTCAAAGCCCTAAATAATCTGGGAAGTGAGATTACTGATAATTTTTTAGGTTTGTAATATGTGTCATTTTGAAAATAAAACAAAAAATGAGGGGTAATTTGGTGATTTTTTTCTATAGAGAAAATTTCATCGTATAAAATTTTCTTTTCCACATTTCACTTTTATTTATAATGTATTAATCGATATATATAAATATTTTCCTATTTGGACTTTACAAACTTAGATAAAATTCAATTCTAGGATTAGCTATTTCTCTTTAAACGCGCTCTTAAATGAGTCACTGTACCGCGCGGGCGAGTACATACATAGGAACAGCTGTACAGCACCTTTAGTCTGTCTCCCTACACTAATATTAGTCGCCGTCACGAGAAGCTGTAAATGATGTAAACAAAATTGCCACACGGGCAATTGTCAAGAAAAGTATAGAGTATACTTCGACGCTCGCATTTGACTGGGTTATAAAGAAGCGAACGAAGCAACCCCATGCTTATTTTAAGCTCATTCGAGCTTAAAATAAGCATGGGGTTACTTGTGATTAGGTTATATATTGGATTTTATTACTAATTTCAGTTTTTATTTCATTTTATTTTTAAATATAATAGGCATGATGACAGATTTTGAAATTCCCTTCCATAATGTAGATACACGTCTACCATATCCGAAAAAAACAATATTTCAGCGAAAAACTAAATTTCAATGCGAATTATTGCATGTTTTTAAATCTATTTTGAATTACGCACGATAACGCTCTTAGGTGTCATGGCGTCGCCTCTGATGAACCGTGACGTCACCGACATCTCATCAGATTTTTCATTCTGTCAAAGCAAAGTCAAGCAACACGATGGCACTTACCTGGGCGTGACGTCATTCGCTCTGATTGGTGTTTCAGTTAACATGGCCGATTGCAGTTATTTATACGTCTATTTTATTGAAAATCTTATTAATCTCAATTTTAATACAAAAAATGAATAATTTTTTAGATTCCTTTCACTATATATTTTTCTCCAAAACCATTTATTCTTTGATTCTTTAATACTGTCATCATGCCTATTTATTATTCAATCCAAATGCTTGTGAACCCCTGAATGTTCGTTTACATAATTTAAAGCTTCTCGTGACGGCGACAATACACGTTCGTCTCTCTTGTTACATTTACTAAACCGATTACGATGAAACTGAAAACGGCACAGAACAGGAAAATCCTATAAATGGGCATGTGGATTTGTGTCATATATCTGCTTTGACTATACACATGAACCTATCTTTTCAAAACTATAGATGTAAAAAAAAAATTTCAGATCAGCCAGTAAAAACTATAGCACAGAGGATATAAAATGAAAGATGACATAATTATGTTAATTT
The DNA here is from genome assembly GCA_910589475.2 of Bembecia ichneumoniformis. Lineage (NCBI taxonomy): Eukaryota > Metazoa > Arthropoda > Insecta > Lepidoptera > Sesiidae > Bembecia > Bembecia ichneumoniformis. The sequence continues at coordinate 14,839,967 of OU342539.1, read as the reverse complement.
TATAAGTGAAATTAATTGCAATAGTTTTCGTTTTGAGTGTTTGTACATAAAGCTATTATAATATTAAAAAAAAAACTGTGCAAAAGGCGATTCAATGCCATCTTCATATTAAATTCAACTATTACTAACAAGTTTGTAAGTACGTACTAACAATTCAGTGTACAAGTAACCAGTTTTCATTAGAAGTTATTAAGTACTATTTTGTACTATAGGCGACTAATTTATGCTAGAATTAATGTTTAGTACTACTCAAATAAATGCTACTTGTTTAGGGAACGGGACAAACTATAGCTACACGATAACTAGGGATTCCTAATCGCACCTAGATTCCAGCTTGGATAACTTTAACAATTATAATAAATAAATAAATAAATATAAACCATCAGGTTAATTGTGTCTAACACTTATTAATACAGTTAAAACTTTTTTTTATTCTATTTCATTTTAAAATTAGTATTACTTTTGTCATATTATTTGCAACTACAGAAGACAACGAAATTAGAAATAATATCAAAGTATACATCGCACCCCTTGATCAAAATTGTGTCAACTCCAAAATAATCTTGAATCCTAAATTTTTTTTACAATAATCCACTTTCTGGTCCACGATTTTATTACATACTAGATGAAAACCCGGCTTCGCTCGGGTGTAATGTGACTCATAATATTTACACATGTAGGTAGATATTTCTGTAGTTATCGGTTCTCAAGGAATAAAGGTAAAAGCGGCATAGATTTCGCTCAATGTTTGCAAGACGTTTCGTTTTACAGTCACATAAGTCACAGTTCTTTGTAATGGACACTTTATTTTTAAAATGAATGGTGCGACGACGTATTGAGTGGCGAGGCGTATGTGCGCTAGTATGAATGAAACGGAACGTTTATTAACCACTCAAGATGTCACAGGTGTCAGTGAGTGACGTTTCGCTAGAGTGGCCAATTTGGCGACTGCGATTTGTCTATCAGCACCATTAGAATTTAACAAAATACTAGACAATCCGAATTTTGCGGATATACGTTGTCGACTCGAAATCTTTATTTTTTAATGTTTTATTATTCAGGTAAGGTTTCAGTCGAGTCTACCGTAGGTCCCCCTTGACGAAATTATTAATATAGATTAGCGACCCGCCCCTGGCTTCCCACGGAGTTGAACTTTTAAAAAAATCTTTTCTTAGCGGATGCTTATTATAAAATAAACCTATGTACCAAGTGGATACGACATCGATAGTGTTTCTCAGATTCATCGAAATATGGAAAGGTTTTTACGAGCTACTTTCTCAGTAAAAATTTCAATAAAAAAGATATTATTTAAGATTCACTTTTGTTTTTGAGGATTATGATGGAGTTTTAATTTTTACTGTTTCTTGTTAAAAAAAAATTGTTATCTAATTGAAATCTATACTAATATTATAAAGCTGAAGAGTTTGTTTGTTTGAACGCGCTAATCTCAGGAACTACTGGTTCGAATTGAAAGAAATCTTTTTGTTTTGAATAGTCCATTTATCGAGGAAGGCTATAGGCTATTTAACAACACGATAAACAGTTTTATATATAAGCAGTGTCCATTACCACTCCATGCGCACGCCGGCCGCCGCCGTATGAGCCGCAGCGGAGCGTGGCCGAGTTCAGCTAGTATAATATATATGTACCGTACATATTATATGTACACTTGGGACAAATAGTCCAATTAGTAGAGCCAACATGGAGTAGAAGGTCAATTGTCGAATCCAGCTCGGATGGACAGCGTTCGGGGAGCTCCGAGACATCTTCTCGTCCAAAATTCCTCAGTGTCTAACAAAAGACTTCGACAATTGTGTGTTGCCAGTGATAATATATGGCACTGGAACGTTGTCTCTAATTATGGGCCTCGTAAGAAAGCTCAACGTTGTTCAACGAGCTATGGAGAGAGTTACACTGCGAGATCGAATCAAGAATGAGAAGATACGCAGACGAACGAAAGTTACCGACATAAGCCAGCGGAGAGCCGACGGCCGCTGGTGCCGGAAGGTTCTCGATTGCAAGTGCAGCGTAGGAGTCTCCCCACAAGGCGGCGGGACCAAGGTGGATCCAGGCTCTTTCTGATCGATCCTTTTGAAAAATTGGATGCCTTTGTCCAGCGGTGGACGTACTTCGACTGAGATGATGACACATCATCAACTTTTGAGAAGTTTGGTTTCAATGATAAACCTTATGTTATCAATGTGAAAATTATCCCCAGGAACAAACTTCATTTGTTCACTATGTTTGAAGCTGCAGAACAGCACACTACTTCTACCTATATTTAGCCTGTCTGGGACCTTCAAAATGAAAAGAGTTTCGGTGTAGGGGTGCGATATATGTTTTTTCTGTATGTTTGTTGTGTGGGAAGTTTTAAAGAGAGTCTAAAGAATAAGGCTTCGCAGGCAATCAGTAGGAAGGTTGCGGACTCATTCCGTGTCAGCTAAAGCGTTTTTTAGCTCCATGGCTAGCTTGTAGCCCAGTTCCGGACGACGGTCGCGGCCTTCTACCATCGCCGCTACCTGTGGACATGGTGAACAACATACAGTGAAAGCTTTTTGTGTATTCACGGTTGCCTTATTCTCGGATCTTATTAGTATATTAGGATTCGGTATCCTTTTTTCGGTATCCTTTCTTAACGCATTGGAAATTGGGTACCTGGGCGATGTGGACTTACGGTCGTCACAATAATTGCAACCGACGCCGGTTAACACAATAATTACATTGTTACTGTTGGATGTACTATATTTATATTGCGCCATCTCACAAAATTTTGAGGTAACAGTCGATTATCATTATCATGCATCGGCAACAATACAAGTACCTAGGTACCACAAAAAAATACGAGATGGCGCTTTAATAAGTAAATAGTTATAAAAAACTATTTTTTTGTAACATTGCGTTTTTACAAGAAATATAGTTAGTTTTAAAAAGTAAAACTTATAACTAAATGCAGAATTGCAGGCAAAAATCTTTGGAGCCGCTTCTGAGATACGCGAAATACTAGCGGTAAAATTTTAGGTACTAGCGGTCGCCCAGTGGTCGAAATTCGATCGTAATTCATTTAATTATCTGTATTAACATATAGGGTACTTTTTATCACGGAAAAATGTTAGGTTTCCGAGGGATCGCCTAAAACTATAGGAAAAATGGCGCCTCTGTAAAGAGTGGTGGCGCCATCGTCGTCACAGCGATAAAGATATCGAAGCGTTATATTACTCATATATTTTCTTAGGTGTTATATTTTTCAACGCGGACGAAGTCGCGGACATCAGCTAGTATAAAAATATTAGCCTTAAAGTTTATATGGAGCCAGTACTTCTCCATATAAACTTTAAGGCTGGCTCGCACCATATATAATTTAAATATCAACAAAATACATTTGCCAAAATTGATTTAAATCCCTGAATATGTTTATGTCAATTTCGTTTAAGCTCGTCTTGCACCACGGCCATTGGTACTTTGTTTAGCTAAACGCGTTTAGGGAGACGGCAAATTTACCAACTACATTTCGTACCACGTGCATATTATCACGGCAAGGCTAATTAAGAACACTTCATGTCTCAAAGGCAAGTTCAGCTTATATGAATACACGAAAACACAACGCTGTGACTTTTAATTTTACTATTAGCGCCATCTAGTGAGCGTGTGTAACAAACATTTAAATCTTCATTTTTATTCTCATATTTGAGTTTGAGAATAACAAAAAACTAAATAACCTAGGAACAAAACTGAATGATTGGCATTCAAGCCAAAATCGCATTTCCAATGCGATTTTATTAACTTTGATTTATATTTGACAGATCGCTAAATGTATTTAACAGTTGGTGCAAGACATTTGTCGGACTTAATTAAGAAATTGCGTTTAAATAATACTTTGGTGTAAGTGTACCAAATGTCACACTCCTGCATATATGCGCAATTTTCTTAAAAAGGGAATCAAGGTTTTCTCTTCACCTATTAATATAGAGATAAAAAAGTTATTACATTTTAATGACAGGGAGGTGCGAAAGATGCCTACCTCGTCGGAGTGGACGATGACTCCATAGTTGGAGACTATGGTGTTCTTGGTGGCCTCGATGTCCTCCAAGTCCACTCCTCGCGACGCATCGTCCACCAGCACCGAGCGGTAGCCGATGGCCAGCGCGTCGGCGATCGTCGCCCCTGCACATTCGAGTAAGTTAGCGACGCTTCGGCGATGACGAAGGTCCTTCGCGCCGCATACTCACCGACGCACACGTCGTAGGCCAAACCGCAGATGTAAATGTCCGTGGCGCCCTTCAGCCGCAGCTGCGTGCCCAGTGAGGTGTCCGTCAGCTTCTTGTTGTCCCAGAACACCGAGTACGAGTCCACTTCGGGATTGGTGCCTTTGTACACTTTAATAGCGCCGTCTACTATCTGTAATTTTTTACAAGATCACTTGTAAGCTAGTACCATAACAGCAGAGGGTGCCTTACAGGAGATGCTTTAACCAATTCCCTATACAAAATTTTACCACCCCGCTGATGGTTGTCAATACTTTAGTATACTATTGTTACGTGTGGGGTGAGTCAATCTGCCGTGTAAGGGCGAAAATCAACTATTTATTGCCACAAACCAAGATGACTTCCAATAGGACTAAACGAAAGGTCCGATACAACCGTTAAACTTATGAGTCGCTGGTTTACTGTGTTCCGAAATATCGCTTTCGAATCGCAGAATCGAACTGTGTCGCTAGCTCGCCACTTCGCCTATTTATATCCGCTGCCAATCGTTTAGATCTTTCTTGAATTTAGTTCAAACAAACAACAAACAAATACAAGGTCGTTGAAAGTTCGGGAACGCTATTTCTGTTGAATGTGAGCTCTATGTTGTGTGCATAAGGACCAATTTCCCTTGACAATAACCGTTGAGTGGGGCGACTTCTATTCTAGGGTGGAACTTTCGGGAACTTTTAGCAGATGGCAACGCTTTTCTAGAACGTTCCATGGTGAGTCATAACAGTATAAATATAAATGAGTGAGTATAAATTTTTTTTTAAAGGTAATAAGTGTATTTTGTCGATTAAGCATTTTGACAAGACGGGCAACTAAATTAAATGGGGAAAAATATTTTATTTGGAAAACACACAGTGAACTTAACTTCTAAATTGAAAACAAGCCATTACAAGTGCTCGAAACCAATATGGAACCAAAACCAAACCAATACAGAATGATCAATCCACATGGATTAAGGCAGTAAGGGCAAATCTAATAAAATAAACCATATGACTAATATCTTAACTTGGTCAAGTGGTCAACCACTCGCTTTAATGAGTTAATTCCTAAGAACAAATTTCCGTATATCTTACGGTTTCATATTTGCCCTGACGGACCTATTTGATCATGACAATTTAATAAGGAAATTGAAAAAAGAATCTAAGAGCGAGAACCATCGAACCATGTTTTAGATAACAAATCTTCGATAATGTATGCTTTTAATTTAAATGGATCAAACCATTTTACCTCTTTATCCTAACATCTATTGCATCAATTTCGTCATAAATATTAAAGAACAAAATATGGAACTGCATCCGAAGATGTCTCCGCAGGAGTGGAGGTTCATCTGTCCGCGAAAACCTTGAGGATGCATCTTTTTCTCATAATGGCTGCCCAGGTTATATCTAATGTCCATTTTGTGCCCGCCATAGTAACAGTTGGGAACTCAACTCTCGAAAGTGAATACATCTACTTGGGACTAACAATCTATTTAGATATAATTAGTATCGCTCATGGATAGAAAGGAGCACCAAGGCCCCGGGATGTCTTAAACAACAGCAACCACCAACCATCCAATGGCCTGCCAAATTTAAACTTAAAAATAATGACATATGTCAGTCCTCGTGTCGTACCTTGAGGTCCTTGTGCAACTCGGCGCCCCACGTGTCCTGCACGCAGTGTCTCGGCCACAGACGCTGCTTCATGGGCGGTGGACCCGCGAACACCACCGTGTCGTACGCCTGCGCCTTGTCCGCCGACACCTTCGATTCCGTTTCATTTTATTACTACATCCTCATTTAGAACATTTTCCATTTTATTTGCAATACAATTTGCCAACTTTATTCGGTGATTTTGGTTGAGAAATTTCGTAATATTGTCGATAGTGTAATGACTGACGCTCGCGCCTAAGGCTGCCTCTTCACCAGAGATGTCCGACTTAACTAAGTGACGAGCTAAACTACAAGATTTAACGTATATTCTTACCAAAGCTACGCTTGTAATGCAATTCTTTGATATCACGATGAAATATCTATACTCGGTGACTCACTCTAGCCAATTATGTAGGATATTATTTACCCCAACTCTGTTCGGATATCTACACACTCACGCATCTTTAGTCCACATCCTTAGCTCTCATCCCTAACTCACAGCTTTAGCTCGCATGCCTCCATAGAAAATGCTTAATTAGAACCTTTTCCACCGAATGTAAGCTATGAAAGTAAAATGTACCTACTGGTGTATATCATGCACATTCTTTGCTACACAAGCTTATCACATCTTTGGTGGAAAGGCACCCCACACACAAAAAACGGGACAAGTGCGAGTTGAACTCGCGTGAAGAGGGTTCCGATGTTACCTATCCGCACAATATTGAGTGATTTACCATGTTATTTTAATATCATGGACTTCTTATAGGTTTACCTATTATCTATAAGTAGAAAACTAATTTCTGTATTTTTTTTTCAAAATTTTAGGTTCAGTAGTTTCGGAGATAAGGTTGAATGGTCGGACAGACGGACACACGAGTGATCCTATAAGGGTTCCGTTTTTTTTAATCGGACGTACGCAACCCTAAAACACTTTCAAAAGGAAATACTTGCTTACTTTGATTATATTTGCTATGTACTTCCGACTAAGTAGGTTCTGTCACTCAATAAAGATTATACCTTCCATAAATTATATTATAATTTCAACAACAACTTGTAAATGGTCAGCGATAATCGGCGGTAAATAGAATAATAATTTTATATTATAACAGTTGTAGATATGAAAGTTCATTTAGAATAGATAAAGTCACAAATATACTGACCGGGCTGGACGGGTGTAGTTCCCTCATGTGCACGTTGTCTACGAAGGAGACGTGGTCGGGCGGGTGCCAGTCTAGAGAGTAGAACACGGAGTCGAAAGCCACCGTCTCCAACAACCTGTTGATTGGCTCCACTACCTGTAACATTCCAAGGAACCTCAAGCCTTTGAACTTTGTAGATAGTATTGTTTTCTTGGGCATTATATTGCTATGGAATAGCAAACTTCAGTGGGTCGCCGCATCGCTAAATTGGCGACTGGACTTTCGACCTGCAGACTGCAGCTTTCGGGATAAGAATCACAATCTGGAGAAAATTTGCAGGAGCAAAAGGAGGAGCAGCTTTTAGCAGCATTTTGGTTAGATTAATTAACTTATCTGTAAGTGTATGAATTTTATGTATAGACTGACCACCAGACGTTCCCAGTGCACGGTCAAGTCATGAATAATGAGCATTCAATGCTAACAGTTATTTTCCTGATGGTCACATATGCACACAGCAGGCTTTAAAGCCCCCAACTTCACTATTCTTCAAATTACATCCGCCTAGTGACGATCTGCCATTGATTTGCATAATAATATCCTTTGTACAAGTTTTTACGAGAAAAATATATAATTTACGAAGTGCCTAAGTAGATAATAGGAACGAATGTAAGGTCACCCTTAGCCACAAAAAAGTCTGAATACATTTTGTCAGCTATAGACTATGTATTACAACAATGGGACAATAATACGTTATCGGTTCGAGACGTTTACGTAAACCGCGAGCTATTATAGCAAATTGATCAAACCCAACTATTGTTGGCTTTAATTTGTAATTTCTATGGAGGCTTCCGGTATTCTTTATAATCTAATTTAACCTTCAAATTACAATTTAAGGGTTAAAATACTCGAACACAAAAGTCAAAGGTTCCCCTGACCGATTCATTACGAATAAATTTATTAAACACGTTCAATAGAAGCTTAGGTTTCTGAATAGTTCTGATAAAATTTAATTAAAGCATAACCCGAGCCCCTATATCTTCAATATGATTACATAAATTTGGGAACGAAGAAATTAACTACGTAATCACGAGATTCATTTTAGATGCAATCATAGACTAAGCACATATAATAATGATGCATGAGACCTTCGTCGGTTTGTTACCTGCATTAAAGCTTTAAAGCCTAGAGCCAAAGTTTAAATTTTAAATAATTTATTTGCTGATTATGGTATATACAATGTATATTCAACCGACAAAAGGTGTGCAAATAAAAATATATTATTTATTATTATTTTTTAATGTCAGGTTGGCAGACAGGCTGACGGTCCACTTGATGGTGGGTGGCTACCGTCGCCTATAACACAAGCAACGCCAAAGCTGCTGCAAGTGCGCTGCCAACTGCAGTAGGATTAAGGATAGGGGATTAGGAGTGGATAGGGAAATGGGCCCTGGCATCCCTCACTCACTCACCGAAACACAACAGCACACGTGCTGTTATTTCACGGTGGTCTTCTGTAAGGGGGTGGTTAAAATTAAGCATGTGATATTATTAAAATACAGTATTTATATTAAGACATAGTTTGCATCGTTTGCACTATAGTTCCTTCTTCTTCTTTCAGTGCCATCTCCATAGGAGGTCTGCTATCATCATAGATCCTAATCATCGAGGCGGCGGCGGCGGCTCGAAATAGCGATCTGGTACTTCGGCCATATCACTCGCGGAGATTCTTGAGCCAGGAAGTACGTCGTCTGCTCGACTTGCGTCTACCCTGTATTTTCCCCTGCAAGATCAGTTGCATGATATGCCCAAGTATTCCAGTTTTCTGATTTTTATGGTTTTCAATATTTCGGCCTTCTTTTTCATTCTCTGCAGTACCGTCTCGTTCTTCATACGATCTATCCAAAAGCATCTATAGTCTCATCATTTAGAAATTCATTGAGGGAATAATCAGCTTTATCCACCAGAAGATTACATATAAGTGTTCCTTGAACACTGCCAGATTCCTAATATTTCTTATATTATTTTCGTTTTCGTTTAAGCAGTGACCACATAAAGTTTATCATTATGACATGGACCTAACATTTTCTTTTATAAATTATACACTCAAATATAAACACTGAAGGCACAGATAAAATTTTCAATTATTAGGTCGTGGAAAAAATCTTTTCGCATATATTATTTATAAACATGTAACAAAATCCTACTATACTGGCTGGTTTTGATAATATTAAAAAGGTTACATTTCAAAAAAAGAAACAAATTAGTAAAATGTTGTTTCCAGCTATTTTTCTTTTGTGTCAAAATAAGTGAATCTAATGAAGATATTCGATACATTTTAAAATTTCATTACAAAAAAGGAAAAAATGCAACGCAAACAGCGGAAAAAAAATTGTGACCTTTATGGACCTAATGCAGTGTCAGTAAGAGTAGCACAAAGTTGGTTTAAACGTTTTTAATCCGGGAATTTTGAATTTGACGTAACAATTTTTGTGCCTACTAATGAAAAAACAAATATTGATGATTGAAATTGGTGATGATCGATACACTTTAGCATGCGTTGGAACCAATTTTCGAAGCACTTTTTTTTTCCACTCTGATTGGGGTATACCTGTAAAACGTGGTTTTTGAACGTTTCAACAGCTTCTTCTGCTGACGAAAATCGTTACCCACGCATTTTGTTCTTGATGTTTGGGAAATAAAAGAAGTCAAATTTTATGGTAGGAAATTTTTTTTAATTTTTATTATAGATGGGTTTGCTCTTGACCAGCATCTATCCATGTAGGAAGGATGAGGCCGAAGATGGAGCGAGCTCACCCAGAAGATGCCTATTCACTCGAACCTTGAAAAGATTTGGGTTATATGAGCTCGGAAATACAGACGCCGGCAGGGAGTTCCAATCCTTAGCAGTGCGCATCACAAAAGATGTTTTAAAGCGCTTGGTCCGAATTAGAGGGATATCGACAAGGTGAGGGTGGTAACCAGCCGTACGTCTGCATGTCCGATAGAAGAAAGGGGAAGGCGGTATGATCTCATGCAGCTCTCGAGCACACTCTCCGAAGTACATCTTATACACACAGACAGGCAACTTTGCGTCTATGTGCCAGGCTCTGCAGGAAAAATTACATTCTCTTACCATAAAATTACTAAATATTTTTACAGAATTACTGCATTTGTACCGACGGACGCGTCGCTGCCAGAGCCTTAACCTCACCAAGCATGAGGTCAGAAAATAAAAACCATTTTCTTTTAAGTCCTGTCTATACGTTCGTTCATTTCATTACAGTCACCTTCACATCTATTATCCGCGCCCCTCCCCCCCACCGAAACGAGCACAACCCCATTCTGGGGGGTGGTTTCCGTACGACACGGTACCAGTGCACCGACGATTCTACGATACGTTAATTGCTTACCGCGATACGATAGGTGTGAATTTCAACCACTTTGAACTGATTTCAAATCTATTTTCGGCGCCAACTTCTCACTAGTCAAGTAACTTGACTAGTGGCATTTTGCACACAAAATTAACTTAGCTGTCACCAATTTTACTTTTTATGAGAGTAATTCCAGTTTCAGGGAATTTTAGCACGACATTTGAGTGAAAGCAAGGGTTCAAAGACGTGGTTTCAAATACACAATATTCCAATTGAGAAAGTTTTTTACTTGGTATCATTTAAATGAAGAATAAAAAAATCTGAAAATAAAGATATAAGCTCAGATAATATATGTATATCCCATAAATATTACATTAATCACTTGTTGAAACTTTTTTTTAATGTAAGGTCGGCAGACAGGCTGACGATCCGGTTGATGAGCTACAATTGCGCTGATCTAAGTTTAAGGACAATAGATTAAGAAGGTACAAGCAAATGGGCTCTGGCATCCCTTACTCACTCACTGAAACACAACAGCACATGTGATGTTATTTCACGGTGGTCCTTTGTAAGAGGGTGGTTACTGCCGCCAGACGAGCTGTCCAAATTATCACTGCGAAACCGCAGTGTGCCCTGCCACTATTTTGTCTTTATTTAGGAAACAAACAACCATTATACATATTTTTTACAATGTAAATAAATACTAAGATACTTAGAGTTACATATACACAAAATAAATATGAATATTAAACAAAATAAATACAATACTGTAATAAAATTCTTCTTACTAAATAAACATTTTAAAAATTACATTAAGAAATCAATGTACAATGTACCACGATAAACATTCAAGGAGCTATTGAAAGCTTATTTCGTAGTTTAATCCTATAATTAAATAAACTGCTACAAAACACATTCCTATCCACAAATTTGTTATTGTATGTATCAATGCTGTATCTATAATTAAAAGTTATTACTGGTGTAAAGTGTAAGATCGAAGAAGTCATTACTGGTTTTTTCATGTAAATATCAGCAGACAGGCTGACGGTTCACTTAATGGTGGGAGGCTACCGTGCCACAATGGTTGCAAGTGCACAGCCCACCTTAAAGGATAAGAGATTAAAAGAGGACAAGTCAATGAGCCATTACTATCCGAGATCCATTACTATCCATGCATGACTGAGGTTCGCCATGTGTTCTGCCTCTATTTCCGGTGATTATTACAAATAAAAAACGGGAAAAGTGCGAATTGGACTCGCGTGAAGAGGGTTCCGTACGATGTTACCTATCCGCACAATATTGAGTGATTTACCATGTTATTTTAATATCATGGACTTCTTATAGGTTTTCCTATAATCTATAAGTAGAAAACTAATTTCTGTATTTTTTCAAAATTTTAGGTTCAGTAGTTTCGGAGATAAGGAGGGGGGGGATAGTCGGACAGCCAGACACACAGTAGTCCTATAAGGGTTCCGTTTTTTTTATTCGGACGTACGGAACCCTAAAAAAGAAACGTAATGGGTATTGTTCTGTTTGGAAGTCACTTTCAAATTCTTAAATTACCCTACGTAGAGAAAAATTGCTAGTTATTACTGAGGAAATCTAATTATACCCTAAAACGCCATATCGAAAACTAAGAATGACCTTGAACAATAAAGTGATGGCGATTAATAACTGGAACAGGCCCAAAAATGCAGAGGTTTTCGTGTGAGAGCCGAAGCACGCCAGCGACCAAGTTAACCGAGTTAAGGTATCAATCTAATGGACGTATTTGCTGCAGTACAAAGTGTAGTCATGCAACGCTGTTACCACTCCATTGGTGCATCGAGCAAATTAGCGATTTCATCTATTTCAAAGAGTATACAAGACAATAAAATTTAAATAAAGGCGGCAGGTCTACGCGATATGGTAGGATACGGTAAGAGGATACCACACCGCATTCCGAACAGCGCCACGTTCCGTGGTGGTCTTCTGCGGGGTTGGTTTTCTGCCACCAGACCGGATACACACTATAAGACCTGTTCGCTTCGATGACTTCTCATAATAATTAATGTATTATAATACAATAATGAATAATATTGATATAATAACTATACACCACATTCCGATATTTCGCGATGGTCTGTGGGAGTTGGTTTTCTGCCACCATAATGGATACCCACTATAAGACCTGTTCGCTTCGATGACTTCTCATAATCTGGGGGCACTGCAGTGCCCCCGCCAAGTCGAGCAAAACAAAAACAGCGGCACGGCCGTACCATCCTTTTCTCGAAACAGTTCAGGCCATTTTCAATATAACATTTTCAATTTCAATTCATTTTCAATGAAAACACAATGTATCTAATATATTATATTAAATTAGATTGTTGAGTGCGATTGCCAAGTCAATTTATTTATTTAAAAAATACAAGATTTTTAATATTGATATGTTCAGTATAAGATGTTGTTAGGTGAGCTAATTTCGTAATAACTCAAGACAGAAGGTTACTTAAGTAGGGACTGAATAAATTAACCGACTTGGCATAACATGGATCTCACAAATTTTGACGGTAGAAGAAGTAGAACTGAGTTGCGAGACTTGGTTTTTTTACAAGTTATGTTTTTGATGGCATAATTATTGTACTATAGTTCACAGTAATATGTCATAATGCAGGTATTTTATTGTGGGACAAAGCCGCTGACATAAAAATTGTTGCAAAAGCGAGCTGTTCGTGCAGTCTATGAAATCCTACCCCAGGGAGGCGCTGAGAAATAATTTTAAAGAAATCAATACCCTTACTTAATCTTCAGCGTGTAGGTATACATTTATGTGTTGACATAAGAATATTTACTGACAAATTTGACAGGTATAGACCAATTTATTTTTCCTATTGCTCGCCGGCTCTAGGTCATAGCGTGATAACACATAACCTATAATAACCTACCTCAAGAATTTAATCCGTAGTTTAATTTAATTGTATTCGACGATCTATAAATACTTGTAAGGTTCTATAGATAAATATCAAATGTCAACTGGATAGGATAGACCTTGTCCTCAGCTCCGGGAGGCTAACTACCAATTTACTGGAAAAAGGTGAGGTGTTGGGGATAGACAAAAGGTCTCTAGCATCCCTTACCGGAACACAACAGCATGTCATCCTATCCTTATCTTGGAAATTGAATGTCCTTTATCTAACAACATTTCCTTTATCTTGGAAATTGAATCGTATAGTCTAATTGTAAGTGAAGTATAAGTTATTTCTCTGCCTCGGCATTAGACCTTTCATACGTAGCTGATACAATTTTCGAATGTATCACGACTTTGCAATACAAAATATTGTATTTTTCACCATATAGAATGTTTTTACGTTGGTAGGTATTAGATGGTGATAAAATGTCAACTCAGCTTAATAGACTAGCTGCGTCCACGACTTCGATCGCGTGGAATTCAGATTGTTTCTCGGTTTCAGTAAAAATCAATTTAAGGGGGAGACAAACGCTAAATACTAAAAATATCCATTGTTTAATGAAAATGTTACAAGAAATAGACAAGACAATTGCTTTGAAAAAAATATATATATTATACTTAAACATGTGAAGAACCAATTGTATTAATTAGAATTTTCGTTAAAGTAATAGAAACTCCATAAAAAAAGTTAGAACACAAGAAGAATTTGACCTTTATTGAAAATTCTCTCGAAAACGGCTTATTGCGCGCATATGAATCCTGTACTTATTAATAAGTTGATATCTGATTAAAAGATTGTATTGATAAAAAAAAATTTTGTGTAATGTTCTAATGGTAAAAACAAAAAAACACCATTTTTAGGACCGTTGAATTGTCTCCGCCGCTAGCGAGTTCTATAGTAAATGTCATTTCCCTCAGTGAATCCCTTAATTAGTTTTACAAATATCACTCTTGTAATTTTATTATAGCGTCTGCGTCTTGACCTTCACGGCTCACGGCGCGGTCGCAATTAACATTTTTTTTAAACTAATGGTCGACAGACAGGCTCACGGTCCACTTGATGGTAAGTGGCTATCGTCTGCTATAACACAAGCAACGCCATATTATCTTTTTAACTTTTTTTCGTTCGACTTACTTTGTAAATTCGATAACCAAGAAAAAGGATAATATATAGCCTATTTCCATGCTGAAATTCTATTCTATTTCTGAAAGAACTTTTTCAAATCGGATTAGTAGTTTCGAAGATTACCTCCTACATACAAACTGTTTTGTACCTAGTACCATGATTTATGTATAAAATTGACCGATATAAGAAAAACATGTAACATAATTTGACGACCCGTTGGATGAGTGGCAAGGGTGCTTGCCTAACGCCTCAGGGGCCCCGGGTTCGATTCCCGGCGAAATTTTAATGTAATTTTCAAAATTGACTCTGGTCTGCATTTAAAAAGTAGTGGTAGGGCACACTGCGTTTCGCAGTCATTTGGGCAGCCCGCCTGGCGGCAGTAACCACCAACTTACAGAATACCACCGTGAAATAACAGCATAATACGTGCTGTTGTGTTTCGGTGAGTGAGTAAGGGATGCCAGAGCCCATTTCCTTAACCCCCTCCTAATCCCTTATCCTTAATCCTAGTGTGGTCGGCAGCGCACTTGCAGCCGCTTTGGCGTTGCTTGTGTTATAGGCGATGGTACCCACCTACCATCAAGTGGACGTCCGTCGACCTTAACATAAAAAAAAATGTATTATAAACACTTGTAATAATATCTGTATCAGTGGGGGGCCATGAAATTTTCCGGGGTCAGAATTTGGCAAATCATATAAAGACTCAGTGAAAAACAAGCTTATCATGTTCTAACACAACACAAAGGAAGCTACTGTTTAGAACTAAACAAAAGCCACTAAGTGATATCGCTGTAAAAATAGCAAACCACGTCAATGTTTCGTCAGATCTTTTACAAAATTCACTGGAACTAAGTTGTCTATAATTGATTATGAGTTGAAATAAATAAAATCCTTAATTAGTCTCTATTCTCCTGAATCTGAAATTGTACAAGAAGAACCTTAAACCCTCTTTAAAAAACGAGGATAATAATAAAATATTAGTAGGTATAGATTTTCCGGTTGATAGAGTATGACGCATTTACTATTCATACGCAGGGGACACTCCCGCGCCAGTGCACTATTATAACAACGCTTCAAACATTGTTAGCGAATAATGTCATGTCATAGAGTCATGCATTTTAACTAATATTATAAATTCGGGAGTGAGTTTGTTTGTTTGTCTGTTACGATTTCATGCCATAACCCCTCAATCGATAAATAATCGTCAAATTTTACATAGGTACACGTTGTCAGGGCTTCAGAAAAGGGCATAGAGTACTTTACAAAAAAAAATATAGAGTACAAAAAAAGTTTCCGAGGGATCATCTTCTCTATATGTATATAAAAATGAATCCCCATTTCCCTTGGTCACGGCATCACGCGTGAACGGGTAGACCGATTTTAATACGGTTTTCACTAATGGAAAGAGGGATAAACGGGGTGTTGACGCCGTTACTGCTATAAACACGCACACATCCAAACACGCATCACACACAAACAAACATTCGCATCACACTCAACTACCTACATATTATCTATATTTGTTTTACTCTTTCCTACCCTCAAAAATCAAGACAGACAATTCCAAGTCATCGCAACGCTCGCAACACGCAGTTTATCCCGCAATTAAGACTATCCACTAATCTTGTGTGTAGTGTGTGAAATATCTAAACTCTGTGTGAAACAAAACGGGCTTTCCGGATTAACGCTTCAACGAATAAAAACTCTTCGAGTATTGTGGTGGACAACGAACCAGCGCGAGTCGAGCAGGCGAGGAAAGACTCATATCTACCGGTAAGTCTGTCTTGACTCCTCTCCTTTGATACACCACGGGGAATGTTCTTATATATAAAAATTGCACCCCGGGCGAAGCCGGGGGCGGGTCGCTAGTGAGCAATAAAGATTGAATAAATTATACTGAAATAAACTGTTATTTCACGGTGGTCTTCTGTAAGGGGGGTGGTCACTGCTACCAGATGGGCTCTTCCTTTTGCTATAAGCCAAAAGGTATATAAATGGTTTTTATAAAAATATAAACATGTCTCAATTATTTAACAATAATAATTTGTCACAACTTATGACCCGCAGGTACATACATATCTTCCAGTATCTGTTTCAGTTAATTCTGTTTAAGAGAGAGAGGGCGGTAGGCGAACTAGTTATGGGATAGAGAAAATGTATAGAAATTAGAGTGTACGGGTGGTAAGTGGTATACATAGTAAATGACGCATGTTGTATTGATCAATGGCCTACACAAGTTGAAAGTGTAACAAGTTTGATCAATAGATGCTCGAACGCGTCTAGCGATATCGTCCGATAGGAAAAACCTCACGTGTCAAAATATCTATGGCGTCGTGTGACTGTGCTGTTTTTTTCCAACTGTCCGTCACACATTTTCATAGGTAACTGTGAGTGAACCGAATTAGATGTAGGAATATTTTATATACCTACTCATATTGTTTAGTTAAAATGCATTAATTAAAGTGTAATTTATCATTTTAATTGATAACACGAAAAAACATACAAATTAAAAATGACGTTTTTGATGGAAATTTGATGCTAAAATTTCCATATCACAAACGTCATATTCTTGATTCTACGACGAGAAGCCGCACTGATGCTCTTTCACAATACGATAAGCTTATGTTATCAATACCAAGCAGTTTTAACAGTCAAATGCGCGACCGTTACACGAGTAATGGTAGGCTCTTTTCCATAACTTACATTACGCTATTGTTTTATACTTACGCTCCGCTTTGTTTTATACTAAACGCTTCCGGTTTCGCACGGATGCAATATTTGGCTGCAAATTATATACACAAAGCGTAGCTACCGGAGGGCTAGACGGTGCCATGCACCGGGGCCCTCAGACAATCTCAAATTCAACTAGCGAAAAATTCTCCCACCTTCGTTATGTAAATAAAATAGGTTGCAACCTATTTTTTTTTAATGTAGGCTTACAACCTAGGCGATCACTAAAGCTCACACAGAACACTCGTGCACATACATGAAGTTAGCTATGTTGTGCCCTGCAGTGCGCGATAAAGAACTGATGATAAGTAGCTTTGCACCTTTAAGGTGTTTAGTTTAGTTAGGCCCCAGTTTTTTTGGACCAGGGCCTTTGGTTAACTAGCTACGCCTCTGTCACAAAACTTCCTCGTTTATCGCTCTCTACATCAGTGAAAAACGTATCAAAATCCGTCGGATGGTTTAGAAACTTAGTTCCCAAAGTGGTCCAGGTGGACCCCTAGGGGTCCACGGGAGACTCGACGGGGGCCTACGTTGACGAAAAAAATGGGGGTGACAAAAAAACAATCAATAGGCATGATGACAGATTTTGAAATTCCCTTCCATAATGTAGATACAAGTCTACCATATCCGAAAAAAACAATATTTCAGCAAAAAACTAAATTTCAACGCGAATTATTGAATGTTTTTAAATCTATTTTGAATTACGCGCGAAAACGCTCTTAGGTGTCATGGCGTCGCGTCTGATGAAACGTGACGTCACCGACATCTCATCAGATTTTTAATTCCGTCAAAGCAAAGTCAAACAACACGATGGCACTTACCTGGGCGTGACGTCATTCGCTCTGATTGGTGTTTCAGTTAACATGGCCGATTGCAGTTATTTATACTTCTATTTTATTGAAAATCTTATTAATCTCAATTTTAATACAAAAAATGAGTAATTTTTTAGACTCCTTTCAACATATATTTTTCTCCAAAACCATTTATTCTTTTATTCTTTAATACCGTCATCATGCCTACTCTCACTTATTTAATTTAGAAAACTGCCCATTCATGGTTGGAACTCAGCCACAACGCAAATTTCCATAGTTAGATCTAATGTTCACATTTTTTGTCGAGTTCTTGGGAAATGTAGCTGCAGGGGGTCCACCGGAACCGGCTAAATTTTGATAGTGGTCTATGAGAAAAAAAGTCTGGGAGCCTCTGGTTTAGAAGAAGTTAAAGGGGAAACGGACAGACTTTATTTTATAATACGTATAACTTATAAAATAATTACTGGCTTCGCCAGCATTGAAATTTGACAGCATAAAATTCTTTTTATGAAAAATACGTGTCAATATTCATGGTCTATCACCATCTGCTATTTGACTTTTTCACAGCGGATTCTTTTACAAGTCTGGTTTTCGGTTCTGAACCAAGGTCAGACCGAAACACCGTACCCTGTCAAAGAAATAAGAAGACACTCTTCTAAGGACACTTCAGTTCCTTCCTATCTCTGGCCATATTTCGCATTATATAGGCAATAGGTATCGGGGGTGTTCGCTGAATCCAGAGTACACTTCTTCTATGCAACTATGAGGAAACGATGTGCACCTCCGTGTGCAGGGATTCAATAGCATCCTTAATGATCAGCTCCAATAGCATCCTCAATGTATTCGCCGGAAGCTTTGATTGACAGTATCTAAACCATTGTTGTTTGCTTCCGTCACTGACTTAATGAGGGCAGCAGTAACTTAAAATATTTGTACTAACACAGCCTCAGGTTGAATGTCACTAACAAATGATCAGACATAATCCATTAACAGAAAAACGAGAGAGATTATTGAATGGGAGAACTAGCTGCCATTCTTCAAGTTTCAGACTGTTCTGTGTCACGCACGGTACGGCTTATCTAAATATAGATATCCATTCATTGTTCTCACTAAATTTATAACCAACTTTTGACTCTTTCTGACGACGTGAACAATATTGATAGCATACATGTTACGTCAAACAACCTCCTTGCAGCCGCGAAAGCCGCCAAAGGAGTTGATTGGTTCCTTGAAAAGATTTAAATCATTGGTTCCTTGTACAATCTTTCATTGCCTAGTTCAACTCGTTAAAAGTTTCTTTTTCGCGACAAAAACTAGCCTATTGTCCATCTTCAAGTCTCATCTCTACACCAAAATGCATCAAACGTAACAGACAGAAAGTATAATAAAAGGAATATATTAATCTATAACCTATAAACAGGTCTACTAATGGGCACTATACTCCAAAATAACAATTGGTTAATAAGTATTATTAATAATAATTGTACATTTTATGCTCAGACCGACAAGAATTATAGACAGAGCCCTTACAAACTGTTATGTATTAAATTATAATTCAAGTTAATATGTACATAGATTTGTATTTTTCTAATGACAGTGAAAAAGTTATCAACAACGGTTGCTAGGTGCTAGTAAATGTCTATGACACGCCTCCGCCGTTATTCCCAGGAATCAGAGGCGCCGGAAGTAGCTGGTCAAGGTGTCGAATCCATACACGTCCGCTGTCCGTCCTTATCTCGTAGTGTACGTTTCCTAGACGGCGGGTTACTGAGCCAAACTCCCACTTCCTTCCTGATATGGAGTAATTCCGAGCTTGTACTCGGCTCCCTAGGGCCAATTCCCTTACACTCGTAATGGCTCGTGGAAGGACCTTCGGCGGTGCACGTATTTTGGCTACAAGTCTTGTTCGTACTTCTCTGCCTAGCATCATCATGTAAGGTGTAATTCCAGTTACTACTGGAGTAGCTCTAAGGGTGCTCTTGACCTTCCGAATTTTCTGTAATAGTCCGCCGCTCTCCCCCTCTAGTTTGTGCAGCGATTTCTTTATAGTTTGCACAAAACGTTCCGCTTGTCCGTTGGTAGCCGGATGATATGGAGCTATAGTTTTATGGACTATTCCGTTCTTGGTTAAAAAATGTTCAAATTCTTGTGAAACAAATTGTCTTCCATTGTCAGATACTATAATGTAAGGTACCCCAAAGGTGTCAAATAGTTCGTCTAATTTCTGGATACAGAATGTGCTGGTTGTCGTTTTGGTTGGAATGATTTCTACCCACTTTGAAAATGAATCCACAATGATGAGTAATTGATAACCCGATATAGGGCCTGCGAAATCGATGTGTATTCTTTGCCACGGTCCAGAGGGTTCTTCCCAGTGGTGCAGGGGGGCCTTCGGTGGTTCATTTTGTTCTAATCGACAAGTTCGACATGATTTCACTTTCTGTTCGATATCTTTATCTATATTCTTCCAATAAACATAACTGCGGGCAAGGAGTTTCATTTTTAATATACCAATATGTCCTGTATGAAGTTCGTCTAGAATTACTTTCCTTAATTTGTAAGGGATCATTATCCTTGTTCCTTTTAAGATGCATTCATTTTGTATCGTTAGTTCGTTTTCTTTATATCCTGACTCTCTGAGTGAAACGCCCGATCGCAGTTTTTCCAGTAAGCTTCGTAATTCTTGGTCTTCACTTGTTTCTTTGGAGATTATTTCTGGAGAGATATTTAATGAATTTATCTGGCCTAGTTGGAATATGTAATGTTGATCTATGTTATCATCGTTTACCTTTTCAACCGGAAAGCGTGATAGAAAATCGGCATTGCCGTGTTTTATTCATCTTCTGTATTCAATGTCGTAATCAAAACCAGAAAGAAAATGCGCATAATGAAATAATCTCATCGTGCTTAAGGTCGGTAGGGTTCGATGCGGGTGAAAAATTGATGTAAGAGGTTTATGATCTGTGATTAAGGTAAATTTTCGGCCATAACAATAGTAGAAAAACTTTTTTAAACCCCAGAAGATTGCTGTCGCTTCTTTGTCGATTTGACTATATTTCTTTTCACTGTTAGTCAAGGATCTTGATGCAAATGCTATCGGTCGTTCCGATCCATCTGGTAATCTATGGCTGAGAACAGCACCAAGCCCGGTCGGTGAGGCGTCTGTAGCCAGTATTAATGGTTTATTCTGATCGAAGTGTATTAGGACTCGTTCACTTAATAATTCTTTTTTTATGTTTTTCAGACTTACTTCACAATTAACTGACCAATTAAATATTGCACCTTTCTTCAATAACTGGTTCAGTGGACTCGTGATGGATGCGAGGTTGGGAATGAACTTGTTGTAATAATTTGCCATACCTAGGAATGTTCGTAATTCATTGACATTTGTTGGGCGTTGTGCATTTAAAATTGCTTTTATCTTATCTTGGTTCTTATGTAATCCGTCTTTGTCTATGGTGTGTCCTAAGTAATTAATGCTTTGTTTGAAAAAATGGCATTTTTCTTTGTTCACTCGAAGGTTGCTATCCTTTAATTTTTCCAGGACTTGTCTTAACCTGTATAGTAGTTGTTCTTCAGAGGAGCCTTGAATAATTATGTCGTCGAAGAAACATTTTACTCCTTCAAGGCCCTGTAGTAGTTGGTCCATAAATTTTTGCCAAAGGCTTGGAGCTACTTTGACTCCAAACATTAGCCGGTTCACTTTAAAGGTACCTTTATGTGTACTTATAGTTTGTAATAAGGCACTTTCTTCATCCATTACCATGTTCATATAGGCTTGAGTGATGTCCAATGTGCAGAAAAGTTGACCACCACTCATTTCGGCTAAAATGTCTTCAATAATCGGTATTGGGTATTGTTCGTCTTTAATCATTTTATTTAAGGTTATTTTGTAATCAGCGCACAGTCTGATGCTTCCGTTTGGTTTTATTATCGGTACGACCGGTGTACCCCATTCAGAGTGTTCGATTTTTGAAATAATTCCTTGTTTCTCAAGTCCATCGATTTCATTGTCTACTTTTGTTCGTAATGCATATGGTATTCTGCGTGGTTTGATGAAAATTGGTTGGGCGTTTTCTTTGAGCGTCAGGTGGCCTCGTACGTTCGGAATTTCTCCTAGATTTCTGTTGAATACGGTTGTTTCGTATTTTTCCAGTAATTTTTCAAATTTCTGTGATATATTTTGCCTTGTTTGGATACTTCTCATATCGGCGAGTTTAATATTAAATTCTTTCATCCAGCTTCTACCTAAAATTGGATCGACATCCTTGTTAATTATGTATAATTTTCCATAAAATTTTTGATTTTTGTAATTGCATTTAACATAGATAACGCCCATGGGTTTGAAAATTTCGCCGGTGTAAGTTTTAAGTTTCATGTTTGTTTCGAATATTTTCTTGTTTATGTTCAGTCTTTTGTAGTCCTGCAGTGATATTGTAGAAAGTGTCGCTCCCGTGTCAAATTCCATGTTGACTTTTTTTCCTTCAATGTCAATGGCTATTATGTATTTATCTGAAGTTTCATTCTTAATGAGGTTGATTTCTCCGATACTATCGGCGTTTAGACTACTCGTGGAGTTGTCTAGTAAGTTCGTTTCGTTACTTCTACTTTTTTGTAGACAGACTCGAGCTAAGTGGCCTTCTTTTTGGCATTTACGGCACGTGCTTTTTATTGCACCGCATTCATTTGCTTTGTGATCATCTTTTCCGCAGCGGTAGCATTTGCCCTTAAGATCTCTAATGGAGGTAGGTGTTTTTGAGTTGCTCTTCGGCCAGAGTGTTGATCTGTTTTGCAATTTCGACACTTTGTTGACACCAGTATTGTTTTCTGACGATTTTAAGACAGACAAGGATATGTTTGAATTTTCGTTCTTTCCCATTTCCATAGATATTGCAATATTAACTAATTCTGTAAATGGTATTGTTTCTCTTTCTTGTATAATTTTTGTACGAATATCTCCATCTTTTAAACCTCTAATGAATTGTAATGACAAGAATTGATCAAGGGAGGGTTTCTTACAATGTAAGCATTTAAAGTTGCAATTCAGTGACAATCTCTTTAGTTCCGATGCGTAAATAGCAATTGTTTCGTCTGCATGTTGTAATCGTGATATGAAAATATGTTGAGACGCCCATATACTTGGTTTTGGATCAATAAAATTATCCAAAATATCTGTAAGGTCTTCAAAGGTTTTGTTGATCGGGTCGTCTGGAGAGCATAGGTCATGGATTCTTTCATGTATGTCCGGGGGTAATGTACAGAGTAACGTGTAAACTTTTGTTTTAGAATCCGAAATGTTGTTAAGTAATAAATATACAGAAAGCCTTTTAATGAAATTCTTGAAAGTTTCTTTTTCTTGAAAAGGTTGAAAATTAAGTTTCGGCTGTGATTCGCGCTGGGAATACGTTGCGACAGCCGAATTGTTTATACTATTTGTTTCAGAAGTTTTGTAAGAATTCAATATTTGTGAAAATTTTGTATATAGAATAGTGTACATTTCATCCACTTCATACCTGTATTGAATTTCCGTATCCATGTTTTCGTCTTCCGTTTCTAGTTCAATTTGTGTCTGTAATTTCTGTAATCCTTGATAAGTATTTTTTAGTGTACTTAGTCGTGTTTCTATTTCTTCAAAACTGTATAATCTTTGTTCGTCTTGTAAGGCATTGCTTGTTTACGTTAGCACCCCACGTAGGGTGGCTCGTGCACGTTTTACTTTTTTTAATTCTAACGACATCGTCGCCAATTTGTTATGTATTAAATTATAATTCAAGTTAATATGTACATAGATTTGTATTTTTCTAATGACAGTGAAAAAGTTATCAACAACGGTTGCTAGGTGCTAGTAAATGTCTATGACACAAACAAAAACGTTTTAGAAATTGAAGCCTGTGGCTCTAGCATGAGTTTACGATACTACACTCGCTAGCGAGAGCGTAAAACATTTATATGGAAAATTGATAATTTGACATTGACAGTTCACGATTTTCCATACTAAATTTTTACGTTCTCGCTAGCGAGTGTAGAATTAGTGTAGTATCGTAAACTCATACTAGAGCCTCGGTTCGCTGAAGATGTGTGCGTAACATTACTTGTCGCTTAGTAGCTATGCGTTTGTCTGTCTGGGGCCCTAGCCAAGATGCAAACTATTGCAAACGCTTCCTTTGCGTACTTACGAAACGAAAGAAATAAAGCCCGGTGATTGGTTGTTGTAACAGTTGTAACTTCAACAACCAATCACCGGGCTTCATTTCTTTCGTTTCGTAAGTACGCAAAGGAAGCGTTTGCATCTTGTGTATCTTGGCTAGGGCCCGATAAAATGTTGCCCACTAACAACTTTTACCCAACTTTTTATTACAATACTTATTGAACAAAAAATATAGTTATTATAGGTATATCAACTAGTTGCGTCAGATTGTCGAGCGGTCGTCATCCTATTGTAGAATCGTCTTCTTATTACCTGCCTCACTTAAGGGTACGTATTATTCCGTCTATAGTTTTTGTCGGTCTGAGATTTTACGTTGGTGATAAAGCAGATTGAATTTTAATAATTTCTGTAAGGAAAGGAGTCATTCATAAAACGCCATCACGGTTATTTCGTTTTTAAAAAAATTAAAATAGGTAAGAGGTATGTATAATAAGTTTAAAAAAAAGCGTCCGTCTGTGACTTTATGACTTAACGCAGGTACATTAAAGTTCAAACAAAATATCCCGGGAGTTTATATAATACTAGCCGATGCCCACGACAATAGATAATTTTATAAACAAACTTGGTGTTATGGCCGTGTCCATAAACGTTTGCGGACTCACCTCGCTGCCATCTTGCTGAGCATTGCACTTGCTGATGTTGAGTGTGCCGGAGATAAAGTCGTTCTGCACGTCCACCACCAGGAACGCACTCACGGGACGCACTATCTGGTAATTGCAAAGTCTTAGAATTATTCATTTATTTAAAGGTACATTTAGAGCACGTAAGACACAATACATTGACAGTAATCTTATGATAACTGGACATTATGGTCAGTGCCTATTACGAAATAAATGTACAACCCATTGACGAGCTAAGTAAGGTCTAGTAGTTAAGGTGTTTGGTGTTCCAGGTTCGAATCCTGGCAGGGCTAACATTGGAAATAAACTTTTAATAGTTAGCTTTGGTTTAGATGTGGCAAATAGTGGCAGAACACACTGCGTTTCTCAGTAGACCACCGTGAAATAACCGTTGTTTTTAGTGAATGAGTAAGGGATGTCAGAGTCCATTTTTTATGCCACTATGGTCAGCCAGGCAGGCAGCATCTGTGATGTTGCTGCCCATGATAGCTACCTACCATTAAGTGGACCATCAGCCTGTCTGGTGAACCTTACTTAAAAATGCCGCATATTAAATGAAAACCTTTTGAAGGATTTTTAGCAGTTTCCTCCCAAAATATATTTGATACCATTGATATCTAATAGCAGTGCCTGCTGTTAAAAATTAGCAATTTTGTAAAATAATAGGTGTAGAATGTAAATCGTGTATCACCTCCGTGCTTGAACTCATTCGCTACTAGAGTGGCTTTATAAACTGTTTCTACAAATAGATAAAGTCAGAAGTGTCAGTAAGACTTGATAGTTATAGTTCTTCCAATTGAAAAATAGTTTTACAAGCATAAGTTTTGAGAGTTGAATTTCTATATTAACTATACTAACATTAAATAACGAGGGGATTTCAATAAATTTCTTTAGATGAGTTGGATATAACTGCACCCATTTAAAAAAAATCTTTTACTATTTCAAACATTATTTCAGATGGACATAATAAATGCTTGACAGAAATCTTTACTAAACATATTGAAGTCATTTTGTTCTACATTCTACATATTGTACATATTATAGCTAGATAGAAACACTTGGAAGGGAGATTGTTCCAAAGTTTCTACTCATTTGAACTGGGCACCGATCCTTATCCAAGTAATGCGGATGAACTTCGCAACTATGATGCACAGTTCGTTGGTAAAAGTTTGAGGTAGGCATCGATTGGAACAAATAATGTGCAGCTGGTAGAACACACAAAGAGAGGTTACATCTCTTCTTAACTAATTAAGAAAACTAATCTTAAGAAAACTAATCAGTCAAAAATTCAATACTTGAGATTTGGAGTTTTGAGATGTCAAGATTTGCACACCAAGTATTTATCAGTTGGTCATGAAGGAACAAGAAAACTAATGTCATCTCTGGTATCAGTTACCCATGGTCATCGCAAATAAATTTATTGCGATTATTTATTTAAAAATGTGATTTTATAAACTACTCAAATTTGTTTTTTAATTTTCGTTATGTTAAGGTCATGGCTACCATCACCTATAACACAACAACACCACAGGTGCTGCAAGTGTGCTGCCGACTACAATAGGATTAAAGATAGGGGATTGAGAAGGGTTGGGGAAATGGGCTCTGTTCTCCCTTGCTGTTATTTCATGGTGGTCTTCTGTAAGCTAAGGTGGTTACCAGCGCCAATGCAGTGCAAAATGCAGTGCGCAAAACACACTACTTAAAATTTTAAAATTTGATAATTTTTATTATTGAAATCTTTTTGTCTTATTATACATACTGTCAAATTTGATTCTCATTAATTCAAGCAATTGGCAAGAGTTGTGGTGTTATTTCTGGCACTGATTTCTCTTCTAATGGTACTCATCTTAGTGAATATACTGACCTCAATGGCAATATACTGGTCGTTTAGATACTTAACAATACAAAATTAATTAATTTATTGAATGACTTAATAATCTTTTCTAAACAGCCTTTCACGACTGAATTTTAAGATTTTCATCTGTTTGTCTTACTGAACGTTTGTCTTCAAAGTTTATTTGAAAGAAGTTAAAATATTCTTATTGTTAGAACTATTTTCCAAGAATCTCAGAGAATTTTATAATTTTTGAACAATTAGAAAATCACAATTATAGGATTTATCAAAATTTTGTAAAATGTCAATATTAGAGAAAATAAAATTATTTATAACGAATATAATGACTCACAACTTTGATCCAGTGGTTCCAGCAAAACGTAAACTCTTCCTTATCAATGTAACCATCTCCATTTTTATCAAAGACTTGAAAGATATGGCGAGCTTTGTCCTCAGCCAGCGAATAGATGTGACCCTTATCGTTGCGGAATAGAGCTTTGCAGATCAAACGGAACTCATCAAAACTTAACTGGCCATCACTAAAAAGAAACTTTCAATGAGTTAGTCTATACTAATATAATAAAGCTGAAGAGTTTGTTTGTTTGTTTGTATAGTAGCTACCAGTATGACTTAAAAATTATTTTTGGATATGAAAGCCCAATTTTTGAGAAAGGTTATAGGCTAAAATTAAGCGATGAACCGCAGGACCCAAATATGTTTTTAATGGAACATGGAATTTAGGCATTTTCCTTTGATAAAGTGAACTTTTTCAAGTTTTCTAAAAACTTTTCCTCCTGTGGGTAATGTAAAGACTAACAAGAAACTGAAGCGAAATTTAATTGCATATAAATTATCGTGTTACTGTTAATTCGTAATAAAACATACCAATCTTTGTCAAAGGTTTCGTAACAAGCGTCCATATCGAACAAGCTGGATTCGTCTATCGGAGTACCGTTAGCAACCTCCGACATCGTCGCAGGTTGTTTTGAAATGAACCGCGCGCTCTCATTTCGCTTCCTTATAAACTTGTCCAACTTCATAGTTACCGGGGTAACGCACCATAAACAAATACACGACAATAATCTAATTACACCTTGAATTAAAATTTGCTTAGATAGTAGAAACTAAGATTTATATTATTAAAAAAATATTTAAATTAATTATTTAAATTTTAAACTACTCAAATCAAAGCAATAAGCAATCAACAAAAAAAAATACGAAATTTTGACATACACCACAGACAACGTAAAATAAGTTACAGACTATCATAAATTCTAGTGTAGATAGTTATTAAACAAAACACAATATATAATTCGCTGTTTATTTTATTTATTTACAACTGTTTATTTTTTCGTAACTTAATCTAGTAACTAAAAAGAAACATTAAAACTAGAAATTGTAAATCGATAATAAAATGCAGTCCCAGTATTCCAGATGTCACCAAAGACATTATTCGAATAAACGCCGAGCGCAATGTCTTACGTCATACGCGTTCATTCATTCCATACATGCAAGCAATTCAAAATGTTCATTCATTGTCAATTTGTCATTCTTTACACTAAAAACGACTGAAAGGAATAGAATCTAAATTTATTCAAGTGAAAGAATGCAAAGGTTTTGACTTCAATTGGTCTTTAAATTAAATGCTTCCATAGTGGAAGGCAAAAGGCAATTCAGAAAAATGATGACAACAAAATCGGGGTTGATGTAGCTACATATCTAACATTTACATCCAAAATTTAATTACACCACTCGATAGCTAAATCGATAGCCATTTTGAGGTCATTTCACTGCGTCACATAATGACCGTTTAGTATAAATTTTGAATCGGAGATCCTAGAACGATTAAGTAAATGAAACATTAGTGTGATCACGTACACGTGACGACCGGTAATGTTTCCAAAGTCCCCTGTGGACTAGAACTACACCAATCTCGACGAGGGGTATTTTAGAAAGTCCCATTACATAACCTTTACACGGCTGTGTCGTGGATCATTGGCGGATACAGGGGGGGGGGGATGGCCCCCATGGCCATGCCTCCCCCCCCCTGTATATGAACTGAATATAGAATAATATAATCCATATCAATCAAAGTTATCGAAAGTTTCAATTCAGACAGTTCAAATATGTGATTACGCGGGTTAAAAGTATTTGGAATACAACCATAATGCATCTCAACTAGTAAAAAAAATACACAAAAAAATTAGGTACTTGTCATATTAACCCTAACTCCGAACTTTGTCAGAATGGCCCCCCCAAAATGAAATCCTGGATCCGCCCCTGTCGTAGATACGGTATCTTTACATGGCCTGGCCGTGTCCATAACACAACCCAACCTCATTTTTTTGTACACCTCGCTCGGGTAATTCACAGGCATTACGGTGTTTGGTAGTCTAGTCTGTGATTATTCTTATTGATTATTATTCAAATCTCAATACCTTCATTTCTGTGGGATCCGTTTTGTTTTATATAAAATAAAAAGAACTATAAAATTTATATTAATATGCACATATTAATTGTCATTTCTTTGACAAAACAAACACATTTTCTACACCATTAGCTATAAAATATAGAATATAAAACATTTTTTTATCTTAGCTACACATAATTTCCACCACCAAACCTTTTTTCACAATACCAATCAATATATTTCTGTCAACCCATTTTAAAAAATTTTAAATTTAATATTTTACCAAAGACAATTTTAAGAATAAAATTCACTTCTTTACAATTATTAATTTTATTGAGCTGTGTAAAAAAATCTGTGGTTAGTTGATTGATGGTTGATTGAATTGAAAAAAGAAAAGAAGCAAAAGTTCGGACTGTGTTGTTTTTACCTCAATTTTGATGTAATTTCTGCTGGGAATTTCAATTTTTGTAAATTGTCAATCTACCTACAATTTGCCTGCAATACTGTTGGAATCTCATTCCCTTCTAAATCTAAATGAATAAATTGGCAGAGGCATGGCAAAATTAACAAATTTCCTTTAGATTGTTGTTCAATTAGACTAGTATAGTATCTGATTTTGTCGTGTTTACGGCAAGACTTAACGCGGCAACATGGTTATAGAAAAAGTTTTCGGTCTTCAGTCGACAAGCATCAGCCTGAATAAACGTTTTACAATTCTCGCAGAGAAGAACCACTTCAACCACAATATAATAAGACAGAGGAGACGTTCAGGCTACCTGAATCGAAATGTTATTGACGCTTTACTCCTACGTCTAGGCTTAGAAAATCAAATGTACACCGTAAGTTGTCATATTTTTTTAAATTTTCCTTTTAGACAAGGCTGTTACACAATATTATAACATCAGTAATATAAATATACTTTTTCTTATGAATCTCACAACATTTATTTTGTTTATACCTACAAAATAAACTGTTTTTGTGTAATCTGCATATTAAGTATTCAAATTAGCATGAGCTCTTATGTTAACTGATGGGGAAGATGAGTTCTCAAATGGAGGCCACAAATTGGAAAACACAGTGTGGGACGCCCTGCAGGCTAGGTGGACAGACGACTGAATGTGAAGTGTATTGATCTTTTAATTGAATATAATTATGTCAGTGTAATCAGTTTGTTGAAAATTCATATGAAATTTTAATTATCTTTCCTTACATATTTTTTTTGCACAGGCAAGGGACCTTGTTCATCTTTAACTGATTATGCAATTTGTTACTATTAATCTATGTCCTGTTTGATTTGATCGACACCAATGCCATATTGTGGCAAAAATCTAAAAATTTCTTCCTTTTAAATTGATTATTAACATTTTCCGGTATTGTTTCCACCACATAATGCATAACTGTTTCCGCTACCCCGTGCCCGCACGGGCAGTTGGAGCTGGAGACCTTTTCAAATTGGTGCAGGTATTATGCAAATCCGCCATGTCCCGTGAACACTTGCACCAGAGTTGGTGACAGCTGCAGTTTACGTATAAACCTGTTTTCATTATTTTATAATTTTCATTATTGTCATCCTTTGACGAGTACCTGTTTACCATCTTGTCACCATTTCTATGGCAAAGTGCCAATATCTTCCACACATACAAAATTAAAAGTTGTTCCTTTAATGGTCTATTAAGAAATTATAGCTTTTATCAAAGATAAAAGCTAAGCGCTTATTCTTAACTAGCTGAGCCCGCAACTTCGGTATAGCTCGGTATAGCGGTATATATGATTTTCGGTATAGCTCGTGACTATTTTGTTTGTAAACTGATTGGAATGAAATAAACACTTAAATGTTACAGGAGGCTTGCTAGAATACATCAGTGAAAACTGCATTCAAATTGGTTAAGACATTTCAGAGATTAGCGTGCACAGACAAACAAACGTAAATTCCAAAACTTATTTTTTTGCCTTCTGTAACATAGTATAACATGTACAAATTGTTTTTTTGAAAAAACATTTAATGTACAGATACGGCTCATTTACGATTTTATTATATAATATGTATTAGATTTTAAATAAGTAATTTTTTTTTAACATATGTTTCCAATTTATAATAATATATTTATGAATTTTTCAGCCTCCTGTCCAAAGGCGGTTGAGTCTACCGCGAGGTAACCTACGTCGATTTGGCAGCGAGGGCAACCTTCCGGGTATGTGGAGATCAAACAGCTTCGGCAACTTGAGTCAAAGCGGCCAAAGAGCAAGTGTCAAATCTAGGCTTTCATGGACACAATCAAATGGGGATTTACAGTGAGTACAGTGAGCACATACACAATGAGTGCTGCTAACATAATTTCATAGGAAACAAATGGCTCAAAGCCGAGCACTAGTAAAAAAATAAAAATAGAAATAATTCAAAGACAGTAGTTATGCATGGAACACATCGAAGGATGTGTTCAAAGACAGCAGTTATGCATTATCGCAGCGAAGGATGCATAAAAATATACTTTATTTCTTACAAACTACATTTAATTATAGAATTACAAACTATAAACTAAACCTAGAGTCTTTGACTGATGTTGAATACAAAAAGCGATGGCTGTGGATTCCAGTCGTGGCTTGTAGCCTCAGATTGACGTCAATGGGGTGCAGCGTCAGCTCCTTGTGGATCGCGTGATTTTTGGTGTCGCAACCGCGGGCCGTATTGAGGGCAATGCAAGTTCAATGGTCTTCATGGACTAGGCTTGCGTAACACAGTATTCATACACTATTTTTATATCATATTACAACACCGTACCCTTTACACAAAAAATAAATAAAACAAAATAATGATATTTAATACATACTTAGCGAAACAATAAATAATTAGTAACATAAGCTGCACCTACAGTTGGTGTAGGAAGTTATTAAAGTTAAAGAACATGGTTTATTCTACACTTACTCTTTAAAAATATTCCGAATCACAAAAGTAATTTAAATAAATTATGTATTTTATTTATTTCATTTCTCCATCACGTCTGCTCTCGTGTAGGTTACATAAACATTCAGTTGTAGAAGCGAGAAGAACGATCGCTAAGCGTCTGTGCAGTTGGACAGTATGGACGACGAAACGCGTTGCTCGCGTAATAGTAGCCAGTTGGCATATTCATCAATAACAATAGCTTTGTTTCAATGTGTGTATGTATGTGTGGTGTGTGTGTGTGTGTGTGTGTGTGTGTGTGTGTGTTATTCAATCTTTATTACTCATGTATTTTAGTCCAGCGTTGAATTTTTAATTTTTCCAGGTGAAGGACATGGGTCCGTGACAACGTGTATGCAAAATTTCATGATGATCGCTTGAGTGGTTAAGGTTTGAAAGCGTAACAAACAAACAAATTTATTAAATTACTATAGACCACCTGTTCGGGCAATGATTCTCTGAATCTAAATTCTAATACAATCACTGTGTACATAAATTTTGTTTCACCAAAATCTAGGTCGGCGATTTTTACATCTAAGGTCGGCCTTTCAGCACCCTTGGCATTGCTTGTGTTAAAAGGGGACAACAGCCACCTACCATCAAGTGGACTGTCAGCCTGTCTGACAGACTTAAAATTTTTTTTTGAGTTTACTCCTTAAATACAAGCGCATAAATGTCACTTTGACATTTGTGCGACAGCTGACAATGTATTTATGTTCCCTAATTCTATTCTCTAGGCTTATAAAAGCAGATGTCAAAATCTTTTATGAAAAGTGTAATCCGCGTTGAGGAACGATAGCGCGTTATAACCTGCCGGCGCAGTGACATTGTCATCGAAAAAATGTTTTTTTTTATGTTAAGATCGGCAGACAGGCTGACGATCTACTTGATGGTAGATGGCTACCGTTGCCTATGACACAAGCAACACCAAAAATGCTGCAAGTGCGCTGCCGACTAGAGTAGAATTAAGTATAAGGGATTAGTAGGGGATAGGGAAATGGGCTTTGGCATCCCTTACTTACTCACCGAAACACAACACCACACATGCAGTTATTTCACGGTGGTCTTCCGTAAGGGGGTGGTTACTGCTGCCAGACGGGCTGCCCGAAATGCCTGCGAAACGCAGTGTGCCTTGCCACTACTTTCCAGAACCAGGCCAGAGCCTTTGAAAAGTTAATTTTTCAAAGTCGACCCAGCCAGGAAACAAATCTGGGAACCCTAGAACAGAGTGTTAAGGCAAGAACCCTAAGCACTCATCCAATGGGCTCGTCAAATATAAAGTAAATCCTAGTTGTGAGTCGGAGCTTTTTCTTCAAACTAACACTTCGCTTTTATTAATTTACAATAAATAGTATGTGCAATATTCTCTGCTTCTTATTTACACTGTCTAATGTATTTTACAGTCGTTCAGCATCATTTGAAAATCTGTCGGGCACTGGCTCGATGAGATCCTGGCGTTCATACAACCAGCGGAGAAACAGAGGCCGTAAACAATCCCTGCGAAACACATTTACCAGGTAAATAATTCGTTTTAATTCTGCATAGTTCAACTATCTGTAACAATTATCACATTCCCCATAATTTTTCAGTAGGACCAGTCAGTAGTGCGCTGGATCCAGCATCGACCCCCGGCCCTTGTTAGGTTAGATCTTGTGGGTCTCGCAGAGTAATCCCGAGTGTATGTTTCAGTGAGAAACTTCTCGCAATATTAGTAGTGGCAAGGCACACTGCATTTCGCAGTCATTTGGGCAGCCTGTTGGCAGTAACCACTCCCTTACAGAGGACCACCATGAAACAACAGCATGACATGGATACTGTTTGTTTTCGTGAGAGATTTAGTAGAGAAAGGCAAATGGGCTCTGGACTAAAATCCAAGGCAATGCCAGACATAACTTATTTTTTCAAGAACAAAATGTGGAGAATCGAGTAGTGTTCTTATGTACTTTGAATGTATGTATTGTATATCTGCTTATAACTTCTGCCAGATGCTTTAAATCGTTTTCATAGAAATTGCGTCTGCCGCGTGCTGCCGAATGGGTCTACGCTACTTGATTCGCCTATATTTTGTCCAGAGCCCATTTGCATTTCTCTACCCAGTCTCTTATCCTTAGTCCTACTACGGTCGGCAGCTCTTGACGGTAGCCATCTTGACGGTAGCTCTTGACAGTAAAAGGCTAGTAAAGATGGATGAATTGTAATAAATCCCTCGTAATCCCTTATCCAATGCTACTGTGGTCGGCAGCGCACTTGCAGCAGCTGTGGCGTTGCTTGTGTTATAGGCGACGGTAGCCACCTACCATCAAGTGGACCGTCAGCATGTCTGTTGACCTTAACATAAAAAAAATCCTTTAATATTGAGGTCACAGGTGCAAGCCCTATTCGATCGATTCGATCTAATCGGAACCACTAAAAGGTGATTTTTCCATGGAACAGGGGATGGGTGCAGGGGCAGCAACGCCAACAGGTCCAGCAGCGTCTGCAAGGGTTACACCAGCAAGGCCAATGGCGTCAACAGGGCCTGGCAAGGGGACGAGGACAGAGTGTGGACCGCGGGAAAGGTAATAATAAATAAATTAGCCTTACGAGTGAAAATAAATGTATGATAATAATAATTGTTTATATGCTGAATGAAGGTTTAAAGATTTATTTTATATGATTGAATTGGTCGCTAAATCCTGCCCTTAAGATGTGCAAATATTATAATTGAAAAAATATTTGATATAAAATTAAATACAGTATATATTAAATTAGTTGTTAATTGTTTATTAATTAACTTGTTAATTAAAAAACAAAAACAAATTGTTAATTTATCAGAACACTACATTTGTTGTCGCGTTGGTTGTTGCGGATGCAGATTTTGATTTCAGGTTTTTTTAATGGATTAAATTTTTAATGCAGTTTTATTAAGTATCAAGTTTTTAGTAGTAAACTGAAATAATTTAAATTAAAAAATAGAAACAATTTCATAATTCGTCCTGGGGATTTCTGCCAGATTTAGGACTAGGTCAATTTTTGCATACCCAAAAGATTCACATTGAATATTGCGGTTGACAAATAGATGCGGAAGTTCCGCATAGCGGATGCAAAAATCCGCAACAACCTTGATACATATATGTAATTTATTATTTAGTTAGTTATTTAACCGATTCATGGCGGATGATGCCGCAGGGGCATCATAATTACATTCGTTGAATCTTTGTAAAATTTTCTCTTTAAAGGTTAAAACTAAGTAAAACAGTAAATAAACGAAAATTTTACATTCATGGCTGATGATACCTGAGAGGTATCATCATTGTCTGTGGGTTATGATGGTCTTGCAGTATCATGAAATATTTGTTAACCTCCACGGGGTAAGCTAGAAAAAATAATAATAATAATAAATCATTTATTCAATGTAAGTTTTTTACAAAACATTTATCTTCGTCAAATTTTTTAATTTTATATGATTATAAACTACCACCGGTTCTGCTTCTAGGGGGAAGAACTCGGCAAGAAACCCCCTAGTTGCTCTTTTCATAAATCGTCAATTACATGATTTGTAACAAAATTCAGCAATTTACTTAACATTGTACCAACATTGCAATATTATAATAGACCGCCGCATTGAATCGATTAATAGGAAACTTATACAATACAGAAGAGGAAACTGACTTATTGCTGGAGAGGAACAGTCCTCATAATTTTATACGTATAAACTTTCTCCAACCATTTATTTTACATTTCACAGTATATACTTTCACAGTACATCTCATTATACTTAAATCAATTCGACTTCTTATTTATGAGTCAGTCGACTTTAATTATGAGAAGTTTTAATCGATTTCACACGAAAATATTTCATTTTCCTCATTATTTTTTAATCTGACTTCGGATAGCCAACGTATAAAACTGTGACTTTTCACAGGCCGTGTACAGAGGAAGCAGCAACAGCCGAAGCAGATGCCGACCAAGGAGGAGCTGGACGAACAGCTGGACCAATACATGGCCTGCACCAAGTTTGCCCTGGACAAGGAGCTGGAAGATTACATGACTGCGGGAGAAATGGGAATCACTATGGACATCGATTGAATGGGGAAGTGTTGTGATGTGACCATTGATTTAGTGCTAAGATGACTATTGTGATTTATCAGATTATACGAGCGAATAATTTCTCTATGGGGCGGTAAGATTTTTTTATTTTCAATATAATACTAGTTTTTTCCACGGCTTCGTCCGCACAGAATGTTTTGGCATCCATAGGGAACATTCATAGACACACTCAATGTCGCACTCAGAGTAGTTTTAATAACTATTTAGCCGCTCTTTAGTAAAGATTTCAATGTTTGCTCACATTTTCACTAATGGTCTTTAATGACAATTAATCTTAATGACATCTCAAACCTTACGTAAGCTTCTTAAATGGAGCTTTTGACATTGGGAAAGTATGGTAATCTTATTAATAGTCTAATGTTCATGCAGTTAGCTAAAATTATTTTAAAAAACAATTTAAATCTAAAATTGTATCTTGACAAGTCTACGCCGAAAACAACATAATAGTAGGTATATTACTTCTATGAAAAATTGTCAACTTAATTGCCGTATTTAAAAATTCTTGACGTTTTTAATTTATTTAATTATAATTACATCTAGTATTGTAACTTTCAAGTGAGAAAAATAAGAAATATGTTTAACTGTTTTTTATAAAAAAAAGCAGATAATCGTGTTTATCATAATCTAATGATAAACACGATGTTCTTGAGATTTTTCATGTGACAACTCTTCACGTTATGGTCCTATGCTTACTTAAAGTGGTAATTAACTAACGAAGCATTTATTTTCGTCTTTGGGAGATGCGGCTAATTATTGTATTTAATTGTAATTAGTTAAATGCCGATTAGTACTAATTTAATAAACATCTCTGAGTGCGTCATGTATATTTTTGTTTATAAAGATTTAGAAATTTTTTATAATAAAAAGCAGCTGTACTTGAACTTGAAAAACACTTGAAGAGCAGACATTGTTTGCAATTTCCGTATAATTTAATTTGATGCAAAAATCTATGTTCAAATCACTCCTATTACATTTTCTATCAAAATTTTGGTCTATAAATGATTATAATTCATTTTTTGCTTGTATATTCCGATACATTCAGTGTTATTGGACTGATTGATTATTTTGTGTTGATTATTATTGGAGGTTACTCAAGTGTTTACTTGCAGGGAGTATGAGGGAATAAAATATGTCTTCAAATAACCTTTTTTACTCAGACATTCTCTGGTAATCAGGCTTTTCAGATTTGTGGACTTGGAATACCTTTCTTCACGATTACAGCAAGTGATAAGCTTTTGAAGTATCTTTATAAATTACAGCCTACAGGTTACTCTGATGTATAAACTAGTTATATTACTGTAAAGTTTTAATAAAATCTGTTTAATGTAATATATGTGAGTATCGAAAAATTGTGGACAGGAACCCCGATCTCATTCCACCATGTGGATCCACTGCTTTTCTTTACATATCATTTCAAAATATGAACCATAGCCTACAAAGTGAGAAGACAATCTGAAAAATAATTCAAAAATAGCAAATATGATTTACCATAATAGTAATAAGTTACATTGTAACAAAATAGACTTAGGGAGTGACTACAGTTAGCCGGCATTCAGGGATCGCCATACTTCCATCAGCCGCGTATTTTTATTTTTATATAAATATATTATAGGTAGTGGCAGGGCACACTGCATTTTAAAGTAATTTGGGTACACTGGCGACGGTAACCACCCCGTGTGCTGTTGTGTTTCGGTGAGTGAGTAAGGGGTGCCAGAGCATATTTGCTAATCCTTAATCCTACTATGATCACCTGTTACATAGCGCGTGTTATAGGTGACAGTAGCCACCTACTTTAAAGTGGAACGTCAGCCTGTTCATATCGAATCGTTTAGATAGGATAATCAAAATAGGATAACAAGATGACTTTTTGAAGTCAAAATACTACTACCATTTCGGAAACAAAATTGCGTTCTAGAAGAGAAGAAACAGCGGGAGAAACTCTTCAGCAATCGCTCTTTTTTTTTTTAAACAATATTTTTATGAATAAAAATTATATTATCAAACTAGCTGAGCCCGCAACTTCGTACGCGTGGTATTCGGTATAGCGCGTAACTTTTTTGTTTGTAAACCGATTCGAATGAAACAAACACTAAATGTCACGGGAAGATTGCTACATCAGTGAAAACCGCATTCAAAGCGGTTAAGCCGTTTCTGAGATTAGTCAGCACAAACGCACAGACAAACCGACAGACAAATATTCTAAAAACCATTTTTTTGAACTCTGTAACATATGTAACATTTTTTTTTAATGTTTCGGCTCGTTTACGATTTTATTATATGTATTGACATGGCGCTGTTGATATGTTGGTCTCCTTAAATTTATCTTTTAACGACTGACTATTGGATAAATTATAAATTGCTCATGCATCTCCATCACGTAGTTACTCCCTGAGTGTGGACTTAGCAAACTCAAAACGGTTTTTATTTAACTATGCTTTTCATTTTGCTGTAAGGATTGTTCTTTTAAATTTCGTTTTTAAGATTTATTTTACTGACATCTGTTAAAAGAGGTAACGATGGAAGCGTTGATTGCGAAGACTTATTCAGAATAAGGTTAGGAAAATAAGTTAGCACAAAAAAAGAAGAGTATGAATTACTCTAAAAATTACATTTTAATAAAGACCAGTTCACACTATATATGTTTATAAATAAATCTAAATTAATTTAGTAATATATGTACCAAGTAATTGTAATAATTACTGTTGTGTT
The DNA here is from genome assembly GCA_910589475.2 of Bembecia ichneumoniformis. Classification (NCBI taxonomy): domain Eukaryota; kingdom Metazoa; phylum Arthropoda; class Insecta; order Lepidoptera; family Sesiidae; genus Bembecia; species Bembecia ichneumoniformis. Next base: position 14,801,147 of record OU342539.1, on the reverse strand, counting down.
TTGAAATATTTGTTTTTTTTTTTGTATAACATATGGATGTTCTTGGATAAGTTTTTATAATTTTTTTTGTTCAGAGTTTCTCATAGACAACTTTCAAAATTACATTTCTACCATATTTCCAAAACTCGACAAAAAATGTGAAGAAATTTGCATTGCAGCTGAGTTCTAAACACGAATTTAGCGTTTTCTAAGTGAGAATTGATATTTTTTTTGTCACGCCAACGTAGACCCCCGTCCAGTCTCCCGTGGACCCCCGGGGCCACCTGGACCAATTTGGGAGCTAAGAGCTTTATATAAACACAGCTTATTACAATAACTGTAAATCTTTCCCGACAAGCGGATATTTAAAAAAAATGCTGTTTTTATACTAAACATTAGTATTTACTAATTACATTTTTTTTTTTTTTTGAAAAAAATAAAACACGCACACTGAATTTGTAATCACTATACAAATTTTTATATTGTAATATGTATAAAAATACATATTAATTGTTTCTCATTAATTAAAAAAAATTCTGGACAAAATTGTCTACCTTTATTCTTATTAGCAATTGTATTGATGTTTACCGATACAATATTGATAATTCTGATTTTTTTTTCTTTATGAAAATACTCTTTTATTTTTTTTTTCAGTTAAATGATATTTAATGCTAAAAAATTTCGATAGTGATTGCAAATTCACCTGAATACTTTGCCTACCGTCTGTCCCACTGTGAATGTAGTTTAATCTGTACGTTTTAGAAATAGATGTTTTCTAGCCAAAGTACTGATTAATACTAACAGAATAAAAAGTGGATTCGTTGATATCTTTTTTTTACAAAACCTCACAAAGATTGATTTGATTTTTTAATTATTTCTGTTTTGGCATTTAATTTTAGATAACATATTTTGTTTCTTAATATACAATTTTTTGTGTCCTCATTGAACAGAAACTAAATGAAAATATTAGTACAAGTACGTACCTAGTTTTTTTTTTGTTTGACTTAATACAGATAATTATCATTGTTATTTTTGTATCAAAAAAGTATTAGTTCTCTCGTTTTGTTTAATTTATCGCTTGTAAATAGGTAAGTGGACCTTAGACTAATAGGACGAATAAATACTTATAATTTCGTAAATAATTTGTGTTTTTTTTTTATAGTCCGAGAACCTTTTTTTTAATAATCTACACTTATAAAATAGTTTGTCCTGACTGACATCAATGTACAGAGTCTAGAAAGCTGAAAATTGCAATTGATTTATTTTATGAAGTGAGTATCCACTAAGAAAGGGTTTTTGTTAATTTCAGCTCTGTGCTGTATGTATGTTTGTAATGAATAAACTCAAAAACTATTGGACCAATTTTAAAAATTCTTTCACTTATAGAAAGCTACATTATCAGCGAGTAATATAGGCTACTCACACTCAGTATTACTCTATATTACTACTGAGTATTACTGAGTATACTCAGTAGTAATATAGGCTGTGATGAGTAAACTCAAAAACTACTGGACCGATTTTAAAAATTCTTTCACCTATAGAAAGCTACATTATCAGCGAGTAATATAGGCTAGTCACACTCAGTATTACTCTATATTACTACTGAGTATTACTGAGTATACTCAGTAGTAATATAGGCTGTGATGAGTAAACTCAAAAACTACTGGACCGATTTTAAAAATTCTTTCACCTATAGAAAGCTACATTATCAGCGACTAACATAGGCTACTCACCCTCCCCACATTTCTGCCCCGCAGGAACGTTGTTGCACAACTACGGCGACCCGCCACGGCTGTTTAGCGCGAGGAGGACTACGCTCCCTGTCGGAACCTCGGCGTACCCGAAAGCGGAGGTACGCCGGCCATCTCGGAGACCTCACAACGGGCGGTAGTCTCCCCTTAGACTACCGCCCAGGTCCTGGTCAAGGGGGAAGGCGGCGGATATAGGCCATCCGCCTGCGCCCGAGCCTTCTCCGGCGGATCGGCTGGGAGAGGGGATCCTCTTCCCGTTGCCTCTCCGCCGCTTCCTTGCGCGACATAACGTGCTCACAAAACGTGAGCATCGCCTGCCACGCAAGGTCGCTGCCGACCATCACTTTCACGACGGCCGGCAGCGAGAGGTCGGCGCCCACGACGAGAGACAGAGCGGCGCGCTGCTCTGGGGCAGTCAGCCAGAGTGTGCTGCGCAGTGTCAACTGCGCAGCCACAGTGGTGGCATTCCTCGGTTGGCTCTCTCACGGCCACTCGATGAAGGTAACGCCCGAAGCAACCGTGCCCCGAGAGCACCTGCACCAGGCGGAACGTGAGGGCCCCGCGCCTCTTTGCCAGCCATCCCTCTAGGGAGGGGCGAATGGCCTCGATCGTCGGGCGGCCCGCACTGGGCTCCGCCAACCTGTCTTTCCAGGTTTGGAGGAGGATCGTCTGGGAGTATCTCCTCAACCTGACGATCTCCTCCAATATCAAAAGCGAGCCGCGCGACCGCGCGTCTGCGACTTCGTGGTACACCGCCGCAAGCACTTCGGCATCCAGCTCCCATGGAGGGGTGCCTGCCAACACGCCGCGCCGCCTCAAAAGAGATAGTGCGGTACCCTCTCACAATCCTGACCGCCATGGCCCGTTGCGGCGCGCGCAAAAGGGACCTGTTACGGACGGTCAGGCGGTCCACCCAGATGGGGGCCCCGTACAGGGCCATGGACCGCACCACGCCAGCATAGAGGCGGCTTCTTTTACTAGACCTACTAAGGCCGTCAGCGGATTTTTTTATGTTAAGATCGGCAGACAGGCTGCCGGTCCACTTGATGGTAGGTGGCTACCGTCGCCTATATTACAAGCAACGTCAAAGCTGCTGCAAGTGCGCTGCCGACTACAGTTGGATTAAGGATAAGGGATTGGATAGGAAAATCGGCTATGGCTAGTAAGGGTTACTCGCTCATCGAAACACAACAGCATAAATGCTGTTACTTAACGGAGGTCTTTTGAAAGGGGGTAGTACTGCCACCAAACGGGCTGCCCAAATGACTGCGAAACGCAGTGTGCCCTGCCATTACTTTCCAGATCAGAGCCAAATTTGAAGAGCTCGTTTTTTCAAAGTTGACCCTGCCGCGATTCGAACCCGGGAGCGCTAGAACAGAGCGTTAGGCAAATAACCACTCATCCAACGGACTCGTCAATATCGGCAATATTGATATATTTTCTGATCCACATTCTCAGTTTAAGAATTTAAATTTTATTTGTAAAATAGTGAATCGCCGACGGATGTCTAAAAATATCGAATTGCCCCAGGCCTTCTCATAACACATTTTTATTTCACAGATTTGACGAGCCCGTTGGATGAGTGGTTAGGGTGCTTGCCTTAACGCTCTTTTCTAGGGTTCCGGGTTCGATTCCCGGCTGGGTCAACTTTGAAAAATGAACTTTTCAAATTTGGCTCTGGTCTGGATCTGGAAAGTAGTGGCACGGCACACTGCGTTTCGCAGTCATTTGGGCAGCCCGACTGGCGGCAGTAACCACCCCCTTACAGAAGACCACCGTGAAATAACAGCACGTGTGCTGTTGTATTTCGGTGAGTGAGTAGGGAATGCCGAGCCAATTTTCCTATCCAATCCCTTATCCTTAATCCAACTGTAGGCTGGCAAAAAAAAAGAAGATTTAAGTAATCGTCTATCTTAATGTGAAAAATGCTTTAATTTTATTTTACGATCTGTTCCCATGCTATAAACGCGACTGCCAAGACAGATTATAGATGTTCAGTGGCTCTAGCATGAGTTTACGATACTACACTCGCTAGCGAGAGCGTAAAACATTTATTGGAAAATTGATAATTTGACATTGACAGTTCACGATTTTCCATACTAAATGTTTACGTTCTCGCTAGCGAGTGTAGAATTAGTGTAGTATCGTAAACTCATACTAGAGCGGTCGAATCGACATGGAATGACGTATAGATTTGCAAGTAGGTACAAACCCAGTTACATTTTTGTCAAGGTTGGTATGAATGGATGGAACAAACAGTTAATTGAATAGATTAGGTATATTACGGTACAATTCGTCTAAATCAGCCATCGATGGACGTTACCGGTCAAACGGGTTGACGTGACTGGTTTTACTGTAAAACCAATTCAAACAAGTGACGCAGTAACGGACACTATATCTTATAAAGTTTAATCTACATTTAGATTTGAAACTCTATTATTGTATACAGTACAGATGTATAGAAAAAGTAGCAAATCTATGTAAATTAATTAAATTTTCTTTCGATCTGTTGGAATTGGTCCATAGTATTAAGTAATAGTTAATACGGTGACATTACCAGCCTCCCAGGTCAGCTAAAGTATGGAATCATTCTTTGAGAAAACTATAGATAACTCTTAAAATTACAATATTTACAAAAATGTATATTAGAATTATTAAGAGACTGACTAGATATATAAACTAGAAGCACAATTGCCTGATAATATTAGCGGATGAAGTAAATACAAATCTAGCGGGTCGAGATCAGCGGGATGAGTCTACGCGTGTTATTGTTGCGATGTTTTTCTTAGATTGATTGCGGTTTTTGAAATGACTGCTTACGCGGCTTACAGTGATGACAGATATTTGGATAGGTAGGTATATGATGAGAGTGAGACAGCATAATTTATAACTAAATTGAGTATTCTGAGTAAAGCCATATAATGATGTTGAGTGAGACAGCATAATTTATAACTAAATTGAGTATTCTGAGTAAGGCCATATATAAGATGTATCTAATTATGATGTTTAGCAATTAAGCCTTTATTACTCTTAACTCGACGAAGATTATATTTGCAGCGTAAAAAAGTGTAGTGCATAGGTCGAAATAGGATGTATGGCTTTGACAACTGGCAACATTTAAAGGAAGTAGTTTTTAAAACTAAATTGGCTCCGCTATCTAGGTATATCCTGTAAAACAGGAATGCAATTAACTTCCTACATAACATGTATGTCCTTCCTGTTTCCTACTCTTCAGTGGTCAGTAATGGTATGTGGCATTTCTCTTTTTAGATCAGCAGCTAGTTCTTAAAACAACTTGTTTTTTAAGAGAAGACAATGTGACAAGTTTAATGGTCGATAGCGGATGGTATGAGCAAATGGTCCGTAGCCAATGATCTTTTGTATACCTACTTTAATGTTTGCTATGGATATCTAATAATTACCTACCAGGGATGAACACATCATATAATAATAATAATAATGCATCTATGTTGTACGATTTAATCCAACCGGAACCGTTCCACTTGCGGACCACTAGACGTGGGCAGGGGTTTCATCCCTTCGTGGTCGACGTACCTCGATCACTAAGGAGTGGAACTCATTGCCTGCGTCTGTGTTCCCACAGAACTACAACCTCGGGGTCTTCAAAACTAGGGTAAATGGGCATTTACTAGGTAAGCGTGGTCCACCTTCGGCCACATCTGCACCTCACATCAGGTGAGATAGTGGTCAAGCGCTACCTCGATTTCATAAAAAAAAATAATAATAATAATATTGATGTTATAAATCAAAAAGAGACGAGACGGAAAGTGGTATCCAGTAAAATGCTAGTAAAAGATGGATGAATTGTAATAATTCCCTCCTAATCCCTTATCCAATCCTACTGTAGTCGGCAGCGCACTTGCAGCAGCTGTGGCGTTGCTTGTGTTAAAGGCGACGGTAGCCACCTACCATCAAGTGGACCGTTAGCCTGTCTGTCGACCTTAAAATAAAAAAAAAAATAAAAAAAATATTATTTATTAGGTAGTTTTTAAATTTGTGTAACATTTAGTTCTACTTTTACTTATTAGTAAAAATAAATTATTTAGTAAATAATAACTATTTAGTTTTGGACGTTATTTTTCTTCTGATTCCTTTATAATATTTAAAATAACTCATTGTCTTCATTTGCAAACTATGTTATGCTTGCTATATGTAAGAAAACGAAACAATATAATATTTTTGTACGTCTGTCTGTCGATCTCTCCGAAACTACAAGATTGAATCTATGTTTGTTTGAAATCAGGTGTCGGGAAGAAAATTTATCGTCATTTAAAGATAATTTCAAAATCGTCCATTTATTTATAGTAAACTATGAAGCTTTGAACTTCGAAAGCTCTAGGATTGTAGTGTGCAAATATAACTTACATAAGTAATTAATGGGAAGAAAAGTTACGATTGAACTAGATTTAGCCCGCGACTTCGATTATATCGAGTTCTTATATATATATAGATACAGAATCTCAGTTACTATAAGATTTCTTTTTAAAGCACTCAGTTTAAATTTAAACTTGAAATTTCATTTTTATATATATACTAGCGTTCCGCCCCCGGCTTCGCCCGGGATGCAATTTTTATAAACAAGAACATTCCCCGTTTATCCCTCTTTCCATTAGTGAAAACCGTATTAAAATCGGTCTACCCCTTGGTTATCACGGCACGGCATCACGCGTGACCAAGGGAAATGGGGATTCATTTTTATATATAGAAGATTTATGTAGCCACGCAAACAAGGCGGCCATCGGCTAGTTAATTAATATTTTATATTCTTACTAAAACAAGTAATATTTAATTTACTAATAAATATTTTAATTTTAAACAGTAGGATTAAGGATAAGGGATTAGGAGGGAATAAGGAAATGGGCTCTGGCATCCCTTACTCACTCACCGAAACACAACAGCACGTATATATGCTGTACGTATATACAGCACGTTTTATATACAATAAAATGAAACTTACTATTATTATTACTGTCATTGTCCTCTCGGATGCATTCCGTTGTGTCATCTGAGCAGCGTGAATTTTTTGCGGTAGAAGCGATTAATACAACCTCGTGGAATAATATTGATTTCTTGTTCAACGCCCTTATAAAATCGCACTAATGGCAGATATAAAACAAATGTATTTACAAATACTAAAAACTAAAATTATCTAATCTAAAAATAAATTAATATTAAATTGATTAAAAACGAATAATATAAAAATGGACCCTGCGGCATTGTACCAAGTACGCTGGCAGCATTTCCTCGTTGAATGGCCAAACTAATACGTTGGCCGAGGAAAGTGCCAGCTCTTCGGTCTCCCGTCGCATCAATAAGCCTCTTCGAGATGTCTTTGAACGCCCTTGACAAGGGTAGATGCCGTGTATACCGATTTTTATAAAGCTTTTGACAAAATTAACCTAAATACCTAAATAAATAAATTAAATATTAAACACTTTTATTTTTTATTTATTAATGTTTTTTCCTTTTTGTTGCTTTTTTTTCCGTATTTTCCCTTTATACAGATGTAAAATCCTTAATTGGCTGTTAGATACGCTTTATTTTTGTTTGTTAATTGTTTATTGAGAGCTGTGGATTTTGAGTGAATGTATAAATAATAAATAAATTAAAGATTGGTTTGCTCTTGGCCAGCATCTATCCGTGTAGGAAATGTAGAAAACGATGGAGCGAGCTCACCCAGAAGATGCCTATTCACTCGAACCTTGAAAAGATTTGGATTGTATGAGCTCGGAAATACAGACGCCGGCAGGGAGTTTCAATCCTTAGCAGTGCGTATGGGATTTCGATACGGTGAGGATGAAAAAAGGTAGCAGACAGGCTTATTGTTTACTTGATGTCTTGTAGGTAAGTGACTAAGTACCGTCAAGTAAGGACGAAATAAAGCGACACAACCAAGCGATCCTTAATCCAAATGAAGACTGAAAACTGTTCGGATTGCCTCTCTGAAGGCCATGCCTGAATAGGCGCAGTACGAGTCCAATACTTTCACCGATGTTAATCTTTGACGCGGCGCGCGCGCATCTAACCGTGATCGAACCCCTTTCTTTCTTTCTCCAGTCCACAGTAACGCGACTCGGCGATCGGACGCCGCGCCATGCGCCTTGAAAGCCCGCCGATTTTACAGTGACAGTTTGACAGTTTAACAGTGCCGCCATGACAGTGACACGCGCCAGTGTTTTATTGTTACTGTTAACAATTTCACGATTAAATCTGTGCCAGGATGAGTCGTTCGCGAGCTCTTTTCTATCAGGTATGTTAATTAAAACATTCAGGTCAACCGTACATCTTTGCGATATTCTGCCGAAGCTTCAAATACAGCATTTTATAAAATTGTATATGGAATATAAGTAACGGCTTTTAACAACTCTTGTAACAGAGTTTAACACCCACTTGGGATTTTTTTTCCGTCGTCCAGTAACATTTATCCCACAAATAGGATAAGCGGCGCAATTGGATCGTCTCTGGTGTTGCTTGAGCTTTTAGAAGATAATGGCTATCAAGTGAAGAATTAACCCGCTGGACAAAGGCCTTCCCCCTAAAAGAACCGACCAGAAGCAGCATGGATCCACCCTCGACCCGTGGCCTTCATCAGATTATCTGTCTGTCTTGTGGGTGGACATTCTACGCTGCACTCGAGAACCATCCGACCACCGTTGGCTCTCCGGACTATGTATCCTGCTCATTGCCACTTCAACTTACTAACCCGCCGGGTTATATCGTTAACTTTCGTTCGTCTACGGATCCTCATTCCTGATTCGATCTCGCAGTGTAACCCCGAGCCTATGCTCGGGGTTAGCTGTTACGAGCGGCCTTAGCTCGTTGAGCGACGTTGAGCTTTCTTACGAGACCCATAATTAGAGACCACGTTTCGGCGCCGTATGTCATCACTGGCAACACACATTGGCCGAAAACTTGGAATGATGGATGAGAAGATGTCTCGGAGCTTTCCGAACGCTGCCCATCCCAGCTGAATTCGACGATTGACCTCCTTCTCGAAGTTGGCTCTACCTAATTGGACTGTTTGTCTCAAGTAGATGTATCGTTCGAGAGTTGAATTTCCAACGGTTACTGGGGTGGGCACAACATGGACATTAGTCATAACTTTCGTCTTGTATACTCGGTTGTGGCCATCGAGCATCGTGTTGATTTCTCTTATCGACTTCGCCAGGACCACAGTTTCAAGGACCGAAGGCGAGTGATATACTAGCCGTTGATGTTGATGCCAAGTCCATATACCATTCCAAGAGTTTAAATGCATCTTCAAAAGCGGCAGTGAATTTCGGAGAGAATATATCCCTGCCTCAAAATCTCTTCGCAATGGAATTGACTGTGTGCTCTGCTCTCGTACTCGAAGCGACATGGTGGCATTCTTTACTGTACAAACACTTCAACACTTCGATGCACCGATGGTCAATGCGACATCGCTGCAGAGCCTCGAGCGCTGACCATGTTTCGTTCGAATCGAAGGCTTTCTCATAGTCCACAAACCCCACACACAGTGGAAGGTATTTAAATAATTGACATACAATAAAAAGAGGTGTTTATGTCAAAATGAGTAGGTATGTAGAAGTTACGCCGGTGCTATATGGGAGCGCATAACGGTGCGCGCTCCGTTAAATATTCGCTTTTTCTAGGTAGGTACATACGCTCGCCGACTCGCCGCTATCACGCAACTTACAGTTCACGCGCGTTAATTATTGATAAACATTTGTTATGTTCTTACTAGGCATTCATTCATCTCTAATCTCTTAATTGAAGAATCGCTTCGAATTCCATGATTGACTTGAGGGAACAAGGCGTTTCGCAATGGGCAGCCCGTCTGGCGGCAGTAAGCAACTCCTTGCAAAAGACCACCATTTTAATCCTAATAAATCGGAATCTTTGATGTTTCTTACTTAATCACACAAAAACGTCTGAACGGACTTGGTTGAAATATGCACACAAATTTAACATACAGGATTTTTACTTTATTTATTTATTCACTTATATTTATTTATTTTCAAGGAAAACTTACAGTGTCATATTTTATACAACATTTACTTAACAACTAATTTGACACATTAATTTGACACAATTTACAAGTTTTCGCATACTTTTTATCCCGGAAAAATGTTAAGTTCTGAGGCATTTTCAAAAAAAGAACTACAACGCGTACGAAGTTGCTGGCACATTACATTAGTGAGTGAGTAAGGGATGCCAAAGCCCATTTCCCAATCCTTTATCCTACTATGATCGGCAGCGCACTTGCATCACCTGTGGCGTTGCTTGTGTTATAGACGACGATAGCCACCTACGATTAAGTGGACCGACAGCCGTCTGATGAACACAACATAAAAAAATGCATCAGACGTATGTAGTTCTGGGCACAAGCAAGCGATTCGCCTTTTACAAGTATAAGTTACTAGCGGCCCGCCCCCGGCTTCGCCCGGCGTGCAATTTTTATATACTCTAAAACATTCCCCGTTTATCCCTCTTTCCATTAGCGAAAACCGAATTGAAATCGGTCTACCCGTTCACGCGTGATGCCGTGACCAAGGGAAATGGGGATTCATTTTTATATATAAAAGAAGATAGATAGAGATAGTAGGTGTAAAGGGCTGCTGCTGTATCATAACTATGTATATAATATGTGCGTAAAAAAACTTTAAAAAAAAGTCTTATTATAGACAGACCTGACAGGGCGCACTGCAGTTCTGCAGTCAAATGTTATCCCATGGCAGTAACCGTTCCTTACAGAAGACCACATGCTTTTGGGTTTCGTGAATGAGTACGGAATGTAAAAGTGCATTCTCCCATCCCTTCCTAATCCCTTATCCTTAAGCCTTTTCATCTTCTTTGTTTTTCTTGTGTCAATCGGAGATGGCAGCACCGTCAATTAAAGAAACCTTAAAAAAATTAGGAAACTTAATGAAGTGTGAACTTTATCCCTATTTCGTTAATAGTGCGTATCAGAGATTATTTAATCCATGAGAATAAATGTCGCGTAATCTTGACGACGACGTCTGGCGAAAGGGGGGGGGGGTGTTGTTGGAGCGACGACGGTGAAAGTCACACAGACGTACACACGCCGGATGTCCGCCGATAGTGGTCAACAGTGAATTATTGTGACCGTTGTCACCGTCAACATCGACAATAATCTTATTTTTCGAAGCGAACTGAGGCTCTTTCTTCGGTTTTTTAAATAATAACAAATAAAGCGTGACAAAGAGAAGTTGACTTATTATATTTTAAAGGTTTTAAGATCTGGTAGTCTATAAACTTTATTCTGTATACCGAGCTCATACAACCCATTTCAAGATTCGAATGAATAGGCATCTTATGTGTGTTTTTATGTTAAGGTCGGCAGACAGGCTGACGGTGCACTTGATGGTAGGTGGCTACCGTCGCCTATATCGCAAGCAACGCCAAAGCTGCTGCAAGTGAGCTGCCGACTACTGTAGGTTTAAGGATAAGGGATTGGGAAGGGTTGGGGAAATATAACTCGCTCCATCGTCGTCGGCTTCATCTTTCCTACACGGATAGATGCTGGCCAAGAGCAAACCCATTTTTAATCTATACTTCTATATTAATCTTCTATATATAAAAATGAATCACCATTTCCCTTGGTTACGGCATCACGCGTGAACGGGTAGACCGATTTTAATTCGGTTTTCACTAATGGAAAGAGGGATAAACGGGGAATGTTCTTATATATAAAAATTGCACCACGGGTAAAGCCGGGGGCGGGTCGCTAGTAATATTATAATGAGAAAAAAATTGTATGTTTGTATTTTTGTATGTTTGTAATGAATAAACACAAAAACTACTGGACCAATTTGAAAAATTCTTTCACCTATAGAAAACTACATTATCAGCGAGTAACATAGGCTAATCATCGTCCCCCCATCTCCCCTTCACCCCTCCCCCCCTCCATACAAAATTGCAGTTTTCCACGAGTAATATTTTATAAAGAGACACAAATCTCAGAATCGGCTTAACCAATTTTCATGTGGTTTTCATTGATGTATTTCTTCCTGTTACATTCAGTGTATATTTTATCCCAATCTGTTTACAAACAATAAAGTTTCGCGCTAAATATAATAATATATTTATGAAGACAAAGACACACACAAACGCACCCACATTATGATTATATTGTTTTCTTTTATAATTACTTATATTATCTTTTGTACGTTCACAGTAACAAACCTTAAAACCTTACCTTTAAACGCAGTAATAGCCCAGAATAAATAATAGTACTAGGTGTTGATGTATTTGAACATAAATACTGGCAATATATATTTATATAGGTTTGAGTTTAAAATAAGAATGTTTTAAAAATATATGTAAGATGTCATTGTGAGAAAAATTAGTGAGAATGTGTTGAAGTTTAGAAATGATATGTAAAGGATAGAATTTTATAGTGTTATTTATTTTAAGGTATATAAGAAATGGATTAATATATGTGCATGTATATAATAAAATAAATGAGTTTAATTTAAAGAAAGAAGACTGGATCCCACAACAAAAAGAAATAGAGTGTAGGCACGCAAAAGTGTTTAAACAAACCAAAAATTTTTAACACTAGGTAATAGTTGAGATATAAATTTAGTAAGTATCGTTTTTAATGTGCTTGTTAAATATGTAATACTGTTATGTTTGCTAAAATAAAATAAATAAATGTTTTACCGCCTATCCTATCATTGAGCTAGTGGTCGTAATATGAAAAGTGAATTGTTTCAGGCGACGTTAGCGTTTCGCAAATAACTGAATGAGTAATGAGCGAAAAACCGATGAGTCGTGAGTCGTGTGATGAGTCATTTGCGGCGCGTACACTCGTTCACTAGAACATTTCGGCGCGGCGAGACAAAACGTCATGATAATTAATGTGCAGCTTTCTTTTTTCATGAACTGTGTTAGTCAACTTAGTCAGGCTTGTTGCTAAGTTACTCTTACTTAATGTAAACTACATTATATTTTATTTGTTTTCAAGGTTTCAACGAGTCCGTTGGATGAGGTGTTTGCCTCAACGCTCTGTTTTAGGGTTCCCAGGCTCGATTCCTGGCTTGGTCAACTTTTAAAAAGAAATGAACTTTTCGAAGTTGGCTCTGGTCTGGATACGGAAAGTAGTGACAGGGAACATTGGGTTTCGCGTTTGTAAGGGATGCCAGGGACCATTTCCCTAACCCTTTAACTACAAAAGTACATTTTTTTTTTGACGAGGAGTAATCCGCTTACAGTGGGGGTCGCCCAGCGCCTGATCATAGCGGCACTGGGAATACCCACTAAAACTCCCCGGTGTCTCCTTGCCCTTTGAGCGGGGTGAACCGGGCTCTGCCGAAGCAACAACTCCGATCCACCCCAGGGCAGCCTAGTCATTGCTGACTAGACTAACTCCAATGGGGGATTGCCCGGAGGCACCAAGGCAATCCCCAGACGGGGGGGGACCTTTTGCAAGCACACATAGTTAGCCAACCATGTGCGCAGGTCCCCTAAGGCATTTGAAAACTGGCTTCATACACCCGCCTTCGCCTGCCTTGCCGTCTAACTACAATAGTACCTACACTACAACAGCACCTGTGGTGTTGCTTGTGTTAAGGCGACAGTAGTCACTTATTCTTTCCAAATTCTATGTGCCTACCTATCCAAAAGTAGTGTCAGGACTAGGGTTGCCAGGCCTCAAAATCGAAAATCCGGACACAGACTCATATTTAGCCGGACATTTTGCCACAAAAGCCTGACACATGGGTTTTTAAAAGAAATAGTTCTTTTTATTTGTGCATTTATTACTTTAAGACTTGCTCTACTCTTTATTACTATATATATCACATATTGTTTTCTTAAAATAATTTGTAAGATCGCGACATGCGTGTCCGTGTGATTGTGGCCGCTGCGGGGTTGACCAAATCCTAACAAAAAGCCGGACGGGCCGGACTTGTATATATTTGGCCGGACACGACTGTTAAAAGCCGGACATGTCCGGCTAAAGCCGGACACCTGGCAACCCTAGTCAGGACACACAGCGTTTCGCAATCATTTGGGCAGCCCGTCTGGCGACAGTAACTGTTAATATAAATGTTCTCTGTGTTAAGTTTTCCAATACAGATGGCAGCACTAGGTTAGATTAGTTACCAAAAAGTAAGAGTGAATGTCTTTACTCATAAAAAATTTACAAATAAAATAAGAAATAACAGAAAGAAACAAGTGGTATCATTAGTTCTACTAAAAACTAAAAATTAAGCTTTCCACTATAAAGAATAGTTTTCAGTAACCATCACCCCCTTACAGAAAACCACCGTGAAACAAAAGCACGTGTGCTGTTGTGTTTCGGTGAGTGAGTAAGGGATACCAGAGCCCATTTCCTGATCCCCTCCTAATCCTTTATCCAATCCTATTGTAGTCGGCAGCGCACTTGCAGCAGCTGTGGCGTTGCTTGTGTTATAGATGACCTTAGCCACCTTACCACCAAGTGGACCGTCAGCCTGTCTGCCGACCTTAACATAAAAAATAATAATTAAAAAAGGTTTCATTAAGAAAATTCTCATATCTATCTCAAACTAACTAAGTGCTCTACAACTTTTAGGAAATATATTTAAAATTTAGATCTAAAAGATTAAACTTTAAAACCGTACTGTCTTATATTTATCGACTAGCTGATGGCCATGACTTTGTCCGCGTTGAAACATATAAAATATAACACTATTGACGGCGCCATCTATTATACTACATTAGAATTAGGTGAAGCAGCGACATCTATCGGATTTTGGTAGAACTCGGGATTCTAAGAATAAAACTTTAACGAATTATACACCTATAGATTATTCAGGAATCACTCTGTTGATCGATGAAACCGGATGAAAATCTTTTTGTTTGAGTTTAGTTTTTGAGATTATCGCGAACATAATATACATTCAGACAGACGCGGCGGCGAATTTTGTTTTATAATATGTAAAAGGACAATGTTTGTCTATGAAATTAAAGTGTTTCAAGTACTTGTTCCATTTTGATTATCATCAATAGGTGTCGCCAAAATGGCGTGCGTTTGACTCTATAAAGAAAATACCTTAATTTGATATTTATTTATTTAAACTAGCTGAGCCCGCAACTTCGCACGCGTGGTATTCGGTAACTTTTTTGTTTGTAAACCGATTGGAAGGAAACAAACACTAAATGTTACGGGAAGCTTGCTACAATACATAAGTGAAAGCCGCATTCAAATCGGTTAAGTCGTTTCAGAGATTAGCGTGCACAAACGTACAAACAGACATACAGAGAGAAATCGACACGGCTCGTTTACGATTTTATTATATGTATATATGTAGAATTACGGATCCCAAACCTGGATATTTAACAAACATGCGAGAGACAAAATAGAAAAGACCCAACGTGCTATGGAAAGGAGTGTCTTGAGCATAAGGCTAAAAGATAAAAATAAATCAACAAAAATAAGAGAAAAAACAGATGTGATAGACGCTCTTCAACATATGAAACGACTAAAGTGGTTGTGGGCTGGTCATGTGGGAAGACTTACAGACGGAAGATGGACACAATTAGTCACGAAATGGCCAGGGCCAAAAGGTAAGAGGACCAGAGGACGCCCCAAGGAACGCTGGGTTGACGAGATTAAAAATCAAGCTGGAAGCGACTGGATGGACAAAACAAAGACTAGAAAAACCTGGAAGCTGTTGGAGGAGGCCTATACCCGCAAGGGGCCTTAACTAATTAAATTTGATAATTTAACCCCTAAATATATTTTATTATATTCACTTTTTTGTAAGTTAAGGAAAAATAAAGGCTTTATTATTATTATTATTATATGTAGAATATATATTAGTGGTAAATTTATTTTTTTAAATTAGTGGTATATAGGTCTATTGCTTCTTCTACTAGGAAAAAACCTTTGTAGTTACTTCAAACTTCAAAATTATAAATGAATATTCAAAATTGACAGGAATTTAAAAAAAGTTAATATTAAAATTAACAGTGAACTTTGGAACAATCTGCCTTCTGGGTTGTTTCAACCTGGCTACAATATGGGTAAACAAATTCCTGCAAGGTCCTTAGGCAACAGTAGCCACTTTCCATCAAGTGGACTTTCAGCCTTCCTGCCATCCTTTATTATAAAAAATAATAATAACCAAATTAAATTTACTTTTGATAATCGTTTTGGTTATGTTTAATTAGTTTCTTTGCATCGTTTGGTAAATTACCTACCAATCTACCCAACTTCTACCCATCTACTCACCCCAAAACTCTTAATTCGGTGACACTCAGACGATATCAGAAATGCATCTAACGAAAATGGATGTACGATGCATGCGTAACACTGTTCTCTGTTAAAGACGGCCTCCAAAACATTACAGCACCACACTATTAAAAGGAAAAAAATATCGATAAATAATAGTGTTGTATCACGTCACTTTAGTCATCGAGTTGACTTTCGCGCGGTCGATGACCGCCCGGCGAGAAAGCATGGCTGGATGTTGATCGATTTGATTTCATACTTATCTCAATATTAAAGACAGCTGTGGCCTAACACTATAAACACTATAGACAGTTGCTCCAAGTGCGTTGTCGACCTTACTAGGATAGAGAGATGGGGATGACGAGGGAAATGGGGATGTCGACCTTACTAGGATAGAAAAATGGGGATGACGAGGGAATAGGAAAATGGCCTCTGCATCCCTGACAGTTATTTCAAACGGTCTTCTGTAAGGGATGGTTAGGTATACTGCGTCAAACGGCCTGCCCAACTACTAAAACTCTTATTCGAGATGTGTAAATTGTCTGTTAACGAATTAGAGTGTTTTTTACAATTAAGTGCGGAAGACGTGTACCCATTTTGTTAGAGTAGTGGAACATGGAGTCTAATTTTGAAAATTATTTAAAAATACCTGGTGTCCGCGACTTATAATATAAGTAATATAACGGTTGACATCTTTATCGTTGTGACGACGGAAGCGCCATTTTTTTAATTTTTAGGCAACCCCTCGGGAACCTAACATTTTTCCAGGATAAAAAGGAATCTGGATCCAGGAAATCCAGATAATAAACTATCTGTGTGCCAAATTTCATCCAAATCCATTCAGCCGTTTTTGCGTGAAAGAGTAACAAACATAAACCCTTACAAACTTTCGCATTTATTTTTATTCTCATCGTAAGTATGATAATCTAAGTTATGGCAAAGTTTTGATGCAAAGAGATTTTAAGACAATAAGATCTAAGTATGCAAAATATCCCATATTTCAAGCTACAACCAAAGCTTTAAAAACACCTTTAAAAAATTCTGATATTTCCGAGATTAGCGTGAAAAAACATCTTGATATTTAAAATACCTTTTATATAATTATCTACTAGCGGTTCCAGTAGACGGTTGTTCTGCCCGAACCAGACTACAGCGCCACCTATCGCGTGCAATTGTGAAACTAAACCATTCAGGAGTTAACACAAAAAAATTCAGCAAAATCGGTCCAGTCGTTTAGGAGGAGTTCAGTTACATACACACAGACAGAAGAAATATATAAGTATATATAAACATTATATCTTCTATATCTACACGTGGTTTGCGTCTACTCCTGTCGGAGTAAATGCAAATGTCAACGATTCGTAGAGCCGATAATAAACAAACACAACTCTGCTACCAGATTTGTTAGGCCAAATCAACCATTAAATATCAATACTAGACTTGGCTACTAAAAGCAAAAGACTCACCAAAATATCTTCGCATGCCGTCTTCTAACATTTCTAACCTTGAGGACCCTCGTTGGTATCTGAAAGAGGTAGCTGCAAGAGAAGAAATATTAAGCGCCACTGTTCGTTCGCCTCTTTAGTCTTTAGTGTTTTTTTTCTTTTAAGGGTTTCACTGAGGCAAATGACATTTACTATAGAATTCGCTGGCGGCGGATCCAATTCAACAGGCCTAGAAATGGTGTTTTTTTGTTTTTACCATTAGAACAATACACAAAATAAAATTTTTTATTAATACAATTTTTTAATCTGATATTAACTTATTAATAGGTACAGGATTTATATGCGTGCAATAAGCCGTTTTAGAGAGAATTTTCAATAAAAGTCAAATTCTTCTTTTGTTCTAACTTTTATTGTGGAGTTTCTATTACTTTAACGAAAATTCTAATTAATACAATTGGTTCTTCACAAGTTTAAGTATATTATATATTTTTTTCAAAGCAATTGTCTTGTCCATTTCTTGTAACATTTTCATTAAACAATGGATATTTTTAGTATTTAGGGTTTGTCTCCCCCTTAATTATAAAGGAGTTGTTTTTGAATGTGTACATAATAAAACAAGTAATGTTTTATTATGAAAACAATCCAATATCAGTTATTTTAATAGTTCTTGTGAGACGTTACCTTAAAGAGATTTGTATCAGGGTCAATGCCTCTGATTACCGAGATTTTTTTATTACTTTACAAGTAATAGGCATGATGACAGATTTTGAAATTCCCTTCCATAATGTAGATACGTCTACCATATCCGAAAAAACAATATTTCCGCAAAAAACTAAATTTCAACGCGAATTATTAAATGTTTTTTAAATCTATTATGAATTACGCGCGAAAACGCTCTTAGGTGTCATGGCGTCGCGTCTGATGAACCGTGACGTCACCGACATCTCATCAGATTTTTCATTCTGTCAAAACAAAGTCAAGCAACACGATGGCACTTACCTGGGCGTGACGTCATTCGCTCTGATTGGTGTTTCAGTTAACATGGCCGATTGCAGTTATTTATACTTCTATTTTATTGAAAATCTTATTAATCTCAGTTTTAATACAAAAAATGAGTAATTTTTTAGACTCCTTTCAACGTATATTTTTCTCCAAAACCATTTATTCTTTGATTCTTTAATACCGCCATCATGCCTATTAAAAGAATCAGCTCATTCTCAGATACTCGGCGATCAGGTTGTGATTTGTCCATCTTATAACTCTTTCTCTCTTTTCTTGGGCACTCCTTGAAGAGAACTTGAGAAGTCTTTGAAGATGTTCGCAGGTAGTTTTATTTACCACTAGCTGAACTCGGCCACGCTTCGCTGCGGCCCATACGGCGGCGACGTGCGCATGGGGCGCGCGGTACTGGACACTGCTTATATATAATACTATTTATCGTAGCGTAATGTTATATAGCCTATAGCCTTCCTCGATAAATGGACTATTCAAAACAAAAAGAATTTTTCAATTCGAACTAGTAGTTCCTGAGATAAGCGCGTTCAAACAAACAAACAAACTCTTCATTTCCGCAGTTCAGCTTTATGATATATTAGTATAGATTTAAGCAAACAAAAATTATTTTTCATTTTTCATAGGTTGCATAGGTATTTCCTTCAAGCTTTATTCCAACTAGCTGATACCGCAATTTCATACGCGTGGTATTTGGTATAGTGTGTAACTTTTTTTAGATTGGAATGAAATAAACACTGAATGTTACGGGAAACTTGCTGCAATATATCAGTGAAAACCGCATTCGAACCGGTTAAGCCGTTTCTGAGATTAGCGTGCACAAACGCACAGACAAACAGACAAAAAAGCTATTTTTATGACCTCGATAACATAAGTAAGTAATTTTTAATGTAAAGGACACAGCTCGTTTACGATTTTATTATAGGTATAGTGTTCTCGAAAGAGTTACAAAAAATAATTGTATATAGTCTTGGAGATTACCTCCTATATACAAATTTACAAAGTTTAAACTAGCTTAAATTTTGATTTTTCTTTATATTATTTCTATAGATAAAATCAATATTATTTTTCATTTTTCTATCTTAAGGGCTTCACTGAGGCAAATGACATTTACTATAGAATTCGCTGGCGGCGGAGACAATTCAACAGGCCTAGAAATGGTGTTTTTCTGTTTTTACCATTAGAACAATACACAAAATAAAAAAAATTATTAATACAATTTTTTAATCTGATATTAACTTATTAATAGGTACAGGATTCATATGCGTGCAATAAGCCGTTTTCGAGAGAATTTTCAATAAAGGTCAAATTCTTCTTGTTTTCTAACTTTTTTTGTGGAGTTTCTATTACTTTAACGAAAATTCTAATTAATACAATTGGTTCTTCACATGTTTAAGTATAATATATATTTTTTTCAAAGCAATTGTCTTGTCCATTTCTTGTAACATTTTGATTAAACAATGTATATTTTTAGTATTTAGGGTTTGTCCCTTAATCAACAAGAAAACACACTTTCATACCCTGTTTAGGGGTTGCAACATTATAAAAAAAGTAGGCAGTATATATGTGCTTTCTCAGGCAACAACCTATCTCCATCCATACCAAAGTTTCATCTAATTTGGTTCAGAGATATAGGCGTGATAACTTAAACAAATAGACAGACAGTTACTTTCGTATTTCAAATATCAGAGATCATAAAAAAATCGATCGGCATTGATCAATTTAAAAGTCATCGTAATCATCAGATCAAAAACCTTTTGTATTTGATCGCTACATACAGGTCTCCGCGTCTTCCACATCCATCCTCTGCTAGTAGCACTATCGAGCAGACAGATGAGATGAGCAGATACCTCTACTTCAACGCCTTTCGCTTCACGACAGATACACAATGTTTAACTCATTCCCATTCATCTGACTGATTCTTTGGGCTATGTTGGTTTTCGCTCAAAGAAATCCAAGCTATCTCGCTCATTGAGCGCCTTTTAAATTGTGGACCAGACTTTTTGGACCAGGTGGTGGACACTCCATACGCAGCGTGATTTTTGTTGGACAAGTTGACCACAATTTTTAAATTAACTTTACTAAACAAATTTCAAAAAATGAAACTTGTACGTACGAGGAGTCATAGTGACGTCGTATCGACATTTTTGGGGTGGTGGACACCCCGTACGCAACATGATTTTTCTCGGACAAGTTGACCACAATTTTTAAATGACAGACTTAAAAGTGACAAAGATACATTGCAAAAGAATGAGATTTTTCTATAACATTTAAATATGTTTTTAAATTATATAAGAATAAAGAATAAAACTATAATTATAATAAACTAATATAAACTATAATCGAAAGTCCTAATTTTAATATAAAAACTAAAATATATTATTAAAAGGAGTCCCTTTAGGCAAGGTTCCGAAGATACTGGCGGCGTTCCCCCTTTGGATAGCTAGACTAATTCTTTGTCCGAGGTAGCTGCCAGCTCTTCGGTCTCCTGTGATCTCGACTAACCTTTTTACTACTAGCGCTAGGACCCCACGGACCAAGGGTCTCGACACCGAATGGGACAAAATCATATTCGGAGCCTAGACCCTTGTATTTGCATGCTTTAGCTTTTTCAGCCGCTTCACAAGCCGCACCAGCTCTGTTGTTGGTTCCATGTAGATGGGAAGGGGCCAGCGCGTCTGAACAGGTTGCATCCCATACCAGCACCCGACCCATCTTCCATGGAATCAAACTCATACCGTCCGGTCTCTTGCCATCGTCTCTTGCAATACCAGTTGGTTCAAGTAGACGTTTTTAGTAGTTCATTTTTAAATTAATTTTATTAATTTTTTTTTCCAAAAATCAAAGTTACGGAGAGTCATAGTGACGTCATATCGACAATTCCAGGAATCGAGCATTCGAAAACGCAGCAGCGCCGAAACTTTTCTGAACTTTTTGTCGGACTCATCGCAAAAAAGGCACTCACAATATTTGTATGTGTCAAAACCAAAGATAATTGTATTACAGACTAATACAACATCTTTGGTCAAAACAATTTAAGGTCCTTGTACGTGGGACTATTTCGCCGCAAAACTGGTTATAAACCTACATTTGAAGGTATTGGGACGAAAGGTACGAGGAAGGTTACCGAACTCTGTCCGACCCAAATGTTTCTTCTGTCTTTGTCGAAGTTGTCTATTTTATCAATGACCATTGACGTCCGAGCAGATTGTTTGAAATGTTGCACGATTCTGTTATCGGGAGTCGGCATCGGTCAACGTTTCTGTGGTGTTCGTTGGGCAGGCATGTACTTTCGATTTCGGCATAGCGCGCTCGTAGCGGGCGCAGGGAGGCGATTTCACCAGCAGCGATCGCCGACGGACGGCATTAGGTCATCGGGTAACGGTTGTAAGACGCTTCGGGTGTGGTCTGAATTGATAAGAGACAGCGGGTCTTATTTTTTTTCACAGACGACATTCTCTTATATTATTAATTTCGATCGATTGTTATGAAATACAAACATCCAAATTTTAATATACAAATTGATAAAAAAATAAGTAGCTATTGAAGAGCTTTATTGTTATCAAAAATGGGAAATAGATTTTTTATATTCAAAATGATTAATGTCGAATTTCGATTTTTTTTTCTATTAGAAAAAATAACAAAATAACAGAGACGTTAATGTAGACTTCTTTCAAATATTGACTTATTTAGAAAATCTCTTTCTAAATTAAAAAATTTAGTTATAATTTCCATTAAATTATTTGATTCGGATTCTTAGTTATGTATTTTTGTTTTGACTTACTTGGGATAATATTCTGTCTATAAATTAATAAACTATAGGTCTTGAATTATAAATTAATAATTTCTGGATATTATGACTGTTTGTAGTTTGTTTCTTAGTTTTATTTATTTTAATTTAAATTTTAATCTAAAAAAAAAACTCCACAGCAATACAGCAGAAAATAACAGACAAGAGAGACAGCATCACCAATCCCATTGCCACTTACAGGGCTTCATTATGTACCCAAATTATGTTAAGTTGAAAAATAAAATTGATTTGAGATAATGGGGAAGGAGATCTAGGTAAAGAATTAGGATGTGTGTGTGTGTGTGTGTGTGTGTGTGTGTGTGTGTGTGTATGCGTGTGTGTGGTGTGTGACTATTTGTCCTTCAGCGTATTTACAACACTGCGCTTGAAGGACGCTCTTGGCAGGTGGAAAATGTACAAATCTATAAACTCCTCATTTTAAAATAAATAAAAGTAAAATAAAGTCTGTACCTCTCGACAAAAATTTAATTCAAAAGAAATTCAAAATCGCTCCATCCTATATCTTGTGACGGGCATCGTTTTCCTTTCATTTGCTTCTGACAGTTTGTATGTCAGTGGTGTGAGGTCGAACCTGCCTCCCGGTGAGAGAGGGGGTCGAATGGCGGTGGGGGGCATAACGGAACCTCAGGCTTAGAGCATCGCCGCCATACGATGAGGAATGTCGTCAAGCCACTTATGGGGAGAATAACTATGGTTAGATAATGAGATTTTCGCAGTTATGATGCCGGTCTCGATGTTCATTCAAAATTATTGTTAAAAAAATTTTTCTCGTCAATATTTTCTTCAAAGTAGGTACTTGATATTTATTAAAATTGGCTGCTAAAACGTACAAAGATTAGATGAGAACTAAGAAGAGGTAAAGGCTTTATTTATTCATTCTTCCCAAGTTCGTTGGATACAAAGAATAATCGTGCAGAGAGGACAATTTGCCAAAACACAACAGAGTCAAAGGTCTTCTGGGATATGGCTTAAACGAGCTCATACTTACGACCTGCCCTTTTGTTAGGGTATGTGAGACGATCTTAATGAAAGTTGGAATCATAATACCGAAGAAATCGCGGATGAGGATGATTTAAGATGAAGTTACTGGTCTTCGTCATAGAACATCCCTACTAATATTATACATAAGTGAGAAAGTAACTGTTTGTCTGTTTGTCTGTTAGCTCTTCACATACGCATTGTCAGGCACATGGGGTACTTTCATCCCGAAAAGTTATAAAAATAAAAACCCAAAGCCTGGCAAAACTATAATAGCAATAAAGATTTTTTTTAATGTTAAGATCGGCAGACAGGATGATGGTCCACTTGATGGTATGTGGCTACCGTCGTCTATGACACAAGCAACGCCACAGGTGCTGCAAGTGCGCTGCCGACTACAGTAGGAAAATTGGCTCTGGCATCCCTTACTCACTCACGTGCTGTTATTTTATGGTGGTCTTCTGTAAGGGATTGGATACAGTCGCAGTATTTCCTGGATGGGCCGCAGGTTGACTACGTAGTCGAGTTGACCTAATCGAACGAGCACTTGCGCCGAGTAGGTAGATACGTTCCGTTACGCGTTCCATATTCAGAGCACGCGCGAGCCAAGTTTAACCCTCACAACCTACAAGCATATTTGCGGATATTTACGGTTAATTAGGCCAATGGCCAACACCTCACTACACTATGAAGGTGTCACTCGTACTTGACATTTGAATTATATTTATTTATATCAACTCTTATGATGGGATTCGCCATTTGGTCTCCTTGGAGATAGCACGTGTTTATGGTTGACTTGCGAAAATTTTTTTTGCAGATTGCATTATTTTTGTGTTTTGCTGTGTGCCTTGGGTACATCGGGCGTCAGTAAGTTTTAACCCATTTAACCCATTTTATCCGCTGCTAATTATTCTGCAATGGCTTCTATTCCACCTAAACCACCTGACCTCACTAACAACATGGAGTTTTCTATCGACTCTCAGGCTGCCGGGTGGCAAGATGCGGTAGCCGAGGTATCGATGGATTCCCCTGACCCAACCCGTAGAGCCAACAAAAGATCCTCGGAGCAGAAAGGTACTCAACCGCCGGCTAAATTGTCAAACAGGTCCCCATCAGATTCTATAATTTCCCTGTTCATCCATCCCAATCTGAAAGAGGGCAGAAAATATTCTAGCAAGGACGAGGGCCCTTTCCTCGTTCATGTTTCTCGCGTTGAGTCTAACCCTTCTGCTGGCACTACCCTAAACCCAATCAAATTCGGCCAGGTTATGCTGAATTCCCGTGTACAGGATATTTCACGAGGAGGGATAAAGAAAGTAGGTAGAAACCGAATTAGCGTCGAATTTAAATCATCAACTGCAGCTAACTCATTTCTAACCAACCCCCTTCTGACCGCTAATCACTTTGAAGTTATGATCCCCACATATAATATCACTCGTATGGGTATTGTGAGGGGAGTTCCCCCTGACCTCTCTCTGGCGGACTTCGTCATGGATGCGGAGGTTCCCTCCGGGTGTGGTGAAATACTTAAGGCTAGGCGACTGAATCGGAAGGTTTTTAAAGAAGGAGGTATTGAATGGGTCCCCACGGGGACTGTGGTTCTTACATTCTGTGGCCAAGTACTGCCACAGAAAATATTTTACTGCTACACTGCCATGCCCGTGGAGACCTACCAACTTCCCACTATTCAATGCCACAATTGTTGTAAATTTGGGCATATTGCGGATCAATGCCGATCCAAGGCTAAATGCTTTAAATGTGCACAAGATCACAGCGGGAAAAATTGTTCAACACCTGAATCTTTAGCTCTTTGCCTGTTTTGCTCGGGTAAGCACTTTGCCACATCTCAGTCCTGCCCTGAGCAAACCCGACAAAAGTCTATTAAAAGCACTATGTCACAGGAAAATATTTCCTACCCGCAAGCCTGTGAAAGATTCCCTCCCGTTTCAAGAACCTACTCAGATGCTGCTCGTAGTAACCCGGTCCAAAACCCATCAATTACTTCCCCTTCTCCCCCTCCCAACCATTCCTATAGAAAAACAATAACTTCCCCAAGATCCCCGCGTCGCCCCTTGCCACAAGGTTATGACCGTTTAGCTCATCAGTCAATTATTTCTGAACGTAACCCCCCTCCCCCGAGCAATGGAATCGCCCTCCAGCCCCAAGGCTCCTCTCCCCATCCTTTCTTCCAATCTTCGTCTAGTGACAATCTTCTGGATGTTTTACTGTCCCTTTTGATTAATATGTTCAGCAAGATGAATGACTTCCCTCTACCGCCCAACGTCGCCGATAAACTGTCTGAATTCTTAAACATTATTAAAATTCCATTTCATACAATGGAATAGTCACAGTCTACGCCCTAAACGACATGAAATTTTACAAATGGTTGCCTCGTATGATCCTGTTGCCTTTGCCATTTCGGAGACTTGGTTAGTTCCGGGATCCCGGTTTCGGGTTTCTGGGTACTCCTGCCTCCGGGATGACAGAGCCGACGGCTATGCAGGAGCCGCTCTTCTTATTAAATCATCTGTCACATTTACCCGTCTCACTCTCCCTCCCATTCCATCTGGCATCAATGCTGTTGCTGCCAAAATCATGGATATATCAGTCCTTTCCATCTACATTTCGGACCCCCACTCTATTCATATTTCTGATCTCGATCCCATTTTTTCCTCTCTTTCCGGCTCTTTCCTTATCTTAGGCGACTTTAACTGTCACCACCTTATGTGGGGAAGCACAGACTACGACACCCTAGCTTGCGATTTGGTGGATCTTATGGAGGATAAAAACATCTGCCTTCTCAATGATGGCTCTCCAACTCGCAGGACGGCCCCAGGCCAGAATGCCAGCGCGGTTGATCTTTCGCTTTGCTCCCCCAATTTTGGCACACTTCTCACTTGGTCTGTTATGTATGACTCTTACGGTAGTGATCACCTCCCTATTTTAATTTCCTTCCCCTCCTCCTTTTCTCAACCTAAAACCTCATTAGGTTCTCGTAGATACCTCCTTTCTAGGGCAGATTGGGACCTATTTGCCAGAGACTGTGACGCTATCGTCAATGAATTCCCTGTGGTGTCACAAGACAACGTATTAGATTGCCACGAGAAATTGGTGACCTCTCTTAAAGCAGCCGCTGATAAAAATATCCCCTTTAAACAAAGGAGTAAATTAGCTAAACCCTCTCCTCTCTGGTGGGATTCGGAATGTTTTGACATGATCCGCCGCAGAAAACAAGCCGAAAAAGATTATTGTAATTATATGACCATGGATAACTTCCTCATATTTAAAAGAACCGCGGCTTTAGCTAAGCGAATGTTCAAAAAGAAAAAGAGAAAAGGATGGATTCGATTCTGCCAAAGCATATCACCCCGGACTCCTGCGACCTTATTATGGAAAGCAATTAAACGCTTCCGTGGATCCTTCCTTCCTTGCGATCTTTCCAGCAACGACTCTTCTGTTTGGCTCCAGACATTTATTGATACTTTGGCCCCTTCTTCTGCTCCTGGCTTAAATTCCCTCCCCTCCCCTTATGTTAATAGTCGTCCCAACAGATTCGACGAACCATTTTCATGGTCCGAACTCCTGGCTTCTCTGAACCACTTGAGACATTCCTCCCCTGGTCCAGATAATATTCCCTACTCTTTCCTATCTAATTCCGGGCAAATCACAAAAAAAATGTTTTTAGATATTATTAATATCTTTTTTGATCTGGGTTTTGTACCAGAATCATGGAAAAAACAAATTGTTATCCCCATCCGAAAACCTGGAAAAGACCCTCTTTTGCCGTCCTCCTATCGTCCCATTGCTTTGTCCTCCTGTTTATTAAAAATAATGGAACATATGATAAAGAAGCGGTTGGAATGGTTTGTAGAATCCAAAAAGTTATTGGCCAGAAGCCAATTCGGCTTTCGCAAAGGAATGAGTACTATGGATAGCCTATCTATTTTAACCACCGACATCAGGATCGCTCTGACAAAGAATGAGTTTCTCGTTGGAGTGTTTCTTGACATTTCTTCAGCATATGACAATGTGATACTTTCCTTACTCAGAGATAAGTTATCAAAGCTGAATTTGCCTGAGAAGTTGACTCATTTTATGTGTAACTTCCTGATGGAAAGAACTATTGAGGTTCGACACCGCGACTCCCATTCTCCCCCAAGACTTATTTGGAAAGGTCTCCCTCAGGGATCAGTGTTAAGCCCACTACTATACAGCCTTTATACTCACGACCTGGAGCAGTCTGTCATCCCGTTCTGCAATGTCTTACAATATGCAGATGATTTAGCCCTGTATACTTCTTCTCACTCGGCCGAGGTTGCTTCGAACAGTCTCAACCAAGCTCTTTTTTATTTGGAGGATTGGCTTTCTTCTCATGGATTAACATTATCGATTTCCAAAAGCATTGTGGTAATTTTCACTAGAAGGAGAGTCACTCCTCCAATAGAAATAGCCTTTAACAATCAACTGATTCCAATTAGCAATAAAGTTAAATTTCTGGGCGTTATATTGGATTCACGCCTTTCCGGGTCCCATCACATAAATTATACAGTTCAAAAATGTCAATCAAACATTAATATTCTGCGGTGCCTATCAGGGGTGTGGTGGGGTGCTCACCCATATTCTCAGAAACTTCTATATAATGCCATCGTTCGCAGCGTACTGGATTATGGTGCCTTCATCTTGGAACCTTGTAGCAAGGTTGCCCTGGGCAAAATGGACAAAATTCAGTATCAGTCTCTTAGAACTATTCTGGGTGCTATGAAATCTTCCCCGACTAACTCTCTTCAAGTAGAAGCTGCGGACTCCCCCCTTGCTCTTCGACGACAATTCCTTGCTGACCGTTTCTTTTACAGATTAGCTTCACTCTCCGATCATCCTCTTATATCCAAACTTTGTGAACTCTCCTCTTTGATTTCTAATAATGGATTCTGGTTAAACAAGTCTATCCCGTGTCTGATAATCAGCCTACGCAAATTTAACAATCTTCCTGACCCAACTTTCTCTTGCTCGCTGTTCCCTCTTTACTCCACTTCCTATGATGCCTTAATTTTTCAACCGAATATAGTCCTTGATTTCGGAATTGCAAAAAAACAGCCCGGGGCCAATGAGCTCTTCAACAGTAACATCAATTGCTTTTGGCATGACTGGACGACGATATTCACGGATTCTTCTAAGCTTACGATTAATGGTGCTGTAGGCTCGGCAGTATGGATTCCTAAAGACGCAAATATCCTGAGCTTCAAATGCCCCCCTCATACTTCCGTATTCACTGGAGAATTGGTGGCTATTCTAGAAGCTATTAAGTATGTAATTTCTCACGGAATCAATAGAGCAATTATTTTTTCGGATTCATTGAGCGGCCTTCAGCTCATTAACTCCAATCCGTTTGCATCTAAAAATACTCATCCCCTTGTGCTATTTATCAGGCAGTCTCTTTTTGATTGCCATCTTCGCAATATAGGGGTTTCGTTGGCTTGGATTCCCGGCCACTCGGGGATTCAAGGCAACGAGTTTGCCGACTCTTATGCTAAAGATGCCATAGAAATAGGCAGTCTGGAACACTTCCATTGCTTCTTTCTTGATCTTTTTTCCCTGGCCAAATCCGATCTTGATACGTGTTGGCAACTTCATTACGACCGTTCAAAATCAATTAAAGGTCGCTATTACAGTGACATCCAACCCAAAATCCAATATAAACCATGGTTTTATCGCTATCGTCTAGTCGACAAGCAGACGACGTCGGTCATCTGCAGACTTCGTATTGGTCACACTTGTACCCCCTCACGCCTGCACAGGTGGGGTATTATCCAATCTCCCATTTGTGTATGTGGCCTTGAGGAAGGCACTGCAGATCACATTCTTTTTAATTGCCCAAACAGAACGGTCTCCCTGTATAACTTTCTCCCTCCTTGTGTGCCCAAACCCATAGATCTTAAATCTCTGTTGTTTCTTTCATCGACCAACAAAAAAGTTCTAAATTCCTTAATTAAATACATCCATTCACAAAAAATTAAACTCTAATAGATTACTTTTGTTATTTTCCTTTGTTATGTATGGTCTGTCTATATGCTTTGTTCAGTTTTGGATGTCTAAAGATCCCGTGTCCGTTTATTTCAGCGTGCACATCAAATTCACCCTGTACGCCAGACCCTGTTTTTGATCCATTTTTATAACCGGTCAACCACGCCATACACTGTGCTATGTTCAGGAGTCATTGGCAGTAATGGTCGCTAACCTAAAAGTGACCCGATTGCCATAAACAAAAGTTGAAGTTGAAGTTGAACTCTTATGATTTAAGTAGTCTACCAGTCCACCGCTGATTTTGGAAAAGCTTTTTTGAAAGGGGAAGAAACTGGCACGTAACCTCCATAGTTGTTTTTTTTTAAATAAATCTACCATTAACAAATAATATTTTATTAATAAACTAGCTGAGCCCGCAACTTCGTACGCGTGGTATTCGGTATAGCGCGTAACTTTTTTATTTGTGAACCGATTGGAATGAAACAAACATTAAATGTTACGGGAAGCTTGCTAAAATACATCAGTGAAAACCGCATTCAAATCGGTTAAGCCGTTTCTGAGATTAGCGTGCACAAACGCACAAACAAACATTCTAAAAACAATTTTTTTTTTACCTCGGAAACGTAAGTACAGCGTGTATACATTGTTTTTTGAAAAAATATTTAATATGCAGACATGGCTCGTTTACGATTTTATTAGGTACCTATTTGAATGTCAATCCGAATTCCTATGCGATTGTAGACCTTAGGTTTACAATTTTCTTTATATTTTGTGCATATTTTGGAAACTTATCATAGCCCCGAATATATTGACATTAAATGAATTAATTGAGTACTTACTTTATGGAGCCTTGCTCGACACTCTTGCTCCCTCACACGTTGCCTTCTCTGCCAAGGAACCAGATTCGGCTGCTGAGTCAGCAGCTCGTTTAAAAACGAAAAAATATAACTTTATAAAATCTCAAAATTATAATTTCATTCCTTTTGCCGTTGAAACTTTCGGCCCTTGGTGCGAAGAATACAAATTATTCATAAAAACACTTGGCAAACAATTAATTAAAGTATGTGGCAACGCATTAGTTTGGCTATACCAGATTTTATTAAAGGCCAATTGGATATCCAGGAATGCCGGTGAGCAGTACTCTCTGTCATAAGGGAACGCGGCGAGCGTTATGGGCACATACCCGATGCAGTCACTCTGGAGGAGATATTCTACCCAAACTCTTAAGTTTGTGTAGATTCCGTCTTTCTTCCGGAGCCTCGCCGTGTTCTCTGTTCTATTTTTTATTGTTAATATAGTAATAAACTAATTCTTTATGGAGCCTGGAACTGGGAACACGAGTTTATCTTTTATTATTTAAGTACAAATTGTGGATGTCGCTATTTCTTAAATACTTGTCAATATTTCTATGAGCGCACATTAAGTTTTCTTAAAGAACTTAAAGAAGTTTCTTAACTTAAAATAGACTTGTGTAGTGTAGTAATTTGTTTAAATTTATTTCTGAGCTTCTGTCGGTGACGTCACGGTTCATCAGACGCGACGCCATGACACCTAAAGAGCGTTTTCGCGCCAATAATTCGCGTTGAAATTTAGTTTTTTTGCTGAAATATTGTTTTTTTTTTTCGGATATGGTAGACGTGTATCTACATTATGGAAGAGAATTTCAAAATCTGTCATGCCTATTGTTAATTCGTTTACAGGGACAAAAATATATCATAACTGTCATAAAAAATCTTGTAAACGAATTTCACTATTGATTTCAGGTCTATTGGAGACGTTAGACACGCAAGTGGACGCGAAGAACTGTCCAGGTGTGTGCATGCACGCATTCGCTTCGCTCATCTGTTCCAGAGTGCTGGAGGAAGTGGAGTGCCCCAATCCTTCGATGAAATGCTGTGTGGATGAACCATTAGGTAAGGTACCTGCAATTTCAATAAAATTATTCACAAATGTTTCATGTCCACTTAAATCCCTCAAAATTATTAACCACTAGCGACCCGCCCCCAGCTACGCCCGGGGTGCAATTTTTATATATATAAACATTCCCCGTTTATCCCTCTTTCCATTAGTGAAAATCGAATTAAAATCGATCTACCCGTTCACGCGTGATGCCGTGACCGAGGAAAATGGGGATTCATTTTTATATATAGAGATTTTCAATAATCATTTAGCATTTGAATAAGTATTATTTATTAAAATTATATACTGTTTACTACTAATAAATACGTAAACGAGTCGCATATCAAAAAACAATTTGTACATTTAAGATTACCGTGGTCAAAAAATTTGTAAAAATGCAATAAAATAACTCTTCGGTTGAATTGGTTGAAACTTTAGTTAACTATATATTATAATCTATAAAACGATAACGATTGAAAGTTTATATAAAGTTAAAAATAGACAGTTTAGGTGATTTTGATATTTCTAATTTAAGTTGACCTCAGATCTGTATGATCAGTCATATTAAGTAGGGTTCAGCTTAGGCTGGCAACTCTTCACATCTAATAAAATCGTTCTTTGCCTACTGTGCCTTTGTGCACGCTAATCCCTATCGCATGTCCTGAAGTACAAAAGCACACTTGCTGTCTGACAAACTGGAGCGGTAGTTGTCACCAAGTAGCTACCACTGCTTGGGGCAGTTGAATGTGTGTAAGAGACACCCATTTTATGGGTCACCCAAAAATGGTCAGTACCTTCCAACTCACCCCGCACTACAAGGTTCTCAATCGAATTATTAACTTTGATGAATCTTGTGCGCCTTGCCACTATAAAAAAATACATGATTTCAGGGAACGAAACATTACCAACGACGCGGCGGCCGTTAACCACGCGATACACCACAACGGAATCCGAGTTTGATGACGAGGAGACGACGACTCGACCACCCGACAAATATAAAGACAGTGGTAATTATTAGGTACAACATAGTATGTATTAGGTTAGATATATTACATGGTTAGATTAGATACCTATATTAGACTGGACTGGTATACCATGAGTCCAAACTGATTGAGTTCTGGAAACCAGCGGTAGCTTCGTCTTGCTTGGTTGGTGCTTCTTCCCCAAAAGCAGTTTGAAGCCAAGCAAGGCTCTGTTATGAATTAAAAATGGTTCTGTTCCATTTTTAACTATTGTAATTGCTGTCTAAATATCCGATGTGATTTTCAACGTTTAACTATATATAATAAAATTTCATCTAAATCATAGATGTTCAGAATATAATACGTCATAATTAAACTTCAAGGCGTCAATTAGATTTTATTGTACATTGAGCTACTTTGTAGCTAAACGACAACGGCTAATCTTGGGAAGGTTCTGTTTACAAGTAACGGCTAATTTTAGTCACTATACAGGCATTAGTTTTTTAGGCATTAAGGGGGCATACAAAACTAAAAAAAAAACTAATTTCACCCGCGTGGCCCCATAATTGAATGGATACGATACCGACACCACAGAGTTCCTTTTATTAGCCATATTTTTACATAATCATGTTAAAATAATATGAAACAGTTTATAAACAGTCTATACGCAACACACTTATAATGATCTACTCATAAATAAGTCTTATTAAAAAATTTGCGTGTAAATATTCTTGCGCACAGAAACGTGGTCTTCCCGTCTCAGTGGAGCGATTGTGACTGATCTGATCATGACATGAGACGGAGGATAGCGCATTTAGCGAAATAAAAATGTTATAAGTGCCAAAAGTATTAAATTTAAGTAGTATTAATCCTAAAACGTAGTAATCCTCAAAGGCCTAGATAATCTGTGAAGTGAGATTGCTGATAATTTTTTAGATTTGTAGTATGTGTCATTTTGAAAATAAAACAAAAAAACGATAAAAATTAGAGGTAACTTGGTGATTTTTTTCTACGGAGAAAATTTCATTGTATAATATTTTCTGTTCACATTTCGCTTTTATTTATAATGTTATTAATCTATTTTTCTTAATGTATTAATCACATTTTCTTATTTGGACTTTATATACTTAGACAAAATTCAAATCTAGGATTAAGCTATTTAACATTTAATTATTATGGTTTCATATAAACAAGAAACTTTATTAGAACATTACCTACAATATTCAAAAATATATTACTAACACACCAGAATAATCAGCTAATGTGATTTCGCACACCTTCGCCCACGGCGCGTATTTCCCGTGAATTTCAATATTTTCAATAAAACTGTAAAACAACCTGTAGAAAGTGTGCATTGTGCATTCTTGTCAACAAGGATGCACTTATATGTTAGCTGCATGTTAGAGTGGGACGAGCAGGTTTGTTGTATTTTAGTGTTAAAGTTGTATCTACCTACAATTATTCACTTTTTACTTTTGTCTGTATTTGTACCAAAAATTCTGTTTATATTTCTGCCATTGGAGACAACTCAGGTGTACGCTATAGTACACCTAAACTGTGTACCGCCCAATGTATTTTTTCTTTGTGTAAATGAATAAATAATAAAAATAATAAAGATATGTAAAAACTTTCTATGTTACTATTAAATGTTAACAAAGAAGCAAATACAAGTTCGCTCTGCATATGTAATTCCAACTAGCCGAATCACAGCTTACCACGTCTAATTTACTCCAAGTGTACGTTGGACTAAATTGCCTTTGAGTTACGTATCTGCGTTGATATTAAGCTTATTGGAGCTTGCTACTATAAATTTTCAGGTAACATCGCATGCCCAGGAGTATGCGTGGAGGCACGCTTGAAGCACTACTGCGAAGCTTACCTGACGTCACCGGACTTGTGTGTGTCTGGCAGACAGTGCTGCGTCACCAAGGACGCCTATGGGGAGAGACCGCCATCGGACCTGGTGGTGCCCAATGAGAAGAAACATTCTTCGAAGCGGCCGACTACAGGGGTGAGATATAATAATATATTGAAACTTCTATAGCAGGAATTTTTTTAAGTTAAACGCGATAGACAGGCTGTCGGTCGACTTGAAGGTGGCTACCGTCGCCTCTAACACAAGCAACGCCACAGGTACTGCA
Source organism: Bembecia ichneumoniformis (assembly GCA_910589475.2). NCBI lineage: Eukaryota > Metazoa > Arthropoda > Insecta > Lepidoptera > Sesiidae > Bembecia > Bembecia ichneumoniformis. The sequence goes on along the minus strand of OU342539.1, from coordinate 14,766,904 downwards.
AGAGCGCTGTCGACAGCACCGACAGCACACATGCTGTTATCGTCTTGTAAGGGGGTGATTACCTACTGCCGCTAGACGAGCTTCCCAAATGACTGTGAAATGCACTACTAAAATACTAGGTACTACCAGTACCTACTACTAGATTTTAAAAATAAAATAAAACCTATTTTTTTAAATAATTACAGTTAACAACGATATCACCCCCGAAACACAAGCCTGGCAAAGAGTGTCGCGGGGACTGCATCAGCGGCGTATTCGCCCTCTTCTGTGACCATGTGGACGAAGACGCCGTGTGTCCCGGCGAGGCCAGTAGCTGCTGCCTCTCAGAGCCCAAAAGCACCACCAGAAGACCTCCCACCACACCTAGACCCACCACTCCGGCTCCTCTTCCGAGGTGTCCTGGCTATTGTCTCCTCAACATAATGGCGGCGTTTTGCGAGCGCCCTGCTGTCTTGGTTTCTCACACGCACTGCAAGCATAGTGGCTCGATATGCTGTGACAACACAAGGTAATGTCAAATTATCCTAACCCAGGAAGTTTTTATACTAAACCAAATTAACAGAAAAATATATGAGAACTCCTACGTGCAGCCTTATATTATTTCATAATTTATTAAATACTTCCTGGTCCCGCTCGAGTATGATTATGTCAAATATCTTCGATTTAAAAAAAAATTGTTTTTGTTGGTGGCACATTAAATCAAAGGGCGAGGAAATGAAGGAAAATCTGCTACCTACTTCGTGAATCACCAGGTTCTTGGTCTTCCAACGACGAAGATTGCAACGGGCCCGTCACAGACAGAGTCCAGAAGCTCCAGCCCTTCACCACTTCCAGCCTGATAATATTAACGGATAAATAAATTAAAATCTCGCGGATCGAGATCGGCGGGATGAGTCTGTACGCATGATAGGGAATATGGTGAGAGTGAGACAGCACATACCACAGCGGCGTTAATACATATATAGTATAATACTAGCTGTGCCCTCTGTGCCCCCCCCCCCCCCCCACAAGTACTAGCGTACCTCGTACGCGTGGTATTCGGAAAAACGGGTAACTTTTTTGTTTGTAAACCGATTGGAATGAAACAAAGATTACATGTTACGGGAAGCTTCCTACAATACATCAGTGAAAACCGAATTCAAATCGGTTTAGCTGTTTCCGAGATTAGCGTGCACAAATGCACAGACAAACAGACAAAAAATCTAAAAACTACTTTTTTGACTTCAGTAACATAAGTTCGTGTTTTTTTTTTTTTTAAACTATTTAATGTACGGCTCGTTTACGATTTTAATAATTATGTATAGATGTAAATGTACATAATATATATGTACATTGAATGCTTATACACTTGATGATAAACATTGATACATTGATTATACTTATACTTATACATTGATTACTTATACACTTAAATACAAAAGTTTATACAAATAATTGTGTGTTTCTTATTCACTCACGCGTAGACAGCTGAAAGGATTTGAACGAAACAAATTTTCCATGTCCTGTATTAAAAAAATAGCAACCCCAATAACTTCAAGAGTAACTTTGCCTCAGGATAATATTTCACACTTTAAGGTTTTAAGCCAAATGAAACCTTTTATTTATTGAGACCTTAGTTCTCCGTTATTGAACTAGATGGCGTTAATGCAATATTAGTGTGAGATAATTTGGGAAACTGTGTGTGGCCACTTTAAAAAAATAATTAATGTGGGCGTATACATACCGAAGGTAATAGGTAGTTAATTACATATATCAACGTCCAACTTCTGGGCTGATCGTTTGATTATCACTGCTGCGATCTGACATCTTTGACTTCATTAAACTTTTTAATTAACCTAGCTGCTTAAGTATACCCCACCTACTAGGTCTAATTAAAGAACTTTTTCAAGGTATTACATTAGGCAAAACTTTTAGCATTTACGTAATGTTGCAGAGTGCCACGTACGACCCACCGGCCGACGACGACGACCACCACCACCACGACGACCCCAGTGCCCACCGACCCAAGACCCGATTGTCCTGGCTCCTGTATAGTTTCACTGCTTTCCTTCACTTGCTTCCGTAAGTTTTGAAGACTATTTTCAATTATTCAGGTAACCCACTGGAGCAGCAGGTGACCAAATCTTTATGTGAAATAATATCACGTGTTCTCATTTATCTTATTCTGAGATGTACTTATTCGTACGAGTACTTGACTGTAATAATTCGTACGAGTATTTCCTTACCCTAAGATTGCCTGGAAGAAATCGCTATAAAGCGATAAGGCCGCCTTTTGTGCTATTACTTGTTGTTTCTTTCTTTTTTTTTATTCTTTTTTATGTATTATAGAACAAATAAAGAGTTTTTATTATAGAACAAATAAAGGATCAGGGGGCAGATACAGAAGGCGGTACTTCTTGACACGGCACGAATTGTCAGGAGGTTCCTCACTCTGCAGCCCTAACCACCGGTAGCTTGGGCCTTGCCCCGCTACTAGTGGACGGTCAATTTTTAATGTACCGCTACTAGTCAAATTTTAATTTTTTTATAACATTTATTGTTTTTATATACATATATATTATAAAAAAATTAAAATTAAGAAAAGAGATTAATAAATGTATAATAATAATAATAAAATGAGAAATAATAATAATACCCTCCATTTGGGCTTCGCCACTGAAGAAACTGTAACCACCAAACAGCATGCTGCCATTTGTACAAAAGATATGTGCCAAACAGGTTTTTGAAAGGTATAGAAAGAAATTGAGTTTGGTGTTTGCAGGCAACGCGGAGATGACAGACGTGTTCAAGTGCAAGAAGGCGGGCACGCAGTGCTGCGCGCCCAAGTCCAAGATCCAAGAGGTGTTGGGTGTGAGGGTGGACCGCAACGACTCCTACCCTCTTGCCACCAGCGCTTCTCACACCTACACGCACTACACCACAGCGATCATGCACACCACGCCTCTCGGTCAGTATACTTGTCAAATATATACCAATAAATTAAATTCAATTGTCTGTTTGTAATGTCAAAATACTTTTAAAAAAATTGTCTGTTTGTTCCGGTTAATCTCCGAAACGGCTGGACAGATTTTGCCGAGACTTTCACTGTCAGATAGCTAATGTAATAAAGAGTAACAGATTATTTTTATGTATATGTATAACCAATGTTTAGTTCCGCGCGTGCGCCGCAACGAAGCGTGGCCGGGTTCAGCTAGTCAGGAGTAACAATCATGGACGGAATCAAAAATTATTCCAATAGGGGATCGGACAAATTTTCAGAAAGTGTTTTAAATTAATCTTCATGGATATTTATTCCCATAAAAAATACTATTTTATTTATTTATAGCCTTTTAACCTACTCAAAATCATGTTTTAATATTGTTTGTTTGAAAATGCCGCCAAAACGCCACGATAGTTCACCTGAGAGCGCGTAACGTCATTTGTGGTCATATCATAACAAACAGCTGCATTGGCGTAAGACAATGATTGCCCACAAATGACGTCACGCACTGTGATTGGTGTTTCAGTATAGATTAAAAATATTGTATGTAAATAATAAAATTTTATTTCTTCATTTAAAAATATTTAAATAAATTATATTAAATTATTATTCGATAAATAATCGTAAAAAATTATATATTTTCTTTCTAAGTATATTTTAGATTTTAATCTGATTACTGTCCGATCCCCTATTATAATATAAAAAAGATACTCATGTAATGTTTTTCTGCTAGGGACTGACACAAATTGGTAGGTACTATTTAATTTTATGGGAGTAAATATATTGATAATAACGGATTAGCAATTAGACATATTATATTTCTTTATTTTTGGTATCGAGAATACAATGACAATATATTATTTGTGACCAAAGATGTTGTATTAGTCTGTACCTATGACAGACATTAACTTAAAATAGGTTGACATAGTAAAAAGTATATATGTTGAAATAATATCTTAACAGGTACCTAATTGAAAAGAATATTAATGAGGCTTCTACCGCGTTTTTTCATGGCAATATATTTGAAACGAATAAATAATAATTACGTTTAATCATCATAGTATTTTATACTAGCTGTGAACCGTGATTTCGCTCGCTTTGAAATTTGACCAGGCATAAAAACTACGAAATTTAGTGACCCATCCAATACAATTCTATATAAATGATTAAACTTATAAAAATAAAACTGCGAAATAGCTTCCAGAATAAGGCCTGCATTGGAATTCTCATTTTGATCCTTGTTTCAGCTCCATACGAATCAAACTACGCCACCACGCAAAGGAGTCCAGAGAAATACAATAAATATGTGTGCGGTGTCAAAGGTGAATTCATTTTTGTCTTTTTATTCTTGTTGATAGGGTTACTCAATAATAATAGGGTATTTGACAGATTTTAGGAAAATATCTCAAATTGTTCATTATTAGGTACCTACTCTTTTTTTAATTAATTTTTAATTTTTCTTCAAAAATAATATTTAAGACAAATTAGAAAGTATTCCCTATTGTGGGAACCATGATTATCGCTAGTACAAATATAATAAATCACCTTTTTTATGTATGGGTGATTAACGGTCGCCTATTTGTAGTGGTAGGGCACACTACGTTTCGCAGTCACTTGGGCAGCCAGTCTGGCGGCAGTAATCACCCGGTTACGGAAGACCACCGTGAAATAAAAGCACATGTGCTGTCGTGTTTCGGTGAGTGAGTGAGGGATTCCAGAACCCATGATTCAACCAGTCTGCCGATCTTAACATGCAAAAACAAAGACAAAATGTGGGGTTGCTAATGCGCTGATGTTATTTCAAGGTAGTCTTCTGTAAGGCGGTGCTTCCTGGCACCAGATGGACAGATCACAGTGTACCCTGCCACTCCTTATCTATCTATGCCATTTGCACTAACAATAATGAGTTATATGACACAAATTATTTCAAACCTACATGAAGCGACCGCCGCGCAACGGATCTGTTGTTATGGTAAAATAAGCTTTCTTTGGCGACTACGATGATATATGACAAGATTCCGGACAAAATTAAGGAGCTTAATATGAATATATTTAAGAAGAAAATAAAACAATTGCTGGTTGATAAATATTACTACAATTTGAAAGATTATATGTTAATTTAGTTTTGGTAGATTATAATATTCTTAAAATATTTGCACACCCCAAAGGGTAGAACTCTCTCTCTGTTCTATGGGGTAGAATGTAGCGAGCCTTATTCATTGTAAAACCATTGTAATTACCTATATTCAGCAATTCGGACCAAGCGCTTTAAAACATCTTTTGTGATGCGCACTGCTAAGGATTGGAACTCCCTGCCGGCGTCTATATTTCCGAGCTCATATAACCCTAATCTTTTCAAGGTTCGAGTGAATAGGCATCTTCTGGGTGAGCTCGCTCCATCTTCGGCCTGATTCTTCCTACATGGACAGATGCTGGTCAAGAGCAAACCCATCTATAATAAAAAAAAATCATTATTGTTATTATTATTACGCAAAGTTGTAAAGTTCATTGCGAAGAATTTGAATCTTGTTGCCTAGTCAGTAGAGTTTGGATTTTCAAAAAAAATTTTTTGCGCCGTTTAAAGACGTCACAACTTATCACAATAACAATTGTATTGACAATGTCCAGGTTCCGGAGGAGCGAGTGGCGGTGCCGGCGGGCGATCCGGGCGAGTGATGGGAGGCGAAGACGGGGAGCGGGGCGAGTGGTGCTGGCAAGTGGCACTTATCAACTCGCTCAATCAGTACCTCTGCGGCGCCGCCCTCATAGGCACTCAGTGGGTGCTCACAGCCGCTCATTGTGTCACGAATATCGTGCGATCTGGCGACGCTATATACGTGCGAGTCGGCGATCATGACTTGACGAGGAAGTACGGATCACCCGGCGCTCATACTCTGCGAGTGGCCACCACTTACATCCATCACAACCACAACAGCCAAACCCTGGACAACGATATCGCATTGCTTAAGTTGCACGGGAAAGCCGAACTTAAGGCTGGGGTGTGTCTAGTTTGTCTACCGGCACGAGGAGTCAGCCATGCGGCGGGCGAACGCTGCACTGTCACCGGTTACGGTTACATGGGTGAAACTGGTCCTATTCCGTTACGCGTCCGAGAAGCCGAGTTGCCCATCGTCAGCGACGGCGAATGCATTCGCAAAGTCAATGCCGTCACAGAGAAGATCTTCATCCTGCCGGCCAGTTCTTTCTGTGCTGGCGGTGAAGAAGGTAACGATGCGTGTCAAGGCGATGGAGGTGGACCTCTGGTCTGCCAGGATGATGGATTCTATGAGCTGGTAGGTTTGGTCTCGTGGGGCTTCGGCTGTGGCCGTAAGGACGTGCCCGGTGTCTACGTTAAGGTGTCTTCGTTCATCGGTTGGATCAATCAGATCATTTCTGTCAATAATCTATAGCGATAAATCTTTACATACAGAGTTAGTGTAGCGAATGTTTACAGGTGAATTTGTAGTCGAGTATCTATTTTTTAGTCGATTGAATTTGATTTTTTAGAATCAAAGGAAAGTGGATATTTTTAGGACAATTACTTTTCATTTTAGTACTGAGTGTTACTGAAAAAATCATAATATTAATTATTATGCATTAATGTTTTCTATATAAAGATTGGATAGTGATTACAAAGTTAACCTGTTTACGTTTTGCCTTACGACAAAGACCTAAAAATTTTGAAAATATGTGACACAAAGCATTTATCTAAGAGTTGAAATATTAAAAAAAATTAGACAATCTTACAAAACTCGATGTATTATTCAAAATCAACCCTAACTTATCGTTGAAAGATAAAAAACAGTAGTAATTTCATTTTTGCATAAAAATTAATTAAATATTTTAATTCAATAAATTATAATTTTAATAGACATCTTCCCTCTGGATAAATGCTTAGTGAGACTGCATTTTTGCGAGTTAAATGAAATTATACAGAAAAAATAAAAATATGTAGACGGGCTACATATTGTAAACTGTATATAATTATTTTCCAAGTTTACAATTTAAAAAAATATTTGCTCAGTAAAATGGTGCCAGGGAATAAATTGCACATTAAAAAAAGAGAGCGCAATTATTATTTCCATAAAAATACTAATTGCATATCAAATGTACACCGTTCAGGTTCACAATCTCCAGTGCAATCAGATCTTTCAGTCCTAGAAACTCCCAAAATCCATAATGTCCAGTCTTAAAAAGTCTCTGTGCAATTCGACCTCATTGTCGAGCAGTTAAGGTGCTTGCCTTAATGCTGTGTCTCAGGGGTCCGTGGTTCGATTTTAAAAATTGACTTTTCATTGTTGGCTCCGGTCTGGATCTGGCAAGTGTCCTGCCTCAGACATAAATTGCTCATTCCATTCATCTACAGTTTGTATTTATTTGAATGAATGAATGAGTACCAATGGATCACATCTTAATTTCACACACTTTACATTCTTATACAATCCCTTAAGGAAGCCTACAGTTAGTAGCCTGTTTTTTACTAGAAAAGTATTTTCCGCTCACAAAAGAAAGCTGGAAATAGATTTCGTTTAGAAAACCGAATTTGTTTTTCAAACACATTACCTAATAGGGAATATGCACATTTTTTTAAATATTTTCATACGATAAGTTATATCGTTATATAACCGTAAAAAAATATTCAGCGCCAAAAAAATTGGTAAAAAACAGAAATTTGGTAACAAAAAAAAAGTTAAAATTAACTAACAGCTACGGGCACTTTAAACACCCGCCCTTTTGGCGCGCTTGTCGTGACGTCAAAGTCTACAATACAATCAAATGTTAAAAATCACAAACATATACATACGCTTGTTGACATTCCATAGACTTTGACGTCACATTCGATCTGACCGTTTAAAGTATTTTGAATTTCCCAAATTTTTATGCACTTTTTAATAATTATTTTCTTAACGAAAAAGAAATAATATTAAAAAATAATTACATAGACATAATTCTAAAGCAAAAATTTTGATAAAAAAATATATTTAAGCCTTTTTTGAAGTAGACGCATATTCCCTATTACATTAAACGCATTTAATTATGAGCCTATCTAATTTTTGGTAGAATCCTAGAATATCTTTTTTTAAAAAAAACGTAATTATGCAATTAACTACTACCCATTTTTTCTATAACCATATATTATGAATAGTCCAAGAAAACTTATTAACAAATAAAAATTTGAGTAGCTCTGGGCCATTTTTGGTATAAGTTTCTTGAAAATATGAAATATCGATGGGTGAAAAATTTATTTAAATCCACACTGTAGAAAGTAAGAAAAAAATTAAAAAAGTGTTTTTTATAAATTATACAAAAATGGTAAAAGTTTTAAAAAAAGTTTCAGACGAAAATTGTAAAGAATTTTGTTTTACATAAATATGTTCATGTTACTTTTATTTGCTAAAATTAACAGAGTTAGGGAGGATAGAAGATCTAAGGGTTGATAGGAACATTAAAAAAAAAAATCACAAAACAAGCCTATCTCCTAACCTCCCTAATTTGTTAATTTTAATTTTAGCGCAAAAAGTAATATGAACATTTTTATTTAAAACTAGCTGAACTCGGCCACGCTTCGCTGCGGCCCATACGGCGCGGGGCGGCGCGGCGTGCGCATGGGGCGCGTGGTACTGGACACTGCTTATATATAATGCTATTTATCGTAGCGTGATGTTATATAGCCTATAGCCTTTCTCGATAAATGGACTATTCAAAACATAAAGAATTTTTCAATTCGAACCAGTATTTCCTGAGATTAGCGCCTTCAAACAAACAAACTCCAGCTTTATAATATTAGTATAGATTAAATTAAATTCTCTACAATATTTCTCTGAAGCTTTTTTTTCAACTCCTACCATTTTTTTATAATTTGGAAAATATACTTATTTTTATTTTTTCTACTCTTCGACAGGGTGGAATCAATTTTTTTTTTTCACTCATTGATATTAATTTTCTAGAAAATGCTCCTGAGCGATTCAAATTTTTATTTGCTGATAAATTTTCCTACCCATTAAACGTGGATTCCTTTGAAAAAAAAAATGGAAAATTATTTCCATTAATGTGTTCATGAAAAAGCATTTTATTGGAAAATACAAATGATTTTAAGCTTCAAGTTAGGATTAACGTAGGGACTATAACATAACATTAGCGTCTTCTTAAGCGTTGTAAGTTTTAAATGTAAATAAAATTCTATTTTTAAGATTAAGTTATTATTTATTTTTATTTATTTAATTTATTTCACCTATTACGTATTCTCCCACCACTTTTAAATCAGATCTTTACGTTTAATTTTTATACCCAATGAAATTAAATCAAAACAGGACTGCATTTTATTGCACAATTTTCTAGTTTTAGTATGAAAAACCAAACAATAAATTTTATTATTTTACTATACGAGGACGTGCGCTTAGTGTTTAGTTATTTCTTTAATTTAAAAAAGGCTATGGTGTCAAATTAAATTGTAAGTACTGTCATTTTATTCATTTTATTTTATTGGTTATTTCGCGCCATAAGTTACTTTATTTTAATGCATAGAGTACTATTGAAACCTCTCTGTAAAGGAAGACATGTAAATAAATCTATATTGTCTATACCCTTGTACGATTAACTTATAAGCTAACATTTTTTAATAAAAAACAATTTCGTGACTTTTACTCACTGATGCTGTATTTGTAATATATTTAAGTATTTTCATTTGATGCTAATAAATACATACAGTCAACGCGTGTTTTTATTTCAATAAAAATTACCAAAATAAAGATTCCCAAATGATGTGTACTATATAAATAAATAAATATACATAAACACATGTCTACAGGATCTTATTTCATATACAGCAGTTACAGTATGTCCTACCCGGCCACAGCATACAAAAATATTGGCCTCCGGTCCACTTCCTAACTTCTCCGTTTTCAACGTTGTCCTGATGATAGATGCTGGCCAAGAGCAAACCTATCTATAATAATTAAAAAAAACTAACTTGTCCATTTCCAACGTTGTCCTGATAATAGATGCTGGCCAAGAGCAAACCCATCTTTAATTAAAAAAAAACTTCCAACTCGTCCGATTCCGACGTCCCACTTCCTAACTTGTCTGTTTCCAACATTGTCCACTTCCTAACTTGTCCGTTTCCAACATTGTCCACTTCCTAACTTGTTAATTTCCTGAATCGATCTTTTCTTATTTCGTCCATTTAATCCCCACACCTAATGAGTCTTTTCCTATTTCGTAAAAAAAATTTTAATTAAAAAGCCATTGCCATTGTAGACGAATGAGGGAGTGGACAACCATGGAAACGGACAAGTTAGGAAATGGTCAAATCGACCGGCGGGAAATGACCCATGAAAAAAGAAAAAAAAACCCTCAGTATTTAAGAAATATGTGTTTATTAGCACACATAGCTACAGTAGTCTATAATAATATACACATGTCTCTATCAAACAAATAATAATTAAATCTAAGTATCATAATGACCATTGCTAAAATAATCTAAAGCCTTAAAATACCTTTTACAAACGTCTATCAGGAACAAAGTCACAGTAAAAAATCTAGTTTAAAAATGTTTTTGAGGAAACCAAATATCCATTATTTTTTTCTTTCACTATTGCTAATGGGCTAATTGCTAATTGGTGGTTCTAAAGAATGGGTGGTTTTACTTGTAAAAATAGAAAATATAAGAAAACTTAGTATGAAGAAACATTTTGAAAATAAAGTATCCAAATAGAAACAACAAATAGGGGATCGGACAGTAATCAGATTAAAATCTAAAATGTACTTAGAAAGAAAATATATATTTTTTTACGATTATTTATCGAATAATAATTTATTATAATTCATTTAAATATTTTTAAATGAAGAAATAAAATTTTATTATTTACAATATTTTTAATCTATCCTGAAACACCAATCACAGTGCGTGACGTCATTTGTGGGCAATCATTGTCTTGTGCCAATGCAGCTGTTTTGTTATGATATGACCACAAATGACGTTACGCGCTCTCAGATGAACTATCGTGGCGTTTTGGCGGCATTTTCAAACAAACAATATTAAAACATGATTTTGAGTACCTAAAGGGCTATAAATAAATAAAATAGTATTTTTTATGGGAATAAATATCCATGAAGATTAATTTAAAACACTTTCTGAAAATTTGTCCGGTCCCCTATTATACTCTCGTATATTTTTACTATTGCCACACTTACACACACGTACAGAAGACTTAAAAGGTACAATATTCTAATCAAATTGTAAAGTACAGAAAATATATAAAAATAATTATTTTAAAAACTAGAAAGTTATCAGCAATCATAGCAATAGGCATACAGAAAAATGTATTAAATATTTTTAAATTAACTTCAAGTACAATTTTCTTTCATAATTCATTAACTAGTCGATAAAGATGTTTTTTCCAACATTGTCGTGATTAAAATGTCCGTGCGATTAATTCAATGAGGACTTAAAATATCGAACTTGCTAAGTTTAAGTAGCTTATCTAAAATTATATGCGATCTAAGGTCATACTATCTCTAAGTATTTTTCATACTAGCTGCACGCTATGATGTCCGATTTGACATTTATCCGCTCTTGAAGTTTTTTACACATTAATATCTACGTTTAAAGGAGAAAATTTTGTTCGATAAAAAAAAAAACAATTTAGATGCAACTCCATTACATATATATTTTTTCTATATTAAAATGACGTCACTGTGTCAAAACGGTCATCGTAGCGTGCCGCTAGTGTAACGAAAGTTATTGACTCAGTACCAAACTAACGTTTGATCCAATATTACTATTCAGTCGCTTGTCCCATTAATTTGGACAAACGTTTGATCCAATATCAAAGGAAAACTATACCTCTCTCTGCAATAAGAACCCTCGCCTGCCACAATCTCGCTCCCCCCTCCCTGCTATAATTTGATCCGATATATAGTGGAGTCCTTTATTAAAATTTGTCACTTATGCCACTCGCACATTAAATTTTCGTCTTTTCATAATATAAATTCTACGCCCCTAGCGGCCAGCAGTTAGGGCCTAGCCTAGTTACAAACAATATATATTTCTTTTACTTTATACTGAAAACTCATTTGTATCAACGATTTTGTAAAACAACTGTTTGATAGCCTCCAATTGGTTAGTTTAGTTAGTAACAATCGCTTTCGGCAGTACACACTACACGTCATTACTACATGTAAAGACATATTTTTCAGTTAAGACGCTAATAGCGTTTTACAGAAATTCTATAAAAGATGTCGCTAAACAAGTTTTATATTTCGTCACTATCGAGGTAATAAAACAAAATAAAATGAAAAAATATTCCAACGACTTGCATTAATCTAGAAAAAGATTCTAGATAAAAATAAAAGCTCGTAATAATGCATAATTTACAAAGACTAGGGCCCAATAGAGACAGCAATATGGCACTAGCCACATATCACCATAATGAGGGTTTTCTGAAACGGTCTACGTGAGATGGCAGGACTGTAGCGTCAGGTCCAATGAACTGTCAAAATACATACGCGAATTGCAATTTTCTATATATTTTTTGGTTCAACACAATAGAATTTCAATAATTTATGTTTAGTACTCTGTGCTATCTGACAGCTGTTTAGACCTGACGTCTACGAAGCGCCGCCTGGTGGCAGAAAAAGTATCGAAACTGTTACGTTATTTGGTCTCTTAATGTTGAAAACTATCTATAGTATTGAAAGTAGCAGAAGCTAATTGAAAAGGTTTTGATAAAACGAAGATATAAATGATTTTTCAAAACAGCCATCTTAGCGAGCCTTTAGTTAAAGTTTGCGTGGGCAGACATTGGAAATTTCCGAGACATCTTCTCGTCCAAAATTCAACAATGTGTGGCTTCGTAACGAGGTCCCTAACTATGGACCTCGTAAGAAAGCTCAACGTCCATACAAAGAGCTGTGCTCTGGGTTACCCTACTGCGAAATTAGGGCCGACGCAAATTGTATAACGGCATGGCAAAGAGTTTAATTTTTTAAATTGTATCTTGTACCTTAAGTGCTTTCAATATAATTCAAGTTTCATTACATCACGCTTAGAAATGGCGCAGCACGCCGATTGTTGCTATGAATACTATAGTGAAAAAAATTCAAATATTTATCCGTGCCGTCCTCTAGTTTGGGCCGACCCTTATGGGGGAGCCATGACCAGCAGTGGGCGTCCTCAGGTTGAGATGAATTTTTACATTCCATTAAAACACTTTTCACTGTCAGTCCCTTGTGGTGGGTTATTTGTTCTACTGTCTGGCAAAGAGACATAGTCAATTGACACTGTTGTTCCGTTGGACGAGAGGCCTCTTGAGCGCACAAGAAGATGGCGCCGGCAGCTTCGAGGGCTTCCGCATTAATGTTGAGCGTTCTGCATTCTCTTTTCCGTCCATCTGTTTCGAAAAGACAAAGAAGAACATTACTTACAACATTATACACAAAACTTTACAAAACATATGAACAATAATTTATTCAATCTTTATTGACAAAGAGGAAACCTTATACACTTATACAAAACTAATTGACGTCCACGATTAAAAATAAAAAATATAACGCCCAACAAAATATATAAGCAACAATTTATTCAATCTTTATTGCTGTTATATACGGTATATTTACCAGGCGATGGATTTTCAGTACTTATTTTCTGGATGAATAGTACCCTATGTCCTTATCCTTATCCCTGTATCCTTGAAAATGTGTATGCAAAATTTCATGATAATCGGTTGAGTACTTAAAGCGTGAAAAGGTAACAGACAGACAGAGTTACTTTTACATTTATAATACATTTATTTGTCCGAATTAGTGATTTTCATAAAAAAAGATTGACATTTTTTAAATGTACTAGTCGACGGCCAGGATACAGTCTATCTCTATTTGATAGTAAGTGGCTACCGACACCTATAGAAATAAGCGATGCCAGGTGAGCTGCAAGTGCGCTGCCAACCTAAAATATTACAAAAAAAGAATAAGGGGTGGGAGGTTCAGGCATCCCTTACTCGTAAACCACAGGTCTTTTTTTTTCACGATGGTGAACCTACCCTTTCAATGTAACTTTAAATTTGGCACTATTCATTGTAAAAATCAAATCATTGACGCGCCCACTGGATGAGTGGTTAAAGTGCTTGTCTTAACGGTCTGTCGTAGGGGTTTCGGGATATATTCCCAGCAGGGCTAACTATGCAAATGAATTTTTTTCAAAGTTGGCTCTGGCCTGAATAAGTACTGGCAGGGCACACTCATCCCCTTACAGAAGACCACCATGAAATAACAGCATGTGTGTTGGTGAGTGAGTAAGGGATACCAGAGCCTATTTCCTTATGCCTTTTTAAACCCTTATTTTAATCCTACTATGGTCAGCAACACCTGTGGTGTTGCTTGTTTTATAGGCGACGATAGCTACCTACCATCAAGTGGACCGCTTATAATAATGATTGTAAAGAGATACACAAGTAAATTAGATAAAATTTAATTTTAAAAAAATCAGAGAACATAATTTACCTGGTCATAAATATCCGTATCTGAGTTGCTCTTAACCACAGAAGGCGGCGGCGGCGGTGGTGGTTCAACGACAGGTCCGTTGGAGGTGGGGGAGGAAGCCGTATCCTCATAAACACTCGTCACTGAACTCGACTCCACCGATTCCTCCGAGTCTTCGTCCAAGTCAATCACCGAGCATTCCAGTTCCTGTCGCATCAACACATGCAAACTTGTCTTAGTACAGTCTCGAGTGTACCTCTCCATGCATATTCTTCAACTCACTAACCATTTCATTTAATAATTACTATTGTACAAACACGCTACTAAAAATATTTTATTGAAACCAAAAAGTTGCCAAAGACAAAAAGTTTTTTCTTTGAGTTTACTCATCAAAAATCTATTTTCATATAAAGCCCCCGGTATGGAAATTTTATGAGGAGTAAAATTAATACAAGCGTTAACTAAAAAGCGTTATGATCAACTAAGCAGTTCGATCCAAATCCGCCGCGCTTCAGCTAATTCTATTGTATAGTATTTTCATTGTATGATGATATGCGTGACAGTTCGTAACTGACAATTTTAGTGATGCAACCTACCGACATTTAATCGATTGTTTGAAAATATCGAATCAGTTGTCAAAACAAATGGATTTACCGATTTTAGATTTTAGATTTTACCGATTCTACCAATTTTAGATTTTCAGATTTAGAAATAAATTCTTAAATCTTAAAAAACAGGTTACGTTAAATAAATTATAGAATACAATGTAGTCTGTTTAAAATATTAATTTATATATTCATTACTGTCAGAAGTCGAAACTTGACAACTCGTATCAGACTCAAACAAAATTTACTTTTGTTTTATTGTTATTATTAGTCAGCTTTAGTTTTACTATCAAAATACGATGTTTTTAAAAATATATGGAATAGAAAAGTATTCGTTAAATCTCCGAATATCCAATGACAAACATAGAGTACTTTCGATATATCGAATATAAGTGAATATCCCTAGTGTCAATCCCTATTGACACAAGTTCCGTTCCACGCGTTTGACACTTTTAAAATACATGTTTTTTATTATAATAAATTAATAATAAAAGTGATAATTCCTTTTGTGTTTTTTCAAAATCAAAATCAAAATATTGATTTATCAATTAGGTTTCTCCAAGAAACTCTTATGATCGTCATTTGGAATTACCAGTTAAATTTAAATTTACCAAGGTTTCGGAAAAAAAGCCATGACGATCCTGAGAAGAAACCCCGAAAGAAAATCAGGATACTATTCTTTTTGTCATCTTTACAATATAAAAAAATTACAATAATTATAATCATACACTTAATACCTAAGGTAAATATACAATACTAAGCATTTTTCGAATAGATAATTTTTTTTTTCATATATGTGTTTGTTTAATTGTTATTCTTTTTGTGCCGGTTTTTTAAAAGTTGAAAACAGTATGCGTGACATGAAAAAGTGAGAACTGTCACGCATATCATCATACAGTGAAAATACTATAGTATTATAGATAGCACCATCAATATTGTTATATTTTTGGAGTTCACCAAGCAGTTCTACCCAAATCCGATAGATGTCGCCGCTTCACCTAATTCTATTTACATTCTTCCTATTAGACAATCGTACTTATGAAGTAAAAATATAAAAGAAGACAGACATGTGACATACGAGCAGATCCAGGGAACCATAAGGATTGGAATGACTGTAATCCATACTATCTTGCATAGTGAGTTGGGTGTCAGAAAACTAGTTTCCTAATGGGCACTCAATAATTTGTTAGGAGAGCAAAAGGCGGATCTACTCTGAAACCCTTCAACGGAGGTAAGCCAACAGCAGTGTATAATATCGTCTTAGGTGATGTCTTTGAACATGACGTAGCATTCCCTAGGATTAAAGATTTAGTCAGCGGTTTAAAGACCCAGAAGCCGCCATGGAAGACTACAAATTGGCCATTTTGGGAACGTCTATTTCAGACTGGAATTACTGCTCCAGGGATTGGTTAGAAAGAATGCAAAAATGCATTGATTGCAAGGGGATAATAATACTTGGAAGAACAATAAAACATAATTTATATATAAACTGGAAATAGTTTTTTATTCCCGGTCATTTTGGTGTGCCCCTCGTAGCAATACAATTATACTGAATCTCATACTCTAAACATTGTCTATCAGTTATTGTTCTCAATATTTTCCATGAGAGTGGGTTCAGTAATATTGATAGCACAGAAACCATCTCCAAGAAAAAATGTATCAGCGCTAATGCATCAGTATATGGACTTACCTGACGCGCTTCGGCGACGCGCTGACGGTATCTGGCCAAGAGGCGTTCGTGTGGGGAGGTGGAAACCAAAGCGCGAGGGTACCGAAGCTCTTGACGCAGAGGAGTCCCTCCTGAAATATGCACAATCAGCTAGTTGAAAAACTGGTTTATTAGTTGGTGTTAACGCCTCTTCAATCTGTTTTATATTAATCATACAAATTTGTAAGTAACTTTGCTGTTTGTTACCTCTTTACGCCTTAACTACTCAACCGATCAACCAGAAAAGGACATAGTGTACCTTTCATCCAGAAAAAAGTACTTTCCCAGGCGGATCATATAAAAAAATCTATGACAGCAATAAAAATTTAATAAATTATTGCTCATATATTTTGTCATGCATCATATTTTTTATTTTTCAAGTTGGACGAAGTCGCCGGCACCAACCTTTGCCTTAACGCTTACCTGGGGCCTTAGACAAAGCACGAAATGAATGGGACGAACGAATGAGGGGGTGATTTAGCGACGGCATAATATGTCAATCTCATAAATTTTATTGTTTTCGAACTTCGTTATCGTTTTTAAAATGTTACTTTGTCTAAGACCCCTCCTTAGTTGCTTGCCTGCCTTAACGCTTTGACTCAGAGGTCCCGGGTTCAATCGGCGGCAGGGCCGAGTTTGGAAACGAACTTTTCATAATTGGCCCTGGTCTGAGTCTGGCAAGTAGTGGCAGGGCACACTGCGTTTCCCAGTCGTTTGGGCAGCCCGTGTGGCGGCAGTGACATCCTCATAGAGAATACCACTGTGAAAATACATATATGTGTGCTTGTTGTGTTGCAGAGAGGGAGAGCAAGGGATGCCAGAGCCAATTTCCCTATCTGTTCCTAATCATTTATCCTTAATCCTATTATGGTTTACAGCGCAGTCGCAGCACCTGTTGCGTTGCTTGTATTATAAGCGATCGTCAACCAATCTGTCGACCATATACCGATTTTATTTTTCTATAAACTGATAGTAAAAATATATAAATAAATAATAAATAAATCGACAAGACTAAACACACCAATAAGGTTATATGCAAGATTTTTGCAACTGATTGCAGTTTTAAATATTTAAAACAGCTGCAATCAGTTTCGAGCAGTTGGAAGCCCATTTTGACGCGCTTACTCTTCTGAGGTGATGACGTCCGTGTCTGCGACAACATAGGGCGACACCATCGCGACACAAATAATCTGATAAATTTATCAAAGTTTTGCAGTTCTTCTAATTATAATATGGAAAAGGACCGAAAAACATTTTACAAGTATTGTATTGTACCTATGTGCAAAAGTTCTATGATAAATGTATCAGATAAAGTTCTATGATAAATGACAGATCTCCTTGTCCCTTACCATTGGTACAAGCTTAGTTAAGTGGACGGTCAGCTACGCCTTTTTTATAAAAAAATCAAAACAATCAATCAAAAGTTAGCTATTGTTTCAAAGTTATTTTTTTTTAATTATTAAATAGGTGATTGAATTAAGATGATATAACTTAAAGACATTGTATTTAGCATGTATAATTGTGAAATAAAATTTGTTTGCATAGTATAATTCAAGCATTTTGTGTTAAGTGCATAATAAAAGCACACTTATAATATCCACACAGAAGGCTTAAAATCGCTTAATCACACGTTAACGTTACACGTTATTAAATTTTTCGTTATTAAATATAACGTCAAATTAGACCTCTAACGAGTGTGCCTGTTGGCCGGGTGACTAAATTTCTATGATATCTAAATTCTAACATAAATTTAAAACAAAACGTAAATCTATGTTGGGAAACCGTTTACTCTGGATTCCCAGCCGTAGAAAGCCAGCAGCAGCGGTTCACATATAGGCAGTCAAACTGCTTACAGGGGTTGGCCATTTAGACCAACCCCTATAAACCAGTTTCATCACTCACCAGTGGGCGAGTACACCTTAAACTCCTTGACGAGATAACTCGTCTGCAATTCTGCCTGTTTCTTCTCAACCTCCTCTGTTTCCACTCTGTACTGCTCGAAATGATGTTTCACCGAATCCAGAGTGGACGATTGTTCATGTCGATGAGAAGCGGTGGTCGCCAGTAGTGTTTCCATGGTGGAACCTACCGTCGATAGCTCTTCCACCGTCGTAGTAATATTAACCTGTACCGATTATACAACATTTTAACAAGGTTTTTCATTTTCCCTAAAATGAACTGAAATTCAGCTTCCCTAAAATTCAGCTAAGCTGAATTGAGCTGAATAAATGTAGTTCAGCTTTTTGTCCATAGAAAACAGCAGTTTTAAATGGAGTTGAGTACGAGTCCGTTCAGCTTTGGCGCCACAAAGGCGAAAATGAGAACAAGTGTGTTTTATAATTGTTAACAACGGTGAACAAAGTTGTTTCCATTAGTTACTTCTTAAGGCGTATCGCCCAAAAAGTGGTTTTCATTTATATTTCAAATCATTGGTTACTTCTAATAATAATAAAATTAAAAAAATATTATTATTCAAAAATAATCCTGTCACAGAGAAGTCTGCGTTCAACAGTGGAACATAGTTTCTGATAAGAACAACAAAATCTCACCTGAATATTGTCAACCAGAGAATCCACCGCTTGTTTGGTCTCCATCGCAATTCTCTCTCTATCTATCTCCACTTCGCGAATTAATCGCTTCTCGCTCTCTTGTTCACTCTGTATTATCTCTTTCTTCTCCATCTGGAATAATCAACGAGAAGCTTAAGAGAGCTCTAAAGTAATCATAACAGACGTTACAAATTAAATTAAAAATCATTTATTTCAAACAACACAGTTATAGTGGGTGTACATAAAAAAAATCTTACTAATCTAACTTGTTAGTCGGAGAATTATAATAGTAATAGTAATAGACATCATCTTACCCCTCGTCTGTTTCAAGGTCAAAACCAATAAAATGAGTGAAATAAAAAAGGAACAAAGTGTTTCTACAGTTCGGTCAATTCGTTCGATAAATTGTTGTACAAATTTCAACTTTATCCAGAGAGTATTAAAGTTTAAAATCGAGTGCAAGTCGGTCTGGGCCAAGTTACGTGCCGGGTACACATTCGCGGAGTTGCGCAGATACGTGCCGTGAAATTGTTGTGCAAATTTCATTAAACTTAAAATCGAGTGCAAGTCGGTCGGGCCAAGATACCTGCCGCGTAATTGTTGTACAAATTTCAACTTTATCTAGAAAGTATTAATGTTTAAAATCGAGTGAAATATGAAGCAAGTCGTTCTGAGCACAGACCTGCGCCTGCGACAACTTCACTCAGCTTACTCAACTCGACTTCACATGACGCAGTCTGTGTGGGACATACGAGAGGTTGATATGTATGAAAATATATTTTTCTAAACTAGTTCTAAATATTATAAAGTAGACACAAAATTTATGTAGACTGGGTCCGATTTCACTAATTTAATTAATGATGACTTCAATAGTAATTAATAATACATTTAATAATACATGTACATAAATCATCCTAGATTACGAAAGTATTGATTTAGATGATTAATATGATACATTTGTCATCATATTTCAATCTGGTAGAATCGAAATGTTTTGATTGACTCATTTAAACAAAAAACGGTTATTATTTATAATAGTTAAACATATAACCTCGCGAACTATTAACATGGTAGAACATTGTTTTATGGACCATAAATAGTTTTCGCAGCGCCCGTCAATTAATGACTTTTATAAGCACATTTTCGATACCTTGGGTTACACTAGATATTGTAATTTTCGTTGGGATCCCAATTTTTTTTGAAAATAAAATACAGCCTATGATACTCATTGATAATGTAGCTTTCTACAGGTGAAAGAATTTTAAAAATCAAATCTCTCTCCTTTATAATATTAGTGTAAAAGTGTAGATTAATAAAGCAATAATAAAATAATACACAATAACATTCAATAACAGTAATACACGAGAATTAAAAACATCACAGCCGTCCATAAGTTTACACATCGAATGTGCAAGTCCGTGAACCGACCAAGAAGCATCTTTAGGACCCCCGCACCTTGCGCATAATGAATGCAGTCCTTTTACACAACACCATCATCGTCTCAGCCGTAAAATCCCCTGCTGGAGATAGATTTCCCCTATAATTTTCCAATAGGACCGGTCTGAAGCAGCCTAGATCCACCTTCAATCACACACCTACCTAGATGGATGTACATAATTGTATGGAAACATTCATTTTCTAGAGAATGAATGTTTGTAGATGTTTGGACTAATAAAACATTAGGTTCAGGCAACACTACAAAGCGTTTTCACTTAGTGACTGATTTTAGGGAACAGACACAAGGGCACATTGAATACTATCGCGTTGGTCACACCACAAGCGACCTCGCAAAGTAGATGACTAATTAGTCACCAAGCGAGTAGTGTAGCGAACGAAAGTGTTATATTGGCTAGTGAGTTCACAATTTACAACGGAACAAATTCTAATAGTGATTTCTTAGAGAAAGACATATTTTTCTGTTCACACCAAAAGACTGCGCGAAAGTGAACCGTGTGTTACCAAGCTAGGCGTCTCGTATGTGACCATTTATATCTTGTACACAAGCGCAGCTCCTAGCTTAGCACGTATAGTGTGACCTTAGGCTTAGATTGCATACCTCGAGATGATCCTTGGCCCCATGCAACGCTTCCACTATTTGATGGTTCAAGTGTTCCACGAGCTGGACTATGCTCCCGCGGACAGCTTCAATCTCGGTGGAAATTGCGCTCATGCCTGTCATTCACAAATAGATATAGTACAAACGCATACATTTGCTAGTGTCCAACAGTAACCGCCATCCTATGGACGGCTGAAGGCCAATAACAGCAGTTATGCTGTTGTGTTTCGGTGAGCAAGTAAGAGTGCCAGAAAGGGATTGAGACCCGGGACGGCTCGTATCTTGAAGTCTCGGCATTTTGGGTCGAAACTAGAGACGAGACACTGTAGTTTAAATTGTATGGCAATCATGTTATTTTCAAAACGAGATAAATATATAATACGAGTAACTTGATCTCCTTTTTTTATTGAATCAGCAAAGAATTCTATAATTCTACTAGCGGTCCGCCCCCGGCTTCGCCCGGCGTACAATTTTTATATAACCTAAAACATTCCGCGTTTATCCCTCTTTCCATTAGCGAAAACCGAATTAAAATCGGTCTACCCGTTCACGCGTGATAGGGATTCATTTTTATATATAAGATATTTAATTCATAATTATAATCATATAACGTATTGTGATCATTATTTATTGATGTAATTGACATTATGTTGACTTTTTGGATTGTTCTTAGTTTAATTTTATTGTTGTTTGATGTAATTTATATTATTTGATATTACTTGAGTTTTGTAATTGACTAGGTTTTAAGGGTGCATTCTTCTCGTCCAATTTGCTTTTTAATTGGTAATTATATGAAATGATTGGTAATTGTGTAATTTTTAAACTTTTAACATAGATAATATGCAACATATACAGCTGTATATGTTGCATATACAACAAATATATATTTGTTTGTGTGACATGATCAATTTTTGCTATGCTGTTGGTATTACTATCAAATAAAAATAAAAATAAATTATATTATTTATAGACTTGATGAATAGATTACGTGTACTGCGTATATTACGGCATTACGTGTATTAATCATTAAATAATACAATAATGTTTAAAAGTGCCACATTAATATAATAAAATACGTATTGGAATGGATCACAGTTGAAATTTTCAAAAATCCTGCTATAAAATAAAACTACATTCCAAATTTCAGATACATTACCTTGATCTAAATCGGTAATATATTTGTCTAAATGTCCGTCACACTGCTTTTGACAACTCTCCCATTCTTCTACTTCTCTTTCTACCACGTCTATTTCTCTTCTGTGCGCTTCCAACTCCGCTTGATGCATCTCCATTTGGCACTCCATTTGCTTGTCCAACATCTCTTTCTCTTTTTGCATAACTTGCATTTTCTCTTCAAATCTGTGGAATCGTCATTTGAATCAACTTTTATCATTTTATCGACACTTATAACAGTCAAATGAACAGTTTTAAGTAGATTTTTATAATATAAGTTGAGATAATGTATCCAGGAATATATGTATATTTATAAATACTTATACAACCTAACCAATTAAATTAAAATAATAAATGAAATAGTAGCAGGGCACACAGCGTTTCGCAGTCACTATCCCATTACGATTGTGTTTCAGTGAGTGAGTAAGAGCTGCTAGAACCCTATCTTTTTCTAATTCTGTATCCGCTAAGCTTAGCAGCGCACTTGGCAGCATCTATGACATTGCTTGTGGTAAGGCGATGGTAGCGACCTACCATTAACAAACAAGGAATATCTACAAAATATGCAACTGTGACGTTAACTATGGTGCGTTATATCGTGTTAATTGAAATAATAATTAAATTGTGATATTTCTATATCTGTATCAACATATTATGTTTTTTAATTCGTTCGTGAGCGAATGAAAGCGTCATTCAGAACGACAATGCAGATTCACTCGTTCCGACTGGTCCATGACGAGCACGCTGCATCCAGAAAATTAGGAAAACAGCTGTTTGAGCTTCCTGATATCCACGAATCTACTTTACAAAATCTCATATTTGAGCGTAGATACTGGGAACCGGTGAACTGAGGTGCGAGGTGAAGTCTCAACGGGGCTGTGAAGAATGCAATCAAGGTGAGTCTGCATGTTGTTTTTTATTGGCCGACGTCGAGTTAAGGAACATTGTCTTTTTAGCCATTGAGGGTTCTTGTTTGATAACTAATTGTAAAAGAAAAATTCCTTTTTTATTGCTGGATATGAAAGGCGGTTATGATTGTGGATAAGGGATCGTTTTATCCGAGTGTAGCGTAGCAACCAAAGATTTTGGGCACGTGCCACACTTTATGTATACTTATTTTTTTAAGACGACAGAAGAATATATGAGGAAAGGATAATCTAATTTAGCGCGCTACCTGCGATTGAACGCTTCGGTTTCTGCGGAGACGTGACTCTGGATGCGCTCTTCGAACAAGCGCCTTTCTTCGTCCACCCAGTGTTTCAATCGCGCTGAAAACTCGGCGCGCTCTACCTGCAGATTTAGTGCGGCCTGCTGGAAATAGTCTTCCCACCACTCCTTGAAGCTCGTCATTTCCTGTGCAACGCGTCAATTTTCTCATAACAATTCCATAGCATACTAATATTATAAATGTGAAAATAACTCTGTTTATACAGTCTGTTACCTTTTCACGCCTAAACTGCTCAATCTAACCATACACATTGTAAACCTATATTCAGCAAATAATAATCATTATTATTCCTCATTTATCTGTCCATTAGTATTTATTAATATCATGTAACGAACATGTTCGATAATTACGATTGAGTAAAGAAAATTAAGTAAGATAATGAGACAAAACATGTTTTAAGTACCCTGCGTGGCATCTGCGGTGTGGCCTCGACCTTAGCTTTATAAATAAGCCCATGCTTGCTAAGTGAATTGATAACACGAAAGGCGTCTTGTTTTACTAATAAAACAATTTCTTCTTTATATTCTACCAATAACTGAAGCATAAGAACAAATTAGCATAAGCTTTAGACGGACTATACCGACATATGGTATAATGGTAGGGCACACTGCATTTTGCAGTCATTCGTGCAGCCCCCATCAACCATCAAGTGAGCTTTTCCCTAACCCTTCCAATCCCTTATCATTAATCCTGCTGTAATCGGCAGCGTACTTGCAGCACATTTAGAATTGCTTGTGTTATAGGCGACGGTAGCCGTGTACCGTGCAATAAGTGGACCGGCAGCCTGCCTGCCGATCTGATCTTAACATAAAAAAAAGTGGACCGTCAGCCTGACTGTCGATCTTAACATAAAAAAGTCATTTACCTGCGCGCGAGCTTGCATTCTTTGCGAGTTGGTGTCGAGACGCGCAAGGCGCGCGTCGCGTTGTCGACGCGCATTCGTAGATAAAGCGACGTACGCGACGTGAGCGTCGGTCGCGTAAGCGCCGTGTGCCACGCGCAGTGACGTCACGCGTTCGCAGCTACTCGATTGCCATTGACGCATAAACCGGTCTACGGTGGCGACTAATTCGAGCGAGGCCGGGCGACCAGAAGCCTCGGCTACGGCACACATCGCGCGTTCGAGCGCAACGCGCAACCGCTCACCGTACGCAGACACGTCCGAGCGCAGCGTGTCGTAGGCACACGCGCCGGCCGCGCGGACTGCCACGTCGCTGTCTTTGCTCAATTGTTGCACCTGCCATCGAATACAACGTTTGTAAGGGTATATTCTAGTATGAACGACATCGTGACGTGTCCTCACGAATATCCGACTAGTTTAGATTACTTTATGACGGGCACGGTGAATTTGTTGTTCATTTTATAACTAAACTTACTCACTTATTCTTTTTTTTATTAGTAGAATGTAGGTTTTCTCGGCCGGTATCCATATGAGTTGTAGGTTTCCGGAATGATGGCCCAGGTCTGTTGGTAATTCTTCCAAACGTTTCGTCAACAACCGCGGTTGACATCCTCAGTCGTGTAGTCCGTGTTAGAAGAAGAAGTACATCACATCACTGCACCGCAATGCACCAAACTGTGACACACTGCACTGCACTTCACTTCTGCACTCTTTGACTTCTCGAGCGAGACTGATTCGTCGACTGGAATGATTATATAGTCTGTTGGAAGAATTTCCAAGAGACCTGGGCCATCATCCCGGAAACCTACAATTCTCATGTTTTTATTTCTATAAAAAACGCGGATAAAGGAACACAGAAAAGTTAATCACGTTACCGATTAGCTCACGTTTACCGACAGTCGGTGGCAGTGTTTCCACCTTTACAATGCTTACTATAGAAATGTGCTACTTCAAACGCTTTGCGTCAGACGTCGAGGGAAACATTTACGCTCAAGTCGCGCGTCACACATTGCAGCATTTCATAGGCGACCATAGCCTTAAGGTTATGGATGAAATATTTGTCAATCAGTTAACATACACTTTGTCAATTATTATAGATGTAACCCTGGCACATTGTACATTTTGAGACAATGGATTTTGTCAATTTGAACGCTAAATACAAAATTGAAGATCCGCTCTGAAAGGAGATTGCTAACATTTCATTATAGAATATATTTGCCCTAATAGAGGAATACTTAGTCCTTATTTTATGGCAGCGATACACAATCAAGCTCATCATTCAACTGACAGGATACAATTGGCTTTGAATCAAGCCAATACGCTTGAAGCCTTGGTTTGAATTATGTTTATCTTACACACAAGTGTTAGATATTTTTTATTGGTGAACTTCCATTATAAAAAAAAAAACTTTTTTATATTATGTAAATTAAGTAAAACTGTAAAAAAATATTATTACCTCGTCCATTATCTCTGTAATTTTCCGAATTTTGTCATCGATGTTGTCTTTAGTTCGCTTGTGAATCTGATCATTTGTTGTGGCGTGCTTTTCTGTAAATAATAAGCGATTATTACAACCCGGCTCGAAGGGCCTAAAAATACGTAATATAAATCGTATTTCTGGAGACTAAATAACTGTAAGTATATATTTATAGGTACATAATAATAATAATAATAATAATAATTTTTATTTCTTAAGCCAGCATATGTACATTAGAACATTACAACTTATAACAAAGCTAGATGGAATATTTAGGCTTTAAAACACGTACATAGTTAATTGTCCCCTGACCTCCAAGCTAGGCTTGCCTGTGTTTTGAAATGTAAGTAAATAAAATTGGTTACCATCAAGTTTACCGTAGCCTGCCCTTCCATATCCATAAAAAGAAATCGCTCAATTTAATTGCTTTAGTTCGGAAATATATGAAAGTTCTTTAAAATAATTTGAATTGGCAACTTTGTTCAAAATTTGACAGATAACAGTAGTATTTAATCACACCCTAGAAAAGGTTTTATGGAGTTTACTTCTTAAGATTTCATATAAGGCCCTCGGTATGGAAATTTTATGAAGAGTAAAATTAATACAAGCGTTAACTAAAAAGCGTTACGTTATTACACTTTGACATTTGTGCGCCAGGGCTTATAAAAGCAAACGTCGAAAGCTTGTATAAAAAGTGTAGTCCGCGTTAAGAAAATAGTCCGCGTTATAACCTGCCGACGCAGTGACATCTGTTGTCGAGAAAAACAAACTATATGAACTTATAAAACGTAGTGACATCTGTGTATACAGAACGTAACTAACATAAGTTTTGTTGGAACACGTGACATCGGAGCACGGAGCATATACAAAGAGGAGATGGCCTAAACAACTGTGCACTGATTTCAAACTAGGTCCTGACGTCATTTTTTGTGGGCGTGGTCTTGGTCAGTCTGCTGTCGGCACTGGTCACGGTGTGGCGGCGCTTGTTTGTTGTAGACTACAGTCAATTTTCATTGGCAATTTAAGATAATTGGGCGGGGTCTAACTTCCTCCTTGCCCCGCGCAGTAGTCACGCGCCGCTCTATAGAAAAATTCAATAACAACATCTCCTCTTTTTATATGCTCCGTGCATCGGAGTATGCAAAATGTAACTAAATAGTATAAAGTTATTAGGTATCCAGTTATCTATTGACACGAGGAAAATTTTACACATTTAATTTTATATGTTTAAACTTCAGTCATGCGTAGGAGCTGGCGCACACATTTTAAAAAATATATAAATCACTCTTAGTGAGGATACTAATTACACATCAAAATATGTAAATAAAAAGTAATTGTGTTTTTATTGCGATAAGCATACCAATTATACGAAACTACC
Organism: Bembecia ichneumoniformis; assembly: GCA_910589475.2. NCBI lineage: Eukaryota > Metazoa > Arthropoda > Insecta > Lepidoptera > Sesiidae > Bembecia > Bembecia ichneumoniformis. The sequence goes on along the minus strand of OU342539.1, from coordinate 14,739,371 downwards.
TTTTTTTAAATCCTGGTCAAGTAACTCATAGGTAGCATTAATTAGTTATATCATATACAAATATTTTCAACTATATAGATCGGACAAGACGAAAGAATCCGCAATGTGTCTGGTTGAGCGCCAGCAGCTGAAGTCTGAGCATCCTTGTACTAGTTATACGTATATGATCGCAGACTCGAAACACATACCAGTTTGCATACGCAAGTCCTCGAGTGCAGTGGTCAAGCTCTCGGTAAAGGTTTTCAGGATAGTTTGACGGTTGTCGTGAAGCGTCTCAGCCTTCTCAAGGAACGTACGGTTCGTCTCCATGTTTCTTGACTCCAGAGACCTTCAATAATGCAAACAATTATTTATTATTAACGCTTTTTGCTAACCCCCGATGCAAAATAGGGGTCTGTCTGCGGCATCAACCATCAAACGGATGGTCCTATTTAGATTCGATTTTTTGTTTTGTTTTAAAGCTGACGTGATCAAGGTGGTTTTTAGTGTTATTTGTGAAGATCTGTTCAGGCGTTTGAAGATCATCAGCTCATTCCCTATTTGACGAAGGGATCTCACTAACTTACACAGGTTTGATTGATTTGAAATTTAGTGTACTGTTACTTCGGTGGTATTTCCGTGAAATTGTAATCTTGACCTGATGCTGCAGCATCAAGTAGTCTGCAGTACACCCAACTCCTCAACAACTTTTAGCAAATTATAGCTTGTATACACAAAAATAAACAGAAAATATTAAAATCGATCGCTACTAACAGACAAGTGTAATATGGAAGTGAAAAGTTCATTTTTCAAAGTTGAACCTGCCAGGAATCGAACCCGGGAACCCTAGAACAGAGCGTTAAGGCAAAAGCCCCTAACCACTCATCCAATGGGCTCGTCAAGTGCACTGTATTTTAACATTACCTACTCCATTAAAATTGGTGATTAATTTTATATTTTTCATATTGTATGAAATTTTTTTTATACAGTGATAATTTGTTAGCTGTTATCATCATTTCTTTTGTGTCACATAACAACATATTGAACGCTAAAAGTTTAGATCGCAGAATGGATTGGTACGTTTACAGCTTCCAGCATTCTAGATCGGATAGGTGAATGTGTGTTGACATAAGCAAAGAAGTGGAAGGGAGTGGTACCTGCGCGTTTCGACGGTGTCATGCAAGCGGGCCAGGTGGTCGGAGGCCAGGTCGGCCGTGTGTAACAGCGCCACGGCTTGGGCGCTCAATTCCTCTTCTGTGCGCTGGTGCACCGCCACCAGATGGCGCTGCTCCTCCGCTTCGGCGGTGCGCGATTGCAACAGCTGCAAATTCATCACTATTCAATTCAACAGTTTATTGACTATTTTGTAATAAGATTGAGAGACCAAAAATCCACATGATTAAAAAAATTAGGTTTTGCTTTATATTAACTGATTCATGGCGGATGATGCCTCAGGGGCATCATAAATATTTTTTCCATATGATGTTTCGTTGAATCTTTGTGAAATTGTCTCTTGAAAGGTTAAAACTTAGTAAAATTACTAGTATTTTTCCGAGAAATCATGTCTATAGTCACAATCACAAACGTCGTTTGTGAATTATTACTTTATTATGGATTTTTCTAAGATTTCAGTGGTTTAAAGCCTTTTTTACAAGGTTACTTTTATAATAAATAGATACATTAAAAATGACACTAGGTATCAGTGCTTAAAAAAAAACGAAAATTTTACGTTCACGGCAGATGATGCCCGAGAGGCATCACTATCGTCTATGGCGGATGATGCCCCTCCCCGGCATCATGAAAAATTTGTTAGCCGCCACGAGCGTAAGTTTGTATAAAAGGCCGTCGCATTGAATCGGTTAAATTAGACAAACAGGCTGATGGTCCACTTGATGATGGATGACTACCGCCGCCTATAACAAGCGTCACAGGTGCTGCTGATTAAGGATAAGGGAATAGGAAAAAATAGCACACATGGTGTTACTTCACGGTGGTTTTCTGTAAGGAGGTGGTACTGCCGCCAGACGGGCTGCCCAAAATTAATACGAAACGCAGTGTACCCTGTCACAACTAAAGCGTTATACATGAACCAAATATTTTTTTATAAAAAAACAGTTACTAATAAAATATTTATCTAAGGATGATTTACAAAATAGACAGGCGGTATCATTACATTTACCCGTATGTTACGCGCCCATAGCTTCCCCCAAGGCATTTTATATTGTAAGTTACATTTTACAGTGCAAGAGTCACGTTATATATGCAACCCACATTCCATCGTCGCAGTGCCATGAACAAGAGTCAACATTTGATTGACGAGGCAACGTCGCCGCCGCCGTGGAAGTTCCCAGCAAACCATACTTTGAATTCAATCGTGAATCGAAGCATTACTTTCTCTTTAGATTCCAATATCTTCTTTTTTATTAATTTTAATAAATACTTATAGTTTTTTTTTTGTAAAGTTACTTTTTTTTGTAAGAATACTTAATAGTTTTTTTTTTTGCATTATATTCAAGTCAAATTAATAGACCAATCAACCTAGAGCCAATCACTCACATTTTTTGTATTGAGCAGCATTTCTTTGGTTGTTTGAAGTTTGTTCTTTGTGATGTTGAGCTTTCTGTCCGTCCGCTCCAGTTTGTAGCTGAGCTCTTTGAAAATGTTCTCCATGCGTTCCCTCTCCTCCTCGACGTACCTCTTCTGCAGAAGCAAGTCCTGGATCTCCTTGCGTTGCTCCTCCTGTTTGAGGGTCAATTCGGCAAAGGTTTCGTTGGCCAAGTAAACTCCTGCAATTTGCATAAAAAATAAATTTCATTACTCTTATTACTATTAATAATGATAAAGTGCATTAGTGCTATTACAATGGATTTTTTAAAAATTCTTTCGCCTATAAAATAATAATGTATTATCAGCAAATAACATAGGCTCTATTTTATTTAGCCACCATATTCTGCGAGACGGAGGCTGCTGGGGAATACGCGCGATGCCTCACATGGGGGCATGTGGGCCAGCGCCGCTTATTCCCTTTTGTTTTTATATTTGTATTTAATTGTTTCAATTAATTATAAGTTATTGATTTTTTTTTAAATAACTAATATAATTTAATGTAATAAATAAGCGACGTAATGTGTTTTATTATAAAATTCTAATAACCATTCCGTCAAGTTCTTGTAAATTTAGGACCCGGTAATTCCTTTATATTATTGGGTAGTTTATTGTACTCTTTAATTGCCATAACATAAACATTTCTTTTATATAGATTTAATCTACACTTTCATCTCTAATCCTCCCTCTTGCTACTTACCGTCAAGAGTAAACCTTAATCTGATAATAAAAAAAGGTTTTTCCATTCACTCACCGTTCTTATCGCGAGCCGCCTGCAAATCTCTCTTGAGCTTATCGATCTCCTCCGCGTATTCTTTGAGAATCGCCTTCTTGGTCATCTTTTGGTTGATCTCCGGCTTGTTCTGGATGTTCTTGGCGCGATGAGCGTACTCCAACGTGCTCATTGTCTCCTCTAGGTCTTTGTGGCCCGGAGATATGGTCGCGATAATCGAAGTCTTAGTCCTTCCGCCGAGGGACTCTTGCAGTATGCGGGTCAGTTTTGACTCTCTACAGACATTTTTAAGGAGTTAACACAATATAATAGGGATTGAGCAGACATAGAATTGTATTGACATTTGAAAATACAATTCTTATGTGAGGATACATAATTTAAATTAACAACAATTAAATTATTACGTAATTTAATTGTTAACTGTTTATTTTGTATCAAGATTTTATCTTTTCTGGTACAGTGTTATGTACAGTGTTACGTTCATTATATTATTACAGGAAAATTTATACTAAGGGTCAGTGCGTCGCATCGCTTCGTTTTTCGGTGCGAACTGAGGCTTAGTGCGAACGTTACACGTGTTGAGTGAGCTGTCACTAGACATACCTGTAAGGTATATGTGGATGGCGTTCCACCAGAGCTGTGATGACCCGCCCCAGCGTGAGCAGAGACTGGTTGATGTTGACGCATTCGCGGGCGCGTTCTCGCTTAGCCGGATTGTCGGATCCCGCCTTGCTAATGTTCTCCGATCCGGCCAGGTCCACCAGATTCAGCTTACCAATTTTAACCAACTCTTCACCTTCCTGACTGTTCTCCTTCATGTGGACCACTATCGTGAACACCGTGTGCGAGCGGCTGTAACCAATTCAATTAGAGGTTGCAATAGACGAATAAACGGTGTGCACTTATTTAAGCAGACGGTAAAGGTTTTAAGATAATATAAAGAACAGACATTCACTGCTGATTGACAAGTACTGCTATACTAACAGAATTACAGGAAATTCTGTGAATCTGTAAATATAATAGGCATGATGACGGTATTAAAGAATCAAAGAATAAATGGTTTTGGAGAAAAATATATATTCAAGGAGTCTAAAAAATTACTTGTTTTTTATATTAAAATTGAGATTAATAAGATTTTCAATAAAATATAAGTATAAATAACTGCAATCGGCCATGTTAACTGAAACACCAATCAGAGCGAATGACGTCACGCCCAGGTAAGTGCCATCGTGTTGCTTGATTTTGCTTTGACAGAATGAAAAATCTGATGAGATGTCGGTGACCTCACAGTTCATCAGACGCGACGCCATGACACCTAAGAGCGTTTTCGCGCTTAATTCAAAATAGATTTAAAAACATTCAATAATTCGCGTTGAAATTTAGTTTTTTGCTGAAATATTGTTTTTTTCGGATATGGTAGACGTGTATCTACATTATGGAAGGGAATTTCAAAATCTGTCATCATGCCTATTGCGCACAAATACATATTGATATATATATAATGAAAAAATGTTTTGCAGCTAATGATATGAATGTAGCCATAAAACCTGATAAAGCGATGAAACGGACTGTTCTATTTAATTAAGTACATCAATAAATAGCATACAGTCAATAATGATAAATATCAGGTCCTATTCTACGCAACGATGATTTATTTGTATATGCTTCCCCAGCATAAATTTACAGGAACCAACCCATTATCAATTCTTAAAAAGCACTAATTTTAAAAAATAATTTTAATCCGAGGAAACATAGACAAAAAGTGTTGCTAAAGGCGAGTAGTCTTTGTATCTACCGTTACAATAAGTTACAAGTATATACAAGGTGGCTCTAAACAAAACCGACGGTCTATCTATTAGAATGCTTTTAATAGTTTCACTTACGAACTATTCGAAAATGTTTTCCCATTGGGCTGGTTACTGTAAAACAAAGGGTAACTGATACAACTTTAAATCTCTCACAGGAAACCTGTCGTGAATAAGTAAATGTATAAAAATACTAGTTGGTGCTAGTCGGGGGCAAAAGCTAGTTCAAATATAAATATAATGCCTAATTTAGTAGCGCCTTAAGAAAACTTTGAAAACGCTTACTTTAAGAGAATAAATGGTGCACTCACCTGGACTGCGCATTCATAAGCGTTGAAGCCACCTTCTTTCGCTCCTGACCCTGGGCCATTATTTTGTACACTTCGTTTTTGTTGTAAACCTGTAACACAACATTACCGCTTTAGCTAAAATTATATTCAAAATATTAGGTAGGTATATTTTCGCAATTATTCAATACTTTAATAACACCCATTTACAGTCATTTTGGGCAGCCCGTCTGGTGGCACTAACCACCCCCTTACAGAAGATCACTGTGAAATAAAAGCATGTATGCTGTTGTGCTTTGGCGAGTGATTAAGAGGTTCTAGAGCCACTTCTCTATCCCTTTTTAATTCCTTATCCTTAATCCCTTACACAAGACCACCGTGAAATAATAGCATGTGTGCTGTTATGTTTCGGTGAGTGAGTAAGGGATGCCAGAGCCCATTTCCCTATCCCCTCCTAATCCCTTATCCTTAATCCTACTATAGTCGGCAGCGCACTTGCAGCACCTGTAACGTTGCTTGTGTTATAGGCAACGGTAGCCACTTACCGTCAAGTGAATACTGAACCTGTCGACGACCTCACTGTTTGTTATAAAACTAAAAACATTAAACTTTGATTGTCAGTATATCAGTATATTGCATAATACTGTCTAATGCTGTAATTAGATGTGCAAATAAAAATAATATGAATTATTCACCGTAATCTCTTCCAATCCATTGACAATGTTAGATCCTTTCCGAGTGATGTCCTCGTAAATCCTCAGCTTGGAGTTGTCTTCCGAAGTAGAGAGCAAGTCAAACAGCTCCTCGTTGTAAAGCTCCAGGTATGAGACACGCACAGTGTACTCCGTGTTTGATATACGCAGCTCGTCAAACAGTTGGGACAGGGCACGGGGGATAATACCAGCCAGGGGATCCTGAAACAAAATGGCTTTATCATGAAAAATGGGTACAGTTGCCGTCTCGTCTCTCTCAATATACTCTTGCAAGAGAGATAGATAATCTAAGTTCAATAAGTTCATAATTATTTATATAAGGATAATTTTATTATCGTCCCTTTTTATTCAAATTTATAAATATCAGACATTGTCTAGATACCTCTTCAGATAGTAATTAAAGTCAGTGAAGTCTCACTACTTGAATTTTTCAATAATTAGACATTGGCAGTAGAAAATTATATTTAAAAAAAAAAAGGTGTGATATGTGTCCTATTCAGCCCAAAGAAGCAGATGATTATAATAAGCATATTATTTTATAGGAAATAAAAATATTGGCAAGATCTTTAAACAATGCCATCTCTAATTCTAAAACGGTGACTTCAATTATTATAGTCCGGGCAAAATAAATTTTTTAACACATTATGTCCTATGGTTTTTTTTTCTCGTTTTGATTGAAGTTTAGGTTTATTAGAAACCCGTCTTACATTTTCTCCCCTTCTCGCAAAGAGCGTTACGAGAAATAGGGGTTAAAAGATTTAATTGCTATATCTCTTATTGAAAAATTTCTATAGTAGTGATTTTCAGTTTTTCATTCTATTTATGTAGTTAGATGATTGTATTAAAAAATCACTTTTTTTTATTGAAGGTTTATTGATATACAATGAATTACAATTTTTTTTTTTAATAATTTCAAATAAAATAACTTAGAAAATCTTACACAAGGTGAAATTTTGCTAATAAGATCTGGAGATATATCTAGTATAATCACTATGAGTTTTCTCCCGAGTGACTATGAAAATACAGTTATAATGAAGTTTTTTGTCTTTATTTTACTGAGCATTAATTCTAGTGAAGATATTTTGTGTTATACACATTGTATGTATATTATACACACTTGACAAAAAAATCGCCAAATTTTAATTTAAGCAAACGGAATTATTTCTATTTAGGTAATAATTACCTAGTTCGCGCAATAAGTAGGTTTGCAACACGACCTTGGAACCAGTGCGACCGTCCTTTGTGAATAGTGTGCGAAAGAGAGCGAGAGATAGTATCGATGCAAGGTCAAAGCACATCCCATTTTTAATTCTTGTTTGTTTACGGTCAGGCCTAGCGCACTCCGTACTTTAGGTATGAAGCTTGGTCCTAATTCAAAGGATTTCGCGCGCCGATTTGTATTTTATTAAACATAAAAGTTATATTTTTTAATTAAAAAGAAAGTACATATACATATAATTGACCACAAAGGATAACATTATAGATATTAAAACTTTGGTTTCGTTTAAAACAGAAATAAATATTGTTATATTTTCTGTAAAAAGAAATTATAATTTTTTTTAAAATAATGTGGGTTAAGTTTGAATATTAGAAGTTTAATTTTGTTTCAAATAATTATTTTATTTTTCGTGTAAAGAAATTGTAAACACCTACAAACTTTACATGTAAGAAGACTTTAGATTTGATTACACCTTTCAAATTCTTTTTTCACAATATTTATTATAGTTTAAGATATTTTTTTTAATATTCATTTATATCTTTAATATATTTTATTATTTTATTTTATTAAACGGTTTGGTTTTATTAGAATCGACATTTGTTTACAAAAGTTAAGTAATATGGACACAATCGATAATTAAAGATTCAGATTAATTATTCTTTAAAAAAGACAATCCTAACGTCGTCAGAAGAGATAAAAGTTCGCGACAGAAAAAGTTCTATGTGAATATAACTAGGTAATTAGCGCTGTGCGACCTGAATTGCACTTTTTTAATATTAAGATCGGCAGACAGGCTGACGGTCCACTTAATGCTTGGTGGCTACCGTCTCCTATAACACAAGCAACGCCACAGATGCTGCAAGTGCGCTACCGACTACGGTAGGATTCAGGATAAGGTATTAGGAGGAAATAGGGAAATCGGCTCTGGCATCCCTTATTCACTCACCTAAACACAATCGCACACGTGCAGTTATTTCACGATGCTCTTCTGTAAGAGGGTGGTTACTGCCGCTAGACGGGCTGCCCAGATGACTGCGCAGTGTGCCCTGCCACTACTTTCTATACTCAGAACAGAGCCAACTTTTAAAATGAACTTGTCAAAGTTGACCCTACCAGGAATCGAACCCAGGAACCATAGAACAAAGCGTTAAGGCAAGCACCCTAACCACTCATCCAACGGGCTCGTCAACTGTATTGTGTCGGAGTAAGAGTCGCTTTTTTTTTTGAATATTTATTTGAATGACTTGGAGGAGTGAATCAGAATATCAGAAGATACTTGTACAATTAGGTTTTCTGTATGTATTATATATCAGGTTACTCAAAAGCTCATTTATGTATCCTAAAAATGCAAAGTAGTCCGGGCAAGAAAAAAAGATTTGTATGAAAAAATTACATTATGTCCTATTTTATTTTGTAGTTTGATTAAATTTTAGCTTGTAAATGGTATTTTCGAATTATGGCCAAAATTACGTATAATTTTTTTTTAAATGTTGTTCGAATTCAATTATTATTTTAATTGTAAGATTTTTAATTTAATTTTAATTTTGATCTTATTATGTTCATTTCAACGCCGTCAAAGTCGCGGACACGATCTAGTATTATACTAAGACTATATAAGTATATTGAGAGTAGTATTATAATAAAAAAAAAAGGGACAAGTGTGAGTTGAACTGGCGTGAAGAGGGTTCCGTACGATGTTATCTATCCGCACAATATTGAGTGATTTACCATGTTATTTTAATATCATGGACTTCTTATAGGTTTTCCTATAATTTATAAGTAGAAAACTAATTTCTGTATTATTTTTTTCAAAATTTTAGGTTTAGTAGTTTCGGAGATAAGGGGGTGGGGGTCGGACAGACGGACACATGAGTGTTCCTATAAGGGTTCCGTTATTTTTTCCGGAAGTACGGAACCCTAAAAAATATATAACTAAATTATAAGTAGATATACCACAGGCTTGGGTAACTTTATTGGCATCGTGGTACGAATCAGGATTATTATTTAAAAAAAATTATATACCGTTTTATTGTGCTACGTCTCTTCTCAGCATTAAAGTAACCTATAGCGTTTTCGTTATAAGTAGGAAAGAAAGAAAAATAACCAAATTTTACCAATCTATATGTAATTAAATTATATTCAATAGGTAGTTAAATTATTCCAAGCACTAATAGTTTTTAGTGCTCGGTGTCTTCCAAGTTTGCATGACTTTTTTGCTGTCCATATTTCTTTGTTTACAACCTCAGATGACTTTCTTAGAATTTAGGCACGTCAAATTAATTAAACTATCAACTTGTCTTGTAACTCTTTATCATAAAAAAACGGCCGATGTATACGACTTCGCCACTCGTGCAATAGGAGTAGTTAGTAATATGTATTTAATACAAAAAAATGTAAGTTTAAAAAAATGTTTTAAGGGATCTCTCAATTAATAGGTTGTCTACCCTTTGCCATAAAAAATATCAATTTTTTTTACTATATTTGGCTCAGTTTAATTGAACGGTCAACTTTTCTTGTACTGGTAACTTTTTCTTCTATGTCATAAAAAAATGGATGTAGGTATATTTAATTTGAAAAATCTAATTTAAAAAAGGATATGGGGCTAAATTACTTGTTCTTAAAGAGCGAATAGCTATGGCAGAGTTTTATTTGTGATTTTGTTTTAATTAAAATGTCAACTTGTCTTGTCAATGTTTATCATAAAAAAAATTCTTTGTTCGAGTCACGGTGTTGCTCGGTTCGGTTCTTCTGCCACCTGTGTCAATTCCTCACAACCTCGAACACCAAGTACTTATTATCAATCATTCAAACGTATTCAAATGATTTCAAACTATTAACATGAATTTGTAAAAATACACATGTGTTCAATCAACACTTATTTTGTTTAATGTCTTAAACTGATCTAGATCTATGTTTTAAACACTGTCATTTATTTATTTGTTATAAAAGGACTAACCCATTTTAATTCCTTGCATCTACTTTATCAATTTTGTTTTTCGTATGTAATATATATAAATATAATATTTATTAATACATATTAAATATTTTGTTTTGATTGGTAATATTATATCTCGTAATTTCATTTCAAAACAGACATCGAAAACGCAAAAGTACTGCATGAGTACGTTTTTTTTACACATCTTACAAAAAAAAGGTTTCATCGCCGACACACCACAATACAATAGGGTTGGGGTCGACCTTTAATTTATTTGTTACATTTTTTCGTTCAAATAAATTTTCGATATAATCTTATAAATTACGCGTATATAGACTTTCGAAAATATTTTTTTGGAATATTAAGAATTTTATAATATAAAACAAAAAAAATTTGAAGTTTCTAGCTTAAAAATTGAAAAAGTTGTATGTTGTGTAAAAAATGTATGGGAAGGGGTGGAGATTGGTAAAGTGTTACAGACTACCGGCGACCCTCTTTATACCTCCGAAAACCCGACTCTCCTAGCTGTCATAGTTTCCAAGATCCTCTCACCATTTTTTTACTACATAAAAAAATCCAAATCCTCGGAATTTTCTGAAACTGCTCCTCTATCCGACTATCCAAACGATACATAGCAGAGCCTCCCGTAATAGGAGAAAAATTGCTTCGAAAGGAAAAGAAAAAAATGTGTGGGAGGGAGTTGAACGGGGAGGAACACTCCCGATCGGAGTAGACCATCGAAAGCATTCTCAAAAATGATGACAACCTACCCTAATGACCGTCGCCGTAGCTCGTACCGTCTGGCGGCTGTGACCAGCGATCCTTGTAAAAAGGGCAATTTTGTATGGTAGGGGTGAAGGGGGGAAATCCCCAACATCGAAGTAGTCCTGTGGAAGCGTCCCTAGGAGAATAAAAACTCGCCCCAGTGAACGTGGTTGTAGCTCTCACCGATCGGGGGCTATGGCGATTTGAAATTTCCAAAAAGTTGTTTGGAGTTTGTAAAAAATGTTTGGAAGTGAAAAATTTTATTGCAGCTTTGGTAACTCTACCTTTGATAAACAGTACCGCCCCCTACTTTTGGTCGTCTTTTTACCAAATCGAAAAGACAACGAAGGTTTCTAAAATTTTGTTACTAAAATTTTAAAATAAAATACTATTTTAAAATAAAATAGTAACACAATTTACTAAAATAAAATCGTTTTTTGCCTACTATGCCTTTGTGCACGCTAATCTCAGAAACTGCTTAATTGATTTTCATGTGGTTTCCACTGATGAATTGTAGCAAGCTTCCGGTAATATTTAGAGTTTGTTTCATTACAATCGGTTTACAAACAAAAAAGTTATGCTTTATACCGAATACCACGCGTACGTCGCGGGCACATTACGTAACGAGCGGTGTTTAATCCATTAAAGTTTTAGAAAAATGAAACTATTTGTACACGTTGTAGGTACTTATGTTATCGAGGTCAAAAAGATAGTTTTTAGAATTTTTGTCTGTTTGTCTGTGGGTTTGTGAACGCTAATCTCGGAAACGGCTTAACCGAAATGAATGCGGTTTTCACTGATGTATTGTAGCAAGTTTCCCGTAACATGTAGTCTTTGTTTCGTTCCAATCGGTTTACAAACAAAAAAGTAACGCTTTATTCCGAATACCACGCGTACGAAGTCGCGGGCACAGGATGTAACGAGTTGTCTATACATCAAAGATTTAAAAAAAAAGAATTTATACACGTTGTACTTATGTTACCGAGGTCAAGATATTTTTTAGAATTTTTGTCTGTTTGTCTGAGCGTTTGTGAACGCTAATCTCGGAAACGGCTTAACCGAATTGAATGCGGTTTTCACTGATGTATTGTGGCAAGTTTCCCGTAACATGTAGTCTTTGTTTCGTTCCAATCGGTTTACAAACAAAAAAGTAATGCTTTATTCCGAATACCACGCGTACGAAGTCGCGGGCACAGGACGTAACGAGTTGTCTATACATCAAAGATTAAAAAAAAGAATTTATACACGTTGTACTTATGTTACCGAGGTCAAAAAGATATTTTTTAGAATTTTCGTCTGTTTGTCTGAGCGTTTGTGAACGCTAATCTCGGAAACGGCTTAACCGAATTGAATGCGGTTTTCACTGATGTATTATAGTAAGTTTCCCGTAACATGTAGTTTTTGTTTCGTTCCAATCGGTTTACAAACAAAAAAGTAACGCTTTATTCCGAATACCACGCGTACGAAGTCGCGGGCACAGGACGTAACGAGTTGTCTATACATCAAAGATTAAAAAAAAAGAATTTATACACGTTGTACTTATGTTACCGAGGTCAAAAATATATTTTTTAGAATTTTCGTCTGTTTGTCTGAGCGTTTGTGAACGCTAATCTCGGAAACGGCTTAACCGAATTGAATGCGGTTTTCACTGATGTATTATAGTAAGTTTCCCGTAACATGTAGTCTTTGTTTCGTTCCAATCGGTTTACAAACAAAAAAGTAACGCTTTATTCCGAATACCACGCGTACGAAGTCATGGGCACAGGACGTAACGAGTTGTCTATACATCAAAGATGAAAAAAAAAAGAATTTATACACGTTGTACTTATGTTACCGAGGTCAAGATATTTTTTAGAATTTTTGTCTGTTTGTCTGAGCGTTTGTGAACGCTAATCTCGGAAACGGCTTAACCGAATTGAATGCGGTTTTCACTGATGTATTGTGGCAAGTTTCCCGTAACATGTAGTCTTTGTTTCGTTCCAATCGGTTTACAAACAAAAAAGTAACGCTTTATTCCGAATACCACGCGTACGAAGTCGCGGGCACAGGACGTAACGAGTTGTCTATACATCAAAGATTAAAAAAAAGAATTTATACACGTTGTACTTATGTTACCGAGGTCAAAAAGATATTTTTTAGAATTTTCGTCTGTTTGTCTGAGCGTTTGTGAACGCTAATCTCGGAAACGGCTTAACCGAATTGAATGCGGTTTTCACTGATGTATTATAGTAAGTTTCCCGTAACATGTAGTTTTTGTTTCGTTCCAATCGGTTTACAAACAAAAAAGTAACGCTTTATTCCGAATACCACGCGTACGAAGTCGCGGGCACAGGACGTAACGAGTTGTCTATACATCAAAGATTAAAAAAAAAGAATTTATACACGTTGTACTTATGTTACCGAGGTCAAAAATATATTTTTTAGAATTTTCGTCTGTTTGTCTGAGCGTTTGTGAACGCTAATCTCGGAAACGGCTTAACCGAATTGAATGCGGTTTTCACTGATGTATTATAGTAAGTTTCCCGTAACATGTAGTCTTTGTTTCGTTCCAATCGGTTTACAAACAAAAAAGTAACGCTTTATTCCGAATACCACGCGTACGAAGTCATGGGCACAGGACGTAACGAGTTGTCTATACATCAAAGATGAAAAAAAAAAGAATTTATACACGTTGTACTTATGTTACCGAGGTCAAAAAGATAGTTTTTAGAATTTTTGTCTGTTTGTTTGTGCGTCTTTGAACGCTAATCTCGGAAACAGCTTAACCGAAATGAATGCGGTTTTCACTGATGTATTGTAGCAAGCTTCCCCTAACATGTAGTCTTTGTTTCGTTCCAATCGGTTTACAAATAAAAAAGTTACGCGCTATACCGAATACCACGCGTACGAAGTCGCGGGCACAGCTAGTATATAATAAAATGCCTTGGTGCACGCTAATCTCAGAAACGGGTTAATTGATTTTCATGTGGTTTCCACTGATGTATTGTAGCAAGCTTCCAATAATATGTAATGTATATTTCATTCCAATCTGTTTACTAATAAAAAAGTTACGTGTTATTCCGAATAACACGCGTACGAAGTCGCGGACACAGCTAGTGTCAAATATACTGTTAAAAAGGTACCCCAGTCCTTTTCTGTACTATTAGATGTTGCATACAACATGTATGTAAAATTTAATGATGATCATAAATGTAACAAACAAACAAACTCACTTTTGCATTTATAATATTAGTTAGGATTTTACTTATTCTTTACTATCGAGTGGCGGATTGCTTGAGTGGCGGATTGCTTGCTTTTATAGTGACATTTTTAAATGTTCACATAATGCTTTTAACTATAGTTGGATACATTATTATGTCACTATTGTATACATATTATTATTATTTACGACGAAACATTTTGTACATATTTATGAACTCTTAGATATTTAAATATTTGTAATACTGTTGATGATGACATTTTTGAGCGAGTGTGGTGTACACATATTTTTGCCCTTGAATGTACATATACCTGCTCATCCTATCTCAAATAAATGATTTCATAAATAGTCATAAAAGTTTTAAAATTCTGTATGACCCATGTCTCTTTAACAAAGACATTTTTAATGCAGCTTATACCTACATTGAATCTGTTAGATCGGACCGCATGTTTGGTGCGCAGCACGTGCGCAGCGTCCTACCTCGCCGCCCGCTTCACCCCTGCCCCCTTACTAAAATTTTCATTGTTATTTTTACAATTACTAGAAATGCTCTATGTATTTTCAGGAGATAATTTCAATTTACGATAATTTAATTATTATTTTATTTGTTATTGTCCAATAAAATCCATAGAATTAATGCTTAGGTATTAAAAACATATAAAACTGTCTAAAAAATGAACCACAGTAGTCACTCGAGAGAATTTTTTTTCTATAGTTTACCATAAATAAAGAGATGTTATGGTGAAAAATCACTGATTGTTGAAAATTTGTTTCAAAGTTATAATTTTCTTTTTCTTTTTGGGACCTTTTTGTGACATTTTTTAATAAAAAAAATGGTGATTTTTTTAAATTTCGTTTCTAATATTTATTATAGGTCCCTCAATAAAAAAGTCACCTGTGTAATATTTTGTCTCATTTCAAATTTAAAAATTCAACATTCGGACTAAATTTAAAAAAAAAGCTGAAACGTAATTTTGGCGATTATTCGAAAATACCATTTACAAGCTAAAATTTAATCAAACTACAAAATAAAATATTCCATAGGACATAATGTAATTTTTTCATACAAACTTTTTTTCCTTGCCCGGACTATTATTGATTTCCAGAAAAAAATTGTTTTTACCTCATGGAGAAATGATTTCAATTTACTATAAGCTTTAAATTTTTGATTTACACTTAAATTTTACAGTATTTGAAATGGGTCTTATAAAAGAAATATGCCACATGTGGCCTGAAACTATAGCTAACGGGGGTTGAAATGAGATAGGTGTTGCTCAGGTGCTGCTCACCTTAGTAGAACTAAGGATAAGGAAATGGACTGCGATTAAAATGTAAAGTGCCTCATATATCCTCTTGATAGGTACCTACTTAAATAAATTTATCTCAATTCATACACAACAGTAACACTACAAAGTATGTTCTACCCAACAAGGGCATCCAAATATTTGTATATAATTTTTTTAAATTTTTTTTTTATGTTAAGGTCGGCAGACAGGCTGACGGTCCACTTGATGGTAGGTCGCCTATAACACAAGCAACGCCTAAGCTGCTGCAAATGTGCTGCCGACTGCAGTAGGATTAAGAATAAGGGATTAGGAGAGCATAGGGAAATGGGCTCTGGCATCCCTTACTCACTCACCGAAACACAACAGCACACATGCTGTTATTTCACGGTGGTCTTCTGTAAGGAGGTGGTTAAATTGTTTTTAATCTATTGTAATTGTTTTTATCTATTGTAATTGAATCAATGATAAGAAAAAAAAAAATATAAATGATGAACTTACATTTTGCCAGTTGGTGTTACCCTCGGTGTTCTCCCCAACCATTGTGTGGGTCTTACCAGTGCCTGTCTGGCCATAAGCAAACACTGTACAGTTGTATCCATTGAGCACCTCTTCAATGAGTGGACTGACCACATCTTGGTACACTTCAAACTGTAAATGAGTTATTCGATTACAACAACTTATACTTTAGTAAAAATTAAACAAGCTGTATGTTTTAATCACACATAAATATAACTGACAATGTATATGATAACTTATTGTTTAGACAACTCTATTAAGGGTTTAATAATAATAATAATAATCTTTATTTGTTATGACCATGGGTATGGTATAAATACCAGATGACAAAAATCAAAAATCAAATCAAAAAATTTATTTATCAATTAGGTTTCTCCAAGAAACTCTTATGATCGTCATTTGGAATTACCAGTTAAATTTAAATTTACCAGGGTTTCGGAAAAAAAGCCAAGATGACGATCCTGAGAAGAAACCCCGAAAGAAACTCAGGATACTATTCTTTTTGTCATCTTTACAATATAAAAAAATTACAATAATTATAATCATATACACTTAATACCTAAAGTAAATATACAATACTAAGCATAGTATGAGCTCCGAATCCAGGCTTTAATTCCAGGCTTCATTGTCACTTAAATAATCAGTAACCTTATAATAGCCTTTCGAGAGGAGTTTGGTTTTAATGACAACTTTAAATTTATTTATAGATAAGGTTCTGATCATCTCAGGCAGTTTATTATAAAACCGTATACACTGACCCATAAAAGAATTACTTATTTTGTGGAGTCGCGTCTTATGTAAATCTAAATTATTTTTAAACCTAGTACCTATATTGTGTACATCACATTTTTTATTAAATTGACTAATATTTTTTGTGCGCGTAAATTAAATTTTCATAAATATACTGACATGTAACAGTTAAAATCTTAATTTCTTTGAACTTTTCTCTGAGGGAAGACTGCGGATCTAGTTGATAGATGACTCTAATGGCCCTTTTTTGTAAAATGAAAATAGTATTTATGTCCGCAGCGCCATGACATGACAGATGACATAAACATTAATAAAATAGGCTACTAGCAATAATACTAGCAATACCACCAGTACCTACTATAAGTTTCACTGGCAAAGAACATTACCTGTTTAGCGGAAGGCGCAAATGCTTTGTCAAATGTAAATTTTTTTGTATATGTGGTCTGTTGCGAATGACGAACTACCACCTCACGATTATTCACCACTTCAATAACACCCAAGGATTTTATATCACGCTCTCTCTGATTTAGAGGTCTGAAATTGATAATATATTAGTGCAATTAAATTAAAAGTATATTTAGTATTCGCAGGCATTTTGATCAATGGCAATCCATCTGGGTGGCAGTACCCACCCCCTTAGAGAAGACCACTGTGAAATAACATGTGTACTGTTGTGTTTCGGTGAGTGAGTAATGGATGCCAGAGCCCATTACTCTATTCCTTCCTAATCCCTTATCCTTCTATGGTCAGCAGCGGACTTGTTGCACCTGTAGTGTTGCTTTTGTTCTGGGTGACGGTAGTACCCTACCATCAAATAGGCCATCAGCCTGTCTGATAACCTGTTTACATAAAAGAAAAAAGTAAAGACAACTTTCATATGGAATCTTATTGTTGTAACATAAATTACATAAATAAATATAAATCTTTAAGTTAGTAGATTACTGTTTGTTATATCATTGTATTTGGTTACCATAGCATATTAACACAAGCTGCACCATTTTGGTTTATTGAAGGCCTTTATAGGATAAGGGACTGGATAATTTAATCTAGTATTCTCATCACTCTCAAAACAAATTATACACAAGCTTGTATTTTGCAGAAACCTTCTGTAAGGTGAATGTTACTGCTGCCAGCAAGGCTTTCCAGTTTATAACTGTCAAATGCATTGTGCCCTGCCACTACTACAAGTACTTACTACCTATCTCTACTAGGTGTAATATATACCTACTAGGTGTAATAGGTGTTGCTGATGAGATCGTAATATTTTCAGAAACCCCAGCACAATTACAAAAAATGCTGAACGATCTCAACAACATCAGTCACAGCATCGGCTTAGAGCTTAACACCACCAAAACCAAAGTTATGACAAACAGAGTAGAACAACCAATTAAAGTGGACGATAACCCACTAGATTATGTACAAGATTATATTTACCTCAGCAAACAAATTTCCTTAAAAAAAAAATTAGACAATAGATGAATTGAACAGATGTGTAAACCTAACATGGAAAGAATTTTGGTGCCATAAAGAAATATTAAAGTCAAGTCTAACAACCAACCTAAAGTCTATCATATGCGTGCCAAACATGGATTTATAATGGAAATATTGAGAGGAAAATTTAAACTTGCCAGAGAGCCATGATGCTCGATAGATAATAGATGCTCCAAGCCACTGTAAAAAACTAAAATGGAAATGGTCAGGCCATGTTGCACGTATGAATATAGATAGATGGTTCAACATAGTAATGCACTGGGCTGGCCCGAAAGGGAGAAGAAAATAGGGTAGGCCTCCTGAGGTGGCTTGATGAGATTAAAAAGATAGCAGGAGGCAACTGGACACCAAAAGCCAAAAATAGGAAACTTTGGAGTAGAATGGAGGAGGCCTTTACTCGAAAAGAGGTCCTTAGTAAAAGATAATTCATATAAAAGAAAAATCAAATTCACAAATTAATATATTTTTGGAAATTACTAAGGATAAACAAATGGCTTATTATTATTATATAATGTGTGAAGATTGTAAATTTTGCTGCAGACAAAAAATTTCTTAAATAATCTCTGTCTTCGTTGTCGAATTATGACTGCAGAATGCAGTGTACACTAATAGCAGTGACACGATGTATACTGCAATTAAATAATTTTAAAAATAAAAGTTTCAATTCCATTCGTATAACAACTAACACATGTTTTAATGTTGATTAGAGAAAATTCTTTAAGTTACGAAGCTAAATTTACTTACAGTAGGTACATTTTATGTAAATTTTGTTATCAAGTACCTATGTAAGTACTATTTTTGTAATGAATTATATTGCTTATAGTATCAACCTGATACTATAAGCAGTTATTCTTAAAAGCTTATCGAATATCAAATATAAAGCGTGATTCGCATGCAGTCACGTATATCATTGGGGAATTTATAAAATGAATAAATTTAGGTGGGTATTGCAGATTGATTTTACAGATGTAATTTCTAGATAAGTAACCCTACATAGAATAATTAAACGTAACAGAAATGTTTACACCTTTATTAGCGAGTTGATCACGTAAGTTAGTTGATAAAACAAAACGCCCAACTTACCTAAGTCTCACAAACACCTGAATGTTTTGATTTTTATCCTTTTTACAACCTCTTTCAGACGTCATCTCGACACGACATATATAAAATATTCACAATTAACAAAGATCAATCCTTGTAGTTTTATTATTTTACTATTTACTTTAGAAATGTTTCAATTTATAAACTTTATCACACAAATTCAAAGCAAGCATTCGTCCGTTGACAGAAACGTCGTTTGAATTTAACACAAAGACCTTATACCTAAACAAGATTGTGCACTTAGCTGAAAAAAACGAGCCGAGCGAGAAGGTCTTAAGGGGGAGTGCGTCTCTGTCTAATGTAACGACCATGCGATTTAAATTTTTATGGAATCTCCATCCGTGAGTCCCTTTTACGAGCTCTTTACTAATGTAAATGGTTGCCGCAACATGCTTTTGGCCGCAACTTATTGACACTTGTGTAATAATATTAGAGAAAAAATGTACCACTGTACGTTTTCTCTAATGTTTAGCTTAATTAATATTACTAAGAAGTACTTATAATTTTTAACTGTCAGTTGAAGCCAACATTTTAAAATTAACTGCTCAAATGTTTTAGTTGTAACAAGGCCAAACACAGTTTTTTTTTTTTTTTCACTTTTTACCTACAAACTAATGAAATGCAAGTGCTTTATATTGTAGAATAGAAAAATCAAACTAATTTGATAATTTAAGAGATTTATTATATAATAAAATAAATTCACTACACTAAATATAACGTTCGCAATCTTAATGTAAGAAATGTCCTCGATATATCCTTAATGATTTCTATCTCATGCCTATTTTCACACTTTATTGATAAAACAGGATGAATAAAATTTTTATGGAGTTTTGGGAAAAAGTACTGCGTTATAATGTTAAGCATTTTCTTTATATATGAATCACACGAGGATTCACTGGAAGTTTTCAGCGTATTTAACTACTTCAAACACAAGTTTTGAGGCATATTTCAAGCCACCTTTGTCAACAAAAGCAGTAAATGAAGAAAATTCACAAATGCCCATGACATAAACATGGTCGGCGTGCCTTGCCTGGATAATGTATAACAGCTAGTCAAATTATATGGTCACCCTACACTGGATTAGAGAGATAATTAACGATTAATACTCATTCGTGGAAAGATATACCACATCCCGTATAAAGTTCACTTTTACACAAGTTTTACGCAACAAGTTTTCACCATTTGCGTAAAAAAATTAACAAAATAACTCCACAAATTAGCACATAAACATAAACCAAAAACCATGTCCAAAGATCTTACCATGTCGATGTCGAAGCTATGCGCCATATTGGTTTTAAATGAGTGTTACCATTTTAAAATTACTATTTTTAAATTCATTTAAAAAAATTACTGATTTAAACCGACAAAAAACTTAAAATCACAAAATAAAAATGGTAGTTCACAAATTCAAAATGTAAGATAGTAAATGTGTGCCAAAATTGTCATTATTAAAAGGGTTTTTCGTTAAAATACCCTGTTATAAATTAATTTCTAAATTCTACCACCCAAAATAAATTTTAATGCTTGCAACAACGTAAAAATCAAAAGACAAGGACACACTCCCCCTTTCGTACCTCTCTTTCGGTTCGTTTTCCCCTTTTATAGCTTGTACAGAAACTTAAACCTTATGTCAACACAACTGAGTTTAATTTGCTATAGACCGATTATGTCAGTGCACAATCTTGTTTAGGTATAATGTCTTTGATTTAACAAAATTCAAATTTTGTTTTATTACATACAGTGTTGTCAGTGGAAGGAAAATCACAAGCAACACAGAAGAACTAAGACCACAGAGTATTATAACTCATTGACATTTCACAAACAATTCGCACAGATATTCTCAACAATTCGAATTATTCAACAAACTGTATTTTTTTCAATAGTCAATCGAATCAATCGATTGTGAATTACACGATAGTCGATGGCGTTTCCTCAATTTAATACGCTCTACGCGTTTCCTAAAGAAGTTCCTAATTAAGTTCAAAATAATAATTGAATTTGAAAAAAAAAATATTATATGCCTACAACTAGATCCTAGATCCGAGTAACGCCATACAGTGCACTTTAATGGTGGAATCATGAAGTATAATATACTAGGTGGAATATATGAAGAGGTACATAAGTTTAAACTTAGCATTTCATATCTAATTTTCATTTTGTGATAATATATCGATTGTCTATGACAATAGTCTAATGCTGTCTATGTAAATAACGTATTGAGTATTGTCTCGCCTAGAGTATAAATGTTCTGTGGTATTGACTATTGTCACCAAAGAGAATGTAATCATTGTAATCAAAGATGTTGTATTAGTCTGTACACTGCTGCGTTTTGCCAATTATTTATCAAGCATCTCTTGGTTATCTAACACATTTTAACATTTCTGATTATGTTATTTAAATCATTGCTTGATTTGTGTTTGGACTTCCTTAGGTTTGGAGTGATTTAAAAAATAATTTCAAAAGAAAGGCAGTTCGGATCAAGAGGGCTGCACAGAAAGGGTGGTTGGGTTGGTCAAGCTATTTAAAATATTACTGTCTGATCTGGAGCAAAGGGTTCTGAAAATCTTGAACGCTTTAGCTGCTACAGGTCTACCGGAAGTAAAAGAGCTGGGATTGGACAACATGCAGATGTTTGTTTTTTGCTATCTAACTGTTAGAAACACAATTTGAGAATTAAGCAACTACTCGTTCAAGACATGTTTGCTCATTCATGCAAGTTATACCTATTTCATGAATTATTGATTTACAGGTTACAGCTGGATCAACCCTGTTGATAGATGTGACACGGAGGAAGCTCTACAATATGTTGTAAGTTCTCATAATTGAAAAAATGTAAATATATATTCATTGTATATTTAAAAGCTAAAGTAACAATTCTTGTCATATAAAGTGTAAGACCCTGGACCTATTCTATATAATAGGCCCAATGTCTTACACTTTTACTAGAAAACAATTTGCTGTATTTCATTACATTCACTAGTTTCGTTCATTGAAGCTAGTTCACTAGGTCTTTCATTGTATGAATGAAAGTGTTTTAATTTTTGATTCGGGATTTTATACATTTCATTACATAGGGGTGGTTCAAGACATTGGTTAATTCGGCACCGACAGCGACGAAGAAGATGGGACAACCACCGATAAAAAAAAACCAATACCTTCATTCGTCGATAACTCAAAGGCTGGCAATGGGCTACAATCTTGCATACCAAACCGGGTACGCATTATATCGAGCTGAAGGTTTATCGGTGTGATGAAATGGAAAATGTAGCGCCGATGCAGCAATGGCGTCAGACAGTTGTAACTCTTAAAAACCGGACAGATGAGGGGACTGAGGCTTGGGGTCATCTAACTAAATTTTTATACTATTTTTATTTAAATCTAGCCGTCAGACCTTTATGAGTTCTTATTTTTAGATACAGAACCTAAATATTTAGGCACACTCATTATACACCTCATGATGTGTCATATGTAGTACCTAATTAATCTATAAGTTGTAATATTTACTTAAATATGTTAATCAGTATTACTTTCAGCTACATTTATAATCCCAATAGAGTTATTAGTTAAACTAATCATGTAATCATGTTTGTTATTCATATTGTTATGAATACAATCAATGTTAGGTTCTTCTTTTGTTAAATAAACGCCTTTGTCTTGAATAACTTGTTCCTTTTATTTCTTAATCTAATACAAAGTTTAAAAAGCGTTACTTTGGTGCATTTTGTCTTGTAATTCTTGTATTAGTCACAGAACACAAACTGTAACCATAGATATAAAAAATGTCACAGACACATATAATTACACATTATTAAAAAATCAATTTTGTTTTGTTTCCAGTTGCACCAGCTACCAACACAATTTAAAACGATATTTTAATAGTGTTAGGATTCCTAATTGAAAGTTTGATCTGATGCGGTCGTTACCGGTAGGTGGCCAGATGCAATAGCGATTAAATAAAATTATAAATTAAAACACTACGGATTTATTTTCATTTTCACCTTTTACTTTCATTTTCTATGTTTTTCTACATACCGAGGAAATGTTATCATTACTTACTAACTAACTTATGTATGTAGGTAATTCTATATAACTTTGCATTTGAACTGTACTAAACATAACATAACGCCATCTAGACAATTCGTGCGTAAACAAATAGAATGTGATAAATGTAAAATTGAATTCAAGCCAGGCTATAAAACCGTTTTATAATAGCTTAATTATATGGCTCTTAAGTTAAATGCGCAATATAATTCACTTCGCATTCATATACGTAATAAAATGTGGAAAACAAAAGTTTTTTTATGTTAAGGCCGGCAGACAGGCAAACGGTCCACTTGATGGTAGGTGGCTACCGTCGCCTACAACACAAGTAACGCCAAAGCTGCTGCAAGTGCGCTGCCGACTTAAGAGAAAGGAGATAGGGAAATGGGCTCTGGCATCCCTTACTCACTCACCGAAACACAACAGCACACGTGCTGTTATTTCACGGTGTTAGTGTAGTTATTAAACTTGAAATCGCTTGCAGAATAATAATATGGCGACGCGAGTTGATGCGAGGGAAGCCATACGTGTAACAAAATTACATATTTTTTTAATACTTATTATTTGCATATTGTCTCCAAAAAAGTACGAAAAAAATCTAAATGCTGAATATTAAATGAATAACTGAACTTAAACACTTTCGACTGGTTAAAATAGTTTTAGTAGCTGTTTAAAAGGTAGATCTGCATTTATACAGACTATATTAAGCTTGTTCCACATTTATTCCGCTACTATGTTGCTACTATACAAATTAAAGCGTTTTATTTTGTGTCCAAATTGCTTGAATAACGTCTGTATAAACCAGTTATACAGAGATTAAGAAGTCAGCTATGTATATAGCTTGAAGTTTCCAGAAATGCATTTATTCAAAGGTTATTCAGCCAATCTGTGTTTCTTGGGAGGTTACTGTCGCCAGGCATTTTTCCACTAATGAGATCTTGTGTTATAGATACATTTATAAGGCGAAAAATAGGTAAACGAATGCTATCATACAATTGACGTAAATCAAAATATTGGACACAAAGTTGAAGCAATAATAAAAATACGTGAACAAGAAAAAATTCACCAAAATGGCCAAGTTCAATACATTTTGTGCATTTTTCGTGTTAATTCTGTTTTCCTTGACGTGTTGCTTGTAGAAATCCACTTCGATTTGTTTATTGACTTCCCTTGTTTCGATCTGGACTCCTTCCAAATAAAAATCGATTTCAAAGTCGTCATCGATCCATCTGCTCCCGAGTCCAACGGGAGATTGAAGGAATTTCTGCAACTCCATTCTCCTTGAATTTATAAAAAATCACTTGTTGTATCTATTTTCTTGATGATTCTGAAAATTTAATCAATGAATTTATTTTGGTACTTATAAAACATACGATTAATAAACACGGAGAAAAAATCTAACAGCAAAAAGTTACAAAAAGTTCCTGCTTTTTTGTAAAGAAAGTTACAAAAAAAAAACTCAGCATTTTGCTGGCGTAGGCCAGCAGCAGCACTGATATCTTTCGTAGGAACCATTACCTCAACACACATAATATACTCCTTAACAAATCAAATAAATATGGGGCGCGCGGTACTGGACACTGCTTATATGTAATACTATTGATCGTAGCGTAATGTTATATAGCCTATAGCCTTCCTCGATAAATGGACTATTCAACACAAAAAGAATTTTTGAATTCGAACCAGTAGTTCCTGAGATTAGTGCGTTCAAACAAACAAACAAACTCTTCAGTTTTATATATTAGTATAAGTAGGTATAATATAGTATAATATAGAATGGTCAAAACACAACTGCTTTCACGAGTATTGACAAACCAGTCTAAAAACGCTGTCGCACATAGGAAGATACCAAATGACCAAATAATAATATCGAACACACCAGTTTGGAAAACGTTGCATTTAGTTATAAACTTTTACTAAATTTTTACTTTTGTAAAAAGATAACTTCTAAAAACCTTTTGTTGAGGTCTTTCTTCGAACATAGCTCGTAACAATTTGAGCGTAATCCGTTGAATTGTCGATCCCATTATCCAATTGTACGAAGCGTTGTCGATCATTTATCCTATAATCGTGTCCGCTCTGAGCTCTAATAAAGAAATTAAGATGTCAAATGTATAAAAAAATTAAGGGCACCTTGCTATTTTTGGTATATTTATATAAATGATTTACCAGACTGTGTTAATCATGGCTGCATCTTATTCATAATCTGCATAAAGATTAATAATTATAATTAATAAATTAATTAATATTAATAATTTACAGCTAAATTTAACAAAGACAAAAGCTATGTTATTTCAACTTAATAATCATTGCAATATGTACAATCCTGACATTAATTATAATAATGTTAGTCTTGAAATTAGGCCATATTAGGCAAGTAGCTTCTATGAAAGCAGCTTTATTGGCGTATCACGGTTATGTGTCTTCTATTTTGATATATGGTCTCGTACTTTGGGGTAACTCAACTGATGTTTTGAATTTTTTTTTAATGTTATGTCGACAGACAGGCTGACGGTCCACTTGATGGTAGGTGGCTACCGTCGCCTATAACACAAGCAACGCTACAGGTGCTGCAAGTGCGCTGCCGACTACAGTAGGATTAAGGAAATGGGCTCTGGCATCCCTTACTCACTCACCGAAACACAACAGCACGTATATGCTGTTATTTCACGGTGGTCTTCTGTAAGGGGGTGGTCACTGCCGCCAGGCGTGCTGCCCAAATGACTGCGAAACTCAAAACACAGCAAGCAGAAGAGCCAAGCGCGCTCTTACCTTTCTCGCACATTTGATGCCTAAATTAAAAATATTAGGCACGGTATTATCAAACTAGCTTAATAACACCGCGTTTTTCCATTTCTTGGTTCATTGTGTGTGTTATGGTCCATATTATTCAATTCCAAATGTGTAGCCTAATAAATAACTACTTTACTGATTCGTTTTTATTTTAACCTAACCCGAGTTTGATTATAAGATGTTCCCTTAGGGGCTCGCCAATATCCAACTCTCCCCTAAATATAATGTATTTAAAATCGGCAGACAGGCTGACGATCCATTTGATGGTAGGTGGCTACCGTCGCCTGTAGCACAAGCAACACCGAAGCTGCTGCAAATGCGCTGCCGACTACAGTAGGATTAAGGATAAGGGATTAGGGGGGGATAGGGAAATGGGTTCTGGCATCCCTTACTCATTCACCGAAACACAACTGCACAAGTGCTGTTATTTCACGGTGGTATTCTGTAAGGATGTGGTTACTGCCGCCAGATGGGCTGCCAGTGTGCCCTTCCACTACTTATAATGTAAATTATTCATAATTATTGTGTTCTTAATTATTTAAAAGAAAAAAAACGACCTTTGACCATGAATATCTTAAGACGCGAACACGAGATTATAGTACTTTTGCGACAACAAGAATGCCAAAATAAAGATTTATACAAATTTACAGCTTATTATCTCTCATTCCAAGGTTGACCATCATTTATGGCTTATGTGACTGGACTACCAGGAAGGTAGGTATGAGATTAGCGTTCTGAGATTAGCGTACAGACAATAGACAAAAAAATCTAAAAACTATTTTTTTGACCTCAGTAACATAAGTGCAACGTGTATAAATTGTTTTTTTTTTTTTGAAAAAATCTTTTTATGTTTACGATTTTGTTATATGTATAGAATACATGTTTAAAACAGCTGCTGCCATCTAAGAATGAGTTTTTGAGTGTTCTGTGAGCGAGAGGGTCAATTTTGTAAAGGCTTGTGGGTAATTTACCAGAATATCGCTAGAGGTCGCTCAAAGCAATGTTAAAATTTCTTATAAGATTTTTATTCCAATATTCTTATTCCAGTACTGGTTAATGATTCTTATTTAATTTATCTTGACGTCTTACTATGATTTTACTGAGCACTTGCAGTTGTTTGTGTTATAGGAGACGGTATGCACCTACCATCAAGTGGACCATCAAGTGGCTTGTCTGCCGTTATTAATATTAAAAAAAAATAATTATAAACACTATCTGTATATACTTAGTTTTTTATCTACAAATAAACACAAGCAATGCAATAGAATTACTGCTGCCATGACCTGGCCATGGCTGTCCAGGTCATGTACTAGGACTACTAGTAGTCCTCAGGCACTATTAGTAGGTACTAGTAGTTATTAGTTACTATCACTACTATACATACGTGGATGTATATAATAGATATATATTATACTTAATTATATATTTTGTAGTTTTTCCATTACATTTGATTAACAACAGTTACGAGCTATACCGAATACCAAGCGTACGAAGTTGCGGGCTCAGCTAGTTTTTAATAAAGCGACCCGACAAAGTTACTTTATTTAGTAGAAGAAAAAAACAAGTTAATTCTAACAAGAATCTTAATTAAGTTTCCAACATTTTTTTTAACATTTCCAACAAGCCAAGAATAAACTGGATTTAAAAATGAGGCAACATTCATTATACAGATAGTTTTTGCGTCTGGCAACACTCATTACACCATTTCCTCCCGCGCTTTCTTGAAGAAAATTAAAGAGTCGTCGCATTAATTCTATCCATATGTCGCGGGGTTTTTGCGTCGGTGAGCAACGTTATGCCGGGCCCCCGATCGCTTTTTGCCCTTGAGTGGAGTTGCCGCGGCGAGCTTCCCAGACTCCGGGCGGTTGGCAAAAAGTCGCCCGAGCAGAGGACTCGGGAATCTGTGCAAAAACGCTAACCCCGCTCAATAACTGCGACTTCGATGAAATACTATGAGTTCCTTTGAGTTTTTACGCTCCCTAAGCTTTTTCCTTTAGCAATTTGCATCGAACGGCCCGCTCGGCAACCGTTTTATAGTTTTTCCCGCGCAAACGATTCGAAATGATGGTCGCGCGTTCCGAAAATTACGCTATCGCAAAAACCCTTCAGATGGAATTCCCGTTTGGTGCAGGGCGAAAGGTTTTTATTTATTAAAACGCGGCATTAACAATCATAATATACATTTTAAAGAAACACATTTTAAAGAATGTTTAGCATTTTAGTGTTTCTTTTTTCAAAAATCGACTAAATAAGTAGATACATAATTTATAATCCTCAGATGTCTATACATAAATGTTATTTTCTATACATTAAAAAAAATTGTATACGTTGTACTTGTTAACGAGGTCAAAAAAATAGTTCTTAGAGTTTTTGTATGTTTGTGCGTTTGTGAACGCTAATATCTGAAACGGCTTAACCGATTTGAATGCGGTTTTCACTGATGTATAGTAGCAGGCTTCCTGTAACATTTAGTGTTTTTTTCATTCCAATCGGTTTAGAAACAAAAAAGTTACGCGCTATACGGAATACCACGCGTACGAAGTAGCGGGCTCAGCTAATCTAAACATAAAATTGATATACATATAGTTTTGTGTAGTATATACAAAATAGTTCAGTAGTTACCTTTTTTTAAATTGTGAATCTTTTTTTTTATTCGTTTACCTAATAAATTTTGATAATCTCTATAAAATAATTTTTTTAATAGTTTTTTTTTTTCAAAGATTTTCAACTGTGTAGATCGGGCAAGGCGAAAGAATCCGTAATGAGACATTTAGAACCATGTGGTACGAAATCTCTCAGTCCATTGCCAATTTTACAATACTATTTAGCTACGCCATGGCCATCCTGATTACGGCAAACAGGATCAATATTTTTGTAGGAATAATTTCCCAAAGCCCTCTCTATATATTCTATATATTTAATCTTGTTTTTTCCAAATTCAAAATGACAATTGTCGAATTTAGATTAGTTTTCACAAATTTTTCAATTTCAGGACATTTTTATACCAGACTAGCTGACCCAGCAGACGTCGTCCTGCCAGAACCCGAAAATAATTCCGTAAACCGATTGTGGCGCCACCTATCGGGTCCAATTTTTTTTTCAAACCATATGTTAATATAGTACTTATTACTTCCATGGTGAAGACCTATTCTCATACCTATCAAATATAAAAAAAAAATCGAAAAAAATCGATGTCACTTTGTGAAATAATGTTGCCATGTTCAACATAGTGGGGCGTTCAGTTTTCGTTCAATCACAGGAATTAATGATGATATGAATGAGTACATCGTTAATCTTATCTTACTATACAAAAAAGAAATTATTTCTATTTTACTGTATCCGAATGTTGTATCGATAAATTAATCTACAGCAGGCCTACCGTGAATGTCATTCGAAGTTTTCTCTCTGTGTCGTACTTATGTAAGAGGTTGCAAGTGGGACACAGAGGGTAAACTTCGGATGCCGTTCATGGTAGCAAGGCAGAGCCATCTATTAATAATTCATCGAACTAACCTATAAATAGACACTACTGTTGTATAATAAACATTTAATTTGCAATAACAAATAGTGATGTCAATAATTAAGATAAAAACTATCCTATCTTTGAAGTTGGACCAAATAACAGATACTTACGAAGTTTGATCAAAGTAGGTTCAGTAATTTCAGAGTTTATCGCGAACATACATCCTGACACGAGATTTTTATATATATAAGACTAGGGCGTGTATATTCAACAAGGATGTAAATAATAACTGCCACGATTAAGTATGTGGTTTTTCCCCTAGTAAAAAGTAAAAGGCTATGTGTAAGTACTACGTTGCAATTATAAACCAAATAGAGTCATAATGGTTCATTACTATGCTCTAAGGAGATAATACTCGTTCTACGTCTATTAATTGACTGGTTTACAACTAAACTAAACTAACTAACTAAACAACTAAACTAGAAACTTCATAATACGTGTATAGGCCAGTCGACAGGTAGTTTCAGATAGAAAAAGGTCGGAACTTAATGAAACTTGGAGATGTTGTTCAGGAATAGTTAATTAACATTTTGTCAAGTTTTGGACCTTGAGGACCCTGTGGAAAAAGAGGAGGGGGAGGAGAACTGCAAAAATCTCGATCTTTCGTCAGTTTTTCGTCAATAACTTTTTTTCCTTACATCCTACGGCAAAAGCGTTTGTGAACATTTTGTAGTACGTTAAATTACCTACAATTTTGACTATTCAAATATGTCTGTATGTTAATTATTTATTGAGATATGACGCTTCGAAGAAAATATCATTTTTCAAAATTCGCTAAAAATACCCCTCCCTCCGCACTTCGCTAAAAATACCACTCCCTCCGCACTTACCAGCAAGTACAAGTGTGGTTAGGTAATGAATCAGTTTGGGGCTGGAGCCTAACCACACGAGGGGTACTACCAATCCCCACAACCAAAAATGCTGCGCCAGATAACATCCTCCAAATTGTTTCCTGCAAGTGCAACAAAGGCTGTAGCACCGGAGCTTGCAGCTGCAAGAAAGCAGGTCTTAGATGCTCAGCAATGTGCAAGTACTGCACAGGCCACTCCTGCGAAAACGCCCCCAAACTGATTTGAACGAAGACTCATCAGACGTAATCGACGAATACCATCGTATTCGACGGCGAGGACGTCCTTAACAGCCTGATCGCTCAGGAGGACGACGAGCTGTTAGAAGCAGTACCAACGGCTAAGAAATTCCGACAGGAACTGTAATGAGTACAAATGAGCACCTATGTACAAATGAGTACCTTTCAACAAAAATATCTCTGTTGCCTATAATGTATGCTTTGTGAATACATTAATTTTGTTAATTACATTAATTTTGTTCTCGAAAGGACTACGTCTTTTTTTTACCTGCCCTGGAATAATTATGTAGTGGGGGAAGGGGGAGCGGGAGGGGACGGGAATATCGATCTAAAAAGTAACTAATATCAATACCAACATGATATATGGTTAACTTTCATCAGAGAAGAAAATTAGGTTTTGAAAATTGGGGTTGGTTGGGGAAGGGTGGGGGTCCATAATTAGTTATTGTAACAAGGGACCATAATTAAAACAATTATCTATTATTAAAATAAGAAATAAGGTAAATTTCTGTTTTTTTGGGTAATTTTAGCGAATTTTGAAGGAGTGGCCTGTGCAGTGTGCAGTACTTGCACATTGCTGAGCATCTAAGACCTGCTTTCTTGCAGCTGCAAGCTCCGGTGCTACAGCCTTTGCTGCACTTGCAGGAAACAATTTGGAGGGTGTTATCTGGCGCAGCATTTTTGGTTGTGGGGATTGGTAGTACCCCTCGTGTGGTTAGGCTCCAGCCCCAAACTGATGGGAGAAGTTCATTACCTAACCACACTTGTACTTGCTGGTAAGTGCGGAGGGAGTGGTATTTTTAGCGAAGTGCGGAGGGAGGGGTATTTTTAGCGAATTTTGAAAAATGATATTTTCTTCGAAGCGTCATATCTCAATAAACAATTAACATACAGACATATTTAAATAGTCAAAAATGTAGGTAATTTAACGTACTACAAAATGTTCACAAACGCTTTTGCCGTAGGATGTAAGGAAAAAAAGTTATTGACGAAAAACTGACGAAAGATCGAGATTTTTGCAGTTCTCCCCCCCCTCCTCTTTTTCCACAGGGTCCTCAAGGTCCAAAACTTGACAAAATGTTAATTAACTATCCCTGAACAACATCTCCAAGTTTCATTAAGTTCCGACCTTTTTCTACCCAAACCCACTTTTTGCGACTTGTCGACCGGCCTAGTATGTGTACCTGCCTACATACTTATCACAATCTAACAACATTAAGTCTATTTAAAAATACAATTACTTATCATTGTCAAATTCTGCAGTTCAATATTCAGCTGACTACTTCTTCAGTTTTCAGACTCCAGATGCAGTTATCATCTATACTTACATATTATAATAAAATCGCAAACGAGCCACGTTTTTTCAAAAAAAGTACATTAAATATTTTTTCAAAAAACAATTTGTACACGTTGCACTATCGAAAAAAAAAAATAGTTTTTAGAATTTTTGTCTGTGCTTTAATCTCTGAAACGGCTTAACCGATTTGAATGCGGTTTTCACTTATGTATTATAGCAAGCTTCCTGTAACATTTAGAGTGTTATTACAAAAAAGATAAACATACACTGAACATGTGTCTAAAAAAATGTTTATTACAAAAGCGTGTTTAAGCAGTTAGAGTTAGGCACGGTTTAAATAATACTTTTCATATTTAAATACATGTCAATACTTGTCGAAGACTCAAAGTTAGTCTACTGCTTTGTCTCTAATTTTCGCAAGTTGTATTTAGTGGTGTGGTTATAATTATGATGAAATATCGGGTTGTTTTACCTTTTATTCTTGAACCCAATTTTCTTCACGTTCACGAATTTTTATTTTAATATTGCAATTGTCCATTTTTTCCATAGTTTTTATTTATATTATACTCATTTGACAATGAGTAATGACGATTGACAAGTATTGATAAACACATTCCATTCTTTCAACCGATCACTGTTCTATGTGTACAATGTACTCATTATATACGTAAGTTTTGGTTCCAAAACATACTTATGGCGGTGTATTTAGAGCAATAATTAATTTATAATCACACACGGCACTGTTTTATTTATATATAGATAATTTTAAAATATTTTCTGCGTAGGATATTCTATTAGCACATAACAAATTTGCATAGAAAGGAACGTTTCGGATTGAACCAAATGAAGTTGAACGAACGTTTTGTAATGTTGCTATTTTATTGTTACTATTTGCTATTTTATAATTTTAAAATAGCAACATTTGGTTGCCTATAGGTTGTCTAGCGATGTTTTGGTAAGTCAAAAGACAAACACTATTTTGTAATAGCGAAGGTTAAACATTATTTGAGGCAGAGTTTAAACTGTGAAATATATACAAATGTCATTAGACGCTGTTTGACAAAACACGTGTTGAGACATAGTTTAGTATTTTTTTTTGTAATACCACTGTAGTGTTTGTTTCATTCCAATCGGTATACAAAAAAAAAGTTATTTAATTTAAAGAATCCCGTTCAAATTTTTTTTGATAAAATTGCAATAAAATCAATCTTCGATTGAATTGTCTGAAACTTTAGTTACCTAACTATAATATTATCATCTGTAAAACGATGACGATTGAAAGTTTATATGGATTAAAAATGGACAGTTTAGGTGATTCTGAGTACTCCAATGAAAGTTGATGTCAGATCTATATGATGGTAAATTTTAATCTATGATATATAAGAAAATCTTTTAGTGTGAACAAAGGCATAACAGGCAAATTATGCCTTGTTCACACTAAACGATTCCATTATATTATAGAACTAATTTCAGAAACGGCTTAACCGATTATCATGTGGTTTCCACTGACGTATTATCAAGCTTCCGGTTATATTTAGTGTACCAATATTTCATTATTTAGGTATAGTATTCTGATAGTATTTG
Organism: Bembecia ichneumoniformis; assembly: GCA_910589475.2. Lineage (NCBI taxonomy): Eukaryota > Metazoa > Arthropoda > Insecta > Lepidoptera > Sesiidae > Bembecia > Bembecia ichneumoniformis. Next base: position 14,705,663 of record OU342539.1, on the reverse strand, counting down.
TATTTCATGAAATTACAAATACTATCAGAATTATTATTAAATGAAGAAAATAATTATCTATTTCATTTAATATGATTTAAAAAGTAAAAGTTAATGTTTTAATTTATGTGAAATTAATTTGAAATGCATTAAGGCGAGTTTGATCGTGAGAAAATACTCATTCGAGAGTTAGTGAGTGGCCATTAAAGCAGCGGTACACTAGCTAGGCGATATTGAATATTTTAACATAAATTATTCTTTCGGACATTTGTAATTAAGTTGAAATTTGCAGTTGTAATATTTTGATTTAACTGTTATAACATTGTTTTAATACTTTTCACTCTATAAAATACTAGCTTTTGCTCGCGACTTTGTCCGTGTATCTTTAGAAATTATTACTCGCTGATAATCTAGCTTTCTATTGGTGAAAGAATTCTTAAAATCGGTCCAGTAGTCTTTGAGTTTTATCATTACAAACATACGAAAATACATACATACAAATCTTCTCTCTTTATAATATTAGTACCTATGGAGATCTAGAAGCATATCTATACTTGCAAATAAAAGTAGATTTTACTAATAAGCAAAATGATTTGCTGAAACCAATAAACCGTTTACGACCTTGTGAGAATAATGCTTATTTTATGGCGGTCCAACTTTTTAATAAGTCACTTAAATAGGTTAAAACATTGACTTGATATAAACTTAGAAGCTTTGTTCGCTTTTTGCTTGATAAATGTTTTTATAGTGTGAATGCCCACTTCAATTTCAAATAAGTTTTATAATCTCTGGTTTTTTATTTATAATTAATTTAAATTATTATTAATTGACTCAATTTTTTTTAAATGTTTTAGTACATGCTGTGATGCTATTGTATTTGTATTGTAAGAACTGGTTATACACCCATGTACAGAAAAATAAATTGTTTGAATTTAAATTTGAAGCGCACAATGAGATACGAGAGAAACAAAGTAACGTAAATTGAAAGCGTTGCGGACGCATTGGTTATCAATTGATTGAAAATGCCTCTAGCGTGTAACAACATTGTTCTCTCAGATAAACTATTAGTTTTTTTTAAACTGTCATAATAGGTGGTTTAGATGTGAATGACCTAGAGATGACAAAAAAGCTTCTTATTAAGCAGCCTATGTACGTATAACTATTGAGAAATAAGAGCACATGTGTTTGTTTTGCATCGCCTCGAAGTGGGCTACGGTGGCCACCTAGCATCTAGTGACTACCGTTCATAGTAAAGTTCATCAGCTCAGCTGTCTGTCGACTTTTAGCATTTAATTAGACCATAGAGCAATTTGAACAGATGCCGCTAGCGATAATTTCGCTCGTGCACGCATCGCTTATTCTGTGGCCTCAGTTTTTCTGTAAATAATATCTGACCAACGGTTAAGGCAGTGTAGGTTTTTCCTTGGGCCGGTGAAAGGTTGTACTAACATTGGCTAGCTAGAAATATGTGGATATGATGATGGTCTAACGGACACATTGGCTGTGGGAAAATACATTGAAACCTTTTTGTGAAATCAATATAAAAACCTGACTCCAACGATCTCTTCTTATATAGAAGCTTGTGTGAAAATGTTGGTTTCTATTATTTTTCAAGAATTCAACTTCTGTTACCTATGTTGTGCGTGGAATTAAAAAAAGTGCATTTATAGTTTTTTTATTTTACTATATGTGATAGATACCTACTTGTGGTGTAATAAGGTTATTTATTTAATATAATAATAATAATAAAAGCCTTTATTACTTTTAACAATATTTGAATCTTAAAAATATATCTACTTATGTCTTATGTAATTTACATTCCTCTTCGTAGCTCTTCGCAGTAACGTAGAATTTGTCTTTCGACAAAGGCGGTCCACTCTTCTCTGTTCCTTGCCACTTTTATCCATGACTTTCCTGCTATCTGTTTCAGTTCATCGTCTCATCTCTAATTTTGTCTTCCCTTGTTCCTTTTTTGGTCTCTGGGGTAGGTACCACCTCTGTGATGATTTTCGTCCATTTAGGTAATTGTTCTCTGATCATGTGGCCCGTCTCTATTTAAGGGTTCTTATCGTTTTTTGTACTTGCAGCAGCTCTGGCGTCGCTTGTGTTATAGGCGACGGTCAAGTGGACCTACCATCAAGTGGACCGTTAGCCTGTCTGCCGATCTTAACATAAAAAAGGATATTTCTCTTTTTGACAGAGTGGTAAATTTGTCCTATCGGAACATTATTTTTAGAGAAGTAAGATAAAAAGACAAAATATCTCGACTCTCTATGGAGAGGACAATTTTTGGAATTACCCCGAAAATTTGAATCCGAATTGCTTGACTTAGCCCAAAGAATCCCTCAACTGAAGTGATATACATAATATCGGGCAGCAGACGCGCGTTAGGCAAGACATTACGAAAGGATCCAATTTCATGGAAGGATAATAATGGATACATTTCCTTTTTCATTATTCTTTCAAAAGTGACAGGGCACACTGCGTTTGGTGGTCATAAATTGGATAGCCTGTTTGGCGGCCGCGATCACACTTCGCCATGACACTTATGGATGACCACCGTGAAATAACTGCCTCCAGACGAGTTCACCCACTAGTAAAAATCACTAAGTACTGTATCACCATTTCAATAAATTAATATATATGTAAATGCTTACGTTTGTATATACCAAGAGTCTGGTCTGGAGTTGGAAAGTAGTGGCAGGGCACACTGCCACTCGCAGTCATTTGGGCAGCCCGTCTGGCGGCAGTAACCACCCCCTTACAGAAGACCACCGTAAAATAACAGCACGTGTGCTGTTGTGTTTCGGTGATTGAATAAGGGATGCCAGAGCCCATTTCCCTATCCACTCCTAATCCCTTATCCTTAATCCTACTGCAGTCGGCAGCGCACTTGCAGCAGCTTTGGCGTTGCTTGTTTTATAGGCGACGGTAGCCACCTACCATCAAGTGGACCGTCAGCCTGTCTGCCGACCTTAACATAAAAAATAAAAAAAATTAAACGTCCAGTTAGTCTAATCGAAATACGTCGGCGACCTTTTGAGAGGGCTTTTAACTTGTACATGTATGATTATAGGCAAAAAGTAAGCGGGCGCGTTCGATTCGTGCCGAAATCAAATTAAAAATGATAATCAGTTGCAAAAGCTTAATTCGACGGAGGCGACCGAAAGCTGCCTCTTTCTTGGAAACGATAAAAAACCTGTAAAACGTTCCTCACAACAACGGTACCGCGTCATTTGCAAAAAAACACACCACATTAAGTGGAGTCTGGGATATAGGTTAATATGCTTGCTTATATGATCTTTCATATATGCATTTTATGTACATATATTATATGAAACTTAAAGTATATATAACTCACATTAAATGTAAGTAGCTACAGATAGACCTTTTAAATGACCTTTTTTTTTGTTAACCCAGTTGCATTATTATTATTATATTATTACATTATGACGGCCCGTTGGATGAGTGGCAAGAGTGCTTGCCTAACGTCTCAGGGGCTCCTGGTTCGATTCCTGGCGGGGTCAACTTTGGAAATTTTAATGTAATTTTCAAAATTGACTCTGGTCTGTATTTGAAAAGTAGTGGTAGGGCACACTGCGCTTCGCAGTCATTAGGGCGGCGCGCCTGGCGGCAGTAACCACCTTCTTACAGAATACCGCCGTGAAATAACAGCATATACGTGCTGTTGTGTTTCGGTGAGTGAGTAAGGGATGCCAGCGCCCATTTCCTTATCCCCCTCCTAATCCCTTATCCAATCCTACTGTAGTCGGCAGCGCACTTGCAGCAGCTTTAAGCGTTGTTTGTGTTATAGGCGACGGTAGCCACCTACCATCAAGTGGACCGTCAGCCTGTCTGTCGACCTTAACATAAAAAAAAAATATATTTAGAAAATAAACTAGTAGATATAATTCCTATTTTAGATATTTATGATTAACCAATATCTAACATATAAACTAAAATTATCTAATCTAAAAATAAATTAATATTAAATTGATTAAAAACTAATAATTTAGAAAATTATGTATTATTAATTTCATATATTGTATTTTTAGTTTTAATTATGTATATTATTGTTACATAATCCACTTAGACATTTCAATTATTATTTATATTATATTGATAACAGTTACTCTTACATATTCGTTTGTTTGTATAAATCACTTTGTCAAATTCTTGTCGCTAGTCAATAAATCTTTTAAAATATATTTTATTTAAAGTAAGACAATAATATAAAAACTGAAATTATCCAATCTAAAAAAATAAATTAATACTTTAACTAATACTAAGTGACAATATAAAAATGGCCAAACTAATACATTGGCCGAGGAAAGTGCCCAGCATTTCGGTCTCCCGTCGTCGCATCAATAAGCCTCTGCGAAATATTTTCGAAGAGGCTCGTTGCTGCAGGCTTTTAAAATAATTGTCATTTTATAATGTGTGGGACAAGAAAATATCTATACATATAACAAAATTGTAACGACCCGTAATTGTACATTAAAGATTTTTTCAAAAAAAAAAAAATAATAATAATAATTTGTACACTACAACGTGTAACTACAAAAATACAGACAATTTTGTTTCTCAATTTAATAATAAAATTGTCTGTATTTATAATATTTCTATATTATTATAATATTACTAGCGACCCGCCCCGGCTTCGCCCGGCGTGCAATTTTTATTTACCCTAAAACACTCCCCGTTTATCCCTCTTTCCATTAGCGAAAACCGAATTAAAATCGGTCTACCCGTTCACGCGTGATGCCGTGACCAGGAGAAATAGGGATTCATTTTTATATATAAGAAGATAACAAAATAAATAATTTTTTTAATTATGTTAATAACTATTCAAAGTCGTGACCTATAGTAAGATCATACATCTTATTATTTTCTATATATAAAAATGAATCCCTATTTCCCTTGGTCACGGCATCACGCGTGAACGGGTAGACTGATATTAATTCGGTTTTCACTAATGGAAAGAGGGATAAACGGGGAATGTTTATATATATATAAAAATTGCACCCCGGGCAACAGACACGGCTCGTTTACGATTTTATTAAGTCGGGGAAAAGTCTTTTCGCATGTATTATAGTATGTATAAACTATTGTAATAAAATCTCTTTGGCTGTACTATTTGTACCTGGCTGGTTTTGATGACATCAAACCAGCCAGGCGTCTGTATTTCCGAGCTCATATAACCCAAATCTTTTCAAGGTTCGAGTGAATAGGCATCTTCTGGGTGAGCTCGCTCCATTGTCGGCCTCATCCTTCCTACATGGATAGATGCTGGTGAAGAGCAAACCCATCTATAGTAAAAAAAAAAAAACATCAAAAAGATTAAATTTCAATAAAATTAAACAAATTAGTAATATGTTGTTTCCAGCTATTTTTAATTTGTTTTCCTTCTGTCAAAATGAGTGAATCTAATAATGAAGAAATTCGATAGATTTTAAAATTTTATTTACGATTTTATTGTAAATATTTTTAGAAAAATAGATAACAAAAATAATTAAAAAATACCTAATACATTGTAACATAAATGTCCGCCTCTGTCTGTTTCTCCGGACTTCTTTAAACCATCTGTCGGATTTTGATACGGTTTTCACTAATGGAAATAGCGATAACCGATAAAGGAGGAAGGTTTGTGTATATAATTTACAGAAAAAAAGCGTATCTCCGCGAAGCCGACGCGGATAGTATAGTTCCACCTTCCTTGTTCGGACTGCTAAGGAGTGGAACTCATTGCCTGCGTCTGTGTTCCCACAGAACTACAACCTCGGGGTCTTCTAAGCCAGGGTAAATGGGCATTTACTGGGTAAGCGTGTTCCACCTTCGGCCGCATCTGCACCTCACATCAGGTGAGATAGCGGTCAAGCGTTACCTTGATTTGTATGTAACAAAGTTATTGAGGCCCGAGACTCCTAAAAATGAGTGTTCTTGCATAATTTACAGAATTTTTTTTATAGTTACTAACAAAAGAATAAATGAAATATATTTTACATATAAGTGTTGGATTCGAAATTACCAAAACACTTTTTTAATTTTATTTTGATGCACATTTTAATAGTAGAGCTATTATTAGGCGTTGAACGTCCCTATATTTAGGATAAACGCGTCGAAACTAAGTAAAAATTATAAAAAAATACGAAATATTGAATTACTTAATTAAATAATTTACATTTATTTCCATATCGTTGACAATAATAATTTTTTTTGATGAATGCTTTAGTTTTCCTATTTAAAGAGGTTTAAAAAGTTGCAAATATATTTTTATTTTTGCAAATTTTTTTTTATTGGATTTTTTTAGCTCAGTCGCTCTTAAAACCACTTAAAAATGAATTATTTTTTATTAAATTAATAAAGAAAAATTACAAAAATAAAATTTTCATGTACCTACTTACTTTTTTTAATAGTTGTAATTTATAAACAAAAAACGCGTGAAAATATTAGTAGAGTCTTAAGGCGAGACCGAAGCATTAAATACCTAAAACGTAAAATAACCAAAAAAGTATTAAAAGATACTAAATTCGTCGTAGCCTCTATTTGAGTCTGGAATATTCCAATCCAAGTACAAAAAGTCGATAAAGAGCAATTTTAAAATGAAAAAGCTCGGCAACCAGTCGTCCCTCGATTCTATACCCTTTCAATCCCTTCACATAAATACGCAACACTAAAGCAAGCTACCCACACATTCATAAAATTTCATGCGTTGTACAAGGTTTTTTTTGTGTATGACGAGGGCAAGAAAAGTAATTGTGGGGACACGTGGAGGGGTCGCGTGGGGTGCTGGGCGGGGCGATGCAAGCTGCAATGTGGGGCTCCTCCGCTGGCCTCGTTCAGTCGAGGCGCGCGCGGCACCAAGCACGCGTCACGGCTACCCTTCAAATTGGCGCCAAAACGATCGGGACTATTCGAAGTAGTTCACGTGTTTTGAAAATTCGAAATTCGAACGCGTGTTCCGCCTCTGCATGCGAGACATTTTTTTTTTAAATTTGGACTGTGAATTTATTTGAGTCTGTGGTCATTTCGCGTTTGAAGTTTAAAATTTAGTGCAGTTTTTCCGAATTGGCGTATGTCGGGTTGATGTGTCCGAGCGAGAGGGGTGATATGGAGAGTCCGGGAGACGAAGCGGGACGGAGTGTACCCCCCGCAGCTCACGTCTCTTCTGTCCCCCCGCAGCCGAACGGATCCAATAAGATCATTGGACGAAATGTGAATGGAACCAGTAAGTCACTCAGACTCTTTTCAGCCTTTCAAGTACTTACTTTACATAATATAGTAAAGTTAACCTCAATCAAATATTATTATTTTTTCAATAATTTCCGATTCCGAAGTGACCTTCAGGAAATTTATTATCCTCATAAATTAATTTTATTAAAATAATATATCATTATACAATTGTCACTGAAAATGCCAATATTGTACTAATTTATTTAATTATTATTTTTACCTAACTAATGTCCGCAACTTCCTCTGCGTTGATAAATGATATATTATGTATATATAAATAAAAATGGATCTTCCAAATGTATGTACGCCCATAACTTTCGAACGGGTAGACCGATTTTAATTCGGTTTTGACTAATGGAAAGAGGGATAAACGAGGAATGTTCATATATATAAAAATTGCACCACGGGCGAAGCCGGGGGCGGGCCGCTAGTGAAAAATATAATACCTGAGAAAACATATGACTAAAATAACGCCTGACATTTTTATCGCTGTGACGACGGTGGCGCCGATTTTTTAAGTTTTTGGACGTTCCTTCGTGAACCTATCATTTTTCCAGGATAAAGAGTATCCTATATGTCAATCCTGGTAATAAACTATATCTGTGTCAAATTTCATCCAAATCCGTTTTGGCATGATTGAGTAACGAACACACAGACATGCAAACATATAAACTTTCGCTTTATAATAATTGTTAGTAGGATTAATGAGTATATGCATGGTGTACTGTTTTACTTGTAAATAAAACAGTAACAACCATTATTGTAGAGTCCACTATTTAATGTCTTGTATAATGACAACTAAATTATAGAATTTGAAATACGAATCTAATTTTTGAAATATGCATCCTAAATAAGTTTGTGTACTCAATTAAGTAAAATTAATTAGTCAAAAATTACTTTTGTACCTCTAGAATTTTAAATATTCTAAGAATTCACAGTTTGACATCAGTGTCATTACTCAAAATGTTACAGTCAAGAAATCGGTAGTCAGACAAGCTGACGGTCCACTTGATGGTATATTACGTGGCTACCGTCGCCTATAACACAAGAAACGAAATAGGTGCTGCAAGTTCGCTGATTTCAAAAGTTCTTCCAGACCCATTCTCCGATGACTTACTTCAATTGTATTCAATTAATCAAATAGAACTTTAAAATTTAATTTAATTAATTAAATTTATTTAAAGCTTAAAATATCGTAAATGAACTGGAATTGTAAAATGAGAAATTTTAGACCCTACCTAACCATTTATTGTATGTAAATACAATAGTGTTATGCTATAATGGTTATTTTGACACATTAGAAAAGTGACAAGAAATATGTAAAGGAAACACCCATTTTGAGCTATTAAGATACGAGTCCATACAATACATACAAGCTACAAAAAATGGGATATATAATCCCATTTTTTTTTCTAGATTAGCCTAACTAAAACCTAGCCTCATTAACTAACCGCAAAAAATACGTGAATTTTGTTTTTCTATAAACGCACCTTGCCATGCTCTGTGACTTGGTATAATGTGTTCTTGAACGTCAAAAATAATTTACATAAAAGTTGTTTCTACAAAAATACTTTTCAATTGGCAAAACGGTACATCGATAAGTGGGGCGTAAATAAAATGCAATAATCATAATAGTTATGAAGATATTTACCAACTTACAATATTTCTGTGTTAGTTAAAAGTGTTTTTTTATACTCTGCGTCTGCATTGAGTTTTGGTCCAAGGATTTGTGTTCTATGTACGTGCTATGCTACGACTGCGACTATTTTTGCATAATAAGTGGCATAATGTAATTATATGACATAAAATGTCACAAGATGACATTTAAGACATTATATTATATCATTGCAATTATGATTCCCATCGTATCACAAAACGTAACACTGCCAGGACCTTGTCGTGGTGGGGGGGGGGGGGGGGGGCTTACCCTGGGCAATCCGGGCGGTTGCAGGGGTCGGTGCTTTTCTCTCACCGGCCTTTGCCCGACCGATCGGATTGGCTTTGGGGACAAAGAAGGCACACACCGAGGTGGGCTCCGAGAGGGCTCAATTAAACGGAGCTCGTTGCGGAGCACTCAATAGTTGAACCCGAAATTAACTTGACACTGGCAGACAATGGGCATTTTCAGGATGAGCCGAATTGCCATTTTTGTAAAGAGAAGAAGAAGAAAAACGTAACACGCATCCACGATATAACCTCAAATGTGCATATTTTACGATTTATTTGGAAGCTTGGCCATTGCTGATAATTTTGAAGGTTGGGCTGATGCAATTTCTTTTAAGGTCCTAATTGCAGGCCAATTTCCAGTCCTGCACAGTCATAGCCCAGGCTTGTATGGGGAAACGGGGTTTCTCTTTTAATATAAAAAAAGTCACATCTATAAGGTTTTGGAGTTATAAAGTTTAGTTTCTATAAATTCTTGCAGAAAATGGAGTAAGGAGGAGTATTGAAAAGGGTTTGCTATATATATTTATTTGTAATACGTAGGTATAAATTAAAATTTTATACAATAGTGGGTATCTAATTATTATTAAATGAAAAATGCAATATAATTTAATATCTAATTTTCTGTTAATGCCATAGTTTTTGTTTTTTTTTCACATCAATTCCATGACAGATTCACTATAAAAACTCGTGCATTCAAAGAAAAGTGTATGCGATGGGAATCGAAGCGAGTACCTCTATGTAATTTGTGTTTTTCTGTAGGACCGGCCCCGACGCCGCTTTGTCTTGGAGACGTTTTTGCGACCAGCTCTAATGTTTATAGTGATTCCGTAGTCTTGAGTTTTGGCGATCTTTCACCAACGAACACAGGTGACACCAGGACTATAATTTTATATGATAACCATATATGTTAATGTATTTGAACTTAAATACTGGTTGCAACTAAATGAGGTTTGATTTTCAAATACCGAAAAAGAAAAAAACAGAGTTGGTTTTTGATTTGACGTCCGTGTAAAAAATTAAGAATGTATTGAGAGACCAAAAACATTTTGGATAGTTTTTCGATTTGTATTTTCATGTAGTGAATGTTTTTATATAATACACTATTTTATAATGGATTGGTGAATGTTTCAAAGAATTTATGTGCACATAAAGTGAAGGAAGTTTCATTGATATAGTTTAATTGGATCCCAAAGGTATGAGAAAAAAAATTAAAATTACGAAAAATTTTTAAATAACTACAGCGTTTTGTAACTGAAAATATTTATTATATAAATATTACTAATTTACATAAATCATATAACATAAAACATAATTTAGTATGTATAAATCTAACCTAATTAAATATATTTACAAGTTTAATAATCTAAACTAAATATAAATCTATATATTCTATAAACTAATATAAATACTTATAAATAATTAAACCTATTAAACCTTTGGCAGACGGAAAAGTGGGCAGAATGCTGGCGACATTGCCCCGTTGAATGCATATGCTTATCTTCTGGGCAAAGTAACAGCCAGCATTCTGGTCACCCGACGCCTCTACCAACGTTTAGCCAACTCCCTGTAAAGTTCACCCCACGGACCCATGGTCTCTACCCCGAATGGCACAAACATGTAACCCCTATCTAAGTTTACATATTTGCGCTTGAGATTTTCGGCTTTATTAGCGGCAGCACCAGCCTGTAACGTGCTTCCTGGAAGATGAGAAGAAGCCAGGGTGTCCACATCCCATACCAGGGGCCTTCTATATATACTATATACTACAGCGTTATATTCGTAATATACATATAATTATGATAACATAATCATATATCACATAATGCATATTATAAAACAAAGTTTCTGTTCCTTTGTCTGTTTCCCCGTTAACTTCTAAACCTGACTGATTTTAATATGGTTTTCACTAATGAAAGAGCGATAAACAAAGAATGTTTGCATATATATTTGCAAAATAAAATTGAATCCACACGAAGCCGGAGGGCGAGTTGTTAAGTATATGTAGAAACACGATTAGAGTCCCCGGCATCATCGGTCCCGAAAGGACACGACCAGGATTCTTCGTATCATTGGTCTCCACACTTGATCACAGATAGGCGCGAATATTTGATCCATATTTGATCACGTTAGGTCACGCGCTGCAATTCCAAACAAAACGCCACAATCGGCACAAAATAAGTCCTCGATCGCATTGTCCACCAGCCAATCACACCAAATCAGATAACACTCCACCAAACACGTAGCACCAGTCCCTTGATGTCAACCGATTGCCTTCCCGTGAGGTACTCCCCGGCCGACGTGCCTCTGCGCTAGCGCTCGGTGTTGTGTCAGAGTCAACGACAATGACATTCCGATCCCGCTGTCCAGTTGACAAATGACAGTTGTCAGTGCTGTTCACTCCCGCAAATCAAAAGCGCCGACATATATTTGTGTATGTCTGTTTGTGTGCTAGTGCCTTATTTGCCTACTCATATCAATGATGGGAATGAAACATTTTAAACAATGGGAAAAAAGCACTCAAAATCTTCCTATTATTTCTTTGTAGTTCTATTGCAAGTAATGGGAAGAGAAAAGTTACAGAAGACCGTTGGAAGTAATGGTAGGTTTTCTGTGCATGAGTTAGAGATGCCAGAGTCTACCTCGCCCCCACACAGTCTTCAGCAGTCGGCTTGCATTCTCGGTGGATCGCAGCTAGGAGGCTCATTGGCGACGATACACTAATAAGAACTAAGCTGCAGAGCCTGGCACATAGACGCAAAGTTGCCTGTCTGTGTGTATTCTATAAGATGTACTTCGGAGAGTGTGCTCGAGAGCTGCATGAGATCATACCGCCTTCCCCTTTCTTCTATCGGACATGCAAACGTACGGCTGGTTACCATCCTCACCTTGTCGAAATCCCTCTAATTCGGACCAAGCGCTTTAAAACATATTTTGTGATGCGCACTGCTAAGGATTGGAACTCTCTCCCGGCGTCTATATTTCCGAGCTCATATAACCCTAATCTTTTCAAGGTTCGAGTGAATAGGCATCTTCTGGGTGAGCTCGCTCCATCGTCGGCCTCATCCTTCCTACATGGATAGATGCTGTTCAAGAGCAAACCCATCTTTAATAAAATAAAATAAAAATATGTTACTTGTTTTCCTTGTGCGACAGTAATCACTTACCATTCCCTTTGCAATGGTTGTCTCCCGAAGTGTAAATATTTAGTTTGTGTAAAATGGGAATATGACATCATAATACAATATCGCTTACTAAATAATAAAAATATACAAACGGACACACACACGACTTTTTAATTGTTAAGTTTTTCATTTTATTTTGTTAATTATAAATAAAACTGCAATATAATGCAATTGGCAATACGCTGCATCATATTAATAAATAAATTAATAATAATATTAATTGCATTTTTTTCTTAATAAGAATATTAGAAAAACATAATTTACTTACATAAAATTTCTTATAGCTAGCAGAATAGCGTTATTTTCGTCGCCTAATTTGACTTGTTAGAGTAAAATTAAAACTTAGATAAAAATTCAGATCACAATGGACTATATTTTAAAAAGTTTAAATAAATTATATTTTCTTATAAAAAAAAATATTAACCCAAAAAAGCTTTCTCGTTACAGTAATAATTTTTTCAGGATAAATATATTAAGCTTTATTTTTTATTTTTTACTTTTATTGTATTTCTTTTTTCATACTTTTATTTCTTTTTTCATATTTTTACACAATGTTTAAGAAAAACCCTCCAATTTTAAATCTGTTCGGTTAATTGCACCTTATAAAACATTAGGTTGCACTCATTTTGGTAAAAATTGTGTTCCGTCCGATGTTAGTCCTTGTCTCGAAAAGGCATCGCATTATTCACAACTTTAATATAAATAGCAATCAAGTATCAAGACGCAACGCCCGCGCTACACACACACAGCAAGACGCAACAAAAACTAGACACTTTGTACGAAGAAAACCGTGGAAATTGTGGAAAAACTACATTCACAATTACTTGCTTTAGAAAAAAAAACTATTAGAACCTGAAGTAAGTACTCTGTATAACAGACAGACTTCTATTTGTTTCTCCTGCTACAGCAACTTTATTAAATAACTAGTTGTGTCTCGCGGTTACCCGCCGTCACCGCCGTTACCCGCCGTTTAATTTATATTGCCAAAGGCATGCCATGTCGGCTCTTCCTCAAGGATTGAGCTATCAACCAAACAAACAAACTCTAGCTTATTAAGTCCCGTATTTATGGTTCTCTTGGACAAGTTCGCTTCTACAAGCGTCATAAATTTCGTCATTCAATTGGAAAAGTGGAGCCTTTTATTATTTTTATAGAATAAATAATAAACTCAATTTAAAACTTTGGTATTTTATAAATACTTCAATAAACAACTCTTTCACACTTTTCAAACAATATTGTATTACTCTAGGTACTAATAAATTGATTTAAGTCTTAATTTTATTTTTTTATTTATTTTGATTTCAAGAGAGATGAGAGAGATATTAATACGCGGAATGGTCAGTTGGTTCATGTTGGAGCAATAACACCATGTCGTTTGGTATTTAACATACCCATTGTATGGTACCCACACCATATACCCTTGTAATTAATATTATAAATGCGAAATTCCGTTTTTTTTTTTTTTTTTTTTTTTTTTTACTAAATCGATCATCATGAAATTTTGCATACACAATGTCCTTGTAAAAAATCCTGTTCGCAGAGTGACCATCTAAAAATTAAAATTAAAAAAAAAAAAACAATGCTTGACAAAAATATATGAGCAATAAAGGTTTCGTCAAACAGGACGCGTATTTAGAAATTGAATAAATGTTTTAACAACTTTAAAATGGAACGCGGAGGAAGTTGCCGGCAAAAACTAGTTGCAAATAAAGATTAAATTAACATTTTTTTTGTAACGAATATTGCAGTCTATAATTGATATAAATAAATTTAGATCAGTTGGTACACGTAAGATGGTATATAAAAAAATATTGAGCGATGAACTTGTTGGCGTGATAATTCTGGGATAATTAATAATAATAATAATCTTTGTTTGTTATGACCATGGGTATGGTAAATACCAGATGACATTTTCTTCTTGCTCCAAACATGATCAACCGAAAAAAAACTCTGTGTACAAATATAAATTCTATGTTATTGATATAACATACTTAAAGTTAATTAAAATAAATAATAACTATGTTCTTAATACTATATACATGTAAATATAAATTAGTTAAAGAAAAGAGAATTTTGTATTATTTATCAATTAACTAATCATTTATACTATATAGCTTTTTAATTTTTCGTTTAAATAAATTAACATTAAGGTCTTTATATGGGATGGGATGAACATTTATCCTACTCTTGACATCATTTGATTGGCATTCTGTAAACCATAGTAGATAATAAAGCGTATAGCGTATATCTGCAATTTACTCGCTTCGAGAGCCATCGAAAACCTAATATTTACGCAGTACTTGTGTGGAAAATTGTGAAAATTGCGATGGAAAAATTTATGACACAATTACTGTTTTAATTGGGCCTACAATTAGAAAAAAGTACTTACCTTGCCATAAGAAATTGCGCAAATTGGTCACTATTGAACCAAGTTATGTAAGAACTATTAATTAATTAGTTAATTAATTGATAAGTTTAGTTTTTTTTTGTTAAAATCGGCAGACAGGCTGACGGCCCACTTGATGGTAGGTGGTTACCGTCATCTATAACACAAGTAACGCCGCAGATGCTGTAGGTGCGGTGCCGACTAGGAGGGGATAGGGAAATTGACTCTGGCATCCCTAACTCACTCACCGAAACACAACAGCACACGTGCTGTATTTTTCACCCTCCTACCTCCACCCCCCATTTTTAAATCGCAATTTTAGTATTTTTGTATGAACAATATCCAAATAATTTAACCGTCCTTGATTGACGTAAAGTGTGTCATTTTGGTTGATAATAAAATTGGACCCGATAGGTGGCACCACAATCGGGTTAGAGAATTGTTTTCGATTTCGGGCAGGACGTCTGCTGGGTCAGCTAGTATTAAAATAGAATTTGGGAACATAAATTAATGCGTCAGCTGTCGCATAAATGTCAAAGTGACAGATAGCGTAACGATTTTATTAATTTTACTTCTTATAAAATTTCCATACCCGGGGGCCTTAATATCAAAATCGATTCTTAAGGAGTAAATTCCAATAAAATCAAAATCAGAAGTCCTGTTTCAGTTAGGTAAAAAATTGATCACTATAGTATCTAAGCCACCTCCAAGTCGCATTTGAAAGTGGAACCAGAATAGAAGTATGAGATTTTAAAACGAAAACCTCAAAAATGTTTCATGGTTCTCGTACAGATGTACATTTCTACAAATTAGTGATACATTAGTGATTTCGTATCAAAATTTTGGGTGATTTAGAGGGAATTAGCGGGAAACAGATGGAGGCGGACAGCATTTTTATTTCGCAACTAGCTGAACTCGGCCACGCTTCGCTGCGGCCCATACGGCGGCGGCGTGCGCATGAGGCGCGCGGTACTGGACCTGGTAGCGTGATGTTATATAGGCTATAGCCTTCCTCGATAAATGGACTATTTAAAACAAAAAGAATTTTTCAATTCGAATCAGTAGTTTCTGAGATTAGCGCGTTCAAACAAACAAACTCTTCAACTTTATAATATTAAGAATAAGAATAAGAATAAGAATAAGAATTGTTTATTTGCTGAATGCAGGTTTACAGAACATAGATGTATTTTACATTATTAATTTGGTCGCTACATTCTGCCCTTAAGGCGTGCAAATATGCATTATAGTTTAAAAAACAATTATAAAATAAATATAGAAAATTATAAAATTACATTATACCACGAATTGATCACATTATTGGTCATTTAATTAGTTATTTTTCCTTGTCATTAAAATATTCTTTAAGGCTGTAAAAACACTTTTCTATTAGCCATTGGGACAGCTTTCTCTTCATCAAATTTATGGGAACACTCTTGAAGGCATCGGGCAATTTGTTATATATACGTATTGACATACAGAAAAAGTTTTCTTTGTATATTCGAAGTTTAGCACTTGGCATATACAATTTTTCGGATCGACGTGTGATTGTTGTACTCATGTCACTATTTTTTTTGTAGTATTCTGGATGATTTCTTACAAATATACACATTTCCTTTATATACATGCATGGCAAGGGTAAAATCTGGAGCTCCCTAAATAGAGGTTTACAGCTATCCAAATAATGGGCTCCACATTTTTTTTGAGCTTTGAATGCACTATCCATTTCTACAGAGTTACCCCATAAAATAAGACCATAATTAGTATAGATATGTATTATATATAGGTTATAATATTTAAAATTTATCCCGTTAATTAAAAATATGGCGTCGTTTACACATTAACCATAACCAAGTAAATAATTGAATGTTAAAGCAGTGTGTTTCTTTTCGTTTTTATACGCGCGGTATGCAGTTAGTGCAGCTTGCGTTGCAAATTTGCATGGAACTTTAAAAAAAATGCACATTTTTACGGAGTAAAACGTTGCGAACTCTTGAAATATAACCGTGCAAGTGTCTGAAAAAGTTGAACGTTGAAGAAAAACCGCATAAACAGTACTTGCAAAGGAGATTTCAAGTTTTAAGTTTTAGGGGTCCGTAGGAATTTTGTCTTTTTTTGCTTGCTTAATGTTATATTAATGTTTATAGTATACTCATCAGTACCCACAAAAAAGTTTGCGAGGCTGTATGTCTAACTTTTATAAAGACTAATTACTATTAAGTCACAATTAGGGTTACCATCTGACCGCATAAATCCGGTCTTGACCGACTTTTTAAGTGATTTTGTATCAGGGCTTTATTTATTTTTTTATAATACCGGATTTTATTAGATTCATGATGATACCCATATCATGTAAGCATGATAAACACATGATAAACATGATAACACATATTATTATCATGTAAGCAATTCCAAACAGAAATTGCAAACAATTCTCACTTTTTGAAAGCTGTTGCAAAATTATAAATAAGCAATCAAAATTATAAAATTCAATAGGGAATGAAAGTACGCATACCGATTGTGGTCCATACCGATTGTTGAAGAGTCTTAATTTCTTATGGTGTAATTAAAATTAAATAAAATTACTTGAAAACCAGTATTTTTATTTACTTTTTAATAGGCCGGACATTTTAGGAAAAATCAGGGATTATTGGCTGGTGAGACAGTTTTTTTTTTATAATATATTATTGCCTGGTAAACCTATCACAATAGACAAGCGTTAGGTTAAATTAGTCTATCAAAACACGGATAAAATCGAAAGGTGACGATTTTCATATCATAATATTAGTCATAATCCTTATTAAATGATTTTATAATCAAGATTTTTTTTAATTTAAAGATCGGCAGACAGGCTGACGGTCCAATTGATGGTAGGTGGCTACCGTCACCTATAACACAAGCAACGCTATAGGCGCTGCAAGTGCGCTGCCGATTACAGTAGGATTAAGGATAAAAGATTGGGAAGAGTTCGCGGGAAGTGGGCGTGGGAAGTGGCTTGTCCCCAGTGGACACTTGTGGGGATGGTAATGATGATGACGGTCTTCTATAAGTTGGTTTCCCATGAGTTATAAGTTTATGACTTCTGGTTGAAGTGTACTTCACCGCTACTTTTTGTTTTATGTTGACGGTGGATCCAGGCAGCTTCTAACCGGTTCTATAGGAACCTATGTTCAGCAGTGGACATCCTGTGACTGAGATTACAATGACGACGATGATACCTAATATTAAAACAAGAAATTGCTTGAAAGCGTATTGGTTTTTAATAGCTATAAAAATAAGTATAGTAACGTTTTTACATAGGCTGATTATTTTTGCCATGTGAACCCTATATTTTTATGGTGTTTTAGCTGCAGCAGACAGACGGGAGCCATTCCTCAGTTCATTCTGTTGCGAAACTGTTAAGGAGAAACTATTTGAAATGACTTTTTTCAAACATTACAACGTCACATATTCTTTTACTTGCGAAGATCTTTTTCAATGATAAACTGCTGTAGGCAGGCTACGGTCTTTTTTTGGTAGGTGATGGCTACCACAATCTACAAACATATCAACAATTTATTTAAGAGCAATTTGCAATTAATTGCAATAAGCAATTCAAGTCAAGCAGTAGAATTAATTAAGTAATTTGTTATGGATATTCGTTTTTTTTATGTTAAGGTCGTCAGACAGGCTGACGGTCCACTTGATGGTAGGAGGCTACCGTCGCCTATAACACAAGCAGGTGCAGCAAGTACGCTGCTGACCTTAGTAGGATTAAGAGTAAGGGATTAGGAAGGGATAGCGAAATAGGCTGTGGTCTCCCTTACTCACTCACACAAACACTACCGCACACATGACATCAGCTAGTTGTTTTATAAATACTAGTACTAATACTAGTAGTTGTTTTATAAACATTTCTGAGGAGTGGGAACACTTTTTATAAGCTCTTCAATTGCCATAAAAAATGGATTACAAAAAATGAGAAAAATTTACTGAGCAGCTTTGTACATATACTACCTACATATACTAAACCTATAAAACAGACCATCGACAATGGTTGAGTGGCCAAGGTGTTAGTTTTATCTCTCTGTCCAAGAGACTCAGGTTCGATTCCCGGCAGGGCAAAGATTGCATTATACATGAAAATTTCAAACTTGGCTCTAATCTGGCAAGTGTGGCAAGGCACACTGCGTTACGCAACCACCCCCTCCAAAAAGGCAACCGTGAAATAACAGCACCTGTGCTGTTGTGTTTCGGTGAGTGAGTAAGGGATGCCAGAGTACATTTCCTTATCCCCCTCCTAATCCCTTATCCTTAATCCTACTGTAGTCGGCAGCGCACTTGCAGCAGCTGTGACGTTGCTTATGTTATAGGCGACGGTAGCCACCTACCATCAAGTGGACCGTCAGCCTGTCTGCCGATCTTAACATTAAAAAAAATTGGTCTAGGTACATGTCTCTTCAAATCTAACTATATAATAAAAATAAATTGTAATTTTTTCGATGTCATCCCCTTAACCGGAGGCGGAAAGAAGTCTGTATATTATGGAGATAGGAGCCAATTTTTATGCGGGCTGCATTTCATAACACTTATTTGCATATCGATCTTTTTAGTTTTTAGAAGGTTTTAACTAACCATACTGCATAAAAACCCGTGGAACAGAGACATTTCTGTTTTCGCTTTATAGATAAGTTACTACCGATACTGCCAAGCACATGTTACAGCTAAAATCTGAAATCTGAATAGGACGTTTTAGTCGACTAAGGCTACCACCGTATCAGTTATACGAGACCCCAGGGCTACAAGAGCCGGTGGGTGAAACTGTGAGACACAGCTAGTCATGCAAATTATCAAAAAATAAAACATTATGAACAGTCATCTATTAAAATCTAGTAGTAGTAAAGTGTATATAGTAATAACTTTTATATAATAAAAAAATTAAAATGTCTTAATTAACTTTTGTTAAATTAACGGGATGGGACGATTCATCGCCGCCGATTCTTCGCCAAGCCATTTCAGCGCCGGCCGATTCATCGTCGACCATTTTATCGCCGTTTGTTGTGGTCTATTTTTTATAATTAGCAGTATTGTAGAAAGCAAAAGAATTATTACTACCAGATGATTATCGTCAAAAAAGACGTAAATTTTCATAAAATACGATGTATTTTGCTTTTATTTTAGCAAAATTACATTGTTAATTTGAAATCACATCAATTTAAAAAAATGTGATTTCGGAATGAACGGGATATAGATTTGGCAAAAAGAGTGTCTATTACAAAATGTGTTACAAGACTTATTTGTACTGAAAACAAAGTTAGGTTAGGTTTTGGAACTTTATGAAATTAAATGTGAACGGAGCGAGTACACCCGGAATACTGGTTTTGGTAAATAGACTGTCTATTGTAAAATGGAATGTAAGACTTATTGTACTGGGAACATGTGTGTCATTGATTTTTTAATTAAAGTGATGCTAATGTTGATATTTTAATTAAACGACATTGAAATGGCCGACGTCGAATTTCCCGGCGATGAAACGGCCAGCGATGAAATCACGGCGGTGTTATGTCATAGACCTTAATATTAATAACACTTAAATACACTTTTAGCGTTTTTCTGTAAATTATTCATTGACAGTGACATTTAAGAGTTAAAAATAAACCATTAGCTCTGCACGAATAGTTTATATATATGGTATAATATTTGATATTGCGATAGCGTAATTATTTAGCTTGTTGTTCAGCATGTCAGCTGCCAACATTAAAGATTCTTTTTTACATATATTTTTTTGCACTATAATGTATAAAGTCACAGGATCAGTAAGTCACCTATAAAGGGGTGATCATTGATCAGTCAAAATAAGTGAGTGAGGGCAAATCTGATACGAAAATTATGAACTATGGCTTCGATTTTTCAATTAATAGTTACCTCATTTAATATGGGGCTGAAACATAGCTCAACGAGCTATGTAGAGTATTGTAGAGGGCTATGCTTGGGGTTACACTGCGAGATCGAATCAGGAATGAGGAGATCTGTAGACGAACGAAAGTTGCCGACATAAGCCGGGGGATAATAAGTTTATTTATTTATTTATTTATTTATTTATTTATTTATTTATTTATTTATTTAGTGGTAGGGCACACTGCATTTGGGCAGCCCGCCTGGCGGCAGTGACCATCCCCTTACAGAAGACCACCGTGAAATAACAGCATATACGTGCTGTTGTGTTTCGGTGAGTGAGTAAGGGATGCCAG
This sequence comes from Bembecia ichneumoniformis, assembly GCA_910589475.2. Taxonomy (NCBI): domain Eukaryota; kingdom Metazoa; phylum Arthropoda; class Insecta; order Lepidoptera; family Sesiidae; genus Bembecia; species Bembecia ichneumoniformis. The sequence goes on along the minus strand of OU342539.1, from coordinate 14,684,709 downwards.
AGCCCATCTCCTTATCCCCTCCTAATCCCTTATCCTTAATCCTACTGTAGTCGGCAGCGCACTTGCAGCACCTGTAGCGTTGCTTGTGTTATAAGCGACGGTAGCCACCTACCATCAAGTGGACCGTCAGCCTGTCTGTCGATATAACATAAAATAAAATAAATAAATACTCAAAATCACAGCTCTCAATATACAATTAACAAACAAAAATAAAGCGTATCTAACAGTCAATTAAGGATTTTACATTTGATATGAATATATTGAATTACATTAAAAATACATTGAATTAAGGATTTGAAGTGACAGTGAGCAGGATACATAGTAGGTACGGAGAGCCAATGGGGGCCGGAACGTTCTGGAGTGGAGGCCACGGATCGGCAAGGGCAACGTAGTACGTACACCCACAAGGTGGACAGGCAACCTGATAGGGGTCGCGGGTCGACAGTGGATCCGGGCTGCTCCTGATCGGTTCTATTGGAAAATTAGGGGGAAGGCCTAATAAGATGATGAACTGCATTCAAAGTTTTTCAAATTAAGAGCGCGTATAAAGAGAAATAGTTAATCCTAGAATTGAATTTTATCTAAGTTTGTAAAGTCCAAATAAGAAAATATTTATATACTACTCAAAACAAAATAAGGGCCACTAAGATTTTTTGTTGTACCATGAAAACAATAAAGACATTAAATTGTTTAACTTATGTAACTACAAAATAATGTTATTGGTTATAATATAGGCTAACAATTGTTTAAAATAATGATCATGAACTGTTTTTTTTAAGTTCATAATTAAATTGGCCATTTTGAATGAAAAACATGAACAAAAGAAATCACCGGAAAAAGACAAAATACTGTTCTGGTCACTTTTGTTTCTTCTTTTTAGTAACGAGTATGTCCTCCTCTCTTAGCAATACACTCCTGAAGCCTCGTATGCATACTCAGGATCAAATTCCTCACGTTTTCATCTGGAATCTCCTCCCAGGCACGTTTTAAAGCGTCAATCAGCTGCTGTTGGTTGTAGACCCCTTGCTCATTCTCTCTAACCCTTCGTTTCAATTGGTCCCACAATTGCTCGATTGGATTTAAATCCGGACTGTTAGCTGGCCATGATAATACCTCAATATTAGACCCTTCTAGGACAGTTTGTGTCGATCGAGCTGTGTGTGCACGGGCATTGTCTTGCACCAGGATGAATCCAGGCCCCACTCGCTGTGCAAATGGGATCACTTGAGGCCTGATGACGTCTTCGATGTAACGTTTTGCAGTTACGGTACCCGCATTTAAAATGGTGAGCTCGGTTTTACCGTGTAAACTAATCCCACCCCAAACCATTACGTTGGGACCACCGAAACGGTCAACTTCGTGGATACAGGACTCCGAAAAACGCTCGCCGCGTCGTCTCCACACCCTAACACGCCGATCATCATTAAAAAAAATTACTTTGCACTCGTCTGTAAAAAGCACCTTGCCCCACTGATTAATCCCCCAGTTCAAATACTGACGGCAGAATCTTAAACGGTTTGCACGTTGAACCCTAGTCAGAGGAATTCGAACAACTCGACGTCTTGACATTTGCTGGTCTTCGTGCAATCGATTACGTATAGTTTGATCACTGACACAGGTACCCGTTGTCAGCCGTAGGTGATGTTGTAACTTACGGGCCGTTGCTGTACGATCACGACGAGCACTTAGTTGGACGTACCGATCCTCGTGCGCCGTTGTTACACGAACTCTACCTGAACCGGGTCTCCTGGCAACACTGCCGGTCTCTTGGAAGCGATTCCATACATTTTGGACAGCTCTTCGAGAAAACCCAACTGCAAACCCACGTAACGCTGAGAACGTCCTTCTTGAATCATAGTTATGGCTCTGGTTGCTGTAATTGTATCCATGTGCCTTCGTACTGGTGGCATGATTAACGCGAGATGAGAAATGAATCAATTAAAATTGAAAAAGTAAAACTTTTTTCCTAAAATAACCGAAACAAGTTAAGAAGACAATCGAAGAAAAACATAAGAATAACTTTTTTTCTTAAAACGATGGCCAATATTTTTCAAATTAGGAAGCATAAAAGAGATCAAACACCAAAGAATTCGTAATATCAATATAATGCTACTTATCAGTTACTTTCAGTTTACTAAAGTGCACTTAAATGTAAATAAACCAGTGGCCCTTATTTTGTTTTGAGTAGTATATATAGATTAATACATTATAAATAAAAGTGAAATGTGGAAAAGAAAATTTTATACGATGAAATTTACTCGATAGAAAAAAATCACCAAATTACCTCTCATTTTTATCGTTTTTTGTTTTATTTTCAAAATAACACATATTACAAACCTAAAAAATTATCAGTAATCTCACTTCACAGATTATTTAGGGCTTTGAGGATTAATTTTTCATTTGACATTGTAGTTTACGAGTAATTAATATTTAATAATTTTGGCACTTTATTTTTATCTTCCGTCTCATGTTATGCATACTTCAATGCGCATTGTTTCACATGATCAGTCACAATCGCTTATGGGGCCACGCGGGTGAAATTAGAAATATTTTTTGCTTTGTACGCAGCCTTAAGTTCGTATACAACCAGGAATCAAATCAGAGCAAATCTCTATGAAAAAAAAAAATCGCAATTATTTTTATTATTATTTATACCTATTATAAAATAAAGTATGTCTGTCTGTTTCTCCGCTAACTTAAACCACTCAACAGATTTTGATACAGTTTTCACTAATAGAAAGAGCGATAAAGGAGAAAGGTTTGTGTTTACAGAAAAAATGCATCCGAGCGAAGGAAATATATAAAGGAATAATTTAAAATAAACATTTTTTTTACAACGAAATTATTTCGTTTGTGTATTTCTTTAAATATTTGTTTACGGCCGACGATTAACAACAATACTCTGGCTGGAAATAGAAAGAGACTAAACGTTCTTTTTTTCAAATCACCCCCGCAACAATAGAGTTCCACGCATTCAATTCAATAATAATTTCGGTTACGCAAAGATGCGTTATACTCAAACAACAAACGGACCAAGACTTTTTCACTTCTCTTTCCCCGATGCGTTTAACAATGCAGTTGTGTAAATATGCAAATCTCATTCAATTGTCTTGAATTACGGATGAATTAACCTTTTTTCAAATGGCCACAGAAGCTCTAAGATGGTATGACGCATCTGTCATTTCTTGCGTCAAACGCAATAAAACGGAATTCGGATAATGACGGTATTTTTTTTTTGTCGAAGACAACAAACGGCCAGGGATGTTTACTTTTTTAAATGAATCGTCTAAGTTATAACGTTTGCGCGGGCGTTTTTCAGGCAGTCCCGTGTGCGAACCTTGTTCAATAATGCACGCTGAATTTTCATGAGTGCAATATTTATCGAGTTGACGCTATTAAGGCGGGAGTCGGGCGGCGGGGCGACGCTGTTTCCATATTACCTTTGTTTATGCGACAAAAAGGTTCGTCGACAACGCGTATATACCTTTATCGGATCCGCGTGTTTTTTACAGTTGTTAATTCCACAGATAATGGCTGGAGTCAAATGACTTGGCGGCAATAAGAAACCGCGGGAATTTCAGCGATGGCCGCGCACTCTTTTAGCTGAGTTTTTTCGTTGGAACGGGTTCGTTCGGCGGCAGTTTTCGTAGTTTTTGCGTGTCCCCATGAAAACCATAATGGCATTTTATCGTGCATAAGAGAGGTTGGAATCATTAATTATTTATAATAAGTGGATAGTGCCGAATCGTCGGTCTTCATTTTTATTTTGGGCGTTGTTCTTTATATTTAATCGTTTATTTATATAAAAAGAAAAAAAAACAAAAAAATATTGTTTATCAATAAGCAAAGAGAATACAAATTTGTCTCCGCTAAGCATGTTTAGTCACAGTGCTCATATTACGCGGATGACATAATAATTTCCCAATTCCACAGAACAATAAAAAGTATTTACTTACTTAGTCATATTGATCTGGAAAGTAATGGCAAGTAACGCAGCTGTTTGGGCAGCCCGCCTGGCGGCAGTAACTACCCCCTTACAGAAAATGGCAGCTCGTGTACTGTTGTGTTTCAGTGAATGAGTAAGGGATGCCAGAGCTCATTTCCCTAACCCTTCCCAATCCCTTATCCTTAATCCTACTGTAGTCGGCGGCGCACTTGAAGCACCTGTGGTGTCCTTAACATTAAAAAAAAATGCTTATTTATTTTTATCATGATATATAATTTATTATTTCAAAATTATGACAGTATTTCAAAGGCAAAAAAAAAACCAAAAATGCACCTACTGCGCTTTGTTTAAAAGATTGTTTATTTTGTGCAGGACACTAAGAACGGCGACCTTGTTTCAGTTTTTTAAATTTAAATTGTAAGTCACTATTTTTTTAAATTTGTCAATATAATAATGGTTTTAGGTTGCTGATCGGGTTGCCTCGTTTTTTGTAGTGCCTCTCAAATGTTTGCCGAAGTAAGAATTGACGGGTCAGGAAGAAAACGGCGTCGTTGTTAGAGAGGACACGAGCTAGCGCCAACAGCTTCTTAAAAACTGTTGCTGAAAGATGTAACTCGAACTGTTTTGTCGAAAATAACGAAATAGGAACCAAAATAACTAGACAAGGTAATTTATTGCAAAGACCAAAATGTAGATTAGAACTATTTAATAGAAATGTTTATGTTATGGCAATTAAAACATACAATAAACTACCTAATAATATAAAAGAATTGCCGGATCCTAAATTTATAAGAACATTAACAAAATGGTTATTAGATTGTTGTTATTATGATGTTAAAGAATTTTATAATAAGAAACATTAATTCCTTTATTAATATATTAGTTTACCAACAATTAAACACAAATATTTGCATGCCCTTGGCGGGTAGAACATACTTTGTACTGTAACTGCTGTATACAAATTAAAATCCTGTAAACATGTGTTCGCGCAAATAAAGATTTATTTATTTTATTTTATTTATTTTATTTTTCAATTTTTAAAGATTTTAAAAATGTTTTAATATAATAAGTTTTTCGGCATTATACTCGTACATATGTAAATTAAATAATAACTAATATCTGAACAATAATAATAATAATAACACGCCCGTTCTCGAAAACGGTCATGCTATGCTCTACATTCTACTAGGATCGCTCCATAATCACGGACAGGACTAATGTCGCCAATAAGCCAGACATCGTAGTTATAGACCGATTCCAGCACCAGGCGATGCTTGTTGACATCGCTGTCCCGCATGACAAAACCCTCGCGAATGACGAAAAAGAAAAGCTTACCAAGTACGAGGTGACCGCCATGTGGGACGTCGATTTGACTATTCGTATAGCCCGGTTGTCGTTTCGGCGAACGGTCTTATAGCGAAGAGTCTCGACTGACATCTCAAGAAGCTCTCGCTAGATGGCTCGATCAAGGATGTTCCTCACTTTGCAGCCTTAACCACCGGTAGCTTGGGCCTTGGCCTGCTGCCTGCGGAATCCTAGTTTTAAGTTTGTCGTTTGTTTGTTTTTTTTTTTAAATATTAATTTTGTAAAAAAATTAAAATTAAGAAACTAAATAAATAAGTGAATAACAATATTAATAATAATTTAAGTCTTCATAAAAAACTAAAAAATATTTTAATTCCTTATTACAAAACAGTAAAAAAAAAATTTGTTCCTTCAATGTGAAAGTTGACGTTACAAATGCAATTTTATAACTTGTTAATTAAAGGAGGGACTGGACTTGATTGTTTTGGAAAAAACTTGCTTACTTTTTTATGTTAAGTTCGGCAGACAGGCTGACGGACCACTTGATGGTAGGTGGCTACCGTCGCCTATAACACAAGCAAAGCCAAAGCTGCTGCAAGTGCGTTGCCGACTACAGTAAGATTAAGGATGAGGGACTAGGAGGAGATAGGGAAATGGGCTCTGGCATCCCTTACTTACTCACGAAAACACAAAAGCATATGTGCTGTTATTTCACGGTGGTCTCCTGTAAGGGGGTGGTTACTGCCGCCAGACGGGCTGCCCACATGACTGCGAAAACGCAGTGTTTTGCGCACTTTAATTTTGCGTTTTTCATTTTGCTATTTTTACAAATGATTTTTCCAAACGAAATAATATTTAAACAATACTTTAACGTTGGTGAAAGCCGCACTTATTATTTATTTAATATCGCCAAATATTTTATAGATAGCATGAGAATCTCGCTTCTGCACAGCACAAATATTAAATTGAATCCACTGACACTGGCCCACATTGGTACCTATATCATAATCATACGACATGTTATGTACTGAAGAAATAACCAAAATAAATAGCATACGTGCTTATTTCCTCAATCTCTTATGCCACAGTGCAGAATCTGCTCCATAGAGTTCTAATGTATGGACTTAACAATTTTTAATCAAGCATCTGTTGACATGTATTTAAATATTAATATATTTTAATATATTATAGTATAGTTGCTATTTTTGTCGCGCGATATTAATTACAGTTTCTTCTCTCGTGCAGTGTCTAGTTTTTGTCGTTGGCAACACTGTAGGAGTGATTGTTTGTTTTTTGTTCGCACAGAAAGGAGGTCGGTTATGATCGTGAACGCGTACAGACCTATGTGTCAATAACACATTGCAATGTTTATGTTAAATAAAACCTTTTAATGGTAGATAATTACTATTTATAAATACATTACTTAATCTCTTTTTATTAAACTAGCTTAACATCAACTTGCGTTTTTCGAACTATCAGATATCTTTTTAAAATTTAATTATTGAATTGGATTACAATGATTTATTTTTGGTTAATAAAATAACAATATATGTTATAATAATGCTAATAAACAATGCTAGGATAATAGTAGATTTTACAACATGTGCACAAAACGAACTATTTTTATCCGAGACTTTTAGCAGATTCTGATAGTAATGTCGAGGATAAAAATGGTTTTGTGGACGAGTTATAAACTCTGCTTTTCACTTCGATTGCGAGGAAATAAAACAGTAGTAAGGATTATGTAACATTTCTTTAAACGCATGAAAAAACAAGAGCTCTTTCCCGCCGCTTCATTTTTTTAAAATTCTTACGATATTTACATTGACATCTTATGACATTGGCTTGGGCTGCAGATCTATGTGACCATATTCAGTATTTTAATACTTTTTCGGTATATTTTATTGACTTTTCCAAGCATTAGTATTTTTGTAGGTATATTGGCAGAAGTCAGTGTATTTTGGATAAAAAGTTATGGCAACACCGTAGCGAACGTCCCCGCGAACAATAAGTTCAGGGGCTTTCCGGACGTCTATATTTCATTCAGGAGCAAAGATCAGTTACTGATAGGACATGGCAGGTGTCAGCCGAAGTAAAATTATTAATAATATCGAATCATCTAGTGCGGTTTAAGTAAAATGAGTTTCTGTTCTGCACTCAACTTAATCTTTGAGGTTATTCTTTCGATAAATCGGGAATTTCCCCAAATTTGTAGTACGTTTTTGTCATCATATAAATAGAGCGCTTTCCGTTTGTTTTTATTTTACTTGACGCATTTTCAAGTACAAAATTTAACTAGTTTCAGTAAATCTCTGTTATGTATACCTGTACCGAATGCTGCATGCGAGCGCATATTTTCACAGATAAATTTAATAAAAACGGAGCAAAGAAACAGATTTATAAACAAAAATGTATCAGCAATTTTAAAAACAAAGCAAGGTGTAAAAGATCAAGGAGGTTGTGTTAATTTTAATCCTTCAAATAGAATGTTAAAATACAATTCTGACATATTATATTGTGATGATGATTGAATAAACTTTAAAATTTTGAAAATCAGTATTTTTATTGGTATGTTTTCCCTGTGCAAGTTGGTATTTTTCAGTATTTTTTGAGGTGCTTCGGTATTTTCGTAAAAAATAATCTGGTCACACTGCTGCAGACCTATAGAGCCTACTATTAAATTAATTTTGAAATAATAATTTTCTTAAATTAATTAAATAACCGCCGTACTTGAATTTAAATTTTAATATTTTTTATATCTTAAAAAACACATAAGGCAAATAAATTTAAGTAAATATTATAAAATAACAAATTCTATCTATGAACTTGTTATTGTGTTTGCCTGTGTAGCTCATTTTCTTTGCCTTAATATAGATACATTTATGAGTAGATACGCTTTTTACTTAACGCTTGTATTAATTTTACTCTTCATAAAATTTCCATACCGAGGCCGTATATGAAAATCGATTCTTAAAGAGAGAACTCCAAAAATCAATATAATCTTATAGTACTTTAAGTTAATTATGAAATTATAACTATGTTAAGCTGTTGGTGTGTAAATAAATAAAAAATAAAAAATAAATAAAAATAAATAAAATATTTTTTATATTTTATATATTTTATATATAGATTCATTTTTATATATAGAGAGATATAATTCAAACGATTATATCTCTCTATATATAAAAATGAATCCCCATTTCCCTTGGTCACGGCATTACGCGTGAATAGGTAGAACGATTTTAATTCGGTTTTCACTAATGTAAAGAGGGATAAACGGGAAATGTTTTTATATATATATATACCAATCAGTACCTATGAATTTTGCTGGTTTTTTTTTTAAATCTTCATCGGACATACGTCATCAATGACAGAATGCTATTTTTTTCATGATTTCAGCTGTGAAAGTCTGACTTCTGAAGTCTTAAGTTTGAAGTCGAAATGTCTTTTTATCTTACAGTCAATTCATTATCTTATATTACTCATGCAAAAAAGTTACCTACCTCTTTTGATTTTATGTTTTACTGATTTTTATCGTGTGTTTTATTTATATTAATAATTTATTTATTTATGTTTACAGCCCAATTAAGAGAGTAATATTTTTTATTATATTATGCATCAACCTATACTTTAACAACATAGCAATGGTTGTAGTAATAGAAAGAGATTGTTTCAGTTAGACCTGATTCATCACACTGCGAAACGCTGACGGAGATATAATATAAATATGTAAGTCATAAACCATTTTTAAAGTGGCGGGAAAATAAATAAAATTTAATTTAATTAGAATCTATTAAAATTAATCCCTTTAAGTATATATTTACAAAGTAATTTCTTTTTATAAAAAGCGCGTTCAAACACACAGGCAGTAAACTAAAGCCTTCAGCGTTGCACAAAGAATGCTGTTCGCTCCGTACAAAAAATGGGTGTCCACGTTATGTCAACATTACCATTTGCGGAGTTTTTGCAGCGGACTTGGAGCAAATTAGCTGACAGGCGACTCCTCAGCGCTCCGGGGGGTGTCTGTTAAAATTCTAACACTCTTAACTCCTGAACGGAGCGATAGGAATCAAATCTCACGTCCATGAACTTAAAAGGAGAACCCACTGGACCCCTACAGTACCTTTCTATGTACCTGTTATGACAGAAATTTTTAGAAAGAAAGAAAACATCTTTTATTCCTCTAATGCAATATGTGAACAAATACAAACAATACTTGTATACAACAAACAAAAAAATAATAATTACAATCAAACAAATATATAGACAAGTAACTAGAGGAAAAGGAACCCTGGTTCAGTATACAGTTGTGGTGCAGACCACAACACTGATATTCTGCCAGGGACCAGATATTCAAAAAGAAAAAACATTTAAACATTTACGCGGAACAATTCAGAACACGATTGTACAATCAATGGCTGAAATATCGTGATTTTCTTAAAAACTACTGAAGGATTTCAGCAGCTATTGTAGATTCCCAACTTCAAAGCCTGCAGCATCGCCGAAAAGTAGCTTGCCTATCGATTTTCTATCGTCTACACTATGGAGATTTTCTATCCTACTGTAGTCCTAACTACAGTAGGATTAAGGATAAGGGATTAGGAGGGGATAGGGAAATGGGCTCTGGCATCCCTTACTCACTCACCGAAACACAACAGCACGTATATGCTGTTATTTCACGGTGGTCTTCTGTAAGGGGGTGGTTACTGCCGCCAGACGGGCTGCCCAAATAACCGCGAAACGCAGTGTGCCCTGCCACTACTTTCCAGATCCAGACCAGAACCAACTGTCCAACGGGCCTAACCACTCACTTCCTATTAGTCATTTATATTTATTAGTATGTTAGATTAAATTTATTCGTTGTCCGAAATAAAAAGTCTTAACCCTTCGAAGTTAACCCTGATTTCGATATGAGGATGGACAGGTCGATCTAATCTTAACCTTGCAGCTGCCGGCAGATGTTACCGCGTTTTGACGGACAAAACGCTCCCAAACATCTCCCCTCAAATAACTCCACAAACTCTGTCTCCACACACATAGAGTTCAAATTGCCAACGCTACGAGGGGACAGAGAATTCTCCTGGTAACCTCCAGGTCGTCGACCTATAGTGATATATTCATTGAAAGCAGATTGATATTTATATTTTGATTGGTTTGCTGACGTGGACAGGTGTTGACTATTTTGATATGTGATATTGATGCACTGTTTGAATAAGGAACGAGCCATCAATCTATTTTATTCTATTAATAAAATCATAAACGTGCCGTGTCTTTAAATATTTTTTCAAAAATAACTTCGTACGCGTGGTATTCGGTATAGCGCGTAACTTTTTAGTTTGTAAACCGATTCGAATGAAACCAACACTAAATGTTACGGGAAGCTTACTAAAATATACCAGTGAAAATAGCATTCAAAACGGTAAAGCCGTTTCTGAGATTAGCGTGCACAAACGCACAGACAAACAGACAAAGTTTCTGAAAACTATTTTTTTGACCTCGGTAACATAAGTATAACGTGTACAAATTGTTTTTTGAAAAAATCTTTAACATACAATACACGGCTCGTTTACGATTTTATTACATAATGGAGAACTTTATGAATATCCTTTGTTTGTGTAAAGATTCTCTGATACTTCTTTGACCTATTGTGTCAGCCTTCTCGTCTTTGACTAAAATCTGCCATCAAAGACGTGAATTAGTCTTTAGTCACAAATTATGTTTATTATAAAAAAATATATAATAATAATAAAATATTTTTTTTAAATTCTAGGGACAGTCATGTTACATAATTAAATCAAGTTCGAACAACTGTCGTCTGACCTACATCGATAACCGTAAGAGAAGTTACTCAAAATTGAACCTTAACTCAATGGATAGAACTCTCAGAAACGTGTATTTTAGTCAAAATTTTTAATATCCCTAATGACCGGATGAAATGAAATCGTTTATTTTATAACATATTTTTAAAAAAGGAGGTTGCACACGAAATTCTCTTGTTTATTTTGCAAGACATTGATGGAAAGAAAGAAAAAAAAAAAGAAATGTACAAACAGACACGACTGACAATCAGTAATAATGCGAAAGTGAGTTTGTTTGTTTGTCACGCTTTAAAACGCTTTAAAACGATTCAGCATGAAATTTTGCGAGCACGTTGTCATGGGTAAAGAAAGGACATAGAGTACATCCATTGTTTCTTAGTGATGCGGAAAAATTCGCGGGCAAAAGGTAGTGCATAAAATAATTTAATTGCTTACTACTTTTATTTTATTTGACGAGCCCTTTGGATGAGTGGTTAGAATGCTTGCCTTAACGCTCTGTTCTAGGGTTCCTGGGTTCGATTTTTCAAATTTGTCTCTGGTCTGGATCTGGAAAGCAGTGGCAGGGCACACTGCGTTTCGCAGTCATTTGGGCAGCAGTAACCACCTCCTTACAGAAGACCGCCGTAAAATAACAGCACGTGTGCTGTTGTGTTTCGGTGAGTGAAGTAAGGGATGCCACAGCCCATTTCCCTATCCCTTCCCAATCCCTTATCCTAGTCGGGAGTGCACTTGCAGCAGCTTTGGCGTTGCTTGTGTTATAGGCGACGGTAGCCATCAAGTGAACCGTCAGCCTGTCTGCCGATCTCAACATTAAAATAAATTACTTAAGAATAAATAAATAATGTATTTACGTAAGACCAAATTATTTTATTTGGTATAATTGTATTCATAATTGGTAGACATGTTTTACTTTTCGCCCCTTTTTGTCTACTTTTTACGTTTATTCTTTATCTTTACGGGGACTGTTTTTTTTTATTGTTAATATAAATAAAAAAATAAGTAAACTTCCTTTGCATGACATTTTAAAAACGAATATTGAAATTTATGATTGATTGCAGCATGTAATGTTGCCATTTAAAAAAAATATAAAAATCATTCGGAGGGAAAGGGTTAACTTTCAATTTCTTTATTAATTAACAACCGCAACACATGTTTAGACTTTGTCTGACTGTTTGTCACGCTTTCCCCGGGAGTAACCATTGAAATACATTAGTCAACATCTTAACAACCCTTTGCCACCTGTTCTAAAAAAAAAAGTTAGGCGTCAGTTGTTCGTTTTCCCGCTCTTTTTTGACAGCACCAAAGATTTGTTTTATTTCTTTTTAATTGTCATTTTGAATCATCGCGGATGCCGGCGTTTTTAGGGTTAACTGATTTTGATGATCGACGAATCGGAAATAACATGTGTCCCATAACAAAACCCAACCGCCATTATATTTAATTTTATCGAGCACTGTAGGTGCCATCTCGGAGTCCAATTATAATCTGGGTCTAACAATAAAAAAGAAGGCTTACTGGTTAAAAGATAAAAATAAAAAAGTTTTATAAATTTCAAACGTTTTAATGACAGAATTATTACATATTTTTTATTGACGAGTTAGCGATTCCCTGCAGGGTCAACTTCGAAAAATGAAATTTCAAATTTGGCTCTGGTCTGGAGCTGGAAAGTAGTGGCAGGGCACACTGCGTGCAGCCCGTCTGGTGGCAGTAACCACCCCCTTACAAAAGACCACCGTGAAATAACAGCACATGTGCTGTTGTGTTTCGGTGAGTGAGTAAGGGATGCTAGAGATCATTTCCAATCCCTTCCTAATCCCTTATCTTAATCCTACTGTAGTTGGCAGCGCACTTGCAGCAGCTTTGGCGTTGCTTGTGTTAGGCGACGGTAGCCACCATCAAGTGGACGTCAGCCTGTCTGCCGATCTTAACATAAAAAAAGACTAGTTTGAAGAAAAAACTGTTATTATGACTTAAATGATGAGTAGGTATAAACATTTAGTACATTATTTTATTATATACGTATGTTACGTTCAATGTTTTCGCAGCGCACTTAAATTTTTTTTTTTTTATGTTACGTCGACAGACAGGCTGACGGTCCACTTGATGGTAGGTGGCTACCGTCGCCTATAACACAAGCAACGCTACAGCTGCTGCAAGTGCGCTGCCGACTACAGTAGGATTAAGGATAAGCGATTAGGAGGGGATAAGGAAATGGGCTCTGGCATCCCTTACTCACTCACCGAAACACAACAGCACGTATATGCTGTTATTTCACGGTAGTCTTCTGTAAGGGGGTGGTCACTGCCGCCAGGCGGGCTGCCCAAATGACTGCGAAACGCAGTGTGCCCTACCACTACTAAACGTAGTGTGCCTATAAAAGGATTTTTATAGGCAACTTTTTAATACCATCGCTTACATATTGTAATTTTCGTAGGGATCTATAATTTTTTGAAAATAAAATAGAGCCTATGTTGCTCGCCGATAATATAGCTGTCTATAGGTGAAAGAATAGGGGATCGGACAAATTTTCAGAAAGTGTTTTAAATTAATCTTCATGGATATATATTCCCATAAAAAATACTATTTTATTTATTTATAGCCTTTTAGGTACTCAAAATCATGTTTTAATATTTTTTGTTTGAAAATGCCGCCAAAACGCCACGATAGTTGATCTGAGAGCACGTAACGTCATTTGTGGTCATATCGTAACAAAACAGCTGCATTGGCGTAAGACAATGATTGCCCACAAATGACGTCACGCACTGTGATTGATGTTTCAGTATGGATTAAAAATATTGTAAATAATTAAATTTTATTTTTTCATTTAAAAATAATCGTAAAAAATTACATATTTTCTTTCTAAGTACATTTTAGATTTTAATCTGATTACTGTCCGATCCCCTATTTTCAAAATAAATTAAGTAGTTTTTAAATTTATCCATTTAAAAAAAACATACTTATAAAAGTAAAATTTTTTCTCCTTGTAATATTAGTGTAAATTTACAATTCATTCTTTAAAACGGATTAATTTATTTTAATCCAATGATTTCTGGTTAATTACTATAATACTATAGTTCTAGTTAATAAAAGCGATATTATTTCATTTAAATGTGAAATAAATTATAATTCCTTCCAATCCTTATCCGCTCCCCTTCCCCATATCCCTTATCTTTTATCCTATCAAAATCGGCAGCGTACTTGCAAAACCTCTACTGAGCTTTATATAGGGTTATCGGTTGTCGATCTAGGTATTTTAGGGGGTTGTAGTTTCCTTCATTATCAACTGATTTGTCTATGAAACACCATACCCCAAACCGAACCGTTTTTAGATATTGAACTTTTAAGTTATTTTATAAAAATTGCCGCTTTTTTCTGGAATTCTAGGAAAACTCTAGATTATTTATTATGTCTTTTTGGATATCTAAATAAACGTAGATGCATTTATTTCTTAGTACATCTGCAACATAACTGCCAACGTTTTTTTTTTCAACATTCCTCAAAAAAAAAAAATAGTACCTTGTACAATTTTTCTTTTTCTTCATTAAATATCAACCATCTACTTCGACCCAGTTTGTACAGTTACCTCCAATTTTGGTAATGATCCTATGAAGCAACTTCTTATCTACACAAAAACCCTTAAAGAAATAAATTAGAGGCATTATTTACCAAAATAGAAAATAAGATACAAAAATATCGGCAATTTTTATAATAAAAAAACTTAAAAGTCCAATATCTCAAAAACGGTTAGGTTTGGGGTATGGTGTTTCATAGTGAAATCAGTCGGTAATGATGAAAACTCAACTCCCTAAAGTATCTAGGTTGACTTTAACCGGTAACCCTATATAAGAAAAAGCTTATCATAATGAAAAACTAGTGTTTATATATTTTGTTGTATTGATTAATCAAAGATTTTAACATCAATATAATCTATATATTTAATCTTTTTGCGATTACTTAAACTGTATTTTATACTTATGCGATACTTTTTTTATGCGATGCGATATGGGATATTATTATCTCTATAATCTTATATATGTATATAAAAATGAATCCCCATTTCCCTTGGTCACGGCATCACGCGTGAACGGGTAGACCGATTTTAATTCGGTTTTCACTAATGGAAAGGGGGATAAACGGGGAATGTTCAATATATATAAAAATTGCATCCCTGGCAAAGCCGGGGGCGGAACGCTAGTCTTAATATATAAAAATGAATCCCCATTTCCCTTGGTCACGGCATCACGCGTGAACGGGTAGACCGATTTTAATTCGGTTTTCACTAATGGAAAGGGGGATAAACGGGGAATGTTCAATATATATAAAAATTGCATCCCTGGCGAAGCCGGGGGCGGAACGCTAGTCTTAATATATAAAAATGAATCCCCATTTCCCTTGGTCACGGCATCACGCGTGAACGGGTAGACCGATTTTAATTCGGTTTTCACTAATGGAAAGGGGGATAAACGGGGAATGTTCAATATATATAAAAATTGCATCCCTGGCGACGCCGGGGGCGGAACGCTAGTCTTAATATATAAAAATGAATCCCCATTTCCCTTGGTCACGGCATCACGCGTGAACGGGTAGACCGATTTTAATTCGGTTTTCACTAAAGGAAAAAGGGATAAACGGGGAATGTTCTTATATATAAAACTTACACCCCGGGCGAAGCCGGGAGCGGGTCGCTAGTAAACAATAAAATTTTTAAGTAAACATAAACTAAGCCTCCCTCTTACAGAAGGTCACCGACAAATAACATCACGCGTGTTGATTTTAAGAGTTGGTTAAGTTGGTATGCTATTTCAGTGATAATTCTCCTACTACCAACTTTAACCCTTATCCTATATCCTGTCGGATTCCTCGGCGCATTTGAATCCCATATTTTGTAATCATAAAAAAGTGTTAGTATTCTTTATAACAAAACTGACATTGATTATATTAAAAAATAAGTAAAAAACGCGGGAATAGCTCTGCTCTGTAATCTATGCATTACGCTTTATTTGTTTTTTACGTCGACACCTGTAGCTATCCGGTGTGATGAGGGAGAGAGGGTCAGGAATCAAAGCTGAGATGTAAAAAAAGCTTACCAAAAAACCGCCTAATGATTGTACCGAACGTGAGAATTCATTTTATAGTAATACCAATTTTAAAAAAAAAAAAAACAATGACCATATATTCAGCCAGTAATAATAACAGTGTTTGTTTAAATTATTATAATTTTTACAAAATTTGTCTGTATAACGCCTGTATACAAACTTTTTTGATTGTAAAACAAACACTATAAGTTACGGGAAGCTTGCTACAATAGATCAGTGAAAATCGCATTCAAATTAGTTAAGCCGTTTCTGAGATTAGCATGCACAAACGCACAAACGGACAAAAATTATAAAAACAATTTTTTTTGACCTCGGTAACATAAGTACGACGTGTATAATTTTTTTTAAAGAAATATTTAATTTACAGACTTAAGGCTTGTTTACGATTTTATATACAGTAGTAGTTGAGTCCGCAACTTCGCACGCTTGGCATTCAGTATAGCGCGTAACTTTTTTGTTTGTAAACCGATTGGAATGAAACGTGCATTAAATTTTACGGGAAGCTTGCTACCATATATCAGTGAAAACCTCATTCAGATCGGTTGAGCCATTTCTGAGATTAGCGTGCACAAACGTACAGATAAACAGACAAATTTACCTCGGTAACATAAGTACAACGTGTATAATTTTTTTTTAATATTTAATGCACAGACACGTTTTATTTACGATTTTATTATACGTATATAATATAATATAATATAATGTATATAATTAGTGATATCTCGGTTCAGAGGCCACAACTTCTCAAAGTCGGTTGTGCGTTGCAGTCCAAATGGAATTCAAACAAATTTTTAATTCATTTACTAAATGGATCCTACTGCTGGGTACATCCATCATCAATGTTGTTTGAACCGTAGGATGTTCACTTCTAGACCTATACCTTTTTCGTAATTATTTATTAAAAATAGTCTCAAACAGCCTGGATCCAGCGTCGACTAGCATGACAGTTATACTTGGCCTTTAATGAATGACAATCCTGAAAATTAAGATGAACCACTATATTCATTTTTAGAGCATGGGTCCATAATTTTTAATCTGCATCAGAAATAGAAAAATACTAAAAGGTCTGACAACGATTCGTAATAGGGAATATGCACTTTTTTTTAAAAATATTTTTATATGATAGTTTATATTGTTATATAACCGTAAAACAATATTCAGCACCAAAAAACACAAATTTAGTAACGAAAAAAAAATGTTAAAATTAACTAACAGCTACGGGCACTTAAACACCCGTTTTTTGCGCTTGTCGTGACGTCACATTCTACAATAACAATCAAATGTTAAAAATCACAAACATCTACACGCTTGTTGACATTTCATGGACTTTGACGTCACATTCGAACTGACCGTTTCAAGTATTTTGAATTTCCAAAAATTTTCTTGCACTCTTTAATATAATAGGAATGAATTGGAAGGAAAGCGAAAAATAGGAATAAGTGGAAGCAGCTGGAGGAGGCCTATGTATCACAGGACACGTTCAACAACTAAACCAGAAAATTCGTTGTGTGATTATGTATAATATATTTAAAAATTGAAATTGTTTTAGTTAGTATCAGCAATAAAGGCTTAAATAAAATTTGAACTTAAAAATATCAAATATGAATTTAAAATGAATTTTTTTAAGTTCAAAAACATAATTTATTTTAATAGCCATTAAAATAGCCTTTCCCTCTTTTAAGAAATCTTTTCTTCGATCAGATAAAAGTTCTTTTAATGTTCCCATCTATTTAATATTCATTCAAAAGCCGTAACTATTGCTCTGATCCAACTGTCCACTCGCGCCCTCATTTTTATATTTTTTGTCGGACCTCCTCGAAGTTTTTCTCTATGGTTTTATTTGACGTTCTCACGGAAGAGGTTGAATAGGAGAAAAAACGCGGAAGGGTTGCCAGTATTCAAAATTATTAGTTTGTTTTCGCTGGCCGTAAGGTGCTCTGTCTGTGGGAATAAAATGACCCCTTGGTTATTTTGATTTTTTTTAACTTCCGGGAAGATGTTCTGAATGAACCGAGAGGGTATGGAGGACAGATATTCATAATGTGTGGGGACCGGACCACGGGTGTCAAGTTACGAAACATTATAAACGAGTTAATACTTCGTGTACTAATAGCTTATGGAGAGACATTTTTAATTAAAAACATATCATTATTATTATTATTTTTATGTTAAAATCGGCAGACAGGCTGACGGTCCACTTGATGGTAGGTGGCTACCGTCTCCTATAATAGGTAACACAAGCAACGCCAAAGCTGCTGCATGTGCGCTGTCGACTATAGGATAAGAGATTAGGAGGGGATAGGGAAATGGGCTCTGGCACTCACCGAAACACAACAGCACATGTGCTGTTATGTCACGAGGGCCTCCCTTTTTGGGGTGGTTACTGCCGCCAGATAGGCTGCCTAAATGACTGAGTATGCCCTGCTACTACTTACTTATCATCGTCAACAGCCTATTATATGTCCCCACTGCAGGGGTACAGGCCTACCGTCTCAACAAGGGCGCATCATTAAATGCGCATCACCGTTTTGAGAGCAATCATTAAATGCCCTTAAGTTTTTAGAAAAAAAAAATCCATTGGTACATGGCATGACCGGAAATCGAACTCATACCTCTCGACATAATACCCCACTGCGCCACCGACGCTTTATGAGCGAATTTTCATAACAGAAATTATCAGTACAGAATTAATGCAATAAATACTGGCCCTAATTACCGTCGTAAATGCTTTAATAAAAAAAACATCAAGGTTTTTAAAAACATGTCTAACGACGACCACAATTTTACACAAACCATCTCAAGCACGCACTTGATGTCAAACTGTAGGTGACCAAAGTCAAACGTCTACTGGTGACGAGGAATGGAGTGATGTCGTTGTATCCAGTTCAACATCTCGAATCTAGCAGCCAGGTGTTAATGAATTTTGAACTTAAATACTGGCTGACTTAAGGGATTCACTGAGGCAAATGACATTTACTATAGAACTCGCTGGCGGCGGAGACAATTCAACGGGCCTAGAAATGGTGTTTTATTGTTTTTACCATTAGAACATTACACAAAAAATTTTTTTTATCAATACAATTTTTTAATCTGATATCAACTTATTGATAGGTACGGGATTCATATGCGTGCAATAAGCCGTTTTCGAGAGAATTTTCAATAAAGGTCAAATTCTTCTTGTGTTCTAACTTTTTTTGTGGAGTTTCTATTACTTTAACGAAAATTCTAATTAATATAATTGATTCTTCATATATTTTTTTCAAAGCAATTGTCTTGTCCATTTCTTGTAACATTTTCATTAAGCAATGGATATTTTTAGTATTTAGCGTTTGTCTCCCCCTTAAAAAGGTTTGATATTCAAACAGGGAAAAAAAAAATTATGTTTTGACGTGAAAAACATAAAATAGATTGTGTTTTTATACATCTGGATAGATGGTTGTGAAATATTTTATTTTAGATTTTAGATGTTTTGAAGTAAATAAGAAATAAACAATATGTGTGCACCATCCAATTTAAGAAAATGAAGTAAGTAATCGGAAGAAGTGAAATCTATAAGACCAGCTGGATGTGACGATAGTTACGGAAATAAAATACTGATCCTTTTAAAACGGTTTACTTCTCAAAACCTCCTGTCTTACATGGTCTTCACTGGCCAGTTCTTTTTTGTCCTAAACTAATCTGTGTCACATGACACAGGACAATGACATTCGGTGCGGGTCAAACGCCACACAACTATGCCAGCTAAGTAACTGAAATTGTGGTTTAGCAACCCCTAGCGGAAACACTAACATATTCGATTTCAAACAAAGTGTTACTTAATTAAGTGTTGCTAACCAAATATCTTCCACGCCGTGATAAAAAAAATGGAGACCCTTCAATGTAGGCTTCCCCTTTATAGTTTGCTTTAGGGGATGTAATAAAAATAAGGGTTTAAAACATTTGTTTTCCAGAGAGACAGGTTCTTCAAAACCAACTTTTAGCCGTTCAGTATCCGTGGTCAGATCGGTTTGTTAGATCAATCTGACCACGGCCACCGTTTAGTGTCCCTGGTCAGACTAATTAGATTACGATGGCCGTAGTCAGACTGGTGGACGTAGTCAGATCGGTTATCCTTGGTTAGATAGATGAAATAAATGAAATTGCCACAGGCGGCACCATTATATTTTATTTCTTATTAACTCGTCTTCTTATATTAAACATATTAATAACCTAATAGTAGCTAACTTATTTTTTTGCGGTCGGTTTTATTAAAACCATCTAAAAATTATTTTTTCAGTAGGCAGACTGACATCTAGTTGACAAGGCTACTATAGGCTTTTAATGCAAGCAACGCCATAGGTGCTGATAGGATTTGGAAGTGGACTCGGGCATCCATTACTCACTTTGGTCTGTGATCTTTTATGAAAGTTTGGTTACTGACTCCAAACAGGTTGCCCAATTTATGACTTTATCCTAACACTATTACTTTGAACAATTTATTAATAACTAGTTGCGCGTGGTATTTGGTATAGCACGTAACTGTAAACCGATTGGAATAAAGCTTTTTTTTTATTAAATCAAGGTAGCACTTGACCACTATCTCACCTGATGTGAGGTGCAGATGCGGCCGAAGGTGGACCACGCTTACCCAGTAAATGTCCATTTACCCTTGTTTTGAAGACCCCGAGGTTGTAGTCCTGTGGGAACACAGACGCAGGCAATGAGTTCCACTCCTTAGCAGTCCGAACAAGGAAGGTGGAACTGAAACGCTTCGTGCGTGATCGAGGTACCTCGACCACGAAGGGATGAAACCCTTGCCCACGCCTAGTGGTCCGCAAGTGGAACGGAAAATTAACACTAAAATTGGTTAATTCGTTTCTGAGATCAGCGTGCACAAACGCACAGACAAACAGACATAAATTCTAAAAACTATTTTTTGAACCTGGTAGCATTAAATATTTTTTCAAAAAAACAATTTTACATATATCGAGGTCAAAAATATTTTTTAAAATTTTTGTCTTTTTGGGCGTTTGTGGACGTTAATCTCAGAAACGGCTTAACCGATTTGAATGCGGTTTACACTGATGTATTGTTGCAAGCTTCCCGTAACATTTAAAGGTTGTTTCATTCCAATCGGTTCATAAACAAAAAATTTACGCGCTATACCGAACACTACGCGTACGAAGTTGCAGGCTCGGCTAGTCTATACATATAATAAAAACCTAAACGGGCCGTGTTTGTACTTTAAAAAAGAACTATTTGTACACTTTATAATTATAATACCGAGTTGAAAAAACTTTTATCCTACGTTTGTGCAGCCTCAGAAATGGCTTAACCGATTTGAATTCTGTTTTCACTGATGTATTGTAGCAACATTTAGTGTTATTTTGTTTCGTTCCCAATCGGTTGACAAACAAAAAAAGTTCAAGTTAATTAAAATAACACGCTCTGTTTTATAATAATAAATGCATAAAATTATCAGAAACGTTTTATTTTCTTTTAACCTAACAGTTATATCTGTGACCACAGAGTCAAAATCAAATCAAATCAAATCAAAATCAAAATCAAATCAAAATATTTATTTATCAATTAGGTTTCTCCAAGAAACTCTTATGATCGTCATTTCGAATTACCAGTTAAATTTAAATTTACCAGGGTTTCGGAAAAAAAGCCAAGATGACGATCCTGAGAAGAAACCCCGAAAGAAACTCAGGATACTATTCTTTTTGTCATCTTTACAATATAAAAAAAATACAATAATTATAATCATACACTTAATACCTAAAGTAAATATACAATACTGAGCATAGTATGAGCTCCGAATCCAGGCTTTAATTCCAGGCTTCATTGTCACTTAAATAATCAGTAACCTTATAATAGCCTTTCGAGAGGAGTTTGGTTTTAATGACAACTTTAAATTTATTTATAGATAAGGTTCTGATCATCTCAGGCAGTTTATTATAAAACCGTATACACTGACCCATAAAAGAATTACTTATTTTGTGGAGTCGCGTCTTATGTAAATCTAAATTATTTTTAAACCTAGTACCTATATTGTGTACATCACATTTTTTATTAAATTGACTAATATTTTTATGCGCGTAAATTAAATTTTCATAAATATACTGACATGTAACAGTTAAAATCTTAATTTCTTTGAACTTTTCTCTGAGGGAAGACTGCGGATCTAGTTGATAGATGGCTCTAATGGCCCTTTTTTGTAAAATGAAAATAGTATTTATGTCCGCAGCGCCACCCCAAAGAAGGATCCCAGAACTCATTACACTGTGAAAGCAACTAAAATAGACAATCCTAGCTGTTTCGACATCCGTTAGGCGTCGAATCTGCTTAACTGCATAAACCACAGAGCTAAGTCTTTTACTTAGTTTCTCAATATGTGGAGCCCATTGTAATTTAGAATCTACGGTAATACCTAAAAATACTGTCGATTCCACGGGCTCCAATTTCTCACTACCCAAAATCACATTCGTTCCAATATTTTTAACATTCGGGGTACTGAATTTAACAAGTTTAGTTTTCGTGGCATTTAAAAGGAGATTATTAACACTAAACCAATGCACTACGTTAGAAAGTACATAATTTACCTCATTATAGCACCCAAGTTGCCTTTTAACCTTAAATATTAATGATGTGTCATCAGCAAATAATACAATATTGTGTTTACTCACAGAATGAGGTAAATCATTAATATAAACTAGGAATAAAAACGGACCGAGAATCGATCCTTGAGGGACGCCCATTTTAACTAGAGAACCCAGAGATTTCCTACCATTAACATCAACCTTCTGAATTCTATGGCTGAGATAAGAAGTCAGAAGATCGAGAGCCTTATTCTTAATTCCATAGTGGCACAATTTCCTTATTAAAGTGTCGTGCTGGACACAGTCAAAGGCTTTGGACAAATCGCAAAAAATACCAAGAGCATCCTGCGAGTTTTCCCATGCCTCAAATATGTTTTTCAATAGTTCAACACCTGCGTCCGTAGTAGAACGCCCCTTAGTGAAACCAAATTGTTTATTAAAAAGTAAATTATGATCATTGAAATGTTTAAGCAATTGACTCAAAATAATTTTTTCAAAAATTTTACTAAGGGTCGGAAGTATTGAAATCGGTCTATAATTAGCGGGATTAGTTGCATCATTTGACTTAAATAAAGGCACAACCCTACTAATTTTCATTAGATTAGGAAATTCGCCACATGTAACACAGCAATTGAACACAGTTGCTAAATGAGGTGCAATAATATTTATTACAGAGGCCACTGTTTTCACTGACATGCCCCAAAGATCTATAGTTTTTTTTATTACAATTGTCTTAAAGAATTTTACAATGTCACCTGGGCCAACAAATGTAAATTCAAACGCTTTATCACACTCTTTTACATTCTGTTTAAGTAGATTTTCAGCAGCAATTGACGATGAGTTTAGTGTCCGAGTAAGGTTAGCAGGAATACTGGAAAAGAAATTTTCAAACTCTGTCGCCACATCCATATCTGCCTTAATGTCCTGATCATTTATTTTTAAATGAAAGCTGTCTTTATGAATTTTATTTCTTCCAGTTTCCCTGTTAATGATGTTCCATGTTGTTTTTATTTTATTTGTCGCACTCATAATTTTGTTTTTTACATGAATAGATTTTGCCATGTAACAGACTTTTTTAAACAATTTTGAATATTTTTTTACATATTCTCTAAACTCTGGATTATGATTATACTGTTTCTGACCATACAACTCATAAAGCCTATTTCTACTTGTGTAGATGCCATGAGTTGCCCACTCATTAAATGCCATAAAATTGCTAACTAAATGAGATTTTTTGGTAAAGACTTTGCTAAATTCATCACTAATTAATTTAAATAAAGAGCCATACATTTCATTAAGACTATCATGATAAGGCAACCCAGGCAATTTATTATTTAAGTTAGTCCTAAATTTTTGAATGCGATTTTGAGTAATTGGAATAAAATTAACGTGCTTTCTTTGAGACTGACTTATATTTGAATGTAATGACACAAACAAACCACAGTGGTCAGAGTCTAGAACATTCAGGACTGATTTGTTATATGATTTCACATTACAAAATATGTTATCAATACAGGAACCACTTGTGGCAGTTATCCTTGTTGGTTCAAAGAAAACATTGTATAAGTTAAAGGATCTAAATAGATTTACAAAATTAATAGTGATCGTAGAACCATCTAATATGTTAACATTAAAGTCTCCACAAATTACGACACCCCTATGGGATGTGCATACCCTTAACAATACACTCTCCATGATCTTTAAAAAGCTATCAAAAGGTGCGCTAGGGGGCCTGTATACGCATACTACTATAGTCTGCTCCAATTCAATACATGACAGTTCAGCAACCCCCTCTACAGATAGATGCGTAATATCTTTCCTTTCCTTACATTTAGACTGCTTCTTAATAATAATCAAAGAACCTCCTCTCATCATATTTTTTTTATTAAAAGAGCTCACAACCTGGTGGTTACTGAAACTGTACATGTATTGATAATTATTTAGCCAATGCTCTGTAACACACAAAATATCAACATTATAATGATTCAAAAACAAGTCTACCTCAAGTTCTTTTCTAACTAGCTTATAAATTCTAATACAATCACCATAGAGCAAGTGAGTTGGTGGAAGTATTACTTACAACACGCTCTATTATAGAAACGCGCTTACAAAGCCTGTAATTTTATAAACTTTTAACTTTTTTAGTTACATAGTAAGAAATTTAATTTTGCAAACGTAGTTAAGTAAATAGTTAAAAAACGGTTCAACGACAAACATTCCCTCCACTTGACTGACAGATGGTTCCACCAGACGGCCTAACGAGGGTTGTGCAAAATGGAAAAACACGCCGAATGCAGACCATTTTATACTTTCTTTTTTATTGTATTTAATGTCATATAAATAATAAAGTTTAGAAGACATGCAAAAAGAGTTTTATCTAAAAAAAAGCTCAAAAAAGGGAACTTTTTTGAGCTGAATGTGAAAGAAAACTATAAATAATATAATATTTATAATATTAGTCACATTTCTACATATACGCTGTTAATTCAACGGTATACTGACTTAACTAAGTCAATATACCGCAGATTTTTTTTAAATCATAATCTATCTATATCTATAAAGTGTCAAGTAAGAGTAGCACAAATTTTCAATCCGGGAATTTTGATGAAAAGGATAAAAAGGACGCCATTTTTGAAAAAGTGGAGCAAGATCAGCATATCGGCCCGTTGGATGAGTGGCAAGGATGCTTGCCTAACGTCTCAGGGGCCCCGTGTTCGATTCCCGGCGGGGTTAACTTTGGAAATGTTGATGTAATTTTCAAAAAATGACTCTGGTCTGGATTTGAAAAGTAGTGGTAGGGCACACTGCGTTTCGCAGTCATTTGGGCAGCCCGCCTAGCGGCAGTGACCACCCCCTTACAGAAGACCACCGTGAAATAACAGCATATACGTGCTGTTGTGTTTCGGTGAGTGAGTAAGGGATGCCAGAGCCCATTTCCTTATCCCCTCCTAATCCCTTATCCAATCCTACTGTAGTCGGCAGCGCACTTGCAGCACCTGTAGCGTTGCTTGTGTTATAGGCGACGGTAGCCACCTACCATCAAGTGGACGCACGTGGCTGTTCTACAATTTCCCCGTCGCGACAACCCTAGTTAATGATTTTAACCCTACCGCTGCCGACCGTGATCAAAAGTACCATTAATTTTTATCCATTTTTTTTTTGTATTTTACAAAAAAGAGCGTGGGTGAGGTGCTAACTACGTTCGCCGCGGGCTTGAAAGGGTATCAATTAGACGTTTACATTTAATGGTAACATGTGTAAAAGCTATAAGTGGCGCTGCAGGCCAAATAGGTGTTTCACTTTATTCACTGTTTTCAATTAAAACACATTTCTTGTAACTTCTTACGGCCAACTAATTACTAAAGTGTTTTTAATTAAAATACACTCTAATTTATAAATATTTACAGTAATATATAAAAAATTAATGTATTTACATTGTATAAAAATTTATATATATATATAGATTACAAAAGGAAGACCCCGTCTAAGTATGTGCCAGCCTTGGGGTCCCCTGTAGAGTCGACCAGCCGTGCCGACAGAGCCCTTACAAAAGCCTTCATGTCTGTTGACCAGATCCTTATGCATCACAACATGATCCTTATGCACACAACATAGAGTTCACATACAACAGAAATAGCGTTCCCGAATTTTCAATGACCTGTTTACAATACGTGTTTACAAAAGTTGTTTACTTCTAATTGTTTGTTGTTTGTTTGTACTAAATTCGAGAAAGATCTAGACGATTGGCAGCGGGTATAAATAGGCGAAGTGGCAAGCTAGCGACACAGTTCGACTCTGCGATTCGAAAGCGATAATACTTCGGAACTTACCTGCGACTCATTACGGAATTACGGACGACTTTTGGCAAGTTTAACGGATTTAAAGAAGAAGTTTAGCCCTATTGGAAGTCATCTTGGTTTGTGGCAATAAATAGTTGATTTTCGCCCTTACACGGCAATTTGACTCACCCCACACTTAACAATATGTATAGATTTCTTAAACAAATAACTGATTTCAAAGTAAATTTCTAGGGAAATAGTAGTGACATAAATAGTAATTTTGTACGAGGGTGGCTCTTATAAAACACCACCGTGAGTGAGTAAGGGATATCAGAAACCATTTTCTTATCCTCCTTTATGCCCTACTAAACTCTTATCCTTTACTCATTTATTCAGGGCGTTGCTTGTGTTAATATGCGAAGGTAGCCACTTACCAACAAGTGCATCGTCAGCTTACCTTCTAACCATTATATAGAAAGAGATTTCCTACTGGTTCATACATTATGTTCATCAAATCAGAATTTCAAAATTAATACGAGTATAAAATTGATTTTATTGCTCCATAATTTTATATTTTACTAGCTGAGCTGAAAACTGCATTCTAAACGGTTAAGATTGGCGTGCACAAACGCACAAGCAGACAAAAATTCTAAAAACTATTTTTTTGACCCAGGTAACATAAGTACAACGTGTACCAATTTTTTTTGAAATTATTTTTAATGTAAGTACAGGTACGGCTCGTTTACGATTTTATTACATGTATAACTGTAGGTATAGATGGCATGAAGAGTGTACTTCTGAGTACATCACGTCTAGTACTAGTATATATTCTGTGACATCACTCAGAAGTCTGAGTGATGTACTCAACAGCTCTAACATTTGATTTCTGACAGACTAACTTCTGTTAGTTGTCTAAAGTTCTGTTCTAAAGTTGTTAAAGTTTGTCCTATGTGTCATGTTATATTGTGCTGTTTGCTCCGAGACAGTAACAAGTGCTTAATTTAAGCTTTTACTTACAAAAAAATAAATTAATTAAAAAGCAGCCCATTTACAACGTTTAAACTATCTTTATAATAACTTACCCAGTTTAACTTACCTAAATTTAGGTTTAATGGTTTAACTGTAAGAGTATTGGTAAGAGTTAGTGTATTTTTTTAGATTAATCTACCTATACTTTGCTAATATTATAAATATGAAAGTAACTCTCTCTGTCTGTCTGTTACCTTTTCATGCCTAAATTGCTGAACCGATGATCATGAAATTTTGCATACACGTTGTCTGGGATGCAGGAAAGGACATAGGGCACTTTTTATCCAGAAAAAATTACTGTTCCCGAGGGACCTGGCTACTGTTCTAACGCCTGGCAAAGCTATAAATGCTATAAAGATGTTAGGGTTAGGTACCTACATTGCTCATATATTTAGTCAGACCGCGGGAACCAGCTAGTATGGAATAATAGCTTTTGCCCGCGTTTGTTAAATCAGAATATCCCTTACACTATTTACATGGGTACATAAAACTAAACTTCTTTAAAAATATAATTGTATAGAATTTTTTTTATTTTTAACATTTTGTTTATCCATTGCTAAGATCCAAAATTTCAAGCAGACAAATTATAAAAACAATTTATATTATTAACTAACGACCCGCTCCCGGCTTCACCCGGGGTGCAATTTTTATATATATATGAACATTCCCCGTTTATTCCTCTTTCCATTAGTGAAAACCGAATTAAAATCGGTCTACCCGTTCACGCGTGATGCCGTGACCAAGGGAAATGGGAATTCATTTTTTTATATATAGATTGAAGATTATTATCATTTAGAATAACCTTTTAGTAATGAATCATTCACATGTAGGTCGCCTTGATTAAGATCAAGTATATTATATTTATCTATGATTAAGATTATACCTAATTACTTTACGATTTATAATTATTTCAATAATTCTGAACACATGTCCGTCAAAATGCTCTAATTTCTTTATTATGTTTGATTAACCCTTCAAATGCGGCCGCGGATAGTAATTACTAAACAGATGCACTGTGATTAATTAGTAAAAAAAAGTGGGCCACGGGCACCTGCCGGACAAATTTCACTTTCTGTGAGGAAAAAAACCTGGAATAGTATCTCGAGTTGTGTTTTTTTCAAGCTAATCTCGTATGTAAATCAACTAGTCATTGTCTTTTGTGGGGTTTTTTATGGCTCCCATCAGATTTATTCGGCGGAAGTCATATGGATTCTGGTTTTGTAATTTAGAATTTTTTAATGTTTTAACTCTAAAATTTGTTCAGGCTATCTCAACTTGAACAAAAAAATAAATAAAGTACCTAACTTTTCTATATTTTTTTTGTCATATTTACAAACGTAGTCGATTATTTTCTCCGTGGATTTTATTACTAATGGATATATTTTTTAATCTAAATAATATCTAACGTTATCCTCCTGAACCTGAAAAAAAAAAAATTCTAACCCGATTGCAGCGCCACCTATCTGATCCAATTGTGAATCTAAACCATTCAGAGAATCACTCAAACACACAAAAACATTTCATTAAAATCTTTCCAAGCCGTTTAGGAGGAGTTCAGTCACATTCACACAGACAGAAGAAACATTTATATTTATGTATACACACTAGCGGTCCCAGCACACGTTTTCCCGCTCAAACCCGATTTCAGCGTCACCTGTCGGGTCCATTCAAACGCACACAAAAAATTCCATCAAAATCGGTCCAGCCGTTTAAGAGTTCAGTCACATACACACGGACAGAAGAAATTTATACGCATATAAAAAGAAAATAAAGATATAATAAAATTAATGTTTGTCTAAAACCCTACTTCCCAAAGTGGTCCAGGTGGCCCCAGGGGTCCACGGGAGCCTCGACGGCGGTCTACGTTGGCGTGACAAAAAAATGGGGATGACAAAAAAAAAAAACAATCAATTCTCACTTATTTCATTTAGAAAACTTCCCATTCGTGGTTGGAATTTCCATAGTTAGATCTAATCTTCACATTTTTGTCGAGTTTTGGGAATATGATAGAACTGTAGCTGGAGGGGGTCCACCGGAACCATCTAAATTTGGGAACTTCTGGTTTAAAAGTTAGGCGCCACTTGGTTTTCCGCCTTCCGCATCCATTTACGTCATGCGGTTATTAGTCCAGCCAGCAAGTGGTCGCTGGTCACCACTCCTACACTCGTGTGCCACCTGCAATTGGCTCATCTATATCTATAAAATTATAAAGAGAAAAGATTTGTATGAATGTGTGTATGTTTGTAATGAATAAACTCAAAACCTACTAAACTGTTTTTAAAAATTGTTTCACCTACAAAAAGCTACATTATCAGTAAGTAACATAGGCTACTCACCTTACCCCCATCTCCCCCTTTACCCCCCTCCATTCAAATGTGTGTTTGTAATGAATAAACTCAAAGGCTACTGGACCGATTTCAGTAGCCTAGAAAGCTAAATTTATCAGTGAGTAATATTTTATAAATAGACATGGACGAAGTAGCGTGAAACAGCTTCTTATATTGGCAAAAACTTCTTTTTTTTTTCTTTTTATGTAAGGTCGGCCGACAGGCTGGCGGTACACTTGATGGTAGGTGGCCACCGTCGCCTATAACACAAGCAACGCCACAGGTGCTGTAGGTGCGCTGCCGACTACAGTAGGATTGGATAGGAAAATGGGCTCTGGCATCCCTTACTCACACACCAAAACACAACAGCACACGTGCTGTTATTTCACGGTGGTCTTCTGTAAGGGGGTGGTTACTGCCGCCAGACGGGCTGCCCAAATGACTGCGAAAACGCAGTGTGCCCTGCCACTACTTTCCAAATCCAGACCAGAGCCAAATTTGAAAACTAGATTTTTCAAAGTTGACCCTGCCGGGAATCGAACCCGGGAACCCTAGAACAGAGTGTTAAGGCAAGCACCCTAACCACTCATCCAACGGGCTTGTCAAAAGTCAAAAGTCGGGTCGTACTTAGCCGTTACTTGCGTTACGTGTTTAACTAATCTAATAATCAACTATTGAGATTATTTCTCACGTTTCCCGTTACTTATTCTCTCGGAGCTCATTTTTTTGTCTCTGCCACTACTGTTGCTATAGACAAATGTTTTTTTTAAGCAAAGCGGCATAGACATTAAATTCGCACGGAAACGAAGACAGAAAAAAAAGACAAGAAGTTTTTTCAACTCGTTAGCACACAACCTGCACAATAGTGTCATTAATATTCATAAATGACAGTATTACGCATATCAATCGCACGATGCAAGTGCTAAAAAACGTCTAATCGCATGCACGAACACATCCCGCCATCTTTGTTTTCTACGTTCGCCCTGTCATTACCGCCTTTTTCTATTGCGAACGGGTCTTTTTGTCAGCGTATTTATTCAAATTTCGAACGCACGACAATACAATAGTGTGTTTTTGTTTATCCGCTAAAGAAATTATTGTATTATCGTCTGAGATTAAAGTTTTTAAAATTATGCGCCGGCATAGACACGGCCAGGTAAAGAAACGAGTTTTTTTTTTAAAAGACTTGGCTTGGTTTCGACAGGCTAATTACTATCGTATTTCTTGTTATGAATTAGTTGTATTTTTCGCACGGTGGATAATGCACGTGTGTTTAGTATGTTGCGGTAAGGCGGTAAGGTAAGTGAGAAGGCGATTATTAGTTTAATATTTGTAATGCTAATGTGCGCATTGGGTAACTCTATCTTTTTGCTGTGATAAAATGTCGTTTGGAACTCATTATCAGTAAATATAGTATTACTACAGTGATTATAAAATGTGATACCTTCTACGTGGAGAATTAATCAGTTAATATCTTGAGGATAAAAGTGGGATTCTAACAAGAATCACTTATTCGTTGAGTAATCAAACAGTTCAATCCCAGCTCTAATCCAGTTGAGAATCTGTCCAGTTGCTACGGTGGGCAACTGGAATGCAGTCCTGACATGCAGTGTCAGGGCACAGGGTGTTTCTTCTTCTTTTCCACTCTGTGGTCATGGGATGTCTGATTAGTTGGTCACAGCCTCTGCGAAACTTCTCCATCTGTCTTTATTAGTGGCATTGTGTGTACACTTAGTAAGGGAACGCTTTAGTTGATTTGAATAAGGTCTGTCCATCTTGTGGGAGACCCTCCACTCTTCGTTGTTTTTTTTTTAATTTTAAGATCGGCAGATATGTTCACAGTTCACTTGATGGTAGGTGGTAGGTGGCTAACGCCACAGCTGATGCAAGTGCGCTGCCACTGCAGTAGGATTAAGGATAGGGGATTGGATTAGAGAATGAATGGGCTCTGGCATCCCTTATTCACTCATCGAAACACAACAGCACACGTGCTGTTAATTCACGTTGGTCGTCTGTAAGGGTGTGGTTACTGCTACCAGACGGACTGCCCAAATGACTGCGAAAAGATCCAGATCCAGAAAAGTTTATTTTTCAAATTTGACCCTGCCGGGAATTAGGGTTTTTCCCGTTTGATCCGTCGTCTTTGATCCTTAGTATTTTTTATTTCGTCGTCTTTGATAGAATAAGAATAATCTTTCGGGTACAGAACCCCGAAGACAAAACCCTATAAGTAAAATCAAATCAGTCAAATCAATATAATTTGTACACAAATTACTCTCTCTCTCTCTCACACACACACCCACAGAGAGAGAGAGAGAGAGAGACAGACAGACTTTGGCAGCACGTTCAGTGCGACGCGGAGCTGTCCGTGTCGCGAAGAGCTGTCCGCGCGCGGTAGAGATCGCTCCGCGCCACGGTTCTCCGAAGTCCGATCTTAGAAGTCGAGGCGGGTGAAACCGCGGCACACAGCTAGTATTACTATAAATTGAATAATGAAGTGTCAAGTATCTGGCATACCGCAATTTGAAGTCATAAACTGGACATTTACTGGTAGTAGGTAAAGGGGTGGCACCTTAAATTATGCCAGAGACATTTCTCCATTCTCACATTATCTGTTACTACCCCTTATTCTCTTTACAAAGGAACACTAAATTTAAAAAAAGAAATTTCCTTTTTTTTTAATTACAGCCTTTATTAAACAACCTTTCTACAAAATTTACATAATCTCATATGTAGGTATCTTAGTTCAGTATATTATAAAACTAACTGGTGCCCGCGGCTTCAGCCGCATTCAAAAATAAAAAAATAACGCCTGACTAAATATATGAGCAATATTGTAACGTCTAACATCTTTATTGCAGTTATAGCTTTGCCAAGCGTTAGGTGATCCCTCCGAAAGAGTACTTTTTTTCTGTATGAAAGGTATCCTATGTCCTTTCCTGCATCCCTGACAACGTGTATGCAAAATCTCATGATGATCGATTCAGCGGTTTAGGCGTGAAAAGGTAACAGACAGACAAACAGAGTCACTTTCACATTTGTGTTAGGTATAATATAGTATATTTAGTATTGATGAAATATTCTACTAACAGCCCTGACACCGGTTTTTAAAGAATGTCTTCCTTTTCAGCATAGGCCTCCCCTAGAGCTTTTATAGAGACATTTTGACGAGCCCGTTGGATGGGTGGTTAGGGTGCTTGCCTTAACGCTCTGATCTAGGGTTCCCGGGTTCAATTCCCGGCAGGGTCAACTTTCAAAAATCAACTTTTCAAATTTGGCTCTGGTCTGGATTTGGAAAGTAGTGGCAGGGCACACTGCGTTTTCGCAGCCATTTGGGCAGCCCGTCTGGCGGCAGTAACCACCCGCTTACAGAAGACCACCGTGAAATAACAGCACGTGTGCTGTTATTTCACGGTGAGTGAGTAAGGGATGCCAGAGCCCATTTTCCTATCCAATCCTACTGTAGTCGGCAGCGCACCTACAGCACCTGTGGCGTTGCTTGTGTTATAGGCGACGGTAGCCACCTACCACCAAGTGGACCGTCAGCTTGTCTGCCGTTTTTTTTTTCATTATTACATATACATCTGTTGAAACTAGGAACTATAAAATGAATATTTATTAATTTAATTAAAAAAGTATAAAATGTTAATGTACTTTTTGTCAAGTAAACTGTGTCACTTGCAAAAACATTTTCACACGAAAAAAACATCACCGTCAGACTAACAACACATTTTAAATCAAAGGTTCATGCAAATAAGATGCGTGACCATTTTTTTGAAAATAAGAAGAAAAAAACAAAAGCGCGGGACATGTGGTCGCTTCAAGTTCAACCCTTATTCGCTAAGTAAAAAACATATTTGCATACTCTATGATGGCGATTTTTTATCCGCAAGATTATGCTAATGAGTTTTTTGGTCACTATTAACTAAAACTAACATTAAGAGTCAGCGTTTTTTTTCCTTGACAATATCTTCATTCTTACTTATAGCAAATTGGTTTTTTTTTCTTTTGAGAAAATAATAAAAAATTAAATCGGTGGGAAAATATTTTTTTTTTAAATGATTATCATATGTCATTAAAAAGATGCGTTTTGATTATGTTTTTGGAAATTACAGTTTAGTAACATCATGTTGACATAGACTTTTTTGGTCTTTTTTTTTTCATTCATCATATATTTTTTTCAGGAGACTAGGTTCCTTCGTAAGTAATTAGGTACCAAATAATACTTTACTATAGTTACCCGTCCACGGCTTCCTTCGCACGGGTGCTATTTTTTTTTTTTTTTTTTTTAAATTACTTACACAAACCATCGCTTATCTCTCTTTCTATTACTGAAAACCGTATCAAAATCCTTTGGATGATTTAAGTGAAGTTAGCGGCGGACAACGGACACTTGTGGACAGCGATTTTATCTATACTTTACCTATAATAATACTTTTATTACCTACAATAAAATAATAATTACCTATAATAAAATAATAATTACCTATAAAATCATAAACGAGCAATGTCTGTACAATAAATATTTTTTCAAGGAAAAAAAAATTGTGCACTTTGTACTTACGTTACCGAGGTCAAAAAAATAGTTTTTAGAATTTTTTTTCTGTTCGTCTGTATGTTTGTGCACGCTAATCTCAGGAACAGCTTAACCGATTTGAATGCGGTTTCCACTGATGTATTGCAGCAAGATTCCCATAACATTTTATGTTTGTTTCATTCCAATCGGTTTATAAATAAAAAAGTTACGAGCTATTGCGTATACCACGCCTACGACCACAACTTGGCTCCTTTTCGCACAGCTAGTTTTGTAATACGTATAGACTAGCGGCACGCCCCAGGCTTCGCATGGATGCAATTAGGTTTTATTTTATACATATATTATAAACCCTCAGTGAAAAATTATTTAACTGATAGTGAAAACCGCATCAAACTCCGTCGTGTGGTTTAGGAGAGCGACTTTAATTTATACAATATAATAACGATGTACCTAGATATACATTAACAGATAAAATTGATGCATAATTTATAAGAGTAGGTAGTTATTATTTTTTTATGTTAAGATCGGAAAACAGGCTGACGGTCCACTTGATGGTAGGTGGCTACCGTCGCCTATAACACAAGCAAAGCTGCTGAAAGTGCGCTGCCGACTGCAGTAGGATTAAGGATAAGGGATTAGGAGGGGATAGGGAAATGAGCTCTGGCATCCCTTACTCACTCACCGAAACAAAACAGCACACGTGCTGTTATTTCACGGGTGGTTACTGCCGCCAGACTGGCTGCCCAAGTGACTGCGAAACGCAGTTTGCTCTGCCACTACTTTCCAGATCCGGACCAGAGCCAAATTTGAAAAGTTAATTTTTCAAAGTTGACCCAGCCGGGAATTGAACCCGGGAACCCTGCGTTAAGGCAAGCACCCTGACCACTCATCCAAAAAAGTCAAAAAGTTAGCTTGAATAAATATAATAAGACAAAATATAACACGATTTCTCGCTCATAGAAAAAAAGGGGGTGCATTTAAACAGCTGTTAAGTAACTAAATACCATCACGTTATGTGAATCGGTTATGTGTCATAGACAAAAATAAATGACCCAAACATTTTTTGTCTCCTTTTTTGCATTATATAAACTTTTTACTACCTGATCGGGGGTAGGGATTGGCCACCCCAAATTTTTTTTTCGACACGAACGCCAATAACGCACACAAAGGAGGGTGGTAACTTTTTTCTAACAAGGCAACCCAGATCGATATTTTTCCCGCGCCGGCAGCGCATTGGCGCATTTAAAATGTTCGAAATTCAAATGAACCCGTTCCGTTGCAACAATAGACTCGGAACCCTTTATGTAAAAGCCTTTATTCATCTATTTTTTCGTCCACTAACGGTCGGAATGATTCTTTTCGGTAATAGCTTGGGGTTGTTATTAAATGGGGGTTGTTTTTTGTTGTGCGCTTCCCTCACGCGATTTTCGATGCAGCGAAATTGTTCAGAGCACGCATAGCTCGCGTTTTACTTTCCTTATTATAAAACCAGCATTATTTAATAATAATATAATTGATTATTTTAACAGTACGTATACTATGAAAGACAATAGAAGACGTAGGCCAACTTAGACATAACTATTCGTTTGCCCAACAATAGTTATAACCAAGTAGCCAGGAACACATGAAGAAGAACAACGTTACAGACAACTCCTTGTTTATAGGATGTAAGGTATGCTAAAGCCGATTTCTCAACTCCCACCTAACATTTGTTCTGACAGTTATGCAATTATGGCATTCTTTATATTCATTGGCGACGGTAACCATTAACCAGTGGATCATCAGCTGCCTGCTGACCTTTAAGGCTTACCTTCAGCACATTGCGTACCAACGGACACGTACTACAACG
Source organism: Bembecia ichneumoniformis (assembly GCA_910589475.2). NCBI lineage: Eukaryota > Metazoa > Arthropoda > Insecta > Lepidoptera > Sesiidae > Bembecia > Bembecia ichneumoniformis. Next base: position 14,648,441 of record OU342539.1, on the reverse strand, counting down.
AAACAGCGAAATTGAATCTAGTATTGAATGATGCACATAGTATCCAGTACGAAAGCGAAACGAAATAAGTTCGCTTCGCGTCCGCAATCGGTGAAAATGTCCAATCCGGTGCAGGTGCCTATAGTAATTCCAGGGCCTGATTTACCCATAGGCTATTCAGGCTTGAAGTTCCAGGGCGCAAATTGCGAGGGGGCGCTGAGGTGGCTTCGCAGGCATCACTTATTTACAGAATAAAATTTAGAATTAATTATTTAATTCTAAATTAAAATTCTAAATTAAGAATTTAGAATTAAATACTAACTAGAATTAAAAACTGTTGGATATCACCTCTATGCTTCAGTACCTACTAGAGAGCTGGCTGTACATAATATGTAGTATATATAAAAACAATTAGAAGTGTCAAGTAAATGTCGTAACAACTTCTAAGCTGTAATATACTCAATACTCATGAAATCCTTCTCATGTATATATTGTGAATATACTGTAACAAAGCATAACTGCTTCTTCCTTATTCCACTGCAACCAATAACCCCTACAAAAACAATTACGCCCTCTTTCTTCTTCCTCTTTCGTTGACTGGCTGTGATTCGAAGATTTTAAATTATTTGAGCTCTAACATATCGTGTCCTTTTTACGTTTGCTGAACATATTTAGATAACAAGCACCGGCAGAACAGGTCTGGAAAGGGGGGTCTTATCCATCGTTAGCTTAGGGCTCTCAGAACTCTGAGTAAATCCGGTGTGCCGTTCAGACAGGTTTTCGATACGAAAGCGAAACGATATCGTTATTATCGAACGAACGCGGACAATAGTCCGCGGTCGTTTCGCATTCGTCTCTGTGTGCTAAAGCCATTACAAACTAGTTTTCCTTCACGACTTCACGTATCTTTAAAAATTATATCTTATCTTTTAAGATATAACCAACGATACATAATCACAAAATTTCATTACAATCGGCTAAGCGGTTTTTTAATGAACTAACATAAATGATTTTTAAATGTAAAGATTTAATTCAAACATAAAATATGGCTTGGTCTTAATTATTGTACTTATGTGTAAATGTCAGTCAGACTATATAACAAAAAATGTTATATAAAACATAGTTATATAGCATGTTTTAGATGTGCGGTATACGTTTAAAACAAAGTTATATAAAGTTATCACGTGATTCATGATGCGTCCGAGACAATTGTATTGTTTGATAACATTGTTATATTACACTATTGTATTGTTTTATGTTGCAATCTTATGCAACAAAGTTATATAACATATGTTATTTAATTTCAACGCACCTTAGACAATCTTACTGCGTACTTACACAGTACTTACTAGCTGTAATGTCATAGTACATGGTTATGTCATAGTCATAGGTCAAACTGTGCTATTACATCAATTTTTATACATTACGTACTTACCGAATTTATTTTATTATTTTTGCAGTGGTTGTTACATCCGCTCCTGCCAACGAGGCCGAATTACAATTATACAGGGTGATGCAGAGAGCAAGTCTGTTGGCGTATTATGATACCCTGCTGGAAATGGGTCAGTACATAAATTATAATTTTAATATTTCATTGTTAAATTTGAGCATATTTATAGTTCTATATGAGATACCTATATTATTTAGTAATTCATTAATCTCCTGGTTTAATGCCTTTGTGTAATCGTTTTCCATCAAGCGAACTGCCTGCCTGTCCATCATCTAATAGCATATAAAATGATACACGTAGATATGTGAAGTAGGTTTGAGTGGTTCTGTGAGGGGGTGGTTACTGTCACCAGATGGGTTGCCAATCTATGACTGCGAAACGCAGTATGCTCTGCCTACACATGTTTTATAGAATATCTGCCTGTTATTGTTATATTTATTTATTTTATTTATTTGTTTTAAAATTTACAGAGAAAAGAAGATTTGGGTGTCTGTCGGTGTGTCTCTCTCTCTCTCTCTCTCTCTCTCTCTCTCTCTCTCTCTCTGTGTGTGTGTGTGTGTGTGTGTGTGTGTTATATGTATTCTGAGTTACTGTAACTCCCATAATCTGTAAGAACTTTTCAGTTTTTCTTTAAATTTTTCATGTGTGAAATATTATCGTATATTTTTTTTTTATGTTAAGATCGGTAGACAGGCTGACGGTCCACTTGATGGTAGGTGGCTACCGTCGCCTATAACACAAGCAACGCCTAAGCTGCTGCAAGTGCACTGCCGACTGCATAAGGGATTTGGAGTGGATAGGGAAATAATTTGATAATAAATCAATAAAATCTAAGTAAGTATATCCATTTCTTATAAAAATCGTGTGTTTACCAGACATTTTGGTAAAACGGCAATTCAATTGCTAATATTGATATAACGCTAATAAAAACTTTTACGTATCAAAAGTGGGTAAGTAAGGGGTAGTTTGTCAAAGCGGAATAAATGTTATTTTTCAAATACAGCTCCAATACCAAAAACTATTTTCAAATTAAATTATCATAATTTTAAACATTTAAGTTTTGTAAAAAAATTAAAGACACTTGCTCGTTTTTTGAACTCTTACATTTACCGATTCGAATTTTAACAAAGCTTTTAGAGGTCCAACCGAAAATATATCCAAACCCCAATTTAACTTCCGTAGGAACACGAGAAAAAATTCTTTCTCATCAGCCGCGGTCTTCCAAAAGAAAAAAAAAAGACATTTCCATAAGCGAAAAAACTTAACGCAGACTTCGAGTCATGCAAATAACTTTTTTTTAAATTTGATACTAGTTCATCTTCGGCAATTACCTTCAAAGGGTTTGGCCGGTTATTCCTTTGTTTTTTTTTCTCGGCGGCCCCTTCGCAAAATGGTCACGTAAGGCATTTGCATATATGCCTAAATTAAAATGTGTGTGCGCATACTTTTTCATCGAATCACACGTTTTTCTGCGTCGACAATGATAGCGAAATGAACTTGCCCCGCGAGAAAGTTTTGCATATTAATGTTGCGGGATTAGAGGAATTTATTCCCGAAGGGATCCTCAAGACAATATACAATAATAATTTTTTTTTTAAGTTTTTTTTTTCAACAATTATTGTAATTGTTGTAAAATACACGTTTTTCGTTGACATTATTAATAAGAAATTGGTAAGCGTTTATTTTATTAAAACTAACGCCACCTTTTTAGAATCGGCAATAGATAACACTAATAATAATAATATAATAATTTCTTCTTTATACTTTCGGCGTGCTCAGATGGTCTCAGACAGAACTGGACGCCCTGGATAGAAGGGTCCGCACAACTATGATCTCCCACAGAATGCGCCACCCGAAATCATCGGTCGAAAGGATGTATGTCTCGCGGAAGTGTGGTGGTCGAGGCTTATTATGCGCCAAGACCATGCACAACCGCGAGATATGCAACCTTAGAAATTTCTTCTTGGCTGATTCGGGTGGCGTATTGCGTAGGGCGGTTGTAGAATGTGATAACGGACTCACCCCATTATTCTTAGCCGATCAGCAATGGCGTGATCCGGTGATACCAAGCACCTCTGTCAGGGAGGCCGTATGGAAAGAGAAAGAGCTGCACGGACGGTTTTACAAGGCTCTTCACGAGCCTCATATCGACCGTAAAGCCTCCGTGCACTGGCTGCGCTTCGGTGATCTCTTTGGAGAAACCGAGGGTTTTGTCTGTGCGATACAAGATGGGGTTGTCAAGACGCGGAATTACCAGAAGTATATCATAAAGGATGGCACAGAGGACATATGTCGAGCCTGTCGCCATCCTGGAGAGACACTCCGGCATATTACTTCTGGTTGTTCCGCGCTTGCCAACACTGAGTATCTGCACAGGCACAACCAAGCAGCCAAGATCCTGCATCAGGAGCTCGCTCTGAAATACGGCTTCATTGAGGAGAGGATGCCTTATTACAGGTACTCGCCGGAACCAGTTTTTGAGAACGGCCGTGCCAAGCTCTACTGGGACCGGCCTATCATCACAGACAGGACTATTCTAGCGAATAGACCTGATATTGTGTTGATGGACCGGGAGCAGTCGAGGGTGTTTTTAGTCGAATAGACCTGATATTGAGTTACGTCCACTAACGTAACTATCCCGCATGATGACGGTCTCGTGAAAGCTGAAACCGAAAAGAAGAGGAAATACCTCGACTTGGCTCACGAGATTGTTGACATGTGGGCTGTTGCGTCCACTGAAATCATCCCAGTCGTTATATCCGTCAACGGTTTGATCCCAACCAGCCTCAATAGTAACCTGAAGCGGTTGGGATTCCGTGGCGGTTCCCTCCCGGCCCAAATGCAGAAGGCGGTGCTGCTCGATACGGCCAGGATCGTGCGTCGGTTTCTGTCTTTGTCGTCCTAAACCCCGACTGACTGTGCTTCTGTCGGGGGTAACACCGTCTCCCCCTCATTTTGGCTTTTGGAGGGGGAGACGAGAAGAATTAATTAAATAATAATAACAGTCGCGGGTGTTTTTGGTGGATGTCACTATCCCGCATGACGATGGTCTTGTGAAGGCTGAAACCGAGAAGAGGAGTAAATAACATTGTATATCGCTTACCAAGCAGTTCGTAGCGTATACGAGATTGTTATACGCATAAACTATTTATGCCGAAACACTGCAAAACTAACGCTGGTGAACGTGCGCCTTTGTATCGTGTTATGCATGCATATAATAGTATCTTTACACAAATTGACCTGTTTGCAATTGGTCCACAAAAATATAGAAAAGATATAATGAAATCAATGCATTAGCTTAATGAGTTTTTGTTGTTTTTTTTTTATTGATTTTTCTCTCTTGGTTTTTTTTTATTGGTGTGTCCTCTCTGTATAAAATTGATTTACTACTTTGTGGAAAATGTTGATTGCACTATTATTTAATTTTATGTATGTTTTTTTTTTCTTTCTTTAGTCTAATATACATGGTGTAATTATTGTTTGTTTTCCCTAATAAAATAAAATAAATAAATAAATAAAATAAGTACTTCCGACTTGGCCCACGAGATCGTCGACATGTGGGCTGTGGCCTCCGCTGAAATCATCCCAGTTGTTCTGTCCGTGAATGGTTTGATCCCGATCAGCCTCAGGGACAATCTGAGGCGGTTGGGATTCCGTGGTGGTTCCCTCCCGGGCCAGATGCAGAGAGCGGTGCTGCTCGATACGTCGGTTTCTGTCCTTGTCGCCCTGAACCCCGACCGACTGTACTTCTGTCGGAGGTAACACCGTCTCCCCCTCATTTTGGCTTTTGGAGGGGGAGACCAGTTAGCAGTGAGAATACAAATAATAATAATAATAATAATGATTTATTAGCATGATACACTAGTTTACACTAAACAAAAACTTTAAACAAGTAATTACTTGTTACTCGACTAGTAGTAATAGACCCAAAATAATAGTAGATTACATATTTAAAATATTATTAAAAATATTAATTCATTATTTAGGAATATAACAATAATCACTTATTAAAATACACTTAGAAATCATGTGTATTTTTAACACGTTTTATATTAAAAATAAATGAATTCCGTTTTACCCATTTTCTTGTCTAATTAATATCTTGAACGTTCTTCTGTATTTGTAAATTTATTTTAATATTAATATTATTTCTATTACACGATTTTTTATATCTACCAAATAAATTATTGATAAAAAACGACTAAATTCGGCGGCCAGTAAATGTAGGTATGTGTAAGCCAGTAGGTATGTGGTTTCGGTTCTAATTTAGTAGTGGCATGCCGCCCATCTGGGGGCAGTAACCACCCCCGTTCAGAAGACCACTGTGAAATAATTGCATGTGTGCTATTGTGTTTCGGTGAGTGAGTAACGGATGCCAAAGCCTATTTGCCAATCCTTTATCTTTAATCCTACTAGGACCGGCAATGGTAGCCACCTACCATCAAGTGGAACGTCAGCCTTTCTGTTGAGCTTAACATAAAAATAAATAAATTAAAAAAATCCTTAGCCTCATCTAAATAAACTTTGGTAATTCGATTTTATTCTTCGCGCTTAACTTTCTTGCTCAACTTTTTTCAGGGGGCGATGATGTTCAACAGTTATGCGATGCGGGAGAAGAAGAATTCCTGGAAATAATGGCACTGGTTGGCATGGCTTCCAAACCTTTACACGTTAGGCGATTGCAGAAAGCCCTTCAGGAATGGGTCAGCAATCCTGCCCTATTCCAGATCCCCATAGTCCCTAATTTATGTCCCACGGAGAATCCTTTTATACAATGCAACCAAAGACTCCTTAATATGCCACCATCAATTCCAAGTGTTCTGCCTAGAAGTGTTGCGTCTCCTGAGAGCAATAGGCCAATGTACAGCCCTTCGCCTGGCGCTCCTGATAACAGCTGCAGCTCAAACACCTCGGCTCCCAACGCCAGTCCCGTCCACAACCAATCGACTTTTACAAAAATAGTGTTGCCTCAATCGCCAGCACCTGCTGCACCAGTAACTTCCACAGCCTCTAGATCATTTTCCCCTCAAAGTGCATGTCCACCGGCCTCGGCCGGATCGAGTCCTAGCTCCGTTACATCACCGGTACAATTAACACCTGTCCTGTTAGACATCCATGTACAAAAACTTTCAGCAGCAGCTGAAAAATTGAGCAAACATTTGCCCCAACTCGAGCCGAAGCCACAGAATACAAAGAAGAAAATGTGTAAAGATTTAGAACTGGTGATGCTGATGCCCGAATCGGATCCTCGGAGAATGGAGGAGATTAGGAAGTACGCTGCCATTTATGGACGGTTTGATTGCAAAAGGAAACCTGAAAAGCCACTTACTCTTCACGAGGTAGGAACTTAGACCGAATGAACAACTAAGTAAAATATTTGCCTCACATCTAAAATATATCGCACTAAAAGTGAGTCAGTTCATTCATATACACACTCATTGACTTATCAGTGAGTCCAGTGATCTCCATTTTCTTCGCTTGCCAAATATAAGCCTCTTCAATTTGAGTATTTATAAATGTATTGCATAAATATGCAATACATATTACTTATCTAGTGCCATTTCAGACCTGTTGAAGTGTTGTCGCCCTGTTGATCATCTTCGCATAGAACATACAAACATAATTATTAAAACATACAATAAACTACCTAATAATATAAAAGAATTGCCGGATCCTAAATTTACAAGAACATTAACAAAATGGTTATTAGATTGTTGTTATTATGATGTTAAAGAATTTTATAACAAGAAACATTAATTCCTTTATTAATATATTAGTTTACAAACAATTAAACACAAATATTTGCATGCCCTTGGCGGGTAGAACACACTTTGTACTGTAACTGCTGTATACAAATTAAAATCCTGTAAACATGTGTTCGCGCAAATAAAGATTTATTTTATTTATTTATTATTTATTTAACAATTACAGGTGATGGTGAACGAAGCAGCCGCACAGATTTGCAGGTGTGTGCCAGCACTGTTGACGAGGAGGGACGAGCTATTTCCGCTTGCTAGACAGCTGGTTCGAAGGGCTGGACTACACTATTCTAAGCACGGGTAAGTCCCAATCTCTAAATAGGCATGTGATTTTCATATTGGTGCGATTCGTATCCCATTCGTCCAGCAGTAGATGCATAAACATTCGAACAGTACAAGTGTTACCTTTTTGTACCTATTTGTTATGAAGGTCGTCAGTCAGGCTGACGGTCCGCTTGGTGATAAGTAGCATCAGTAGCAACGCCACATGAGACCATACTAGGATTAAGAATAAGGGATTTGGAAGGAACAGGGAAATGGGCTCTGGCATCCCTTACTCACTCATCGAAACACAACAGCACACGTGCTGTTATTATTGCTGCCAGATGAGCTGGCCAAACAAAATGAAACGCAGTATGCCCCGCCATTAAGCTTCGGTAAAATTAAAAAAGTACACGAAGCATAGATCCATGAAACAAATTTTAGACAATGTTATTTTCCTAAATATCATGAAAATTGTAAAGTTTTGGTTTATTTTATGCATAAGTGATACGGTGAACATAATTATTCCTAACTATTATATATAGTTATATTTTAGGTAAACATTTGTAGAAAGGTTGATGTCAGCTAGGCTCTGAACCCATCGCCTCGCGGTCTGCGTTCTGCGGTCGAGTTCTGCGTTCCCCGTTCATACTTGCGCACATATCGAAAAACGGTCTAGAAATCTGGAGTTCAGTAATATTTCCACTGGTAACAAGTTACACATTTGTCTGGAACTAATTGTATATACTTTTCTATTTGGTCGGACATTGTGACCTCAAACTTTTGACAAAAAATGGAACTCCCACAGAACATGCGTTCTCTGACTGCTTTTGTATGTGTAGGATTCTAGCCACCACATAGATTACAAAGAATGCAGAACGCAGATGGCGATGGGTTCAACACCTAGATAGATAAAGATAAGCAAAGCGGCTAGCGAAAGCTAGTTTTTATGCAAAGGTCTGAAGTAATATTGATGATCTAGGAACTTAATAAGTGGCTATAATCGCCTAACACAAATAACGCTATAGATGCTATAGTATAGGTATAGGGTAAGGGTATAGGGTAGAATGGAATAGGGAAGTAGGCTCTTTTATCTCTTCAAGTTTTTGTAATTTTTTTATTTATAGCCTTTTTAATATTCGTAAGCTTATTGTTACTTGTAAAATGGATTTTTTTAAGTTTTTAACTATCTTTTGCCCGCGACTATTAAAACATTTATTAGGTAAATATTTATTGCTCATATGTTTTGAATTTGTTTTTAAATAGTCCCTTGAACAGTACTTATTTTCTCGATGACGGGGGCGAGGACTCATTTAAACGGTCTATCTATACATGGGTGTTTACTATCAATTTACAACCATTAAATAGTGGTTCATAAATTAGTCAGAATGGCGTTTGTGCAGCAATAAGGTTTGGTATGAAAGTATGAAGTTGCGCTGTTCTTGAAAGTACTATAAACAAAATGCTACTACAGCCGACCCACACTCTCTCATGTATGGAGTTGGTCCTACTTACCTCTATTCTTCACGAGTACAAAAGACAACAAATATCAAGCACTTTAAAATAATCTACAACGTATAGGTGCAGTAACAAATAGGTAATTCACGCTCTTACATACTACTTCGAATACAAAGTCCAATATCAATGAGAGTGGGCTTAAAAATAAGAATTATCATTAAAAAAATGCGAGTATTCAGTAAACGTGCAAATAAATGATTATTACACTCAAATCATCACACTTTGGTAAAGAACACACATAATATCTTTGGTTGTGCTCAACACTAATTCCCATCATTATAACAGTGATCATAGTTATAGATATACTGTTTAAATTAGTCTCATTAAAACACATTTGAACGGTCTATCTATATACAGTATAATTTATGTAACAATGCGTATGTAGGTGTACATTATTATTATCAATTAAATGCTTTATTTAAATACAACAGACAGTTAAGAAAAAATAGATCACTAGCGTGTCTTGTTTTCAGATACACAGTGGACACATATAGTTATATTTAATAATTTAAAATGTTTTTGTTACACACGCGTAGGCGTCTTTCACATAAGTAACAGTTTGACGTCACAGTACACTGACCAATTGAAATTGTGTTGTAAAATGGAATGTGATTTCATTGCCATTTTAATTCGTTAGTCTCGTAAATTATGCACGTTATTGATTCGTTTAAACAATTTTCAACCAATGCATTTTTTACCGATTGAACGGTAATGTTTAGAGCCACCTAGCGTCTTTTATAAGAAAAACGATTATATCACGCAAAGAGAAAAAACATTTTTGTTGTGATTTTTGTATCCTTGAAAACGTGTAAAAAATTTCATGATAATCGGCGTAGTAGTTAAGGCGTGAAAGCGTATAAAACATTAGTTGGAATAAATAATTTAAAAAAAATCTTAATGACGGAATTGTTATTCCAGGGTACAATCAACAGCGTCGACCGGCGATGACCGTGACGAAGAGGAGACGCCCAACAAGAGGCCGCGACAGGTGGCCACAATCACTCACGTAGACCTCACCGACAACACGTAGCTACTAGTGGCACTTGGATTACTAATGCTTCACTCGTATACCTGCGTTCTGTAGTCCTTCTTCGGATTTGTAGTAAATGAAGACAAATCGATAAGTTTGATGAGAATGTTCCTCTTAAGATATGATAAACCTTTTTGTCAACCGTGCACAGTGGTCGTTAATGTCGTATAATGGTCGTCCTCTGGGATAGGTAGGTACAGGCATCGGCAGACTCAGGAATAACCGAAAACACGAAATAAGACTCGATGCTTCTAATACACGATCCTATATTCCGATAATAATCGAAGTTTGTAAATTTTTTTTTTGTTATGTTAGGTCGGCAGACAGGCTACTTCGGCTAGTACGGTCTACTTGGTGGTAAATATCTCACAACCCATATTTGGATATTTTATTTCTTGTGCGTCTAGCATAGACAAACGGTGCGATCTGCTATGCACTCCGCCCTCGCCTCGCCGTCAACATACCTACCTAAGAAGTGGTAGAGCAGTTCTGGACAAACTATAGTATCAACAGTATACGTATAAACAGTATCAATATAGCCCAATTTGCCAATTTGGCAATTTGACAATTGCTAGTAGTTAGCCATTTATTCATTAATGGAGGGGGAGGGTAAAGGGGGGAGAGGATGAGTAGCCTATGTTACTCGCTGACAAACTAGCTTTCTATAGGCGAAAGAATTTTTAAAATCGATCCAGTAGTCTTTGAGTTTATTCATTACAAACATACATACAAATCTTTTCTCTTTATAACATTATTAGTATCTAAGACACCTTTAGATTTGAATGAGACAGATAGATAATTAGTTAGTTTGAATATTTAAAAATATGTAGGTACGTGAAGTCCATAAAGAAATCTTGTATTGGTAGGTATAAATATTTCAAGAAGAAGAACTACAGAACGCACTCATTAATATATTTATATTAATTGGCAACATTACCAAGTTTAAAAAGTATATAGGACAATTTTATTAACCCTGTGGGACACCCAAATGATGTGAATATTTTTTTAATTGTCTTCTTTAAAAATAAATAATTGTTCATTATTTTAAAAATATATTAGTTAACAAAGTAACAATATGAAGGGGTAATTTAATTGCATTGAGAGCTTTTTAAATTTAATTTCAATATAAACGGTAAAGGTAAGCATGATTAATACAATCGAACGCTTCATTCAGATCCGTTGCAAAATCTTAACTGCGACCTTCTCCTTTAGACTAACGGGCATGTCTCACTTTCGGTAAGTAGAAATCTTTTCATTTTGCATGTTAACTTATTAAGCTATATGTTTAGCTTTATTAATTTTGGTGCTGTTTTTATTGTTTGTAAATAACTTGTGATCGTAAGGAATTTTTTCTTCTGTAGAGTTACCCTTATTATTTTTCTTTTCTTCTATAGTATCGCCACTCTATATAGCTATTTTATATAAACATTTATTTTAGCATAAACAGCTACCGTTATTTATGCTAAAATAAGCTTTATCTTTTACTCAGATGTCTCCATTTCGAACGAATTAAACACTCTGTTGTGGAAAACGTTGTATGAATGTATATTTTAAATTTTAAAACGATTACCTTTTTTCTTTTGCCGCCACTTGTGGTCTTGTAATATTTAAATGGAATTTAAAATGAATTATCTAATAATTTATTTTAAATTGCACTTTTAAAAACTAACAGCTAAATGTTTATTTATTTGACAAGGCTTACCAACTAAATACACACTTAGACATAATATACAACAGCACAGAAAGAAACATTACAAGTATGAATTTAAATTACAGGAAAGCACAGGAAAATTATAGGAAACACAGCAGACTTAAAAAAAAAAAAAATTTATGATACTTTATGAATTTATGAAAAAATTTATGAAAAATTACGATACACTGAATATATCTCTTTTAAATGGTCCAATTTTATTAAAAAAAATATGTCTATGTCACTTGTGAAATATTTCCTTATAAAATCGCAAGACATGTTGATCTATAAAATACAATTACAAGTTTTTACTGACTGGAAATTCAAAATTAAGTTTTGATTAAGTTAATCTTTGTTCAAAGTAAATAATCGAGCCGGTTAAAGTTCTCAATTGAGCTTTTATATTTTTGTAGTTGGTTTCGAATAGAGCTTTCAGAATTTAAGATAATATACCAATTGGAAGTCATTTTTTAACATATTTTTTGTGTTACTTCTTCAGGACAACGAAGAAGGCAATGGTACTAGAGTTAGCCCAGAAGCAGCGAGAAGCAATTCAAATCAAAGGTAACTTTTTTTGGGAGTATATGAGTTGACGGTCGGCACTAAAAACCATGGGATGGATAAACCTAGGTTAAGTCCCCTAGGACTAGAATAATGTAAAGAGGGAACTTAGGTTGACCGGGAGTCAGACTACTCCCGGTCAACTCTTACGCCAGCGCTAAAAAAAACAATAGGAATTCTATGAATGACTAGCATACTAACCCCCTTACAGAAGACCACCGTGAAATAACAGCATATGTGCTGTTGTGTTTCGATGACTGAGTAAGGGATGCCAGAGCCCATTTCCCTATCACCTAATCCCTTATCCTTAATCCTACTGACTTTATAGTCTAAGAAGACTTTCTTTGTTTTAATAAATCTTCACAAACTTTCTTCTTTATATAGGTATTATTACCTTCTTGTTCTTCTTATTTGCTTCCTAATAAAATAGGAGATACAAAGATAAGGTATAATGTGATAAAATTATCATAAAATTGCCCGTTCAGTAAACCGAGGTTGTTTCTCCACAGCTGGTGGGGAGTGAAGACTGAAAGCGATGACGCAGATTCCAGGTGTTCGTACTCCAGCACCAGCACACCGCCACCTGTAAGTTGTCTAAAATTCATTAAAATTATATTTATCCGTTGTTTAGTAGAAGATAAAATTGGATTACATACATAAACTGAGAAAATCGATTTTTGTTTTGTTGTTAAACTCGTTTGACAGACAGTCAAAAGATTTTAAAACTTGTCGAAACGCAGGTCTATCATAAGCAAAAGTTATTTAGTATAGTAAAATAATAATTATACGGTATTAATAACTTCAATTTCGCTAGAAAAGCTTCTCGGGTTACTCAAAAGTTTTGTTCGAGTTTATTTCTAATACATAATAAAGATGAAGAGTTTGTTTGTTTATTTATTTGGTTAGACGCGCCAATCTCTGGAACTACACTATGAAGAGTGTGCATCTACATATTCTGTACGAATTAATCCAACCGGAACCGTTCCACTTGCGGAACACTAGACGTGGCCCCCGCCCACGTCTATCCCTTCGTGGTCGATGTACCTCGATCACGCACGAAGCGTTTCAGTTCCACCTTCCTTATTCGGACTGCTAAGGAGTGGAACTCATTGCCTGCATCTGTGTTCCCACAGAACTACAACCTCGGGATCTTCAAAACCAGCATTTACTGGGTAAGCGTGGTCCACCTTCGGCCACATCTACACCTCACATCAGGTGAGATAGTGGTCAAGCGCTACCCTGATCTAAATAAAAAAAAAAAACTATCAGTCAAATTTTAAAAATGTGTTTTACATTTGATAACCCAATTCTTGAAAAAGGTTATCGAGAATTACCGAGAAATATCGAGAATTATCGAGAAGAGTCGACATATGCATTGCTTTGGCAATTTAAATTATACCCCGGGTGAAACCACGGTCCACAGCTAATCATGTGATAAAGTATGAATAAAGAAACCATCGAAATAATATATATTTTCTTAGAGTATTATTAAATCGTCATGTGTTCTATAATTCCAGGATACGGAAGAGTCTCGGCCGCAAGTTGTGGCCGCCCGAGGTGACAGCATCATCGCCGTGGCCAACCCTGCCCTGCACCCACCGCCCCCGCACCCCGCACGGAACCACTCCAACTGACTTTAGACCTTGTAATATACTCCTAAGGTCGTTTTTTTAAAAGCCATAATTTGCCTTTTAGTGTATATTATATTGTGTAACATAATTTTAAGAGTAGTGATAGTGATACATGAAGTGCATAATGTATACATTCTTAACGACTTTTAAGCTTACACATTATGCCATCCAAAGAGGGAAAAAGAGGAATATTCGAGAATATTAGTATAATGTAATTCTGTAGATAGTAAGTTGCATCAAAATCAGACTTCGCTACTGCTACTGCACACGGTTCACGTGAATTTAATTAAAAAAACCGGATAAAAATCGAAAATAAAAATAATAATTACTCATCACAACAGTAAAATAGGCATGATGACAGATTTTGAAATTCCCTTCCATAATGTAGATACACGTCTACCATATCCGAAAAAAAAAACAATATTTCAGCGAAAAAACTAAATTTCAACGCGAATTATTGAATGTTTTTAAATATATTTTGAATTACGCGCGAAAACGCTCTTAGGTGTCATGGCGTCGCGTCTGATGGAACGTGACGTCACCGACATCTCGTCAGATTTTTTATTCTGTCAAAGCAAAGTCAAGCAACACGATGGCACTTACCTGGGCGTGACGTCATTCGTTCTGATTGGTGTTTCAGTTAACATGGCCGATTGCAGTTATTTATACTTACCTACTTCTATTTTATTGAAAATCTTATTAATCTCAATTTTAATACAAAAAATGAGTAATTTTTTAGACTCCTTTCAACATACATTTTTCTCCAAAACCATTTATTCTTTGATTCTTTAATACCGTCATCATGCCTATTCCCTCAAATTTCTAAAGCGCAGCGATCTAATCACATTAACATCCACGTGACGTCATCCGTAACTAAAAACTCGTTGGCCAGTGTTGCAAACGTTGCTGAGTGTGTCACGAGATTACGTCACCAAAATGGCGGCCAGACGCATTAATACTTTTTCCGCGCCTATACAGTGCAAAAGGATTTACACTGTACAAAATTACAAAATTATAAATAGGCAAAAATAAATAAATAAAGCAAAATAAAATTACACCGATTACTACGTCGGCTGTAGATAAAACGGGATTCATTTATTTAGATTTTTTCTCTGGTCAGTGTGTCTATGATATCATACTGTTTAAAATTCATCTCACATAATATGTACCTATAAATAGTTGCGATGTAAGCCCAGTGTTTTATGATTCAAAGGAGAGTCCAATGCGAAACCGCAAAATTAATTTGTCTTTTATTAGTTAGCTTTGTACAGTGAATCGACTTTGTTTATTCAAACGTTTAAAAGTATTCTTCTCCTTATATCGCCACTTCTCTACGAAGGTTTAGACCATCATGGCTATCCTAACCTTGGGAGCTGGTGCTCGAAAAAGGAACTGTTCTTATCAAATCATTCTCTTAAATTCTTTAACCAGAATATCCTTACTCCTGTCTCTTCTAAGATTACCCAGAATTCTTCCTTGCTTCACAAGGTGAACAATACTTCTTTCGCCTCTCATCACGTTTTCCTCTCTTTTATCGCTCTTGGCTTCCTCGCTTTTTTTTTCTTATTCATGAGTATCTAAGTGTGAAAGAAGTTTTCTACTATGAAAACATATGTTACTTAAAGAGTTTAATAGCTTTTTTTTAATTGTGAGTTGAAAAAAAAAATGTATCAAACAAATTTTGATCATCCACTTCGGTTTAATTTCTTTATTCTCATTAAAGCTTATAGCTACTTACATGAGAAATTCTGATAAAAAACTTAAATAGGTAACGACACACTGAACAGAGAGACCAAATAATAATAATAATAATAATAAAGGAAAATTAAATCAAATTTGATAACTGCTATCGAAACATGACATTCAAATACTTAACATAACATGCTTACACAGCTTGGATTTAAATTCTCCGAAAGATTTTGCCTGTTTTATATCCAAGGGTAATTCGTTAAAAAGTTGTGCTCCCTCAAAAGTAAGAGTTTTCTTACCATATGTAGTTCGTACTTTTGGTAAAACCACATGGCTTGCTCGTCTGGTTGTGCAGTTGAAAAGATCTTTTTGTTTAAGCAAAGTAATATCGGAGTGAATTGATTTATCTAGTATCTTTCGAACGAGTATACATATATTAAATTTATTAATTGACTTAAATTCATTAATTTTGTTTCTTTATAAATTTTGTTGGTAGGTGTTAGATAGGGTTCTTTAAAAGTAAAAAAAAATTGGATAAGGCAAAGAAATATTCGTCGCCATTTTCGATTACAATTAGGACGGTTTGAATAATGTTTAAAATATCATTATTAACGTCGAGCCCTCGGCTTCAAACAAGTACAATTTTTTTCCTGAAAATTTATCACTCTTTCCATTAGCGAAAACTGTATCAAAATCTGTTTATGGTTTAGAAGAAATTAGCTGAGAAACAGACAGAGCTTACAACTACTTTATCTATACATATAATAAAATCGTAAACAAGCCGTGTCCTGTACATTAAATATTAAAAAAAAAAAAAATTGTACACGTTGTACTTATGGTACCGAGGTAAAAAAAATATTGTTTTTAGAATGTTTGTCTGTTTGTCTGTGCGTTTGTGCACGCTAATCTTAGAAAGGGCTTAACCGATTTAAATGCGTGTTCGCCGATGTATTGTAGCAAGCCTCCCCTAATATTTTGTGTTTGTATCATTCCAATCAAGTTTACAAACAAAAAAGTTACGCGCTATACCGAATACCTACCACGCATACCAAGTTGCGGGCTCAGCTAGTTTTATAATTATAAAACTATAAGCTATATAATAATTTATTATATATTATATAATATAATATATTAATAATATTATTAATATATTAATTATTAATATATTATATTATAGCTATATTATATTAATTATAAGCTAGTTTTATAATCTCTATATATAAAAATGAATCCCCATTTCCCTTGGTCACACGGCTTCACGCGTGAACGGGTAGACCGATTTTAATTCGGTTTTCACTAATGGAAAGAGGGATAAACGGGGAATGTTCATATATATAAAAATTGCACCCTGGGCGAAGCCGGGGACGGGTCGCTAGTTATTTATAGTTTAGACGACAGATTGGATATATATGACTTTAAAATGTTCGAAATTCAAAATAACAACGAATAAATTTATTTGGCTATGGTTAAAATAATATTTAAAACGTTATGCAAGCTGCCCCTTAACGTTGTTGATTAAAAATAATAATAAAAATAGTAACACTATGCTTTTAATAATTTAACCTTAACAAACTGTATTATAAGACTACATTATAATGCACAAAAATATGTAGTCCCTCTGTGTAAAAAATTTTAATAATCGCGACAAACAAAACAAATTTTCTGCTTCCAATCGACAGCTACTTGTATCGTCCAAGCCTGGTGAAGACAAACGCTAAATACTAAAAATATCCATTGTTTAATGAAGATGTTACAAGAAATAGACGAGACAATTGCTTTGAAAAAAATATATATTATACTTAAACATGTGAAGAACCAATTGTATTAATTAGAATTTTCGTTAAAGTAACAGAAACTCCACAAAAAAAGTTAGAACATAAGAAGAATTTGACTTTTATTGAAAATTCTCTCGAAAACGGCTTATTGCGCGCATATGAATCCTGTTCCTATTAATAAGTTAATGTCAGTTTAAAAAATTGTATTAATAATTTTTTTTATTTTGTGTAATGTTCTAATGGTAAAAATAAAAAAACACAATTTCTAGGCCCGTTGAATTGTCTCCGCCGCCAGCGAGTTCTAATGTAAATGTCATTTGCCGAAGTGAAGTCGATATTTTGTAGTTTAGACAAAAAAAAAATTGTCGACCAGTCTTTCTCTCTCATAATAATATAATGGAATTGTCGCAATATAAATATGAAATCTAATAACAAATCAAAATTTGAGTCACTCAAGCAATTTTCGATTCCATCCTGCAGAAGTATGAAAAAAAATATTGTCTTTTCCAAATAGGGTATTTGACAGATTTTAGGAAAAATATCTCAAATTGTTAATTATACTATAATACACTTGCAATTTGATTAATTCTTTGTGAATTCCTTTATTTTCTTAGTTTAAATTATAAATAAGACCGCCAAAACGTGATATCAATGCTCGTACGTCACTTGCTTGCAAACAAATATTCTTCTTCTTCTTCTTCTTCTTTTTATAAGAATGGCAACTCGGCTCATCTTGGAAACGGCCATTATTTGCCAATGTCAAGTTATAGTCGGGTCCAAATTGCAGCTCCGCCGCAAGCTCCGCAGAGCGGAGCCCGCTCGGAGCCCGCCTCGGTGTGGGCCTTCTTTGTCCCCAAAAGCAATCCGGTCGGTCGAGCAAAGGCCGGTGACCCCACCGATCATATAATGCATATATGACTATATTTTCATTATAGTCATATACCGCATTATACAGAAACGGTAAGAGTTAAAAAATGATCAATATTTTAATATATTTATAAGTTTATTTAAAGATGTTTATTAAATTTCAAAAAATTCACATGACATATTAAAAGACAATTCCATGCTATAAAACATAGAATAAGGATTTTCCTTAACTTAAGTTTGTAATGGCATTGTAAATAAGTTATACCTACTGCGAACATAATATGTAAGCGTTGTGAGCCATAATGTATTTACTTAGTTGCTAAGAAAATTAAATGGTAAATATAGTATTTATACAAATATGTATAAAATAGATCCTTTGTGTTTTAGTATTGATATTTTTTTACCTTTAATATTTTTAAATTTACATTTACAACATTTACATTTTTATTAATGTTAATTTACATTTAACTTACAAAAAAAAAATTTCAAAAAACAATTTGCACACGTTGTATATAATTATGTTACCGAAGTCAAAAAACAATTTTTACAATTTTTGTCTTCTTTTCTGTACGTTTGTGCACGCTAATTTCAGAAACGGCTTAACCAATTTGAATGAGGTTTTCACTGATGTATTTTAGCAAGCTTCCCGTGACATTTAGTGTTTGTTTGTACAAACAACCATTTTCACTAACCTGCTATTTATTGTCCCACTACAGCGACAGATTGTAGTACATATTAGAAAAAAGAAACATCTCAAGGCTCACTCTTTTAGAAACTTGATTGAGACCATCATGTCGAGGACTCTTATCGACTTCGCCAGGACTACAATATCGTCAGGAAAAATTGGTGTCAAGTCCTTACCATTCCAGGATCTTAAATGCATCTTCCAAAGCGGCAGTGAATAGTTTCGGAGAGAGTACATCTCCCTGTCCCATAACTCTTGGCAATGGAATTGACTCTGTACTCTGCTTACTTGAACTGACATGGTGGCTTTCTTTACTATACAAACTATTCAAATTCATGACTAGGTACGCAAATGTCAAAATCTGCGTCTGCGAACTATACTATAGGAACAAGAACTATAGTATTTTTAACGCTCGACGCTCGACGCCAAAGTCTGACCTGTGCGTCTGTCTGCACACTTTTTATTTAAAAGCTGACATGATCGAAATGACATGATGCCGTCTGGCGGCAGTAACCACCACCTTACAGAAGACCACCGTGAAATAACAGCACGTGTGCTATTGTGTTTCGGTGAGTGAGTAAGCCATTTCCCTATCCCCTCCTAATCCCTTATCCTTAATCCTACTGTAGTCGGCAGCGCACTTGTAGCAGCTTTGGCGTTGCTTGTGTTATAGGCGATGGTAGCCACCTACCATCAAATGGACCGTCAGCCTGTCTGTCGATCTTAACATTAAAAAAAATGGTTCCTAGCTATAATTTATGAAGATCTATTTAAGCGTTTGAACTTCATCATATCATTTCCCAGTTGACACAAACTTCCACGATTGATTTGAAATTTGGTGTACTGTTGCTTCTGTATTTCCATGACATAGTAACCTTGACCTGATGCCGCAGCATCAAGTAGTACCAACTCCTCAGCAACTTACAGCAGAAATAGCGTTGGTTTATAATTTTTAATTTATAGCGTTTCTTTTTTTTATATATATTATTAAAGGCGGCAGACAGGCTGACGGTCCACTTGATGGTAGGTGGCTACCGTCGCCTATGGACACAAGCAACACCAGGGGGGGTACGTGTGCGCTGCCGACCTTGCAGGAATTTGTTTACTGCTCGCTTGAAGAAGCCCTTATTGTAGCTAGATGGAAACACCTTAGAAGTTTCTATAGTTTACTCGCGATTTTTGTTCCACTATACGTCCACTAGAGGCGCTGTTTGAGTGCCCATACAAATGAATCGAAACTTCGTGAGTTGTATAAAGCGGTAAAAAATATATGATTCTGATATGCACCTGAGACTGAATGGGCTCATTTAACATTCAAGAACATTAGCAATGAGGTCAGTATAATCGTGATGAATATATGTAACATCCGCTTAAACGAAAAAAAAAATAGTTTTACCCACTAAAATTTAAATATAAAACCATGCATTAATGCATGTTACATTTAAATATTTGAATAAAACTGACTAATTTTATGTTAAGATCGGAAGACAGGCTGACGGTCCACTTGATGGTAGGTGGCTACCGTCGCATATAACACAAGCAACGCCAAAGCTGCTGCAAGTACGCTGCCGACTACAGCAGGAATAAGGATAAGGGATTAGGAGGAGGATAGGGAAATAGGCTCTGGCATCCCTTACTCACTCACCGAAACACAACAGTATACGTGCTATTAATTCACGATGGTATTCTGTAAGGGGGTGGTTACTGCCGCCAGACGGGCTGCCCAAATGACTGCAAAGCGCAGTGTGCCCTGACACTACTTTTCAGATCCAGACCAGAGCCAAATTTGAAAAGTTCATTTTCAAAGTTGACTCTGCCGGGAATCGAACCCGGGAACCTTAGAACAGAGCGTTAAGGCAAGCACCCTAACCACTCATCCAACGGGCTCGTCAAACTAAACTAGACTAGACAGTTAAATATGTTATTATATATAATACATATATACCGGCCCGCCTTCGCATGGATGCATTTTTTTTTGGAAACTATTTATATACACAAATCTTCCCAGTTTATTACTTTGTCTGTTGGTAAAAACGGTATCAAAATACGATTAGTTTTTTTTTCTTATTAAATCAAGGTAGCGCTTGACCACTATCTCACCTGATGTGAGGTGCAGATGCGGCCGAAGGTGGAACACGCTTACCCAGTAAATGCCCATTTACCCTTGTTTAGAAGAAGTGAGGTGTTTTTGTCTTTAGCACAGAGACGAATGCGAAATGACCGCGGACTATTGTCCGCGTACTATAATAACGATATCGTTTCGCTTTCGTGTCGAAACCCTGTCTGATCAGACTCTGAACGGTACACCGGAATTACTGTAGGTATCTGCACCGGAATGGACAATATTCACCGATTGCGGATGCGAAGCGAACTTATTTCGTTTCGCTTTCGTGCGGAAAACATGTTTGAACGTACACCGGAATTACCTACTATAGGTATCTGCACCGGAATGGACAATATTCACCGATTGCAGACGCGAAGCGAACTTATTTCGTCGTCTCAGTGTGCTAAAGGCCTTAGAAACAGACAGAGGCGGACTTTATCTAAAAAATAAAAGCTGAAGAGTTTGTTTGTTTGAACGCGCTAATCTCAGAAACTACTGGTTCAAATTGAAAAATTCTTTTTGTTTTGAATAGTCCATTTGTCGAGGAAGGCTATAGGCTATATAACATTACGCTACGATAAATAGTGCGGCGCCGCCGCCGTATGGGCCGCAGCGAAGCGTGGCCGAGTTCAGCTAGTTTTATATATACATACGTACTAGCGACCCGTCTCCGGCTTCGCATGGGGCAAATTATCCTTCTAATTTCGACAGCGCACTAGCAGCACCTGAGACTTGTTTGTGCTAATAGGCAACGATAGCCACATAACAACGATTGGACCGTCAGCCTGTCTGACAACCTTTAACTACATAAAATTGCATTGTCTTTGAAGTACGGAACCTTCCTTGTTCGGACTGCAAAGGAGTGGAACTCATTGTCTGCGTCTGTGTTCCCACAGAACTACAACCTCGGGGTCTTCAAAACCAGGGTAAATGGGTATTTACTGGGTAAGAGTGTTCCACCTTCGGCCGCATCTGCACCTCATATCAGGTACCTGGATTTAATAAAAAAAAACTCTAACAAGTAAAATAATCCGTTATTGTACACCAATCTATCAATAGTTGTGAACCCAATAGTCATTCAACAAATATTTCAATGAAATAAGTAGGTGTTGCAGGTTGAGTGACTTCTGTGGTTTGTTCGAGGTAAATAAGTAAGGCAAAGAGAACTAACTGATTGCGTTCTAACGTGATTCACTTCGCGAAACTCAAGGTAACTTCTATAAGTACACATCATTTAAGTTGATTCATTAATGAATTATTGACTTGCCTTTTAAGGAGTCGGTTGTTTAAGGCACACGTTGCAATGACATTGCAACGAGTGAGAATGGCAGGCACGGTAACATTGGCGGATACGGGGGGGGGGGGGGGGGGGGGGGGGGGCAGGCATGGGGTCCATGCCCCCCCCCCCCCAGAAGACATTAGAAGAAATACGGTGGTTATTTAATTAATTTAAGAAAATTATTATTTCAAAATTAATTTAATAGTAGGCTGTATAGGTCTGCAGCCCAAGCCAATGTCATAAGATGTTAATATCGTAAGATTTAAAAAAAATAAAGCGGCGGGAAAGAGCTCTTGTTTTTTCGTGCGTTTAAAGAAATGTTATACTACTGTTTTATTTCCTCGCAATCGAAGTGAAAAGCAGAGTTTATAACTCGTCCACAAAACCATTTTTATCCTCGACATTACTATCAGACCTTGCCTTCGGCTCGAACTGCTAAAAGTCTCGGATAAAAATGGTTTGTTTTGTGCACATGTTGTAAAATCTACTATTAAATAGTCTGATTGGGTATTAATTGAAACAACTCACCGTTGTAAAGATGGTAGAACAGACAAAGAAATATATACTAGAGACCACATTTCTTCTTAAACTAAGGAGTTTAATTATTTTCACTGTGAATTTACCCTAACCACCCCCTTACAGAAGACCACCGTGAAATAACAGCATATACGTGCTGTTGTGTTTCGGTGAGTGAGTAAGGGATGCCAGAGCCCATTTCCTTATCCCCTCCTAATCCCTTATCCAATCCTACTGTAGTCGGCAGCGCACTTGTAGTAGCTTTGGCGTTGCTTGTGTTATAGGCGACGGCTACCATCAAGTGGACCGTCAGCCTGTCTTCCGATCTTAACATAAAAAAAACTTTAGTATTTTTGACGGTTTTTTTTTATGTTATGTCGACAGACAGGCTGACGGTCCACTTGATGGTAGGTGGCTACCGTCGCCTATAACACAAGCAACACTACAGGTGCTGCAAGTGCGCTGCCGACTACAGTAGGATTAAGGATAAGGGATTAGGAGGGGATAAGGAAATGGGGCTCTGGCATCCCTTACTCACTCACCGAAACACAACAGCACGTATATGCTGTTATTTCACGATGGTATTCTGTAAGGGGGTGGTTACTGCCGCCAGACGGGCTGCCTAAATGACTGCACAGCGCAGTGTGCCCTGCCACTACTTTCCAGATCCAGACCAGAGCCAAATTTTAAAAGTTCGTTTTCAAAGTTGACTCTGCCGGGAATCGAACCCGGGAACCTTAGAACAAAGCGTTAAGGCAAGCACCCTAACCACTCATCCAACGGGCTCATCAAAACTTTCACCCACTTGGTTTTTGTTCTCGGTTCATCCTGCAGCCAGCGAGTTTTGAGCCAATGAATTGTTAAATTAATATTATTTATTTACCATAAAACTATGGAATGGAAATCAATAAATAGTAAAATTTAATAAACAGGCTTTAAATGTCGGTTTCTTGTTTTCAGGTAAATTATCTAAAGTTATGATGTAAATTATTAATTTAATGTAAATACTAACATAAAAAAAGTGTTTTCAGAGCAACACATGTCCTATTTATTTATAATCTTATATATAAAAATGAATCCCCATTTCTCCTGGTCACGGCATCACGCGTGAACGGGTAGACCGATTTTAATTCGGTTTTCGCTAATGGAAAGAGGGATAAACGGGGAATGTTTTAGGTTATATAAAAATTGCACGCCGGGCGAAGCCGGGGGCGGGTCGCTAGTAACTTATAATAAGTCTTATTTGTGCATTTATATGTCAAGTGAACAGTGAAGAATTTGTTAATATATTCAAGAAGGCCAAATGTTCTATTAAAAACTCATTCCAGTAAGTGGCATCGGTAGCCAAGTTCTCGGTATCGGTGGGGAAATCTGACGTGTGACAAAATAGAGACGCACGAGGTTTCTCTCAAATCGGAACTACACTCATTTCATCCGGTTGTCGATGTCGTCAGTGTGAAATTATATCAGGGTCGAGGCAATGTCGGCGGCAGCAGGTCGTATTATATGATTACGTTACCTGTTATAGTATTGTGCAAGAAACAATAAACGATCTTTTTAACCCTGTAATCATTAAATGGTTAAAAATAATATTTTATCTTCTATCTATACCTACATATAATAAAACCGTAAACGAGCCGTGACTGTAAATAAATATTTAAAAAAAAAAAAAAATTGTACACGTTGTACTTATGTCACCGAGGTCCAAAAATAGTTTTTAGAATTTCTGTCTGTTTATCTGTGCGATTATACAAGCTAATCTCAGAAACGGCCGAACCGATTTGAATGGGGTTTTCACTGATATATCGTAACAAGCTTCCTGTAACATTTATTGTTTGTTTAATTTTTTTTTTTTATTTTTAAGTTCGGCAGACAGGCTGACGGTCCACTTGATGGTAGGTGGCTACCGTCGTATTAATATGAATGCCTACAAAAGTTGGCAAAACAGAACAACATGTAGGAGTTACTATTAAAGTACCTACTCAGAACAAGAAAGTTGGCGAGTACGTCAACGCTCGCCTATAACACAAGCAACGCCAAAGCTGCTGCAAGTGCGCTGCCTACTACAATAGGATTAAGGATAAAGGATTTGGAGTGAATAGGGAAATGGGCTCTGGCATCCCTTACTCACTCACCGAAACACAACAGCACACGTGCCGTTATTTCACGGTGATCTTCTGTAAGGGGGTGGTCACTGCCGCCAGGCGGGCTGCCCAAATGACTGCGAAACGCAGTGTGCCCTACCACTACTTTTCAAATCCAAACCAGAGTCATTTTTTGAAAATTACATTAAAATTTCCAAAATTACATTTAGCACTATTTGATGAATGATTCATTAAATGAGACCTTCTCTCGCCATTACGTTTCAACATCGGCTGAAATAAAAACTAATGGGATTGTTGCACTGTTTAAATTTTGATAACTCTGTGACTATAATTGGCGTACTTTCCATACACAATACCAATAAGCTGATATAATCTCGAATGAAAAATGCTTTTTTACGAAATATTATGCAACATAAAATTACTGATCTCAAACGATAACCTATATTTTAACAAATTGGTTAAAAAATTTACTAAGTAATACTTTTGTATTTTTCCGACAGTTTTTGTCTCGCTTTCTGCTGTGTCGGACACCTTTAAAAAATTAAATATAAGTTTTGTGGAATTAATAAGTGTTATAGGTACTTTAATAAACTTTTTTTTAAAAATGACAATAAACGGAGACACAATATGCAGTCTTATTCAAACTTTTCCAGTACTTTTAATATTGGCCCAGAACAACAATAAATGCTTAAAGACCCCGCTTATTTACAAACCTCCAACCCCTACCCATTCTCCGGAGTATTACGAAGCCTTGGACGCACTAGTGCAGAATCTGTTCGGTCATGGTTGCAATCATGGCCACGATCATTCGTACCACGATTATTACGGCCACCATTACGGTTACGGTAACCAAGGGAAATGGCCCTACAATGGCTACCAAGAAACCGGTCATGGGGATCCTTGCCATAATCACGGTTACCATCACCATGACCATCATGAATATCCGGGTTATGGTCGTCCGGTGTACGGCTTCAAGAAAGTTAATGTGTATAATGTTAGTGGATATGGAAATGGATATAAAAACTACGTCAAGGTCCAACGTAAATACAAAGTTGTTGTGAAGGGTAAGAAACAGAGGGTTTTAAATAGGTCACAGAAACTGCAAGGTAAGGTTTTATTTTGAACAGTTTTTCTCCACCTTCTAAATGATTATGATCGAAATTCGAGCAATGATGGTCACTGGTTCCTATGACTGACTAGCGGCTACCCAAGAGTGTAATTAATTTTTTATTAATTTTTTTTGCGTTATTTATTTTCATTTCAAAGGTATTTTCCCACCTTCGAAACAATTATGGTCGAAAGTCGATCAATTATGGTCACTGGTTCATATAACTGACCATTTATATTTTAGGGTTTTAATTTTATCTGTAATCGATTTATTTATTCAATTCAACAGTTTTTTTCTACTATTAAAACGTTTATGGTTGAAATTCAATCAATGATGATCATTGGTTTCTATGATTGACCAGAGGCTGCGCACGGATGCAATTTATTTTTTAGGGTTTTGATTTTATTTGTAATAAAAAATATATATTTATTTCTTTATTTTTTCTTTTTAACGGTTTTTCCCACCATCAAAAGGATGGTTGAAATTCAATCAATGATGATCATTGGTTTCTATGGCTGACGAGAGGCTGCGCACGGATACAATTAATTTTTCAGCGTTTTAATTTTATTCGTGATCAATTTTTTCCATTTCAACGATTTTTCCCACCATCAAAACGATTATGGTTGAAATTCAATTAATAATGGTCATTGGTTCGCATGACTGACCGGCTGAGCACGGATGCATTTTTTTTAAGGTTTTGTGTGATCGATTTATTTTTATTTTATTTTTATATTATTTATTTTCATTTCTACGGTTTTTTCCCACCATCAAAACGATTATGGTTATATTTAATTTTTTAACGATTACGATTATGGTTCAACGAATGATGGTCACTGGTTTCAAAAACTGACCAGCGGCTGCGCACGGATGCAAGCCGCGTGCGGATTTTTTAGAGTTTTAATTTTATCTGCGATCGACTTTCAACGGATTTTCCCGCCATCAAAACTATTATGGGCGAAATTCAATCAATGATGGTCACTGGTTCTAAAATTTTTTTTAGTGTTTTATTTTTAGCTGCTCACCCAATGATTAAAATTCAATAACGGTTGTGAAATAAGTTCCATTTATATACTAAAACCCAGGACATTGTGTGAGAGAAGTTGTTTACCAGTGCGCAAAATTGGCTTACATTTGCAATTGCTATATCGGCAACTGAACAGCCCATCTGGTGACAGTAACCACTCCCTTGCAAAAGAGCACCATCAATTAACAGCACATGTGCCTTTGTAAACACAAAGGCAGACGGGCGTTCGCAGCCCGTCTGCGTTTGGCGGCAGTAACCACCCCCTTACAGAAAACCATCGTGAAATAACAGCACGTGTGCTGTTGTGTTTCGGTGCGTGAATAAGAGATGCCAGAGCTGATTCACCTTTCCCTGCCTTGTCCTTTAACCTTTCAGCTATATTATTACCTACAGAATTGTTCTTAATTGTTTTATTTATTTATTTATTTGTTTATCATTTTCTTCCTTTTCATTTTTTTGCTTATTCTGTAATCATTTTTTTATTGTTTTTAAATAGAAATATTTTCTTTTACCTTTCCTTATTATTTGGTATACATGTCTGTATTAATGTTCTTACTATATTATTGTTTTAATTTACTCTGCAAGTGGTATCCACCTGTAATTGGTTACCACACATGTTTTATATAAGTTTTGTTTGTTCATATGTGTATATGTGTGTAAGCATATGTTGGTAGATCCTGTTTAAAGTTTAAAAAAAAAGAATTAATACTCAGACTGTCTGCTGACCCTTTATAATAAAAAAAAACTAAACTCAAAATCTGAAGACATATTTTTGTAGCTGCAGACTTGAGATGTCCCAGGATTTGAATTCCCGTAAGGAATCGCTAGTACAAGGTTCTGTTGTGTTTCGGCGAGAAAGTAAGGGATGCCAGAGCCCATTTCCTTATCTCTTCTTAATCCTTTATTCGCAGCTTCATCCGCACCCCTTATTTTAGGATGCTAACATTCAATCTTCATTGCTCATATATCTTTGTCAGGCGTTGATATTTTTATATTTATTTTTAGATAAACCTTCAGAAATTTTTGTTATGGATGAAAAGTACCATATGTCCTTAAATACGTGCACGCAAATTTTCATGATGATCGGTTGCGTAGTTAAGGCGCGTTATCGTAAAGAACAAACAAACACACATTTGCTTTTATAATATTCGTTAAAATCCTACAGATCTTGTACAATTCAACCCCTGTAAGACACAAGTCTGTGCTTTCACCGCAAAAAAGCCCCATTTGTAGCGACACCTAAATTTCAAGACACTCCCCTCGAAATATCAAAGAGCATTGGTATCCTGGGTGTGGACATTTCGAAGCTACTCTAGCTTCAAAATTACTTGGCGTGTTGAACAAAGCAAAGCAGCGCCTTATTCTTTATAAGGCCCAGAATAGGCTACATGGAGTACTGCTCTCACCTCTGGGCTCTTGCTAGATCCATTTGACACCTTGCAGAGTCGAATTGTTCGAATTGTTACCGATCCAATGCTCTTACAGCAACGATTAGATCCACTTAGTTTAAGAAGAGATGTAGCCTCTCTTTGTGTGTTCTACCGGCTTTACAATGGAATGGTGAGTGCACGGATGAGTTGTTCCAATTGATACCTACCTCGAAATTTTACCACCGCACTGCGCTCCATGATGCGAAGTTCATCCGCATTACTTGGATAAGGTGCTGCGCACAATTCGGATGAGTAGAAACATTATCCCACGGACGCGCGAACTTTGGAACAATGTCCCTTCTAAGGTGTTTCCATCTAGCTAAAATATGGGCTTCTTCAAGCGAGCATTAAACAAATTCCTGTACCGTCGGTAACCACCTGCCATCAACCTGGACCGTCAGCCTACCTGTCACCCTTATAAATATACTAGCGGCCCGCCACCGGCTTCGCCCGGCGTGCAATTTTTATATACCCTAAAACATTCCCCGTTTATCCCTCTTTCCATTAGCGAAAACCGAATTAAAATCGGTCTACCCGTTCGCGCGTGATGCCGTGACCAGGAGAAATAGGGATTCATTTTTATATATAAGATTTAAAAAAAGATCGGATTGCTTGTGTTTATAGACTAGACGGTAGCCGTTTACCATCAAGCGGACTGTCATCCTGTCTGACGACCTTTCCATAAAAAAAACCCATAAAAATCACATATCCGCATTACAATCGATGCGTTTCAAATAGCACCTATTATTGTCGCCCATAATCTGTTGCGATGATTATATGTTAATGATCGTAAAATTTATTTATTCATGACAAAATCCCCGCTCCATGTCAATGCGAGTGAACCGCTGGTGACGTAATGAGACATGGCATTGAAGAAACTGGTTACCACATTCGAAGTTACGAAGAGGTTATCTGAAGTGGTTTACTTTTCGAATTAACTAATTAGTCGATTAATTTATTATTCGGGATCACAACTTTTCAAAGACACCAATTATAAACGTCTATATAAAAATAGATATCACGTTTATTTAATAATTGTCTATACAAATAAGTATGTAGATACAATAACATTTCTATTGTATTTATAACCTATCCTATAGAAATACTTTATCATACTAAAACTAGCTGAGCCCGCAACTTCATACGCGTAGTATTCGGTATATTTAGCGCGTAACTTTTTTGTTTGTAAACCGATTTAGTCCAGTCAAATTACGAAATCTTAAAACATAAAATGATGTAGTTTGGCGATTGTTAAGGATTGTTAACCGTTCAATTTTATGAAATTTTCCTGATTATCAAAGTTGTAGATCTTTTAATTACAAACAACTTTTGTCTGAAACCTTTTTTTCTACTACCAATACCTTCAGAGTTATACCTTAATTTACCGAGCGAAAAATATTGATGCTACAAAAAAAGTTTCAGATAAAAAAGTTAGTAAATTTTATTTATTTATTTATTTGGCTCACTTACGTTGACTACATTATTATTAATAAATTAATAATGTAAATTAATAATTTACATTATTAATTTATTACTACATTATTAATTTACAAGGGAACCGTTTTCGAGATATCGAAAGAAACGCGTTTTTAGCGAAATGAGTTACAGCTGACCTTCGGAGAACCCCTCAAATTGAAATGTACGCTCAGAATGCACCCCCCTATCGATCCCTAATAATCCCCAAACTACATAATTTTATGTTTAATAAACCCATTTTGAGCCGTAATTTGACTGGACTAATTAGAATGAAACAAAAACTAAATGTTACGGGAAGCTTGCTGTAATATATGGTACTTATAACAAAAAAAAAACTATTTAAGGCTTCTGTATCTGCCAACGGCCTTGAGGTTCTGGACGGAGCGAGATGTTTCCCCGCGCTAACCGCGCTAATTTGTACAAAAAAAAATAATAGTTATTTTTAGCCTAATAAATCATTATTTTGACTCGCCAATCGTACACTTTGTGAAAAACATCTTGTCAAAAATTTATGCGAAAGAAAAATGCTGAAGTTCAATGCCGTTTAGTAGTAGTTACAAAAATTCAAACAAAAAAGGCTTTACTTTGGGATTTTTTTCCAACTATTAATAATATTATAAGAATTATTTCCAACGTTCAAATTAAAATTTAATGTCCAATAAATAACATATATTTTTTTTGTACATTTATATCCACTCAGTAAAGTATAGTTACACGGAGAAAACCTCTTGTTGGCATATACAAAAGCCTTAATATCTGTCTGTTTGTTCCGGCTAAACTCCGAAACCGCTGGGCCGATTTTGACGGGACTTTCGCTGGCACATAGCTGAAGATATAAGGAGTAACTTAGGCTATTATATAGATGTAAGCAGTTTCCAGTACCGCGCACGCCTCAGCGAAACGAGGCCGAGTTCAGCTAGTTAATAAGTAGAAAACAAACAATTCCTCTGTTTGTCAATCGATTTGAATAAACTACATATATTTAAAGTTTCGGCTGAGACTTCGTCCGCCTGTTTTTTTACGTAAAGTTACCTGTAAGTTAAATTAAGTGATTTCATTGAAACCCGTTCAGGAGTTTTACACACACATATACACATATTTACATATTACACAAAAACTTAAGCACACACTAATAATGCACTAAGTAATCAACAAAAAATTACTTCCGTTTCGTTTACCAGATTGCCGACAGTGACTAATCTATCAATAAATATCCGAAAGGCCACACGAATCTCGCCTCTTTCTAAGTTCAGTATTCTGACGTCGTATGTCAACCTCGAATATATAATTACATATACATATATGTACACTGGTCAGTCAGTTTATCACGGTTTACTCTTGACCGCGAATCGGCGTGTGCGCACGCCGTTTTTTCGACAATCTCGTAAAAAGAGCAAGCAAAAAAAAAACCGGTACCTATAAACAAAACAGTGTTAGATTAAATTTAAAGTTTCGTGAACGTGTTTTATAAAATGGCATTCAGTTTTGGTGTTTTTCTTTGTGTTTTTTTGTGTTTTAATCATATTTATGGACAATTCGGTGAGACGATATACCAATTTTTGTGTAGTATCATTAATTGTACGCTTCAGCCTTTAAAATTACTAATTAATATTCAAATTGCTAACAATTCGGTGTGCGGCATTAACGCATTTAGAAATATCCGCTTAATTGTTCAATGCTACTGCGCGCCAAATAAAATTTTTAATTAATTCATTAAAACTGTTAAAGGTAACTCGGAATCATATTTTACGTACTAATAGAATGATCCACTGTTCGAAATTCGAATTATTCATCATGGAGTGAACAATTAATCCAAAACCCAACTTTTTCCAAAATAACACTCAGCTCGTCAATTTTTAAACAAAATGAAATGAAAAAAATAAACAATAAACAATATTCATAAACAAATGGGTATAGTGGATCCGAAGTGACGTAATAATTAATTATTAAAAACAATCTTTAAATACATTTTTTTTAATATTAAAAACAATCTTTTAATACAAACTTCAAAAAGGAGCCTTATACGCCTTATATTTCTTGAATCTATAATATAGTAGTAGGTACTGACATTTTGTATAGAATTAAGGGAAAATTAGTTTGTCGTTCTGGTTGTTGCATTCTATTATTATTTTTTTTAATGTTAAGATCGGCAGACAGGCTAACGGTCCACTTGATAACTACCGTCGGCTATAACACAACGCCACAGCTTGTGCAAGTGCGCTGTCGACTACAGTAGGATTAAGGATAAGGGGGAATGGATAGGAAAATGGGCTCTGACATCCCTTACTCACTCACCGAAACACAACAGCACAAGTTCTGTTATTTCGCGGTGGTTTTCTGTAAGGGGGTGGTAACTGCCGCCAGAAGGGCTGTCAAAATGACTGCGAAACGCAGTGTGCCCTGCCACTACTTTCCAGATCCAGACCAGAGCCAATTTGAACAGTTAATTTTCAAAGTTGACCGTACCGGGAATCGAACCCGGGAACCCTACAACAGAGCGTTAAGGTACCCTAACCACTCATCCAACGGTATTATTTCTATTTAATTTTATTTCAATTTATTAACAAAATCAACTTTTAATATAATTTCCAACAATACAGAAACAAACTCAACAAACGCTATGTTAATTTTTTTATACCTTAACGCCAATTAATAATCGCAATAATTAGTCAAGTGACTATTATTAGCGACTATTATTGTTGATAGAGAAATTAGCCTCCATTAATTGGTACATGCATATTTACCAGTGAAATTTACCAACTTAAGGCAGAACATTTACCAAGTTGCTAACCAACTTGCTAAGTTAGAACATAAGTAGTTATCCAATTTTAAAATAATCTTATTAATCTAATTAATACTCATTAGTCATCCGTTAATCTTATTAATATCTTATTAATTATAATTACTACTGATTGCAAACTTAAAATATGTATACTTATAAACTTAATAATTGCTGTTTAACACTTTTATATAGAATTTTATTTAAGTTATGAGTCCGAAAATGATTGAATATTTTTTTTATTGGGTCGGGCGGTCTAGGTGACAGTCCATTTGATGGTAAGTGGACGGTACAAGCAAAAAAAGTCATAAGTGCTTCTATTTCCTTACCGAAACACAACCCCTACCGTTTCTCTTCTTCCTTATCCTTACGTACTATAATTTGAAGTTTAACGTAGAAAAAACAATATTTGAACTTGTTTTTCAATCTCATTCTGTAAGAAATGTATGGAAGTAGTTTTTTTGAGTTTTTTGACGTTTCTAGTACTCTAACCTCAGATGGTCCCATAGGGTCAATTGATCCTTATAAGTAACAGAATCGATTGGCGCTATAAAAACAAAACGTGAAAATTGACCTTTTCTCGCTGACTGTACCATTTTTCCAAAATCTTTGAATGCTGATGGGAATAACTATTAAAATTATGGATAGTCTCCTAAGAGTGTTTTGTTCTAGCTACAATGGATTAGGTAGCTGCCCTTACTGACACGTCTCAAATTACCATCCTGTATAAAAGCGAAAGTTTGTGAGGGATCATCTAGGAATATTAAAAAAAACTAGCTGGTGGCCGCGACTTCGTCTGCGTTGAAAAATGAAAAATATAAATATGTAACATAACGCTTGCGGCTGCATCAAGCGAGTCCCGTCGTTCGCGTCGCGTTGGTGCGAGACCGCTTCAATTTATTTTCACCCGCGTAGATATCTCCTAAGATATTTATTGAAATCAAATGATGTCCATGGAAATATTGTCCAAAATTAAATACTTTTAATGAATAACGTATTTATTTGGATAAGGATTACCTAATATCATGTTTATAAAAACACCTCCGCTAATAATGCATTATTTTAGAACAAATTTGATTTACCATAAAAAAGATTATAGTGAGTCAACCTTAAAAGATAGACAAATGCTGTTGCGGACTTTTTTTTAGAACTTTTAAAGGGGAACAATTCCGTCATACATCATTTTACGTAACTTTAACCCGTTTACGCAGCGCACGCAACTGAAGTTCTCAAAAGGGATAAATTTTCCCGATTTTGCAACATTTTTCATTGAAGTTCCGCTCCTATTGGTCTTAGCGTGATGTTATATAGCCTATAGGCATCCTCGATAAATGGACTATTCGACACTAAAAGAATTTTTCAATTCGAACCAGTAGTTCCTGAGATTAGCGCGTTCAACAAAACAAACAAACAAACTCTTCGGCTTTATAATCTTAGTATAGATTGGGCGCCTTTTTTATATTTTTAGACGATTTCTTGGGAATCCAACTTTTTTTTTTATACTAGGGATTTAGCTTGCAGAAGAAATTGCACCCGTGCGAAATCGAGAGCTGGTTGCTACAAATGTTCTTACAGCATTTATTCTTATAAGTTGTTAGGCTAACTTTTATACTTAATATAGCTTAATCAACAGCCTATTATATGTCCCCACTGTAGGGGCACAGGCCTACCCTTTCAACAAGGGCGTATGGGTAATATGGTCCACCAAACTGACCCAGTGCGAGTTGATGGACTTCACATGCGCCTTAGAATCCCTTCTTTGGCGTATACGCAGGTTTCCTCGCCATGTTTTCCTTTAGTCAGTAAAATGCACTAAAATTTTTATAAAAAAACAATTGGTAAATGGCATGACCGGGGATCGAATTCGGACCTCTCGCTATGATAGACCACCTCTTTCCCACTGCGCCACCAATGCTCACTATGAAAAGAAAAAAATGTTTTAATTAATATTACTGCAATAAACACTTTTTTTGCAAGTGCAAAAAAAATTATTTCATAAATTATGCCTCCAGCTTAAAACTAGGCCAATCTTTAATCGCAGAATACTTTAATGAGGTTAAAGATACATGACGCAAACAAGTATAAACATTATTCAAATGTTTTTAACTTTTACGTACTTGAGTTATTATTACATATTATAATATGTAATTACAGATACATGTTCCCTATTCCTTCCCTATCCTTATCCTTATCCCAGTTAAGTCGCCAGCGCATTACCGGCACTTTTTTTTTAATCTTTATTTGGAGGCTTCTCCATAAGGCTTCTCCATTGGGCAAGGTCATACATACATTTCTCTAAATTATATCTTATCATTAAGTCTTTTATACTGGTACTCTAGCAGTGATACTGGTACTCTAGCAGACAGAAATAGCCACTAAGATAAGATAAGATAAGTCTTTTATAGTAAATCTTGTACAGCTCCCTGGCATCACAGGATAACAGGAATGCCAGATTTAAATAGGTACAACTAATTATGATGTACCTAGATGAAAAAATTCATCAATTACACCACACATACTTTTTCCTAAACGAAACATAAATAAAAAAGTACATATTAATTTTACTCACCATATTTTTTTTTTTTCTAAGACATTTTCAAATCATTAACCAAAATACTATCAAAGTTTGCAAATAATACCAATAGGTCTCTTGACAGTTTTAGTCATTAAATATGTTTGCCTCCCTCTAGGTTTCTTCCCACAGCGCGAGGATCGTCGCTACGACTACGAGAATGGAGTAAATAAGTTTCCGGGAGTAAAAAGAATTTCACAGCGACTTACGGGTATACTTCACTTCGGACAAAATTCGAACGGGAATCGATTTCCTTTTGACAGACCAAAGATAAGCAATACGCCGAATGGTCAGTACGACTATCAGTACGGCCCTTACAATCCGAACTGGAATTACCAAAATCCAGACTACTACTATTCACAACAAGGGAACTATCCTACACAATTTCAAAATTATTATCCACAGAATGGAAACCAATTTGTTCCGAATCAAGACAATGTAAATCACCAAAACTTTCCGCAAGTCACAAATAATGGGGAAGATATTTATCAAATAGATAAATCTAAAAGTTCAGTAATTTTCCCAGAACCAGAAGTCAAACCCGAAACAGAAAGGAATATCCCAGAACAATTTAATAATGGCAAAAGCGATGAAGTTAATTTCGGCGAAGGTCCAGGTGATGGTGGTGCCAATAAAGTCCCAAATGAAAACACTGGAAATCAATTCAATTTTGATAATTCAGAGAAAGATCAACTTACAGTCGGAAAGAACAATGAAGGTAGCCCCTTCAAACCTTTAGATGACACGAATATTGGGTCAGTGGGATTTCCTACTGCACCTTCTACATCAACCTCCACGGGTTTCTCAGAATTTCCTTCAACGGGTAATAAAGAGTCTAATTTAGAGAATACAGAGTACGATAAGGCTGAAGACAAGAACAAAGAGGGATCATCCGTTGCCTTTCCAAATCAACCCACAGAATTAACTACCACGACAGTTAAAAATGAACTGATTTTTGGTAGCGTCAATAACAGTCCTTTTAACAAACCCCCATCAGAAGTTCCGTTTGCCACACCAGAATTATCGACAGTCAGACTTCCAGAACTAAAACCAATCATTCCAGTCGCTCCTAGCGAAACTCCTTTCAAGTCAACAGGATCTAATGGAGGTGATGTAACAACGGAAAGATTACCAGAATTGACGCCGGTTCCCAAAATGAATCAAAGAAGCAACTTCAACTTCGGTGCTGCCGGAATATTCTGTAATTAGCCTTTTTTGTATGCAACTATAATGATTGATAATCTACTAACCACATTTATGTGTATATTCATAAGCGGGGTATATCAATAATATCGTTTGGGGTCAAAAGTCATTGTTGCCACAAAAGATATGCCATTTCCTTATCTGTTATTGTGCAGATATTTTCTCAAGTAAAAAGCCTTATGATTTCCAAATACATAGGTAACTGAACTTGTATTTAAAATGTAGCATAAAATTTATGTTGCAACTAAAATAATTATTATGCTGTGATGGTAACTATTTCATATCCGTATTACACGAAATTATGGCCACAGAGACTTCGGGAAGTTATTGAATGGTCTACAGGTATCCAATTTGGGACTTTTAGGAACAAATAATATTAATTTTAATAGTAAATGTGAGTGAACATTTTCTGGATAGATCTGTTGCAGATTCATTTTTATTTATTCTAACAAAATAATTTATTATTATTAAAAATTAATAATAATAAAAAAACCTTACAATTATTTTTGACAAAATCTAATCTAGCGCGTTGACAATTACATATTCTTTTATGATTAATTCTTTTATGACGTAATGGTTTAGAGCCTTGGTTCCCAAAGTGGTCCAGGGGTCCACCCCAGGGGTCCACGTTGGCGTGACAAAAAATGGGGTGACAAAAAAAAACTAATCAATTCTCAATTATTTCATTTAGAAAATTCCCCATTCGTAGTTGTAACTCAGCCATAGTTAGATCTAATCTTTACATTTTTTGTAGAATTTTGGGAATATGGTAGATATGTAGCTGTAGGGGGTCCACCGGAACCAGCTAAATTTTGAAAGTGGTCTATGAGAAAGTCTGGGAACTTCCTGTTTAGAACGACATACTTTATATCTAGACTAATATAATAAATTAAAGAGTTTGCTTGTTAGATTGAACGCTTTTAACTCTAGAGCTACCAGTCTAATTTTAAAAATTCCTTTTCCATTTAATAGGCCACAGAGTATATGCCTGCCTTTGTAAATTTAAATTAAACAGCGGGTGTAACCACGGGACACAGCTAGTACTTGATAAAATTAAAAAGAAAACTTTTTTATGTTAAGATCGGCAGACAGTCTGACGGTCCACTCGATGGTAAGTGACTACCATCGCCTCTAACAAGCAACGCCAAAGCTGCTGCAAGTGCGTTACTGCAGTCATTACTTAGAATAACGGTGTGTGTGTCTGCTTGTGTATTTTTATAAGTTAGTCATAAGTTAGTCATTTTTATAAGTCATGTCCATAAGCTAAATATCCACAAAATGGGGTCGTAGCTTCTGTAACAATTAATTAACATTGTAACAAATAAAATTAACATCGCTTTTAACATTGTAACATTTGGTTGAAAGTTTGAAAACATATCTATTAATATGTGGACAGGGCAGTAATCAAAGCGCGTCTCCACTCCGCTCCGCTAAAGGTCAAACAAATGAGCGAATCGAACATGGTCGTAGACAATAATTGTACCTAATTGACCTCGCTAAGTATAGAACCGCTGACATTGATCGTAGTTTGTACACGTTATTTGTTTAAAATTTTACATGTTATTAGCGGGATGAAACGAAGTCAAGTAGATCTGTTAGTTTAACAATCAAATTAAATGATTTGTTAAGTCGCAATTAACAAATCAAATTAAACGGTTAAAAATAAATTTTCTTGAGAATCGGTGCATTTTGTATTAAAGATTTGCACTGTTTTAGAAAAGTTGATTTTTAAATTATTTACAAGCTACCAGCTTTTGCCCAGGTCTTTAGCCGTGTGTTTTTATAAATTATAGCCTATAGTTATGTTATTCAGATGTATAAGCTACAAATATCTTCAGAACCTTTCGCATATTAGTATTATTACCCATGCAATAGTCATTTAGTTCAATTAAATACTTGCTACCGTCAATTCTAAATAGTTTAAAATATCTGCCCTTGTTTTTATATATGAACGTTTGAGTTCAAGTTGCTTCAGGGGCTAACTTTTACATACTGCTAACCCGTCTTATTACTTAAAACAGCTGGCAAGGTAACTATTACATACATTCATTTTTTTTTTAATTCGTAAACTTCTATTCATAAACTTATATTTAGATATTCTAAAAAAAACCAGCAATTTGCTTAATATTTAGGTGCAGCCGTTCAGGCTGCACTAACGGTAGCTAAGGGGGGGGGGGGGGGCGCACCGGGTGTCATCTGCTTAGGGGTGACACCCGACCGTGAACGTCAGTAGTGCCACATGTAAAAATTCGCAAATCTGTGGCAGATTGCATAACCACCACTAATGAAATAGCAATATATGAAACAATAATATATAGGTGCCTAGTAAGTTTATGTACATACTGTATGTCGATCGGGGATTCCCCAAAATGTTGTTGTTTTATCTTCGAATTTCGCTGCAACTGTCGCTAGTCAGGGGATTCCCCGGGGATTATTATTACTTTTTTTTATTTTAATGGTTTTTACTTGATTTTTGGGGTGACACCTACAATATCCGCACCGGGTGCCACCCATGCTAGCTACGCCACTGCATACCAATATACATCCTGATTAATATACAATATGAAAATATTATAAGCCTTTTTTGAAATATTGTCATTTAACAGCAGCTAATCATCCTGAGGCTAATCATAGCTCTTGAACACAATAGATAAGACTAAAAATTCACCAAAATAAAATATACATATGCATAATAAGTATAATAATAGTATAATGGGTATATGAATATACTAACAAGGTCTTATTTCGACCATAATTAATTCGAAGGTGGGGAAGATAAAGTGTGAACCATATTTTTTATTAGTCCAGGAAAATTTACTAATAAATTAGAGTCCCACAGGGGCATTTTTATACATATAAGATTCTTTCACCCATCGATATTACATACCTTGTTTTTTTATTAAATTTTTCTGGACTTTATTGATAACACCAAACAAAAATCAGTTGACAAACAGAAAAAGATACTGAATTATTCATAGAAAAATAATTGACAAGAATTAGTTTAGTTAATTATTTAGTTAAAACTAACTAACCAGTTAACTGTAGCAAAAGTGATACTTTAAAAGTGATGTAGTTTTGTGTCTTTACCTATTTATATATAGACACACTGTATCACTTTTAAGAGTTATCTGGCCAGTTAGTTTTAACTACTCGTAATTAATTAACTAAGCTAACTAATTCTGGTCATTTTTGGGGTTCCGTACGTCCGAATAAAAAAACGGAACCCACAAGGGTTACCCATAGTGATCGTATAAAGGATCACTCGTGTATCTGTCTGTCCGACCATCCCCCCCCCCCCCCCCCCCCCTTATCTCCGAAACTACTGAACCGAAAATTTTGAAAAAAATACAGAAATTAGATTTCTACTTATAGATTATAGGAAAACCTATAAGAAGTCCATGATATTAACATAATATGGTAAATCACTCAATAGGTAACACGTACGGAACCCTCTTCACGCGAGTTCAACTCGCACGTTTTTTTTTACTTGATATAGTTCCTCTTTGATTATTACTATCCCTATCCTTAATCCTACTGCAGTTGGCAGCGCACTTGCAGCAGCTTTGGCGTTGCTTGTGTTATAGGCGACAGTAGCCACCTACCATCAAGTGGACCGTCAGCCTGTCTGCCGACAGAAAGAAAAAATCCTATGAAATAATAAAGAATTCTAAGGGAAGATCTGTTAAATCCATAAAATGTTCATACCTACAAAGAATCTCATTTAAAAATTAGCAGTCTTAAATGAAAAATAAGTTTGATGATTATTCCTATAAGAAGAAGACATCATATGTATATAATTAAATTAATTAATGAATAAACATTTCAGCGGAAACATGTCAGACGGTGACCAACGATATTGGCAGCTGTCTTTCAATACATAATTGCCAGCCTTACCTCAAGCTACTGGTGGCAGGAAAGAACAATCCATCAGTGACCCAGATGTTGAGGAGAGCTCATTGTGGTTTCGAAGGTAGCACTCCTAAGGTAAATAAATTTTATCCTTGTCTATGTCACTGCTCACTGCATTGATCTTAATCTATGGACCGAATTCAAAAAACACTTAATATTGTAAATTCGACTGTTGGGATGTTTGTTACTCAATAAAGTAAAAATAGGTGAAGTGATTTGGATAAAATTTGGCACACAGATAGTTTATTACCTGGACTACTTTTTATCCTGAAATAGGACACTTTTTATCCCGAAAAATGTTAGGTTCCTGTGTGATTTTCAAAAAACCAACTGCAGCCTCTAGTATTTTATAAATGAAACTATATTCACTGTTTTTGTGTTTTTTTTTTGGAAAGTTATTATAGACTTATAAAATAAAATTGCTCTCCGCCTCTATCTGTTTCTCGGCTAGGAATAGAAATATTTAAAAACTCTAGCTGAGCCCGCAGCTTCGTACGCGTGGCATTCGGTATAGCGCGTAACTTTTTTGTTTGTAAACCGATTGGAATGAAACATACACTAAATGTTACGGGAAGCTTGCTAAAATATAACAGTGAAAACTGCATTCGAATCGGTTAAGCCGATTCTGAGATTAGCGTACAAAAACGCAAAGACAAACAGAAAAAATTCTAAAAACTATTTTTTGACCTCGGTAACATAAGTACAATGTGTACAAATTGTTTTTTGAAAAAATATTTAATGAATACAGACACGGGTCGCTTACGATTTTATTGTAATATGTATAAATGTGTATAGATTACCGACTTCTTATTTTAATAATATGATGTGATACAGAATATAATTCTGAACAAAATAAATAATAACTGATTTATTATTTAAGAATAAACAATAAAACTAATCAATAATAAGTGACTAGAAGACGGTGAAATTCGTCCACCTAAAATTTATTTAATAATAACTTTATAAGCACATATTTATCATATATATCAACATATATAATTATGAATATTTCCTATAAATATTTTAATGTTTAATTCATATACTGCTCGTGTCGTCCTATTTCTTAAATATACAAATAATTTACCTGTTACATCATATAGGTATGCTGTCCTAGACCCGGCATCCCAGACAAACCGCCGAATCCAACGACAACCACAACAACAACAACTACGACTACAACAACGACAACCACAACAGAATCTTCAGGTGCAGGACGTTCCAATGAAGGCGATCATATAGCCGATTTCCCAGAACCACCTGAATGTGGTCTCAGTTCTGCTGCCCTATCAAGAGTTGTTGGAGGCGTTAACGCTTCTCTTGGTAAGAATTCTCCATCGTTATCATCATGCTGGACATAGCACCCTCTTCTTCTCTATTTTGGTTTTTACTCTTAAGGTCTGCTGCTCGCTTGCTGAATCAAGGGGACCATCAGCCTGTCAGCCACCCTTCTAATATAAAAAAAGCATAGTGATAATTAACAATTAACTTTTAGGTAATTTTGCAATGGCTTATCCTCAACTCGAGTGGCATTTAAATTTAAAATTAGCAGGCATTTAGGCAACTTGTCTGGCGGCAATACCACACCCTTACAGAAGACCAGCGTAAAATAACAGCACGTATTCTTATGTGTTTCGGTGAGGGAATAAGCTGTGCCAGAGCCTATTTCCCTAATCCTTCCTAATCCCTTATCCTTAATCCTACTATGGTCGCAACGCACTAGCAGCACCTGTGTTGCTTTTGTTATAACCACCTACCATCTAGTGGACCGTCAGCTTGTCTTACATAAAAAAATACATAAAAATTTAATATGTCGTATTGTAGGGCAGTGCTATCGATTTAAATTCAATATTTGTGCTGCAGAAGCCGGCCGTTCTTCATATAAAATGGATCCCAAAGAAACGCTAAGAAATAAATTTAAAAAAAAATATCTAAACCTTGACTATGTCATGGACGTACAAAAAAGTCGGACGGAACTCCCGCTAAGACAAAACTGAGTCACCGTAATGGCGGCGGCTATTTATGTGTGCAACAATATTGGCTACACTGAACTTGGGATAAATTATTTTGTTCTAGTGAATGAAAATTGATTTTAATGTATAAAATCGGGAAATTATTAATTTACCAATGAAAAGTGATTCCAGGATTTTTCTACTTTCGGTCACTACGGTTTTTAAACCATTTCACCACACAAGACATGCTGTATATTTATATTTTTTCGCCGCGTAACGTGTCGGTTGTGTTGACGTTTGCACGCGTAATGGCCGACTAATGTGCGAATGTGTGCGTGTTGGCCTGTATGTACAGACAAGGTGACACAGCGTTTTGTTAGCGAGACTCTGTCCGACTTTATTTGTGCGTCCATGGACTATGTTATAAGGTATCTACAAAGTGACTTCCATTAATATAAATCTTTCCTAGTTCATTCATTTAGACTTTTTTTCTCATAGACCACTTTCAAAATTTAGCTGGTTCCGGTGGACCAAAACATATTACCAAAACTCGACAAAAACTGTGAAGATTAGATCTAACTATGGAAATTTGCATTACGGCTGAGTTCCAACCATGAATGGGGAGTTTTCTAAATGAAATAAGTGAGAATTGATTGGTTTTTTTGTCACCCCCATTTTTTTTGTCACGCCAATGTAGACCCCCATCGAGTCTCCCGTGGACCCCTGGGGGTCCTCCTGGACCACTTTGGGAACTAAGGATTTAGAGGTACACAGTACTACAATAACTTACCAAACGATGCACAGCAACTATATTTAAGTAAATATAAGTACATTACAAAAAGAAAACAGTGTACTAAGAGTCTAGACCTACTATAGAGTAAGAAACTGTCTTGATAAAAATGCATAAATTTATTCGGAAAGGGCTACTTCGGAGGTTATTCCTCGTAGAACAAGCTTTCCTTACAGGTTATAGATTAATTGACGATCCATAAATGACTTCAGGTGATTTTCCATGGATGGCTCTCCTCGGGTACAAGGGTCGACGGACACCAGCCCCGCGGTGGCTGTGCGGTGGATCACTTATTTCTTCCAAACATGTCTTAACTGCCGCCCATTGCATACACAACCACGAGAACGACTTGTAAGTTAAAAATTACATATAAGTATTCTATATTATTATACAATTAAAATAAACTTATTAAGGAATAATTAAATTATTATAATTATTGTATGATTATAATTATTATTGTATCAAAAAAATATCTAAATATTTATT
The DNA here is from genome assembly GCA_910589475.2 of Bembecia ichneumoniformis. Lineage (NCBI taxonomy): Eukaryota > Metazoa > Arthropoda > Insecta > Lepidoptera > Sesiidae > Bembecia > Bembecia ichneumoniformis. The sequence continues at coordinate 14,604,816 of OU342539.1, read as the reverse complement.
GGTTCAAGAAAATCTTGCAAAATAAACACAGGGTTCAATCCTGTGTTCAAATCTTCTATTACATAAATGAAAAACACCCGTGCAAGAATCATTCCCCAAACCTTTCATCGCTGGCCGTTTCATCGCCGGCCGATTCGACGCCGGCCATTTCATCGCCGTTTGGTTAAGATATCAGCATCAGCATCACTTAAAAAAAGTCAATGTCACACACGTTTCCAGTATAATAAGTCTTAAAACACATTTTGTCTATTTGCCAAAACCAAGTATTCCGGGTGTCCTCGTTTCGCTCATATTTTATTTCATAAAGATTCTAGAACCTAACCTAAATTTATTTTCCCATCCCAATGAGATGAATGGTCTTCTGGAGGCACCTACGTGATTTCATAGCAAAAAGTCAGGACAAACAATTTTATAAGTACCTATAAACTACCCGCGTCTTCGACCGTATCCCTTTTTTAAGTCGCGGTGTGGTAACCCCCGAAGACCCTTTATGACATTCCTCAACCCCCTCCCCCTCCTCCCCCCCCCACTAGGTAGCCTTATACACGGCAATAGTACAAGTGCTGCATGTGCGGAAGGTACAAAGAAATAGGCTCTTGCATCCATTACTCACTCACGAAACACTACAGCACTAATGCTATTATTTCTTGTTGATCATATGCAAACAGGTGGATTACCAATGCCCAATTTATGAAACGCAGTGTGCCCTGCTTCTATTAAAATAAATATATACTGCATTTCTCTGTGAGGAAGTTGAATTAATATCACCGCACATATGTGCCTAGTGTAATGACAACTAGTTAGATTACTAGGAAGTACTATTTATTGGAGCTGTTGGTAGGAAGCGGTCATAAATAAAAATAGTAATATTCAATAAAATTGTAACAGCAAGTGGTATTTACGACGTGGAAGATATAAATTTCTTTTTAATACAGTTGCTCAAAAAGTGGCGTATTGCAGGGACGTATAGCGTTCGGGATGTGGGCTATTACATACTCGTGCTTTTTTTTTACCTTTCCCGAACTCGTGCGTTCTCTTCCCCAACTGTCAAAATAATGTCCATTAAAAAGAAAAACCAACCATGAAGTTTTTACTAAAAAAAATTCATGGAAGTTTTATGATTCATGCAAATACGTATATTTGTAAAAAGAAGCTACGAATTTGTTTCAATATCAGATTTAATGATTTGATTGAATGAGTTAGGTTAGGTTTCATTTTCATTTTTTTGTATATTATTTGTTTTTACCATTAGGTAAAAACAAACAATATACAAAAAAAATTTATTAATACAATTTTTTAAACTGACATTAACTTATTAATAGGTACAGGATTTATATGCGCGCAATGAGCCGTTTTCGAAAGAATTTTCAATAAAAGTCAAATTCTTCTTGTGTTCTAACTTTTTTGTGGAGTTTCTATTACTTTAACGAAAATTCTAATTAACACAATTGGTTCTTCACATGTTTAAGTATAATATATATTTTTTTCAAAGCAATTGTCTCGTCTATTTCTTGTAACATCTTCATTAAACAATGGATATTTTTAGTATTTAGCGTTTGTCTCCACCTTAAGCAGTCGTCGTCTTTGTCTATCCGCGCGGTGTGCCCACGTACTTACCGCGCTCAATTAAATTTGTTACGTGTGTTTAATTAAACGGTTTTCGCGGCCCAAACTCAGTGCTTTTCATTGTGGATCACCTACAACACCATAACTGCGATTGAACTAAAATGCTGTCTTTAGTTGTTTTTTAACCCCCGACGCTAAAGAGGGGTTTTATAAGTTTGACGTGTGTGTCTGTTTGTGGCATTGTAACTCTCAGTCGAATGGACCGATTTGGATCCGGTTTCTTTTATTTGAAAGTTGACATGATTGAGATGATTTTTAGCTATAACTTACGAAGATCTGTCCAGGCGTTTAAAGATCATCACCTCATTTCCTAATTGACAAGGGATCTCACTAACTTACACAGGTTCGTTTGATTAGAAATTTAGTGTATTGTTACTTCTGTGGTATTTCCATGATATGGTAACCTTGACCTGTTGCTGCAGCATCAAGTAGTTTACGGGATACCCAACTTCTTAGCAATTTACAGCAGATATTGAGTACCTACACACTTTGTATTATTTTTTTTATGTCAGGTCGGCACTTGATGGTAGGTGGCTACCGTCGCTTATAACACAAGCAACGCCAAAGCTGCTGCAAGTGCGCTGCCAACTGCAGTAGGATTAAGGATAGGGGATTAGGAGTGGATAGAGAAATGGGCCCTGGCATCCCTCACAACACAACAGCACACGTGCTGTTATTTCACGGTGGTCTTCTGTAAGGGGGTGGTTACTGCCGCCAGACGGGCTGCCCAAATGATTGCGAAACGTAGTGTGAGCTGCCACTACTTTCCAAATCCAGACCAGAGCCAAATTTGAAAAGTTGATTTTTCAAAGTTGACCCTGCCGGGAATCGAACCCGGTCATTGACTAGACAAGACATTAGTTATAGGAATAATAATACTAACAGCAACGTAATCTTTGATGCAGTAATTTAGTTAGTATACCTATTCTTAGAACTAACAGAATTTTCAGCACAAGGTTTATTTCTGTTGCCCTGAAGTTCTGTCAATTTTTCCGGGAAATTTTTACAATTTTTCTGTTCATAAGGACCTTCCTCGGAATTGATTCAGCCGTTTAGCGTTTAATTTTTATTTATATGATGAAAATAGATTATATCCTAACATTTCTTATTCCACAGATACTTGGTCCGGCTCGGAGAATTGGACTTGGAGAGGGACGACGATGGAGCGACCCCCATAGACGTGCCCATCAAGACGCAAATTAAACACGAAGAGTACAACTCCAAGTCTTACACCAACGACATTGGGATACTCGTCCTGGAAAACGTGGTCCAGTTTACTGGTAACACTTACTTATGTGCTTTTTTTGGCAGTCAGACTGACGGATCTACTTTGTGATAGGTGGCAACCGTTATTAACACAAGAAAACGCATAGGTGCTGCCGGTGCATTGCAGAATTTAGTAAGATAGGGTATTAGAAGGCGAATCAAGTATTTCACGTTGGTCTCTAGCCTAAATTTAAATGTATATTTAAACAGTAAAATCATTAAAAGGAAAATGTGTTTTGTGTGCAACGTGTGCGTGTCTGTGTGTGTGTGTGTGGGTGCGTGCGTGCGTGCGCACGTGGATGCGTGCGTGCGTGCGTGCGTCCTGCTTCAAAATCCTGCAGATAGTTACTCGTAGTGTTGTGACTTATTGGATGCTTTTCATTAAAAGGTTAATATCGTCAATATATTGAAGTCCAAGAAGACAATAGGGGATCGGACAGTAATCAGATTAAAATCTAAAATGTACTTAGAAAGAAAATATATAATTTAATATAATTCATTTAAATATTTTTAAATGAAGAAATAAAATTTTATTATTTACAATATTTTTAATCTATACTAAAACACCAATCACAGTGCGTGACGTCATTTGTGGGCAATCATTGTCTTATGTCAATGCAGCTGTTTTGTTATGATATGACCACAAATGACGTATACGCGCTCTCCGTGGCGTTTTGGCGGCATTTTCAAACAAACAATATTAAAACATGATTTTGAGTACCTAAAAGGCTACAAATAAATAAAATAGTATTTTTTATGGGAATAAATATCCATGAAGATTAATTTAAAACACTTTCTGAAAATTTGTCCGATCCCCTATTTCGAACAATAAGTGTGATGCTTTTGGTATCTTTGTCTTTTATTTTAGAATGCATATTTGTTTTGTTGTATGTGGGAAAATAACGGTAATAAATCGATATAAAAGTAAGAAAAACAACTTACCTACTTTAGAAGGAGTCTGATATAAAAGTTTCTAATCAATAACTACATGAACATTGTGATGATGAGAAGGTTTCATTTTATCACATTACCAAGCTTGTCCGTTCTCACCAGCAGTTACTGATTTTCATTTATTAATAGTCGTTCAATTAACGTTTAAAAATGCAGCAAAAGGAAGTTTTTTTTTTCTGATATTTTTTATAAATATTTTCATTTAAAACGAACTTCTTTTTTTTCAGATTTAATACGTCCAATCTGTATACCGGTAACTGCAGAACTGAGAAGTAATAACTTTGTTAATTATAACCCCATCATCGCCGGTTGGGGAGACACAGAGTTCCGTGAGTTATTTTGCGATATATCATAATTGGCATTTCATATGCAACCTGGCAAATTCAATCACCAGGAAATGGTTAACCAATAAATCTAACTGGAATAAATTAATGAAACGGTTGATTTTGTTAAGATAATAGACATTTTTTTCGGCTTGTGATCTCTCACTCCTATCCTCTCGTCTCTTGGAAGTCTTCTGCTATTCTATCCTTCTTGCAGGTGGTCCAAAAGCATCCCATTTGCAAGCTCTACAGCTGCCGGTGGTGAGCAACGAATACTGTGCCCGCGCATACTCCGCCTACAAAGCGCAGGTGATCGACTCTCGAGTACTGTGCGCGGGCTACGAGAAAGGCGGTAAGGACGCTTGCCAGGGTGACAGCGGGGGACCCCTCATGCAACCCATTGTGAGTGCACACTTTAACTCCTAATTTCAACCTTACATTAAAGACTTATGGAAATATCTTCTTAAGAATCGATTTTCATATAAGGCCCGCGGTATGGAAATTTTACTCCTCGTAAAATTAATACAAGTGTTACCTAAAAGCGTTACGTTATCTGTCACTGTCACTATGAAATCTGTGCGACAGCCGACAGCTTATAAAAGCAAATGTCGAAATCTTGTATGAAAAGTGTAGTCTTCGTTGAAAAACGAAGGAAGCGCGTTATAACCTGGCGACGCAGTGATATCTATCATCAAAAGATGAAGTATTTGACGTACAAGCCGCGTTCACTAATTCTATTGTATTATAATAGATGGCGCCATCAATAGTGTTATATTTTTGGAGTTCACCAAGCAGTTCTATTCAAATCCGATAGATGTCGCCGCTTCACCTAATTCTATTGTAGTATAATAGATGGCGCGTTTATTTACCCTCTTTGCCTACCAGTCGTGCCTCGGAGCTGACACACACACTTTTTTTTAGATTATATTTATAACATAATTATATTGTTTTGATAATTATTTTTAAGTAAATATTTGCTAGAAATTAATAAAAGCGAATAAAAATAAATGTCCGTCCACAGTGGAACTCGGCGATTGCAAAAACTTATTTCTTCCAAACGGGCGTAGTGTCGTTTGGCAGGAAATGCGCGGAGCCAGAGTTCCCGGGAGTCTACACCAGGGTCACAGAATTTGTGCCTTGGATAAGGGATAACGTCGTCGCCAAGTAACCCTCGCACGTCGGAGCAGCACTTTTGATTTAATAATAAGACATTACATTCATAACGCACTTGACTGGCTGATCAATACCAGTATGAAAAAATATTGACTAATTCACAGTCACCCACAAAGAACAATGGCGAACTCCCATACAAATTTTTGTTGACTTAATTTTTTTGCGTCTATGTATGAAATATATTGAAAAGTGTAGAGTTTTGATTCCTGAACTGATTGGTCTTTGGTTTAATACTAAATAAAGTCTGCAGTTAAAGATATCATCGTTTGAAGTTTTTGAGGTTAACGTATTTTTAGATTAAATTGGTACAGAACTAAATATTTTTACGTGTATATAACATATGACATTTAGTTGTGTGTACGATTTTTATTATTTTAAAAGGTATTTCCAAAATAAACTAATGTTGTGAAAAAGTATTTGCTTAAAAGTTGTGAAGTCAAGCCACAGAGTGCACAAAGAAAACTAAGTCATTACAAATACTAGACTAGACTAATGACGATTTATTCATTGTTCAATTTAATATTTATAATAATTTCCAGACTTAGATATGGTATTAATGTAACTTGAAAAAACTTGTAAAATTATTTTACTTCTATTTATATTAACGACATTTAAAGACGCTTGAAAATTCTTTCAACAATTATTTCGCCATTGTTCTTTGTGCACGCTCAATTCAGTCTGTATTGTTATGTACCTTTAAATTAAGATACTGTATATTGTGTCTAGTAATAGTACCTAGGTACTAGTAAGATAACCAGTATAACACAGTTCTCATGCGAAATTTTAACAATTTATTTACCTATCCAAAGAAAATAATATGTATATCCTATAATTTAGACGCTACAACAGTTTTTTTTAATCGGTAAAAGGTGGCGCTGAACATAATATTTACTTTGAATTTTTAAAAAATGTACTCATCATTTTCGGGTCTCATTACAGCCCTATTTCTCTAATTAAAATATGCAATATATTAATATACCTGCATACAATATTAAAAAATAAACACAATTCTCAATTTCAGTTCGGTAATGAAGCATTTTAGTAAGCTAAAAGCTATCGTCGTTGTCAAATTAAAATCTGCTATGTGCATTTTTTTGAGATTTCATGAACGACGCAACCAACCAATCATATCAAACCACCAATGCTACACAAGCGCCATTCTGGTCAATTTATGAACCTCTATTTAATGGTTGTAGCTTATAAGTTGGTCCTACTTACCTCTACCTCTATGATATGAATCACATATCTGTCATAAACTCAGACCCAATAAGAACTAAAGACAGAATTTTACAGAAAATACAGATCCCGTTGGATGAGGGGTTGGGGTACTTGCCTCAATGCTCTGTTCTAGGGTTCCCGGGTTCGATTCCCGGCAGAGTTAACTTTGAAAATGAACTTTTTAAATTTGGCTCTAGTCTGGATCTGGAAAGTAGTGGCAGGGCCCACCGCGTTTCGCAGTCATTTCGCGACCTTACAGAAGACCACCGTGAAATAACAGGACGTGTGCTGTTGTGTTTCGGTGAGTGAGTAAGGGATGTAAAGGATTGGATAGGAAAGACCATTTTCCTATCCAATCCTTTATCTTTAATTCTACTGTAGTCGTCAGCGCACTTGCAGCACCTGTGGCGTTGCTTGTGTTATTAGGTGACGGTAGCCACCTACCATCAAGTGTACCGTCAGCCTGTCTGCCGATCTTAACATAAAAAAAACACAGAGAAGCCGGTTCTATGAACATGTGTTCGACTATAAAACCTCAATATTTATTTATTTTTATTGACAATATTGGTTTCCAATTTTACATATGTGGGAAATGCGTTTTTTAATATACTATTAAAGGTGGCAAACAGTCTGACGGTCCACTTGATGGTAGGTGGCTACCGTCGCCTAAGGACACAAGCAACACCAGGGGGGGTGCATGTGCGCTGCCGACCTTGCAGGAATTTGTTTACTGCTAGTTTGAAGAAGCCCATATTGTAGATAGATGGGAACACCTTCGAAGGTAGATTGTTCCAAAGATTCTAAGTTTTAAATGCGGTGATGGTGGAGCGGAGTCTCCAGATACAAGTAATCTTATACTTACTAGGAGTGCCCTTACAATGTAAATTTGTACCTAGGCTAAGAAGTTGAAGAAATAAATTATTTGTATTTTATTATTATTGTAACCCCACGTGCTGATGTTGCTTTACTAAAGGCAAGGCGTAGTTTGATTGCATTTGTGGTCGTTTAACCGTGTATGTACACGGCGAGGCGTAGTTTTAACGGCTTCACTCTGCCGCCCACAGGGATTTGTCTTTAGTTCTTATTTTATCTGAGCTTATAAGTAGAAATTATATGAAAATGAAAATGGATACCTAGGATAATAATAATAATAATGATTTATTTGCTGAATATAGGTAATTACAATGGTTTTACAACGAAAAGGAGTCAAAAACATAGGAGGTACCTATGTTTTTGACGTTTGGAAACAATTAATTCATATAAAAGCGACACATTAAAACAAGTCCGATTAATTACCTAGGTACTGTTTAAGTGAAAATTACACCAATAAATTTGAGACCTTTATTACGCGCCACACAATTATTGTAATATTTTTTTTTTGTTTTAAGTTATTTTAAGTGGACTAACCTATGGTGAAATTACAATTATTTCTAGAATTTTACAATTTTATACGTATTTAATTAAATAACGCACATTAATGCTTAATTAATAGTATAGTGAGATAAGTTGCCAGTGACATGTTCTTAAGATTTCTAAATATTTAGTTCTATTTGTCTATATGTTTTTTATTTACTTTAAATTAAAGTACATACATTAAATATATATATTTACATAAAATGTCACCAAAACAAAACGAACGCAGTATTTAATTACTTATGAACTCGTTTTGTATTTATCATAAATATATGATTTTCGTAATTTTATTAATGCTAATAACAATTCAATTTTATTAAATAATATAAATTGAACAAATAATGTGCGTAATTGAGTTGACTGTTTAGGTCTATAATAATAATAATTAACGTTTGTTTGTTACAGTAATAGTTATATTTGAATAGCTCTCTATTTATTTATTTTATTAATTCTATTTATATTTATTTATTATTATTTTATTTATTAAAATGACTTTACCATGACTTTTACCACCCACATTGTTTTATTTTTCATATAATTTTCCTTACCCTAAGGTTGCCTGGAAGAAATCCCTATAAAGCGATAAGGCCGCCTTTTGAACCATATGCTTTCTTTTTTTATTCTTTTTTATATGTTTATAGTACAAATAAAGAGTTTAATAATAATAATTTAAAAAAAAACACTATCCCAAATATGTTCATAATTCTTTAATCGAATCATGTGAAAGATCTGTTTTTAGGTATGTATTGTTATTATTTGGCTTTAATAGTAACTGTAATTTTATTGTTTAGTAGGATACTCTTTTAGCGTATAGTTTCACTATCTCTAAGTATATCTAAGATATTATACCTCTATGCCGTTTATAAGTTTGTATTTGTTAAAAAAAATTAATACATATTTTAAAAGCTTGTTTTATTTAACATTTTGTTGTGACCAATGCAAATATACATTTTTAATGATAAAATTCGGCCCTCCGTCGCCGACGAACAGGACGCAGGCGGCTGGCGCACGCCCGCCACCTGGACCTGGACCCTATGGGGACTCTACCGCCCACTTCATCCTGAGAGGTACGTCGCACCTTGACAATTCGGGTGCGCCGTCCAAATGAGCCGTGTCCGGATGCGGACCCCCGCGGTGGAGTTGCGGAAGAGTGCTAGTCCGACCTCGCAACTTCACCAATAGCGGAAGAGAAGGACGCCAAGAGGTTTAGTCGGTAGGTCTACCCCACTACCATCTCGGGGCAGGAGTCCGACATAACCCACCGGTCTGTCCCCAGACGGGTGGGTATCCATGATGGATTCCTCTTGTAAAAAAAAAGGCAGGTTGACTATCTATCTACCGTAATGTGGTTATTTGCACAAGCAACGCCAATATCGCAAATTCATGGGCTTTTATCTAATGGCCTTACTGAATCTTCACCTCCTTACTGAATACCACCATGAAATAACAGTATGTATGTGTGCTGTTGAGTAAGTACCTAAGGGATGTTGAGTCAATTTCCATGTCACCTCATAATCCCTTAACCTCTATCTTACAAATAGTAGACACCTACCATTAAGTATATATAACAATAAATGATAATACATATATTGCTTATTTAGAATTTTATTAGAATACATAATAGCTGAACCATGCTTTGCTGCAGCGTGCGCGGTACTGGACATTGCTTATATTATACAGAACAGGTACTAGCTGAACCCGCAACTTGGTACGATATTCGGCATAGTATGTAACTTTTTTGTTTGTAAACCGATTGGAATGAAAAAAACACTAAATTTTACGGGAAGCTTGTTACATCAGTGAAAACCGCGTTCAAATCGTTTCTGAGATTAGCGTGCACAAACGCACAAACAGACAGATAAAAAACTATTTTTTTTTACCTCGGTAACATAAGTACAATGTGTACAAAATTTTTTTTTTTTTTATATTTAATGTATTTAATGTATGTATGTATGTTTTTTATTATACATGTACAGAACATTTATTATATTTCAAACAGAGAGACATAAGAATTGTAAGAAGCAGTTGTCTTGACATTACAAACACTTCAATTATTTTATATTAGTAAGTATAGATAATAATTTATTATTTAGAAGTAATAATGATGAAAATACTTACTTATACTGTGAAAACATCGTGAAGAACCTGCTGATAGAAGAACAGCAATCTTCTAGATTCTAGAACCTTTCACAGTGGGCTAACTACATAAATGTAGCCAACTCCTCTCCTTGAGGAGAGTGGTACAATTGATGAGTTCTCGAACCTATCTACAGATAGGTACAAAGCTGTCGTGTATTGCCAGAGGAGGTGTCTGTCCACCGCCATAGGCATCCTCTGGCAATACGCGACAGCCCTATTAGGTATAATATCATGAAATAGCTGACGTATGACAATTATCTCACAAAATCTCTGTTGAATTTATTTAAGCGATAATGGATACCATTTGTTTGTTTGATATTATCATGATAAATCAGTATTGGTGGTATAGCAAAGCGATAGCAACGTGTGCTAATATGTTAATTAAGTTTTTCGTGATTATTAAATAACATGACTGTTAGTCAAGGAAACACAGGTAAGTGTTAAATCTATACTAATAGATACGTACTGCGTTAGGGGCCGCAGTAACAGCATATGTGCTGTTGTGTTTTGGTGAGTGAGTGAGGAATGTCCAGTTCCATTTCTAACTATATGCTGGTCTGCAAGCACTTTTAACAACTTTGGCGTTGCTTGTGTTACGGCCGACGGTAGCCACCTACCATCATCAAGTGGACCTTGACCTTACATTAGAATTTTTTGTATATAAAAGGAGTAAGAAACTAATAGGGATATAGTAAGAAACTAATAGGGATTCAAGTCGGCGGCGATGCGATGCTATGAATCTGCGACCGTGCGGCCACCCGGCGAAAACCTAGCATTACTGAATAGGTACATGGCTATGTTTAGGACCGGATTATGCATTAGGCTATGTAGGCAACTGCCTAGGGACCAGCAGGCCTACCATGAATGTCATTCGAAGTTTTCTCTCTCTATCGTACTCATCTAAGAAGTTGCAAGTGGGACACAGAGGGTAAACTTCGGATGCCGTTCATGGTAGCGAGGCAGCATCGGCTAGGGCGCCCCGAGCTCAGTAAAAAATAATATAAATAAAATTTTGAATGAAAATTAAATTAGAATATTTATTTGTACGTAACAAATTCTCAATAACAATGTTATTGCCCTCTTTTTAAACTACTTAGTCAAAATCTATATTTTAATATTATAAAGCTGAAGAGTTTGTTTGTTTGGTTGAACGCGCTAATCTCAGGAACTACTGGTTAGAATTGAAAAATTCTTCTTGTGTTGGATAGTCCATTTATCGAGGATGGCTATAGGCTATATAACATTATGCTAATACCAATAGGAGCGGAGCTTCAATGAAAAATGTTGCAGAATCGGGAAAATTTATCCCTTTTGAGACCTTCCGTTGCGTGCGCTGCGTAAACGGATTAAAGTTACATAAAAATGATGTATGACGGAATTGTTCCCCTTTAAAAGTTCTAAAAAAAAGTCGGCGACAGCATATGTCTATCTTTTAAGGTTGACTCACTATAACCTTTTTTATGGTAATCAAATTTGTTCTAAAATAATGCATTATTAGCGAAGGTGTTTTTATAAACATGATATTAATCCTTTTATTCAATAAATACGTTATTCATTAAAAGTATTTAATTTTGTATAATATTGCCCTGGACATCATTTGATTTCAATAAATTGAAGCGGTCTCGCACCAACGCGACGCGATTTTTTCATTTTTCAACGCGGACGAAGTCGCGGCCACCAGCTAGTTCAGTATATTTCGGAACATTTTAAGAATAACTTGATACATATTTACCGGGACGATTTTAAGTTTTTAGTAAAAACATATATATATATATATATATATATATATATATATATATATATATATATATATATATATATATATATATATATATATATATATAGCTAAATGAATCCCTTTTTCCCTTGGTCACGGCATCACGCGTGAACGGGTAGACCGATTTTAATTCGGTTTTCAATAATGGAAAGAGGGATAAGGGATTGCATCCCGGGCGATTAAGTTCTTTCATTCATTTTTATACCCGTCGTAACTTCTAAATGAATTTCGTCCGATTCGAATATTTTAAAAAGGAATTGAATTTACATAATCAACCTTGATTATGAAGCTATTTAGTTGGATATAAGGATTAAGTTTTGATTGACTAATTTCAACAAAAGCCGGTTATTGTGATTTAACTATAATAGTTAGACATGCCTCGAAAACTTTTTTGTGGGTAATGCCTACTTAAACACGTAGTACATTATTTTCAGAGCACGCCAAGTAATGACTTTTATAGGCAATTTTTTGATACTTCTAGTTGTAATTCTCGTAGGGATACCTAATAAATTTTTTTTTAAATGAAATACAGTCCATGTTACTCACTGATAATGGTATTTTTTATAGGTGAAAGAATTTTTAAAATCAGTTGAGTAGTGAGTTGAGTTGAGTACGCGTGAACGGGTAGACCGTGTATCTTCGTAAATTTGAAAATTTGCCCGGAAAATTGAATTCGTGCAAAGCCGGGGAATGTCGCTAGTCTATACATTGACTATGTATAGACATGTCTATGTATACACGTCTATACATAGACTAATTTGTTTCTTTCTTTGAAATGTAACCTTTTTAATGTCATCAAAACCAGCCAGCATACAAATAGTACAGCCAATGATATTTTATTAAAAGTTTATACTTTTTCCACGACCTAATATTTTGAAGTGTTTGAATGGGTCTCAGGATAATTTAGATTCGACAGTTGGACGCGCCAATTTTTTTTTTTTTCGAGTTTCTGCAGGACATCTAAGCAGGTTCTAAATATATTTTTTGGGCCAATCATATGATTATGGACATTATTTTGACTTATCACTTCCTTTTTAAATATTACTTATTATTCGCATACTTACATGAACACATTGTTATCGCATATTTATCGGTTTTTTTTATCGCTATTAACTATGTTGTACGCGCTAATTTGATCATGTATCTATAGGGTAGGTAAATATGTGGATGTATAACCACTTATCTTGTTTTGATTATACAAATCATAATAATATGAAGGTAAATGGAGCAAATAACTTCCTTGAAACTTATCATTATAACAGGTAACTATGATGACATAATATAAAGCTAGCCTAAACATTGATATCTTCGCTGCGCCTGGAAAATCAGATAAACTTTTTTTTTTTGCAAAATTTAAAATTTAGCTTTTTGGCTAAATTATCTATTTTTGGAATAATAATATATGAAAAAACAAATTATCAAACCTATTTTGTAACATATTATTTCGATTTTTTGCATATTTAGTTATGAGCACAAGTATCTAAATTCAGAATGAATCAGTTTTTTGTGTCTCCTGAAAAGTTCGAATTTGGCGTTTTTCGGATTTTCCAGGCGCAGCGACGATATATCCATGTAGAATTTATATATATAAAGCACAGGAAATTTGTTATTTATTTTTAATGTAAAATAGGCTATATGTGCTTAAATAAACCTTCAATAATTCACTATTTTAATAATAATTATTGTAAACTTATTGGTGGACGATACTTGTTCACATCGCTGTCCCGCATGACGAAAATCTTGTGAAAGCCGACAAAGACAAACTTACCAAGTACATACATAAGACTTGGCTCACGAGGTGACCGCCATGTAGGATGTCGATTCGACAATTATCGTCCCGATAGTCGTTTCGGCAAACAGTGTTATAACGAAGATAAGAGTATAGAATACCAAGACACAGAGTAGTAATAAGGTGAGTTTATGGAAAAACAAATTCACTTACTTTTTGCATTTGGTCATTGCTAATGAGGCCAAGTTTTAGCTGGCGTAATTTAAAAAAAAAAAGGCGATTTTTTTGTATGCATATATATTTGGCTTGTACATTTATAGACCAAAAAGGGGGCCTTTCGATACTGTGTGTTGACAGTCTTTCAGGATAAACAATTTTTAAGCATAGATTTATTTATAAAGAGATACATAATAATGTGACTATGATAATAAATCTGTAATGATCGTTTGCCTAGATAAGCTAATTTAGTGAAAACATGATAATACATACCCACTTATTACGTACGTACTTTTTAGTCGTTTCTCCAATCAAGGAATCGTTCGTTTTATTATTATTATTATTCACATATTTATTTATTTTCTTAATTTTAAATTTTTTACAATATGAATATTAAAAAACAAACAAAAAGGATATAAACTATAAAGTGTATAAACACAAAGAATAATTTTTAAAAAAAGAAAGAAAGAGCAAGTTATAGTACAAAAGGCGGCCTTATCGCTTTATAGCGATTTCTTCCAGGCAACCTTAGGGTAAGGAAAATTATATATGAAAAATAAAACAATTTGGGTAAGGTCATCATAAACTTACATTCTAATAAGTAAATACTAGTACAAATATTAATAACACAGATTAATAAGATAGATTAATAAATATAATATATTAAAACATAAACCTACATATAAAAATTAAACATATAAAGTAGTCTTCAGTTTGACAGAAAATGTGTCTTGAGTGCTTTTTTGAATATATCCAGCGATTTAGATTGTCTAATGATCAAAGGCAGTGCATTCCAAAGTTTAATGGCACTTACAGTAAATGACCCCTCATTTATGGGGTCTTATAAATAAGCGGTCTTAGCGGTCATATGTCCGCCTGAAAAACTTGAACCTCTCCTTGAGATAAGATGGAGTCTTGGCGTGAAACAGCACACCGTATAGAAGGGATAAAACATGCATATCCCTGCGTCGGCGAATGGGAGGCCACTTGAAAAAAATTTTAAACTTATGGAATGAGAATGAGATAATTTTGGTCTGTTTTCGTGAAAATGTTTCGTAACCAGCTACGAAAAGTGAAATTTTCTTCTGTTTCGTTACCTTTTATGAAAATGGAAAAATCTGCATTACCTACTATCGCAGAAGGACGTTGGATTTTCTCCGGACGACGACTGCTAAATCCATAAATTTGTAATTATTTCAGTATTTCATAAAGTATGGCGTTTGCTCAGTACATACATACTGACGATTCCACGCTTCGACCTGTTCCTGCAAGGATCTTTGCTCATCCTTATATTATTGGACAGCAACGCTTACTTGCTGTTGCAAAGAGATGCTGACAGCGGACGTCTTCCTGCGTTAATACGAGGTATCAGGTTTGTTGTTAATAAAGTGTTGGCAACACCAGCCTAGGATGTCCACCCACAAGATGGACAGACCACATAATAAGAGCCGAGGGTCGGCTCCTGACTGATATTACTGGACAATTATGGGAGAAGCCTATGCTAGAAATGGACGTTTTCGTCAGTAATGTATGGCAATTTCCAATTTTAAAATACTGTTATGGACGCGGGTCGTGTACACACGTTGGGAAATTCTCCGTGTGTCACTTGAACGGAGGGACTTATGATACTTTGTTGTCTCAATAGTTCGATGATACAGAAAATCTGATTACTGAACCTTTTAATTCGATCTTAATACAATTCGACTTTTGTGTTAGCTCTGTCAGCCAAAACGAGAGTGAGTGTCGATTTCCAGTGCTGATCACAGACTACTCCTCAATGTGAGTAAGTATATAATGTCGCGGTAGCCCATTGAGGATTGGCAAGATTTCTCTTGTCTTCGTTTCTCGGATACGTCAAACAATAGACTAGTCAAGTGGATGATCTGTTAGATCTGTCCAGCTAAGTACCGATCTAATAAGACAAGTGCAGAAATGTGTAATGCGTCAGGCATTTATCTACATGTACAATTGTGTACATAGCTTTATTTAATAAAGATGAAGAGTTTGTTTGTTTGTTATGCTCTCATACCTTATTTTGCATTTACGTTGTCAGGGTTACACAAAAGGAGATAGGTATCTTTTAATCAGAAAAAAGTACCTACAGTTCCAGAGAGATGATAAAAAAAATTTCATCGCCTTGGAAAAATAAATAGGGATAAAGAATTAATAAATGTTTAAAAGCCTCAGAAGAAGAGGCTCGAACAAAGTCGCGAGCATATGTTTTTTTAATGTTAAGATCGGCAGACAGGCTGACGGTCCACTTGATGGTAGATGGCTACCGTCGCCTATAACACAAGCAACGCCAAAACTCTGCAAGTGCGCTGCCGACTGCAGTAGGATTAAGGATAAGGGATTTGGAGTGGATAGGGAAATGGGCTCTGCCATCCCTTACTCGCTCACCGAAATACAACAGCACTCGTGCAGTTATTTCACGGTGGTCTTCTGTAAATGCCGCCAGACGGGCTGCCCAAATGGCTGCGAAAACGCAGTGTGTCACTGACATGTCCAACTATTGGCTTGTTCCAAATCATCCGACTTCCTCAAAATCTATAAGTGAACTAATTAAAAATATGAATAAAAAACACATTATAAACAGATTGGGTGTACATGGGAACAGCTGGAATTGAATTCCTGTTAGCAACAGTAGTAGCCTGGTGGGGAAGAAGATGGCGAAATTTCGCATTGTCTTTGTGGTTATTAGTGACAGCTGCTTCGGGACTGCTGGTGCTGGCTTTTCCATACGCCGAGGAAAATTTGATCAATGTTGGTAAGTAGATTTGTGAATTTGCTTTGATTACCTTTTAACCTTGGTCACAGAAAAGCGCTTAGAACTCCTTAATATAAGAAGAGATGTAGCCGTCTTGTGTTCCACAATGGTGAGTGCTTCTGATAAGTTTTTTCAATTAATGCCTATGCCCAAGGTTTTATCAAAGAAGGAGATCATCTGAATTATTGAAATGAACCGCCGCTGCGTACTTCAACATAATCTCCCCTCTGAGATGGGCTTCTTCAAGCGTGCTGGAAACAAATTGCAGAAGGATCAATGGTTAGCCATACATCAACAAGTGGAGTGTCGGCTAGGGCTTTCAAAATCGGATTGTTTTCAACTCCGGAGCTAGTTACGATGTTGAGACATCAACTCCGGAACTCCGGAGTTGGCTCCGGAGTTGGTACAAATTTTTAAGAAATTAAAAAAAAACGTAGTTTTACTTTTGATCAAATTAGGTTTTATTTGTATCACAAAAAAAAATCACAATCTTTTTTATCATGGCATCGTTATTTAGAAAATATCAGTTACTTATGTAAGTAAACGACCTATTTAAATGTAGAATTAGTAACAAATAATAACTATCAATGATCGTAGAAAATTAAAAAAAACTTGTTTAGTCTTGTAATGACCTTAACTTAAAAATCTTCTTGTTTCGTGAGATCGTGGCATCATTATTAAGAAAATATCAGTTACTTATGTAAGTAAACGATCTATATAAATGTAGAATTAGTAACTAACAATCAATAATCGTAGCAAATTAAATGAAATAACTCTCAGATAGAAATAATCGAAGACATTAAGAAAATAAATAAAAAATCAACATTGTGTCGGCCTGCCTCACGCCGCGCCGTTTTAAACAATAAAAAATTAAAGTAAACCTTTTTTGCATTTTACCTCTTTTTTCCCATCTTTTTTGCTGCCTAACTTTTTTCTACAATTTCTTTCTGTGCCTCTCACAATACGATGTAAATATACATTTATGTATATTTTGTATGTATATGTTTCAATTTTTTGTTAAATTTCGCAAGTGGTGTTCTCTTGTAAATGTTGTAGGTACACATTAGGTTTGTAGGTACCCTACCTTTGTAGGAAAAAATAATAATTAACAAAAGTAAGTTACCGAGGGATTGTCTAAAAATATTGAAAAAAAAAAAATTCAACGCCTTAGAAAAATAAATGAAAATAATTTTTTTTTAAATGTTGTTAGCTCATTTATTTTCTAGACTAACATATTAAAGCTGAAGAGTTTGTTTGTTTGCTTGAACGCGCTAATCTCAGGAACTACTGTTTCGAATAGAAAAATTCTTTTTGTTTTGAATAGTCCATTTATCGAGGAAAGCTATATAACATCACACTACGATCAATGGTATTATATATAAGCAGTATCCAGTACCGCGCGCCCCACGCGCACTCCACCGCCGCGTATGGGCCGCAGCGAAGCGTGGCCGAGTTCAGCTAGTATTAAATAATTCTAAAAAATGTGACGCCGATGAGGTCGCAGGCAAATCTAGTGACACATAAAATAATCTCTTCCGGATTGATCCTCCCTTTCTTTTATCTTTTCTTTTATCCGATGCGAAATTGCTTAAAATACCTTTTTTTGAATAAAAATGATGAATGTACTTCTATATTTCTTAAGATTATGAGGTTATTTGATTGATGAGCTGGTATTTTTTACTTTGTTTTTCGGTAGCTATCCTCCACTTCTGATCAGAACAGTGTTGCCAGTGTTTTAAAATTAAAAACAATATAATATTTCAGAAACATGTGACGGTGTTCCTGTTACGGCCTATTCTGGAATCGCAATGTCTTCTATCACAACTGATTCAACCGACGCAAATGCATCTGGCAGAATTGCGATGCTCGTGATAACCTTGTTGCTGTGTGCATTAACCAGAATTAGTATTTGGTCGCACGGCCTCACGTACCTCGATGACCATGAGCCCCAAAATGGACCTTACTTTTATGGTAAAAACCTTATGGTTCTAAGGTAATTTTTTACCTTAGAACTATGTATAAGAGATCTACTTTTGATTTACATTAACTGAAATGATTAAGAGCAGAAATCAAAGGAGCTTTCTGGAACGTACTATATGTATAAGAGTATTTAAAAGTTATAAATAAATAGACTTGCTTTGCTCTGTAAACAAAATTTAATATTTTAATATTTACACAAAATCGAATATTTACATGATATACATACAAAAATAAAATAAAATAATTTACCTGTAAACAAAGAAACGACATTTAAAGTCTATTATTCATATAAGTATATTATTTACAAATTTATTTATTGTTATAAATTTATTCATTATATTTAGACAATGACAATTAAGACAACGACAATCGCCTTTTAAACTTGTTGGCTGCCACCAAAGATGTTGTATTAGTCTGTACCTAGCTGCCACCATTACATAGGTACCTACCTCTATGAAGTATTGATACTTCATAGAACTTATATAGTAAGAATATAATTATTAAAATGAGAGACACATATAAAGTTTCTTTACATATATATACTAATGGAAAGATGATGTCTCGATTGTTATGGTGGTGTGTAAATAACTACCATTGAGAGCGATCTAGTAACAGTACCTGCTCGACGGATGCGTCCAGGTCCAGGTGTCCTCCAGAAGAGCTTCACAAGTTCAGCTCGGCGCCAGTCACTAACACAAATCATTGTCCACAATTAAAACACTTCTTTAAAATTATAGTGCATTGATAGGTTCATAAAGCGTTTTTGCGTAAATTATTGTTTATAAGCGAAGCGAGCGGCGCAATGGACGATGACAAGCGAACAACTGCTGCCCTCTCTCGCTCGAATTGAATTGGGCTTGTCGTGACGTCACAGTCCACAATAACAATCAAATGTTCTTCTTCTTCTTCTTTTTTTAAAGTTGACGATTCGGCTCATCCCGAAGACGGCCATTGTCCGCCAGTGTCAAGTAAAAAGAAATCTTCTATTGGACTCCGCCACGAGCTCCGTTTAACGGAGCCCGCTCGGAGCCAACGTCGTGTGGGCCTTCTTTGTCCCCAAAACCAATCCGGTCAGTCGAGCAAAGGTCGGTGAGGAAAAAAGCACCGACCCCTGCAACCGTCCGGATTGCCAAGGGTGAGCCCCCCCACCACGACAAGGTCCTGGCCCACCTAGGGGGGGCAATCAAATGTTAAAAATCACAAACATCTACACGCTTGTTGACATTTCATAGACTTTGACGTCACATTTGAACTGACCGTTTCAAATATTTTGAATTTCCCGCAATTTTTTTGCAATTTTTACCTAATGATTATTTTCTTAAATATTCTATTTTTTCTTTTTTTTCTACTTTAATTTAAAGCGAAAAAGAAATAATATTAAAGAATATTTACATAGACATAATTTTAAAGCAACAATGTTGATAAAAAAAATGTTTAAGTCTTCATTGAATTAGACGCATATTCCCTGTTGCTATAACCAAAGCAACCTAACAATACAGTAAGCGTGCACACATAATTATAAAAAATTATAAATTGGAATTATGAAAATTAAAAAATATTAAATTTTTAATAATTTATTAATATAATTTAATTTTGAATTGGTATCTTATTCTATCAGGTATTTTAATCTCTATACGTCTCTCGTTGGGACTGAACGGTGTGAACTGGCTGTCCCCCGGCTCCAGAAGAGAGGACTGGTGGGTGGCTCAACTATCTATCTCCATGTTGACCCTCATGTTCGCGATATTATTCCCGTTATTTCCTCGAAGGATGCCCAAGTATCAAGAAATCGAAGAACCTGAATCCAGTAAGTACTCTTATGACTTCTGTCAGTGGATCTTCCTCCGGTCTAAAACTGTTTGACTATAATACCAGGTAGAAATACTTTTACAAAGATAATAATTAATCGAATTATACTTTGACCAGAAAAAATACAATTAGGTTAGGTGTCTAAAATTGGTATCACAAAGATTTTTTTTTATGTTAAGGTCTGCAGACAGGCTGACGGTCCACTTGATAGTAGGTGGCTACCGTCGCCTATAACACAAGCAACGCCTAAGCTGCTGCAAGTGCGCTGCCGAATGCAGTAGGATTAAGGATAAGGGATTAGGAGTGGATAGGAAAATGGGCTCTGGCATCCCTTACTCACTCACCGAAACGCAACAGCACACGTGCTGTTATTTCACGGTGGTCTTCTGTAAGAGAGTGGTTACTGCCGCCAGACGGGTTGCCCAAATGACTGCGAAACGCATTGTGCCCTGCCTAGAACAGAGCGTTAAGGCAAACACCCTAACCACTCATCCAACGGGCTCGTCAATATTTATTGTATGCCTTTATTTGTGAGAATATCTCCATAGAATTCCTCAAAGCGAGAATTTTTTTGGACCTTGCTCTAAATATCCATTCCCAACATACCAATGCTCTTTGATATTTCAAGGGAGTGTCTTGAAATCTAGATATCGTTAAAGTGACCCCTTTTTGCGGTGTTTTGTGTCTTAATGGGGTTGAATTCTACAAGATTCAAGCAACCCCAATTTCAGACCTCCAATAATATTGTCTCAATTGAAGACACAAGTCTATGGCGACTCTTCTTCAACCCAGAGTACGGTTCCTCCTAAAAGAGATCCTCAGTGCTCTCATGCGCATAGCAATGGATGACTTAATCATTGATATCTAAAGTTATATTTACTTTAATCATTTAATTTTGCCCTTTCTTTTACAGATTTATGTGCATCTCTGTCTCGAGTGATACGAAATAAAGGATTTATCCTGCAAACTGTGGCAATGTCTTTCATGTACGCTGGAGTCTTTGGATTCATACGTCACGATAGTCTTTTTGTTCAGGTTAGTTCAAAAAAAAATTTTATTTTATTTCTGAGATTAGATTCATCATTCGCTTTCCTCTTTAATTGTTACGTTATTTTTTAAATATTATAAGCGCAAATCAACCATCGTTTTGGACTGTCTAAAAGATTAGTTCACTGACGTAGCTGCTTTGTGTGAGTAGGTATCTGTCTTCGACTGTGATTATTTTTCCAGACTACTTACCGCTTATTTACAAGCTATAATTTACATTAAACAATAGTGATTATTTGTTAGCAGCGCAACAATATATGATTTTATTAACAGTGGTAGGCAGGCTGATGATCCATTTGATGGTAAGTGGTTACCATCGCCTAAGGGCACAAGCAACAACAAGTGCGCGTCGTACCTACTTGCAAGAATTTGCTTACTTACTGTGCTAAAAAAAAACAATTTATTTATTTAGAAAATAATAGTTACACGTAAGAGTTGTGGGTTTCCGGGATGATGGCCCAGGTCTGTTGGAAATTCTTCAACTCATATGGATACCGGCCGAGAAAACCTACATTCTACTATTAGTTACACGTAAAACTGATTTGTGATTTTTTTTCATTCCAGGGTCGTTTTCACATAGAAGTGAAGCGTCAAGATCCTAGCTCTTCGCGGGCTGTCTCCGACATATTTCGTTCTATTGCCATCATATTTTTCGTCGCGGTGCGTACTGAGTCCTTTTTGAAAGAAAGAAATAAATAAATAAAGATGATTGAAATAAATAATTGGATGAGTTGCAAGGATGCTTACCTAACGTCTCAGGGGACCCGGGTTCGATTCCCGGCGGGGTCAACTTTGGAAATTTTAATGTAATTTTCAAAAAATGACTCTGGTCTGGATTTGAAAAGTAGTGGTAGGGCACACTGCGTTTCGCAGTCATTTGGGCAGCCCGCCTGGCGGCAGTGACCACCCCCTTACAGAAGACCACCGTGAAATAACAGCATATACGTGCTGTTGTGTTTCGGTGAGTGAGTAAGGGATGTCAGAGCCCATTTCCTTATCCCCTCCTAATCAAGGGATTAGATAAGGATTGGATAAGGATCCAATCCTACTGTAGTCGGCAGCGCTCTTGCAGCATCTGTAGCGTTGCTTGTGTTATAGGCGACGGTAGCTACCTACCATTAAGTGGACCGTCAGCCTATCTGTCGACATAACATAAAAAAAAGAAAGAAAAAATTATTGGTATTTAAAGAGAAACGTAACCAAAAGAAAATAACTTATCCACTACATACGAACCACCAAAGTACAACTCAGCTTAGGCAACAATATTGTTTTAGAGCTAATTTTGAAATTTGGTTAAATATTTAGTTCCAATCAATAAATGTCTGAAGTTTTTTTTGTACGATCTACGGAGTGATGCTGGTTAGCCCGAATATTATCAGTTTTTTTTTGGTATTTTGACGAGCCCGTTGGATGAGTCGTTAAGGTACTTGCCTTAACGCTCTGTTCTAGGGTTCCCGGGTTCGAATCCCGGCTGGGTCAACTTTGAGAAATGAACTTTTCAAATTTGGCTCTGGTCTGGATCTGGAAAATAGTGGCAGGGTATACTGCGTTTCGCAGTCATTTGGGCAGCCCGTCTGGCGGCAGTAACCACCCCCTTACAGAAGACCACCGTGAAATAATAGCATGTGTGCTGTTATGTTTCGGTGAGTGAGTAAGGGATGCCAGAGCCCATTTCCCTATCCCCTCGTAATCCCTTATCCTTAATCCTACTGTAGTCGGCAGCGCTCTTGCAGCAGCTTAGGCGTTGCTTGTGTTATAGGCGACGCGACGGTTGCCACCTACCATCAAGTGGACCGTCAGCTTAACTGCCGATCTTAACATAAAAAAAATCTCTGAGCGTGATAAAATAAAAATTAATATAAATTTTCAGATATTCCGAGTTCGTTTCTCGGTGCGTCGTGCGGACGGTGTGAAAGCGAACACGGCCTCAAAAGTGGGCGGAGTAGTCGCCGTATTAGTAGCTGTATGTTTCGTCGTACTATCCGTTTTGTATTGTGACGCAACTGATATTACTGGAATGAACCAAGATGGATACCAACCGCCAAATTGTAGTCAGGAATGTGGGTGAGCAGCATTTTTTTTTTTACTTAAAAAACTTCACAAAACTCTATCGCCTGGCTGTGGATTTGTTATTATAATCTATTTATATAATAAAAAAAAAAAAAAAAAAAAAACAATTTGTACACGTTGAACTTATGTTACAGAGCTCAAAAAAATGGTTTTTAGAATTTTTATTAGTTTTTCTGTGCGTTTGTACACGCTAATCTCGGAAACGGCTTAACCGATTTGAATACGGTTTTCACTGATGTGTTGTAGCAAGCTTCCCGTAAATCTTTGTTTCATTCCAATCGGTTTACAATTGAATACTGAATACCGAATACCACGCGTACGAAGTTGCGGGCTCAGCTAGCTTAAAAATATAAGCCCACATGTACCTAATTGATAATGTTTTGCACTTAGCTAATACTAGCTTTTAGCCACGACTTCTTTTACGCCTCTTGTTCCTTGCTCATATATTTTTATCAGGCGTTGATTTTTTTTTAAATGACAAGATGTTGTATCCAACAGTTCATGTGATAAACTCATAACAAACTCACATTCGCTTTTACGAGTACGATATTAGTTAGGATGTCACAGTTTTGAGGCATATCTAAATGTACACAATTATTATATCTAAATTATTGTATCTAGATGTATATACAATAATTATATCTAGATGTATTTTTACAAGTGTGGGATATTTTGTAACTAAATACTGATATTATCGCTGGTGTAGCTATTCTAAATGAATAAATAAATGTGTGTCATATGAGACTTCGAATTAGTTACTTTTGTGACACTAAATTATATTTAAAAACAAAATGTAACAAAATGTCTTTCATATAAAGTCGTCTCAGCCTGTGCGCTGAAGACCTTTCCCTCTTGTGTTTATTATACCGTGCACCGCATGGGCTGCTTGCCTTTGGTTACAGTTGCCAGTCAGAACTTTCCGGTTACAGCCCAGTCTGCGCATTGGACACGTACACAACATATTTCTCGCCATGTCACGCCGGTTGTAGAGAGTATGAAGATTTGAATGGTTTTATGTAAGTTGTTTATTTTTTTTTTAATGTCGACAAACAGGCTGACGGTCCACTTGATGGTAGGTGGCTACCGTCGATTATTATATCACAAGGAATGTCACAGGTGCTGCAAGTGCGCTGTCGATCATAGTAAGATTAAGAGATTAGGAAGACATAGAGAAATGGGCTCTGGCATTATTTACTTACTCACAGACATAACAGCACACATGCTGACGACCGTTGGATGGGTGGTTAGGGTACTTGCCTTAACGCTTTGTTCTAGGGTTCTCGGGTTCGATTCTCGGTACGGTCAACTTTGAAAAATCAACTTTTCAAATTTAGCTCTGGTCTGGATTTGGAAAGTAGTGATAGGGCACACTGCGTTTTCGCAGTCATTTGGGCAGCCCGTCTGGCGGCAGTAACCACCCCCTTACAGAAGACCACCGTGAAATAAGAGCACGATTGCTGTTGTGTTTCGGTGAGTGAGTAAGGGATGCCAGAGCCCATTTTCCTATCCCCCTCCTAATCCCTTATCCTACTGCAATCGGCAGCGCACTTGCAGCAGCTTTGGCGTTGCTTGTGTTATAGGCGACGGTAGCCATCTACCATTAAGTGGACCGTCAGCCTGTCTGCCGACTTTAACATAAGAAAAAATATTCTGGTGGGGTGGTTCTATAAGAGGGTGGTTACTCCTGCCAGATGAGCTTGCGAAAGGCAATGTGCCCTGCCACTACTCAAATGAGGAGACGGTGTTACCTACCCCAGACAGATGCCCAGCCGGTCGGGGTTCAAGACGTCTTTATAAAGAGTTTAATTTAGAAACTTACTTACTCGTGATGGGTTCGTTTTCAGCGTGTTCACAAATTGCACCTGCACAGCAGAACGAGCCGTGCGCGGTGGCTGCGGAATCAGCTCCTGCAGATCTATATTCTCAGTCTATTTAATACTCTTCGCAATTGTGTTGGCTTTTTCTGGTAAGCACCTCATAAATGAGTCTACACTTATATTGAATTATATTATAATACAAATATCTTAGAATTTTGTCTATCAAATCTGAATAACATTGTAATTTGCCAACCAACATACAATCTCACAGATTTGTACTCACTGAAATAAGAAATAAGCTGACTCGGCCTTGGGACTGTTGCAGGTCATATATCACATGGGAAAAGGTAAAATTGGGTTTTAACGTTTTTCCGGAAAAAAAATCCATTTTTCTCTTCTGAAGAACGTTCAACTACTTCAAAAAAAATTTTTAAAAAAATTAACCGAAATGGCCCAGTCGTTCTCGAGATTTGCGTTTAGTTACTTTAGTCACTGCTATTTTAGTTTAGTAGCAGTTAGCACATTTAGTTACTTATTCATTTTTATTTATATCTATAAATAGGTTATGAACGCTCAAAAAACACACAAAAGAGACACACACATTTTTTTAATTTAATTAACCATTCATAATTTCTGTTTGTTTATTAAACACTGTCTTTTATCAAGTATGCTAGAAAATAAGTATACATATATGCTGTTTTAAATTTATTGAATTAATAACATGTAGGTATTTTCTAAAAAAAAAAATTTGTAATAATATATTTTATTATTACCAAAAAAAAAAAAAATAGAATTCTGCCCCATTTTGAATGCTATTCACCATCAGACGAAGCTAATATTTGAAAGGAAAAAAAATCGCCCTCTATTGACTAGTAAATTTTAGGCAAAAGATACGTCATATTCACTTTAAAATTAATTTATAAATTCGAACAAATTAAAGAATATTAAATGTGGTCTCTAACCTTGGGCTTCGTAAGAAAGCTCATCGTCACTCAACGAACTGTGGAGGGGGCCATGATTGGGGATACACTACGAGATCGAATTAGGAATGATCCTTGGACGAACGAAAGCTACCGACATAACCCGGCAGGTTAGTAGCAGTGGGCAGGACACATAGTACGGAGAGCCGACGGTCGCTGGGGCCGGACGGAAGGCTCTCGAGAGGAGGCCCGGACAAGCGCAGAAGATGGGCAGACGACCTGATAAGGGCCGCAGGTCGATGGTGGATTTTTTTAGGAGGGGAAATGACGTTTACGCACTATCCCTCGTCGACGGGGACAGTCGAGGACGGGAGAGTGTGGGACTCGCCCAGTGAAGTGACTTATTACCGAGAATACCCACTACAACCACCCCGGATTCCACCATCAGCGATGATGTGCGGGTCCGAGTTCACAGCGAGGCCTTATCCTCGGATCCCCACGCACCGCTATGTTCTCTTCGAACCAATGCCGTGAGCCGCCACGCATCCTTATTGGGTGTTTCAGGGCGTCAAACACGTCCCCTTCTGACGGCCTGAGCTTGTCACGCCTGAGTGGAGCCGCCTGGGAGCAGTGGAAGACCTACGGCTGAGATGATGATGATGAATGAATATTAAACAAAATAATTAATGCTTACAGGTGCCTCACTCCTCATGCAAGGGATGGCAATATACCGTACGGTGGCTGTTAGGGACAAAGTGGTCGCAGTCGGGACTTCCTTTGGCATCGTCACTTTGCTGGCAAACATACCAGGGAACTTATTGTACCTTCTCATTAGTTGTAAGTAGACGTCAAATTACTAAATTTCATGATGATGCATAGGTACCAACCGAAACAAGCATGATAAGTCACAATATCCTGACAATGGATTAGTACGAGACAAGCTCCCTTTATATATTTAAATTGTTCATTTCAGATGCAACATGCGCATACAATCCGAACGGATCGTGTTTGTTTCACCAGCCGACCGTGTGGACGATGGGCGCCACCAGCGCAGCCCTGGCCGTAGTCTCGGCCGTCGTTAGTTTCGTCGCAAGTCGTATGCACCCTGAAAAGAGCTGACAGCTTCATAACTGTGGTGTAGTCCTACCCCTTTATTGGGCCCCTGGTAGCAGACTCTCTATTAGGCCCTACGCAGACGAGCGACTTTTGCTCCCAAATCCCCAAAGAGTGCAAAAAAAAACAGTTGCTCACAACTGCATCTGATAACACACACGAGCGACTAAAAGTACCTATAGTGAACCAAACTTGGCAAGATTTTAACGTAGTGGGGGGAAAGTTTGCGCATCCTACACTCGCGTACAATAAAAATGGTCACTGTTATTTTCATAATATTTTAAATTAATGTTTATTTTAAATTAATTATGAATTTATTTTCATAATATTTTAAATTAATGTTTGTTTTAAAAAACAATTAGTTAAACTTAATTAAGAAATTTGTTATAAAATGAAATACTTAAATTATTATTAAATTTATTAAACATACTGTCATATGGCGTCTTCATCACTGTCGCTTTGTAAAAGTGTTAAAAACGACTTCTGCACATCTCGCCATTCTTGCCAACTTAGGTGCCGGGAATTATACCGCGTACTAAAAAGTCTACTAAAAGTAAAAGTACTCGAATAACTCGAAAGACCGGCCCGCAAGAAAGTAGAGGAGTCCCCGAAAAAAAAACATTGTGCATCAACGCACGCATCGGATTTTAGTCCACATTGAGTGCTCGAGAGTGGCGTACATACGCACGGTGATGCTTGAATTCGATTGTATTATTTTAATAAAAGAAGTTTTCGGCTGTAACAAAATTAGTTTAGCGCGGTCAAAAATCGCTCGTCTGCATCGGCCATTTTTCCGCACTTGGGGATTTTTGTCTTCCGCGAACAAAAGTTGGTAACGCCAAATAGTTTAATTTAATAATAATTTACTAT
The DNA here is from genome assembly GCA_910589475.2 of Bembecia ichneumoniformis. Classification (NCBI taxonomy): domain Eukaryota; kingdom Metazoa; phylum Arthropoda; class Insecta; order Lepidoptera; family Sesiidae; genus Bembecia; species Bembecia ichneumoniformis. The sequence continues at coordinate 14,576,592 of OU342539.1, read as the reverse complement.
AGTACATTGCATCTTCTTTTTCCTTATACATATCGGCTACTCTAAAAACCAATGTCAGTCTTAATAAAAACGTCGTACCGATAGCGTCGGTGACAATCGCGCAAATTCGTAATGTGTGATTTGATTTTACAACCCGCAAATAATTCAAGCATTGTGCTTTTGCATAAACCAACAAATGATCGCGCCTTCGCGAGTGCAATTTGAATGTGTGCAGTGTGCTTGAAGGCATCTGGACACGTGTGCGACGGGTCCGTCTTCGAAGCTTAGGGCCGACGCAATTTGGAGGACGGCGCGGCAAAGTATTTAAATTTTTTCATATAATTTTGAACCTTAAGTGCCATCAGTATGTTTCAAATTTCATTGTATTATGCTAGTGCAACAATCGGCGTGCTGCAGCATTCCGCAGTATCATAACACAATGAAATTTGAATTATATTACAAGCTCTTAAGGTTCAAAATTCTATGAAAAAAATTTAAATACTTTGCCGTGCTACCCACCAATGTGCGCCGGCCCTTAGAAGACCTAGGATCAGCCAGTGATCTACGAGGTAGATGGCAGCATCCTGATTCCCCTCGTTTCTCGCCCCCTTTGATTGCGAGTACCATCATTAAAAATACACTCCACTTTTTCACCATCGAAGATATTCGATAAAATTATTTGACGTGATCAAAAGTAACTCGTCTGCGTTGGCCCTTAGTGAAGCATGAGTATATTTGAGACAACAGACCACTAAAGTAATGCATCTATTATATTTTTGTATGTCATAATTAAATGTGTCAACACGTGGGCGAAGCTTATAGTTTTATTCTATTCAAACCTCAGATGGGAGTGTAGTGTAAAAGACCACCCAAAAATAACAACACAATTATGCTGTTGTGTTTCAGTGAGTGAGTGAGAGATGCAAAAACCCATTTCCTTATCCCCTATCCTTTATCCTATTAAGGTCAGTAGCGCACTCGCAACATCTGTACTATGCTTGTCAAATAAGAATAGGACTGGAAATCCGCCATATTGCTCCGCATTTCTCACGAACTTCATAAGTGATGTGTACGGTGTACAAAAAAAAAAAAAAAATTTATTTATTTTTTAATATGAGGACCCCATTGTAATTTCAAATAGTAATACCCAAAAATACTGCCGATTCTTTTTTTTTGGTATTTTTAATTGGAATCCAATTCCTCCACTCCACTTAGGACTACGTCATCGCCTTCATCTCTGCAGTCCGATTCGTCTGCGTCACTTTTCCAAGGGATCTTACAATACATTTTTTAAAAAGTTTTATTTCGCCTAGAATTCTAGAAAAAAACCGAGGTGAGTATTTACAATAAAACCCGCCTAACACAAGTTAAATCGAAATAAGACTCTTAAATGAACTTTGAACTTAACAGATATAGTTTAATTATTATTACTTATAGTTTAATTATTTAATAGTCATTATAAATCAATAATTTCATTAGATAAAATATAAAATAAAATAAAAAAATATTTTTGTTATTCGGATTTTTTTGACGACGGTTCTATGATGACTCGAATCATGTGAAGTTTGCAGCAAGTGCGATCCTATTCTTATTTGACACGCATAGTACCTGAATTTGAAAACCTATTGGATTACCTGTATTATTTTCATAATTAAAGAGAAGCGAGGACATAGCAGAAAACCATTATTTTATCTTGATCACGTTGTGCTTATGCTACCGAAGTCAAAAATTTTTTTTTATTTATCTGTTTTTGCGTTTGTGCACGCTAATCTCAGAAACGGATTAACCGATTTGAATGCGGTTTTCACTGATGTATTGTAGCAAGCTTCCCATAGTATTTAGTGCTTGTTTCATTCCAATCGGTTTACCGCTATACCGAATGCCACTCCTACGTAGTTGCGGGCTCAGCTAGTCTATACTATAGATTCTATACTGGCTCAACTCGGCTTCCCTGCGGCGTGCACGTGGATTCTCAAAAGCCGAGCAAAGGAAAAAATCAGAAATAACGCTAAGCGAAACAAAACGAAAAACTAAAACGTGCACGCCTTTGTCGATTTAAATTAAACAGCGGGTGAAACCGCGGGATACAACTAGTATGATAAATGTTAAATTTGAAAACAAATTTATAATTTTAAAGCAATTTTATTATGCTTTTATACACCACTAAATTCAATGGCACACGCATCAATTATACCAGAAATATTAACAACTAAAACATTTTAAAAAAATATTTCAAAATTAAGTAAGACAACTTATAAATAAATCAACAATATAACAAAGTTTTAAAAATATTTAAAAAAAAAAAAAACATTTTGCGTCGCTTTTTGGTAAATTTTTTTTAAAATATAAATCTGGTTATTTTAATAAAATCATTATGTATTTGCATAAGTAAACAAATATACTATAAATCTGAAATACCACTGACACAATTGTTCTCCCAGGAGTCTAGGGGGGTTCCCCCACTGTAGCTCGTCGTAAAGGGGATGGCGGAATGTCATAGAGGGTCATGGGGAGTTATCATCCCCCATTCCGCCCATACATTTTTTATATTCTATACAACTTTTTTGAAAACTTTGAATCCCCGGTACGATCTATCCCCGCGGTCCCTTCGAGGGATAACAATTTCTCCCCGAGGTTCATCTCCATACAAAATCACACCTTAATTAGTATTTTTCATTTTTAAAAATAAAAAATATTCAATGCCTGATAAAATTATGTGAGCAATAGATTGAATAAATGTTTGCATAAATAAATATAAATAAACCCGCGTTACATATAGATAGATACTTTACTATATAATATTTTTGTATAACAATAACATAATATAATGCAAAATGAATAAGTATCTTGGTTTTTATCTTAAAACTGAGATTTGAACTACTGAGCTAAAATAAGCCTTCTTAAACTCTATGAATAAGCCTTCTATGAAACTCGAACTTTTGTGCCTACAATAAAAGCTACCTTAACACAATAAACATGAGGTCGGTTTTCCAATTGTCAAATTGTGTCAAAAAGTATTTTAGAATTGCTCCAAGTTAAAACGATAGAGTATTTCAGGAAAAAAACTCGATTTTTCAAACGAATAGCAAATTCAGTGTGAAAGAATCTTGGGCTTTGAGGGATTAGGTTGTTATTCCCTTGGCAAGTGCAGACGATGGCAAATATCACGGTTTTTATTTTATGGATGTTTATGATTTTGATCTTATATTGCAAATATAAAATTATAAAAATTAATTGTCCTCGACGATGAAGTATTCTAACGATTCATGGAAAAAAACCGTGTTTTTTTTTAAAGAATCATCTAGTGAAACGTTAAATTTAAGCCCTCGTATGTCCGACACAGATCTGTGCCAAATGAAGTCGAGTTGAGTAAGCTGAGTGAAGTTGTCGCAGGCGCAGATCTGTGCTCAGAACGACTTGCTTCATATTTCACTCGATTTTAAATATTAATACTCTCTAGATAAAGTTGAAATTTGTACAATTACGCGGCACGTAACTTGGCCCAGACCGACTTGCACTCGATTTTAAGCTTTAATACTCTCTGGATAAAGTTGAAATTTGTACAACAATTTATCGAACGAATTGACCGAACTGTAGAAACACTTTATTTCACTCATTTTACTCGTTTTGACCTTGAAACAGACGAGGGGAAAAAATAATTAAATATTGAGTAAAATTTGACAAATGGAAAATCTGTATTGCATCTTAAATAGATAATGTAGTTGGTTTCATCTTATTGCTAAATATTAAAAAAAAATATAAACAACACTTCATAAGTATAAGTAAGTAATTGTGTTTCTCATAAATTAATGATCCAGAATTCGTAGGTTTCCGGAAACTATTTTGTTTTCGAGAAGAGCCCCTGATGGTATGTCGATACGGTCGCCGTGGTTCGCTATTATTATCACCGTACCCTAAAATTAAAAAAAAACGGTAAGTTATTTTTACAAGGATAATCATCGTCAAAATAATATATGCCGAACTAATATTATTTAATGTAAATTCAAAATAATATTTAATGTCAAAATAATATTTAATATAAATTTTGGGGTAAAATATCCAAAATTTACATTAAATGTGAATGGTCTAAAAATTTAGAAGTTTTTTTTATGTTACGGTCATTATCGCTGCTATCGCCTATAACACAAGCGACATTACAGGTGCTACAAGTGCGCTGTTGGCCATAGTAGGATTAAGGATGAGGGATTGGGATGAGGATAGTCACTTACTCACTCACGGAATCACAATAGTAAAGATGCGGTTATTTTACGGTGGTCTTCTGTAAGGGGGTGGTTACTGCCGCCAGACTAGTTAGTAGTTAGTAATTTGTTAATGATGCTATTCAAATATAAATAAATATTGAATAGGTATAAGAAATATCACGTGTATAAAACGATGTCTATTTTGTCATAATATTCAATGCCATCCAATGTTTGAATATGGCAGTCAACCTATAATAGGGAATATGCGTCTAATTCAAAAAAGGCTTAAATATATTTTTTTATCAACATTTTTGCTTTAGAATTATGTAAATATGTTTTAATATTATTTAGAAAATAATTATTAAAAAGTGCATAAAAATTTGGGAAATTCAAAATACTTGAAACGGTCAGATCGAATGTGACGTCAAAGTCTATGGAATGTGACGTCAATGTCTATGAAATGTCAACAAGCGTGTAGATGTTTGTGATTTTTAACATTTGATTGTATTGTAGACTTTGACGTCACGACAAGCGCGCCAAAAGGGCGAGTGTTTAAAATGCCCGTAGCTGTTAGTTAATTTAAACTTTTTTTTTGTTACCAAATTTCTGTTTTTTGGTGCTGAATTTTTTTTACGGTTATATAACGATATAACCTATCGTATGAAAATATTAAAAAAAATGTGCATATTCCCTATTGTCCTCAGAACGCTGTGGCTCAGGATGCGTGGCCATCCTCGTTCTTTTGATCAGTACGATTTTGGACAAACATCGCAAAGGCACTATAAAAACGTGGAAGCCCTAGCGGCATCCCGAGGCATTATTATACTGGATGCGCATTGTAAGCCCTTTGAGTATAATCCACCCATAAGCTGCCCCGTGTAAAGAGAGTAATTTCAACTCTTGGTTACTACAATGAATCAGGGTTTTCCGCATATGCAATGATCAATGCGAGTTAGTCTTAAGTCTAGGATTTCCCTAGGATAAATTATTATTTCAATTTTCTTTTTAATTGTTTTAAATTGCTACTATTGATTGGAAATATATTTTACTTAACAAAAATTTAATAAAATGATCAATTTCATTTATTTCTGTATTTAAATCGCATCCGCAATTACGGAACTTCTGCTCGATTTAGACATCCGCAAACGCATGTTAAAAATTCTGCATCCGTCTGGCGGCAGTAACCACCTTACAGAAGACCACCGTGAAATAACTGCACATGTGCTGTTGTGTTTCGGTAAGTGAGTAAGGGACGCCAGAGCCCATTTCCCTATCCTCTCCTAATCCCTTATCCTTAATCCTACTGTAGTCGGTAGCGCACTTGCAGCACCTGTGGCATTGTTTGTGTTATAGGCGATCATCACCTTCAACCATCAAGTGGACCGTCAGTCTGTCTGCCGATCTTAACATAAAAAAAGAATAGTAATCATAACGTTTGTAGAGATTTTAGGAAAGGTTTTGGTACTTCATACCATTTATAAATATTTGGTTAGATAGAAGAAACTAAAGGTGTACCAAGGGTCTAACGAGCCAAATTTAAGTCAATGAACCTCAAAATCACAACGATAAAAGTGAATAGGTTTTGTGATTTAGATGTGTGAAATCTAGGAAAATATAAAAAAAGTATCAAGATCACCTGTAGTGCCTGAAACAGATAATTATTGTTTGAAATCTTCATTGTAGGGTCTCAAGTGTGTACGTAACTTATAAAATGATACAGACTATACTTTAAAGTGTCCTGTAGTCCAACAACTAAAAATAAATGTTACCTTCAAAGAAACTCCTCTTCCAAAGGTGACATCACCAGACACGGTCAAATGATCCAACTCGATTAAGTCCGGTATAGTGGCGAATCTGTTCAGAAACTCCTTGACCTTGGCAAAATGATTGTCACCAAGTTTAACGAGGGGCGTTGTGGGGAACATCCTCTGGGGTGACATTATCAGGGAGCCGTGAGACAAACTGTAAAGGTTCGACATCACCAGCATCAAATCCGACGTTTTCTTCACCGGCAGGAATCTGCTTCTAGGTACGTTAACACCGATTCCACCTTCAAAGCATTTCATGGCGGCGCCGACGGCTGTCTCCAGTTGAATCACATTTAATCCATCCCCCAAATGCTTATTGTTCACAATAATCTCCATATTCAAGGATCCCTGGTCGACTACCCTCTGAATGGCATCTAATTTCGCCCACAAATTGTTGGTATTGAAGAATTTGAACTGGCTGACTGACTTGAAATCATCCACGTGCTCTTTCGGCACCTGTGCTATTTCCAAGAGCCTCAATTTATCCTCGTACTGTATCAGAGTACCACCCTTAACGTCGGCTCTAGTCTTGTCTGTGACTTCCATTACAAATTCATTAACAGGTTTTTGTAGGTCGTGATTTAGGAGCAAACTGAGGATGTTCAGATCGACGGTGGCTCCCAGATTGTCAATGTTACTGATGAAGCAGTATGTGCGGCCTTCCTTGATAAACTTTTGTAGGAGGCCAGAGTTGTAGAACGATTCGTAGAAGTCACCGTGGCCGGGAGGATACCAGCTGAAAGAATGGATTTCATTTAAAACCAAATTCTTCAAAAGAACTGTGCCACGAGGTGCCAAGTGACCATTAAGATTTTACGTAACCAATGTCAAAAGATTACCATTCCATGTTGGTCTCAGTAGGGACCATGTTAAAGTAATGAGACAATCCCTTAAAGAAGATTAGGAAATCCTGACTCTAGGTTTCACGGTTTAATTAAATTTCTCAAGTAGAGTCGGCAGAGAGACTGACGGTCCACTTGATGTTGGCTGGCGTGGCCTATTGTCACTATTGGTGCACAAGCAACCCCACAAGTGATGGAAGTATCCATCACTTGTGGGGTTGCTTGTGCAGTTTTTTGAGTTTATCCAATCAATTCTTTCCTCATTATAATATTTGTGTAAATAATTATTTTATTAATAGAGTATATTCAAAATAAATAAAAACATACTAACATTTGATCTTAACTGTTCTCATTGAAAAGTAGTATTCACAAATACGTTAATTCTTTCTATTAGGGTTAGAACTGGATGTATTATGTTTCAAACCCTTCTTTACATTCTTTTCTATGCTTACAACCTCCTCTGTCTTGTTAAAGACAGATTAGAGAGAATAAGATAGTGCATCATTGAAAACATGAAACTTACGCCTCGATGTCGGCGTGAACGTCGCCATTCTTGGGAACAGGCAGAAGAGACTCCCGGTTGATGCGAGGGTGACAGGACTGGTTGAAGGTGTGGATGTCCAGCTTGAGGCCCTGGTATTTGCGTATCACTTTCTGCGTATCGTCGTCCGTGTTGAACGAATTCATCAGAACCAGCGGCACGTTGCATTTGTACGTTTTGTTTAAGTGCTGAAAATGGTGGAAATCAATTGATAAAAGTCATTGAAAACCCAATAAATTTTCAATCATTTCCATTCATATTGAATTTTGTTAATGAATTTTAACAAAATGGAAATATAGGTTTAGCCGTTTTTGAGATTAGCGTGCACAAACGCTTAGAAAAACAAACAAAAATTCTAAAACCTATTTTTTAGGGTTCCGTACATCCGAATAAAAAAACGGAACCCTTATATGATCACTCGTGTGTCCATTTGTTCGACCATTCCTTCCCCCCCCCCCCCCTTATCTCCGAAACTACTGAACCTAAAATTTTGAAAAAAAAATAAAGAAATTAATTTTCTACTTATAGATTATAGGAAAACCAAAAGTCCGTGATATTAAAATAACATGGTAAATCACTCAACATTGTGCGATAGGTAACATCGTACGGAACCCTCTTCACGCGAGTTCAACTCGCACTTGTCCCGTTTTTTTTGACCTCGGTAACATAAGTACGTGTTTTTTTTTTTATATTTAATATACAAACATGGCTCTTTCACAATTTTATGATATGTATAGATAGAGATTAACATAATAACAAGATAAGACAAATGTCGAAAATAAAATGTTCATTTACATAGTGTCTTTTGTCAGAACGACCACCGAGCTCGTCAAATCTATGGCGTTAGCAAGATTTTAAACTTTTTTAAACCTTAACTTACCTCAATCTGCTGGACAGTCAAATCCAAAAATGTCAACTCATTTCTGACTTGAATCACGGACTTGGGTCCCTTGCATCCCATAGAGGTTCCGAGGCCACCGTTCAACTTCACCACAACCAGTTTATCCAGCATATGATGAACATTGTCGGTGGTGGGTGTAGGCAGAGACGCGTAATCTATGACAGAACCTTCTTGCAGTTTTTCTATCTTCTCCCATGTCACGGAAGGACCCTCTGAAAGATCATGAAGAAAAGAAAATTTAATCTCAAAAATAATTGTAGCCTATACCAATTATGTCTCAGCATTTGATCTTCATGCAGATCGTCTCCTGCAAATGAAGATCTATACAGATCTGCTGGTATCCTATTGCGGTGTTGGCAGATCTTTATGTGTCTTCGAAGATTGGTAGTCTTCCAGGACATTCAGGTTGCCGTGTGATCATATTTAAATTCTCTTGGAAATCATATTCGATTTGATATAAATTTGGAACTCCCGGGGGCTTCAAGAATTTATCAATTAGACCAAATCGTGAATTTAGGATTAACCTTAGCCATTTCTTTTAATGGCTTCGTATTACTATGGCGTAACAACAGACGTGAACTGCTTCAGTTGATATTGATGGGCAAAACAGAAGGAAGTTGGCGTCCTGGAAGGCGAAAGAAATGCTGGCTACTTAACATCAGGGAATGGACCGGCATCTCCTGTGCAGCACATCTGTCCAGTTTGACCTAGGACATGCACAAGTTTTCGGAGCTGACGGCCAAGTTCCAGTAATGGACAGGCACTTTAAGAAGAATAACTACGTGGCGTAGAAAAACTAAGCTCAAATGCTAGGGTGAGTATCGGTAGACTTCTCTGAGGGTTTTAAGTTCTAAAAATAAGTATGTGACATGTCTGATGTTACATTTGAATTTTAAACTGTTATTGTTCCACTTACGTTCCGCCAAGAACCTCCTGAAGAGATTTTTGAAGCCCTTAAACTCTTTTTCGACCAGTGTTCGCCTACATTCTGGTAAGGTGTTGACCAGACGCTCCAGCTCAACTTCAAGCCGGGCGAGGGCATCTCGTTTTGTTGCCTCCTTGAAATCCCTCGATCCTGATGGAGTGCGCTGGTGACTGCGGATCTGATCATAAAATTTTGGCGAGATTAGACTTTTTTATAACAGCGAGTCATGTTTTTATAAGCCTGAGCGGCTAAGATGCATGAATGTAATGATTAGAAAACTAATACTGTCGTCAATTATAATTTTTAGTATGAAAAATTTTCTACATTTATACTTGACGGTCAACTTGATGGTTGATGGCTACCGTCGCCTATAACACAAGCAACTACACAGGCGCTGCAAGTGCGCTGCCGACCATAGTGGATTTAAGGATAATAGGGATTAGGAAGGAATAAGGAAATGGGCTCTGGAATCCCTTAATCACTCACCGAAACACAACAGCACACATGCTGTTATTTCACAGTGGTTAACTGTAAGGGTGTGGTTACTGCAGCCAAACGGGATGCCCGAATGACTGCGAAACGCAGTGTGCCCTGCCACTAATACAATGGGTTTATTAAGAAAATAAAAATAAATACAAATTATTTTCATACTTCCTATATATCTAAATAGAAATATTAAAAATACTACTTATTATTATTGTAAGATATTTCAATTCAGAATATGACACAAAATAATATATTAAAGTCTTAAAGTATCTTAAAGTAATTGAGGGGTCTGAAGTGTACGTTGGGCGTCAACTGAAGGTTTATTTAAATTTTCTGTAATCGGCACATGGTGTACGGTAAAACTCTAATGAGTTTTTGTTTACACCAATGTTAAGTCAAATGAAACACTATTGTATTAATAAATAATAAATAAAAAAAATAAAAAAAGTAATTCCTAATTATTATTTTTTCAATTTTTTTATTTAAATTGTCTCGCGTTTCATTAAAATTCGCATTTCATTAAAGTGTATAAAACTCCGTAAATTAAACAAATTGTTTAGCAATTAAAGTTTCCGGATTGAAATTTTTAAAATCGCATACCCGAATATTAAATATTGAGTGACTGAACAAAAACCTTCGAAGTAATTTTCGAGTTGGCGATTTTTTACCGTCAACACGTATAATATATCACGCCGCAATCGCAGAGCTAAACACGTAAACAAATACATATTCAAGGCAACATAAAGTAATTACCTATTTTACATATATGAATAATTTGTTTTTAATCATATCGTGATCCGTCATATGACTCGAAAGATAAAATTCTTTATAAATAATTACTGGCGACCCGCCCCTGATGTATTTTTTTTTCTACAATTTACATACATAATGCTTCCTCGTTTCTATTAGTGAAAACCGTATCAAAATACTACTGGTTACTGATTAAGTAGTATTTTATCTCTGGTAGAAGTTAGCGGAGAAACAGACACAAACGGACAGCGACTCTATTTTATATTATAATATGTATAAAATAGCTGATATGGATTTAGATATATAAAAGATATATCTTATAATAAATTATATTTTCAATTAATTTAGTCATTATTTTTAAAGTAGTTTCTAATTTAGTACCTACATAAAATCAGTCTTTAGAAAATAATTGAATCGGTCATTTCAGAAATCTCATTAGAATTTTTCAGAAATAAATAAAAACTGTTTCATACACAAACAAATGAGTTCTAAAGGACTTTTTTATGTTCAATTTAGTATTTGAGTGGTAAAAAATTTAAATAGCGAATAAAAGCTTATTAATAGAAATAATGAAAAAACCTGAAAAACAGTTGTTGACTTAAGTATGTTGTTTTAGCGAGAAATAGGGTTAGTGGTATATAATTTAACCAAAACAATAGTAGTAATCATATTTTTTATTACTTATAATTGAGAATTACACTTAAAAATAATCTTATTATCATTTTACATGTATTAATTTGTCATGTTTTAATTCTTTATTGGTACATAGTCATATTCTCCATCATTCTCATCTGGATTATCTTCAACATTTGCAGTTGGCCATCTGAAAATGTTGTTATAAAATGGCATACGCTCTTCCAGAATGCTATCTTGATACACATCTCTCTTTAAGAAACCATTTTCAGCAAAAAAAGCATGTTGGAAAAAAATGTGACTTAAGAGGTTTTTGAAATGACCGATTCAATTTCAGTTAGTCCCTTTTTTACTTCCTTTCTCACCTGATAGCTCTAAATTGGACGTCTACCCAACTTAGCAAATACGTTCAAAGTACATAGGATTACTACTCGATTCCTCACATTGTGTCTTTTAGAAAATAAGTTACATCTGAGGCCTCAGGGATCTTACTATTAGAGTAAGATCCCAGCAGGGCACTCAGATGTATATGCGGAGAGCGACTATGTATACACAGTCGCTCTCCGCGTCTGTCCGTCTGTATATCCGCTAACACCTCCTAAAACACGCAACGGATTTTGATGCAGTTTTCACCATCAGTTAGATAAATTTTCACGAAAAGTTTATATTTATAACTAGCTGAGCCCCGCCACCTCGTACGCGTGGTATAGCGCGAACATTTTTATTTGTAAGACTATTGGAATGAAACAAACACTAAATGTTATGGGAAGCTTGCTAAAATATAACAGTGAAAACTGCATTCGAATCGGTTAAGCCGTTTCAGAGATTAGCGTACAAAAACGCACAGACAAACAGAAAAAAATTCTTACCGAGGTCAAAAAAACTATTTTTTGACCTCGGTAAGTACATTGTGTACAAATTGTTTTTTTTTTTTATTTAATGTACAGACACTGCTTATTTACGATTTTATTATATCTATACATTTGACAGAAACTCATATCTCATCGGTTATGTCGTTTCAGAGATTAGCGTGCACAAACGCACAGACAAACATTCTTAAAACTTCACGCTACAACATGAAAATTGATCACAGATGGCGTTAAACAACATTTTAAGTAAGTAGCAATAAACAAGAAATGTATTATTTATTTAAATTATTAAAACAATAAACCGCTTAGAACAACGCATAATTTTAACATAATAATCCTATAACGTCGCTCAACAAGCTATGGAGAGGGCTATGCTCGAGGTTACTCTGTGGAGATCGATTCAGGAATGAGGAGATCCCTAAACAACCGAAGGTCACCGACATGATTCTGAGGGTTTTTGGGAAGACATGACAGTGGGCAGGGCACATAGTACGGAGAGCCTTGGGCGGCTGGGGCCGGAAGGTTCTCGAGTGGACCGGCAATCGCAGCGTAAGACATCCATCCACAAGGTGGCGGGTCAATGGTGGATCCAGGATGCTTTTGATCGGCCCTTTTGGAAAATTAGGAGGAGGCCTTTGTCCAGCAGTTGACGTCCTACAGCTGAGATGATGATGATGATGATGATGAAGACCAAAACGACTTTGTGATATTAGGCAGAAACGCTTAAAATATTACCATTTTTATTGATAGCTAATTGATAAATCGTTGCCTTAGTGGTGAAAAGAGCTAACCCACACTTTTGACTAAATTGAGTTATAAACATCATTATACTCAGCGTTAAACGGAGATTCTAGTGGTGAAGGGATCTAAGAGATAGCTCAAATAGAAGTTGTTTTTTTCCTTCTGAAGATAAAATAAAAAACCTTTTTTTGTGGGTGCTTATTTATTTCAATTGTCATTATCGTGGAACCAATTTAGTGTGGAATAGCTCACTTCACCACTAAGGTGACGAAATACAAACCCAACGTTTGAAGAAGTCAGTTTCACCGGGCATGCTTTACAAAGAACACTTCACTATAACTGAATTTTAAAAAATGTCCATCATTCACAAAACAACCACTAAAATCTATATTAAATGTTTAAGGGGACATCCAATAATTACGTGAGCTCAAATTAGGGGTAAAAGAGTCCAGTACAATAGGGAATATGCGTCTAATTCAAAAAAGGCTTAAATAAATTTTTTTATCAACATTTTTGCTTTAGAATTATGTCTATGTAAATATTTTTTAATATTATTTCTTTTTCGTTAAGAAAATAATTATTAAAAAGTGCATAAAAATGTGGGAAATTCAAAATACTTGAAACGGTCAGATCGAATGAATATGAATTCATTCCCTTTATGAATATAAATTCAGTCCTTTAACAAGTAAATATATTGTAATTCTCATGAAAATAATCTCACGTAATTAAGGGATGAAATGTACAACAAAAATAGATTTAAAAAAAAGAAGCGTGCATTTTAAAAAAATACGCTGAGAACTTGAGGCAAAGGAAACTGGTGTAATATAGAGCCTCTGTCATATTTATCGCAGATCTTGATCTAAGAAGTGAAGAGTCATCATGATTGTCTTTACTAAATTCTTTGAATTTTATTTAAAAAAAAAATCTGTTATTATGTTTCTGCTTTATGAATATAAATTCAGTCCTTTAACAACAAAATTTATTGTAAATCTCATGAAAATAATCTCACGTAATTAAGGGATGAAATGTACAACAAAAATAGATTTAAAAAAAGAAGCGTGCATTTTAAAAAAATACGCTGAGAACTTGAGGCAAAGGAAACTGGTGTAATATAGAGCCTCTGTCATATTTATCGCAGATCTTGATCTAAGAAGTGAAGAGTCATCATGATTGTCTTTACTAAATTCTTTTAATTTTATTTAAAAAAAAAATCTGTTATTATCTTTCTGCTTTATGAATATAAATTCAGTCCTTTAACAACAAAATTTATTGTAAATCTCATGAAAATAATCTCACGTAATTAAGGGATGAAATGTACAACAAAAATAGATTTAAAAAAAGAAGCGTGCATTTTAAAAAAATACGCTGAGAACTTGAGGCAAAGGAAACTGGTGTAATATAGAGCCTCTGTCATATTTATCGCAGATCTTGATCTAAGAAGTGAAGAGTCATCATGATTGTCTTTACTAAATTCTTTTAATTTTATTTAAAAAAAAAATCTGTTATTATCTTTCTGCTTTATGAATATAAATTCAGTCCTTTAACAACAAAATTTATTGTAAATCTCATGAAAATAATCTCACGTAATTAAGGGATGAAATGTACAACAAAAATAGATTTAAAAAAAGAAGCGTGCATTTTAAAAAAATACGCTGAGAACTTGAGGCAAAGGAAACTGGTGTAATATAGAGCCTCTGTCATATTTATCGCAGATCTTGATCTAAGAAGTGAAGAGTCATCATGATTGTCTTTACTAAATTCTTTTAATTTTATTTAAAAAAAAATCTGTTATTATCTTTCTGCTTTATGAATATAAATTCAGTCCTTTAACAACAAAATTTATTGTAAATCTCATGAAAATAATCTCACGTAATTAAGGGATGAAATGTACAACAAAAATAGATTTAAAAAAAGAAGCGTGCATTTTAAAAAAATACGCTGAGAACTTGAGGCAAAGGAAACTGGTGTAATATAGAGCCTCTGTCATATTTATCGCAGATCTTGATCTAAGAAGTGAAGAGTCATCATGATTGTCTTTACTAAATTCTTTGAATTTTATTTAAAAAAAAAATCTGTTATTATGTTTCTGCTTTATGAATATAAATTCAGTCCTTTAACAACAAAATTTATTGTAAATCTCATGAAAATAATCTCACGTAATTAAGGGATGAAATGTACAACAAAAATAGATTTAAAAAAAGAAGCGTGCATTTTAAAAAAATACGCTGAGAACTTGAGGCAAAGGAAACTGGTGTAATATAGAGCCTCTGTCACATTTATCGCAGATCTTGATCTAAGAAGTGAAGAGTCATCATGATTGTCTTTACTAAATTCTTTTAATTTTATTTAAAAAAAAAATCTGTTATTATCTTTCTGCTTTATGAATATAAATTCAGTCCTTTAACAACAAAATTTATTGTAAATCTCATGAAAATAATCTCACGTAATTAAGGGATGAAATGTACAACAAAAATAGATTTAAAAAAAAGAAGCGTGCATTTCAAAAAAATACGCTGAGAACTTGAGGCAAAGGAAACTGGTGTAATATAGAGCCTCTGTCATATTTATCGCAGATCTTGATCTAAGAAGTGAAGAGTCATCATGATTGTCTTTACTAAATTCTTTGAATTTTATTTAAAAAAAAAATCTGTTATTATCTTTCTGCTTTATGAATATAAATTCAGTCCTTTAACAACAAAATTTATTGTAAATCTCATGAAAATAATCTCACGTAATTAAGGGATGAAATGTACAACAAAAATAGATTTAAAAAAAAGAAGCGTGCATTTTAAAAAAATACGCTGAGAACTTGAGGCAAAGGAAACTGGTGTAATATAGAGCCTCTGTCATATTTATCGCAGATCTTGATCTAAGAAGTGAAGAGTCATCATGATTGTCTTTACTAAATTCTTTTAATTTTATTTAAAAAAAAAATCTGTTATTATCTTTCTGCTTTATGAATATAAATTCAGTCCTTTAACAACAAAATTTATTGTAAATCTCATGAAAATAATCTCACGTAATTAAGGGATGAAATGTACAACAAAAATAGATTTAAAAAAAAGAAGCGTGCATTTTAAAAAAATACGCTGAGAACTTGAGGCAAAGGAAACTGGTGTAATATAGAGCCTCTGTCATATTTATCGCAGATCTTGATCTAAGAAGTGAAGAGTCATCATGATTGTCTTTACTAAATTCTTTTAATTTTATTTAAAAAAAAAATCTGTTATTATCTTTCTGCTTTATGAATATAAATTCAGTCCTTTAACAACAAAATTTATTGTAAATCTCATGAAAATAATCTCACGTAATTAAGGGATGAAATGTACAACAAAAATAGATTTAAAAAAAAGAAGCGTGCATTTTAAAAAAATACGCTGAGAACTTGAGGCAAAGGAAACTGGTGTAATATAGAGCCTCTGTCATATTTATCGCAGATCTTGATCTAAGAAGTGAAGAGTCATCATGATTGTCTTTACTAAATTCTTTGAATTTTATTTAAAAAAAAAATCTGTTATTATCTTTCTGCTTTATGAATATAAATTCAGTCCTTTAACAACAAAATTTATTGTAAATCTCATGAAAATAATCTCACGTAATTAAGGGATGAAATGTACAACAAAAATAGATTTAAAAAAAAGAAGCGTGCATTTTAAAAAAATACGCTGAGAACTTGAGGCAAAGGAAACTGGTGTAATATAGAGCCTCTGTCATATTTATTGCAGATCTTGATCTAAGAAGTGAAGAGTCATCATGATTGTCTTTACTAAATTCTTTTAATTTTATTTAAAAAAAAAATCTGTTATTATCTTTCTGCTTTATGAATATAAATTCAGTCCTTTAACAACAAAATTTATTGTAAATCTCATGAAAATAATCTCACGTAATTAAGGGATGAAATGTACAACAAAAATAGATTTAAAAAAAAGAAGCGTGCATTTTAAAAAAATACGCTGAGAACTTGAGGCAAAGGAAACTGGTGTAATATAGAGCCTCTGTCATATTTATCGCAGATCTTGATCTAAGAAGTGAAGAGTCATCATGATTGTCTTTACTAAATTCTTTTAATTTTATTTAAAAAAAAAATCTGTTATTATCTTTCTGCTTTATGAATATAAATTCAGTCCTTTAACAACAAAATTTATTGTAAATCTCATGAATATAATCTCACGTAATTAAGGGATGAAATGTACAACAAAAATAGATTTAAAAAAAAGAAGCGTGCATTTTAAAAAAATACGCTGAGAACTTGAGGCAAAGGAAACTGGTATAATATAGAGCCTCTGTCATATTTATCGCAGATCTTGATCTAAGAAGTGAAGAGTCATCATGATTGTCTTTACTAAATTCTTTTAATTTTATTTAAAAAAAAAATCTGTTATTATCTTTCTGCTTTATGAATATAAATTCAGTCCTTTAACAACAAAATTTATTGTAAATCTCATGAAAATAATCTCACGTAATTAAGGGATGAAATGTACAACAAAAATAGATTTAAAAAAAAGAAGCGTGCATTTTAAAAAAATACGCTGAGAACTTGAGGCAAAGGAAACTGGTGTAATATAGAGCCTCTGTCATATTTATCGCAGATCTTGATCTAAGAAGTGAAGAGTCATCATGATTGTCTTTACTAAATTCTTTTAATTTTATTTAAAAAAAAAATCTGTTATTATCTTTCTGCTTTATGAATATAAATTCAGTCCTTTAACAACAAAATTTATTGTAAATCTCATGAAAATAATCTCACGTAATTAAGGGATGAAATGTACAACAAAAATAGATTTAAAAAAAAGAAGCGTGCATTTTAAAAAAATACGCTGAGAACTTGAGGCAAAGGAAACTGGTGTAATATAGAGCCTCTGTCATATTTATCGCAGATCTTGATCTAAGAAGTGAAGAGTCATCATGATCGTCTTTACTTGATAAAGTTACAATTTGCGTCATATCTATACATATTATAATAAAATCGTAATCTATAGTATGTGTATATGATTGATAGTTACAAAACGCTTTGTCATGATAAAATTTTGTTATTTCCTTATCATTATTTGTAATCGTTACATTCTAAATCCTCAGTATTCGTTGTGCGATTTTTAAATCGCACAACGAATAAACTTCGTGCTCGTTTTACCAAGTCATAACAATTTACAATTTTGTATTTACTTAGTAACTATTAAGGAAGCAACAGATAGTAACAATAAAATGGCTATAAAAAGTGCAGACTTTTTTTTTTTCACTATTTCATAATAACTTCCATATTTTATTTACTCAGCAATGTATATAGAAGTAACATATATTAAGAAAGAACTAGTCTTAAAAATCATTACATGCCATTAATTTTTTTTTTTTTTTTTTTCAAACTTATATTACTTTATTATACAAACCTATTATTAATTTATTAAATAATATATTTACAAATTATATACTAAATTAAGCTTTGGTCCCCTAGGCAGGGTGCCAAGCATGCTGGCTGCATTACCTCGTTGTATTAATTAAATATTTAGACCTCTTAATCCCATCCGATTTTGAACCAGTAAATAACCAGTGACATTTTGAATGAAATTAAAAAAAACTATAGATCTTCAAAATGATATAAAAAAATTATTAGAAAAACACAATTTCGTGAAAGTAAATTAATAATCGAGTTAGTTGTGGATGGAATCTTATAAATAAATCACAGAAAAGAAACTATGGCTCTATCTAAACCAAAAAGATTAAATATATAGAATATCTAGAGAGGAATTTTCCTACAAAAATTCAGCTACAAACATTTTGGGAAATTTTTCCTATAAAAATATTGATCCTGATCGCCGTAATCAGGTTGGCCATGGCGTAGCTTAATAGCCTTGTAAAATTGGCAAGGATTGAACGATTTTGTACCACGTGGTTCTAAATGTCACAATACGGATTCTTTCGTCTTGCCCGATCTATACAGTTTAAAATCTTTTTTCTAAACACGTGAAAAGCGCCATCTAACTCATACGCAAAGTATTAAATACTATCACAATGAAACTTATTACAGGGATAAAAATAATCTCGGGCTTCAATCCAAAACTTAGTCCATCAGTATGCCTTGTTTATATCAACTAACAAACATATACACAAACTACTGCATTTAAATCCATATCCATACTCCAATAGCTCTATCTGTCTGTCTGTTACTTTTTCACGCCTAAACCACTGAACCGATCATTGTGAAATTTTGCATACACGTTGTCAGGGATGCAGGAAAGGGCATAGGGTACCTTTCATCCAGAAAAAATACTGTCCCCGAGGGATCTGCAATAAAGATGTTAGCCGTTACATTGCTCACTTCAATTTCATATTTAAATTGAATTTAGAATATGTCATTTTGCATGCACTAATTTTTTTAATAAAGGTACATAATTATATTTTAAGCTTGGTTAGAATTTTTTTAATCCAGTCAGATATTGTCGATGCACGTTCGTTCTAGAAGCAAATAAAATAGGAGTAATAAACAACACTTATAAGTACACCCACATACACGACACGAGTAGAATTAATGAAAACACGGTAAATACGTCTTCAACGTTCGTAAGTCAAGGTAAAATAAAACTACTATGTTTACCATGGTAAGATATATTTACTGTAATTATTTATGTTTTTAAAACATTTAAGGTAAAACTACTATATTTACCATAGTAACATAAATTCATTGTAATCTATACTAATACTAATAATATTATAAAGAGAAAAGATTTGTGTGTATGTACGTATGTATTTTTGTATGTTTGTAATGAATTAAACTCAAAAACTACTGGACCGATTTTAAAAATTCTTTCACCTATATAGAAAGCTACATTACCAGCGAGTAATAATTTCTAAAGATTCTAAGATCGCGAGCAAAAGCTAGTTATTTATATTTTTAAAACACTTGAGATAAAACTTCTATGTTTACCATTCTAATGTTTTAAAAATACCTGTTAGTATGACCTGTATGTACAGTAACAGTAAGACCATTCGTGGAAAATCGCGCAATTCTAGATGACGTCACAGTTGGTAAGTGTCCCGCAATACATTTATTCTCTTATGATATCCCACAAATCGCAAATTTCAAAAATAAAGAAAACAATCTTAAATTATTTCGGGCATTTAAAATATGCTCCCGTTAAATGTAATTTATGGCCATCACGCCAAGATTTGGCCTTTTTGTAATTACGTTAAAATTTAATAAAAAATAGGATTCTTTCTAGAAATACGGAAGCAACTACTTCCCTAAACTTTAGTCAATTAATTGGTTTCATCCCAGGATTTAGTACCCGTATCGTGTGAAGATGACCCTAATGGCCTTAAGATTATTCTTACCACGAATGACTTTGAGAGTTTGACCTGTACGTTTGTATGAAAAAGAGTTAAATCTCACTACGTTGCAAGTGCATTAAAAAAAAAACAAGTAGATAATACAGATTTTTATATAGGTAGCAACACATTTTATGATCAAATATTAAAGTCTGCGTTTAAAGCAATACCAATATTGCTTAAGGCGACGCCAGCCCCTAATGATAAAAAAATCCACTTATTTGTAACCGTATTCCTTTTAAATTACATAATAATTATAATTTAAAAAATACTCAAATCATCTGCAGGATATATGAAAGGGGATCATCAGAATTATTTTTTAAATTATATTTAATTATAAATATTAAAAAAAATACTAATTAGCGGTCTAATATCTATGTTGTAACCGTTCGATTTGCTTAATAATCAATTAAAAGCTAATTCTTAAGATAAATTTTAAGATCCACTATCTGAAGGCTCATCAAAAGAAAATTTGAATTATACTTTATTTAATTTTTAAATAGCATTTCCGAGATTTGCAAGTAGCGACTCCCCCTCAGTAGTCCCGTCAATTCAGTGCGGGACGAGTTTTGCGGCTGGAGTCGCCTTAAGAAGTTGCTTGCTTAAGTTCAAAGCAATACAATAAGAAGTTTAAGAAAAACTTATACTAATTTGATACTAGCTGGTCCCGCAACTTTGTACGCGTGATATTCGGTATAGCGCCTAACTTTTTGCTTGTAAACCGATTGGAATCAAACAAACAGGAAGCTACAATACATCAGTGAAAACCGCATTCACATTGGTTAAGCCGTTTCTGAAATTAGCTTTCACAAACGCATAGACAACCAGACAAAAATTCTAAAAACTATTTTTTTGACCTCGGTAACATAAGTACAACGTGTCCAAATTGTTTTTTTTTTTGATAAAAATATTTAATATACAGACACGGCTCGTTTACGGTTTTATTATATGTAATATGGATAGATTTGGGTGGTTAGGGGTCTCAGAGGTTCCGGGTTTGATTCCCGCCAGAGTCAACTTTGGAAATGAACTTTTCAATGTTGGCTGTCTGGATTTGGAAAATGGTGGCAGGGCACACTTCATTTCGGAGTCATTTGGGCAGCCCGTCTGGCGACAGTAACCACCCCCTTAAAGAAGACCACCGTTAAATATAGCATGTGTGCTGTTGTTTCGATGAATGAGTAAGGGATGCCATTTCTCTATCCTTAAACCTAGTATGGTCTGCAGCGCCCTTGCAGCACCTGTTGCTTTGCTTGTGTTATGGGCGATAGTAGAGCATCTATCATCAAGTGGACCGTCAGACTGCCTGTCGAACTAATATTTAAAAAAAAAAGACTAATATAATAGGCATGATGATGGTATTAAAGAATCAAGGAATAAATGGTTTTGGAGAAAAATAGAAAGGAGTCTAAAAAATTACTCATTTTTTGTATTAAAATTGAGATTAATAAGATTTTCAATAAAATAGAAATATAAATAACTGCAATCGGCCACGTTAACTGAAACACCAATCAGAGCGAATGACGTCACGCCGAAGTAAGTGCCATCGTGCTGCTTGACTTTGCTTTGACAGAATGAAAAATCTGATGAGATGTCGGTGACATCATGTTTCATCAGACGTGACGCCATGACACCTAAGAGCGTTTTCGCGCGTAATTCAAAATAAATTTAAAAACATTCAATATTCGCGCTGAAATTTGTTTTTTTCTGAAATATTGTTTTTTTTCGGATATGGTAGACGTGTATCTACACTATATAAGGGAATTTCAAAATCTGTCATCATGCCATATTATCAGCGTATATGAATGCTATAAGTATAATTATCCCGCTTAAAGTTTCGGTATTATGGTCGCCCTAGTATACATATACAAAGTATGTATATGTGTACATAATACTATACATACATTATTGTGTAGTATTATGTAAAATACATCAACTCTGGTAAGTATCTATGATACCAGAGTTGACGGTACAAGTATGCAATACGCATTATCTGTCCCAAAATTATTGTCGCCTTATTACAATATTTGGCAAATATGTGGCAAGTGAGCCACGTGTGCCATTGGCTCTCATACGCACACACACTCCATTGAGAAAAAATAAACAATGATTTAACCTCATACTCCAAGATAACTTTGCTAACCTTTTTGATAGATTAAATAAGATACAGTAACTTCGCGGTTTTAAATTTTACTAAGAACGTGACCAGTCTTGACTGCATTTCATACTAGCATTTCATACTTTGAAAAAAAAAATCACCTGCATATAATATTTTATCTAGATACACATCACTTATTTAGCGAAACTCGGTAAGACATAGATAGTAATGTGATACTTATTTAATTAATCTGTGTTTTGTGAACTACATCACTTTATCTACAAATAGCAATTTATATAAAATAATAAAGTGATAACGAAGTGATTAAACAGTTGCTACAACATGCAAATCGCATCTTATCGCGCGGATTAAGTTTTTAAAGTAATTTTTAGCAAACTTATAGTTTTGCTCAGTTGAGTGAATCCATCCCCTCATATTCATAAACACTCCATTTATTATTGCTAGAATCGTTCTTGTATACTAGAGGAATTTTTTAATGGCACCTGAACGGAAAATAGGTACATGTGCTTTAAATACTGTAGATAGCAACTGAAATGAATCTTTATTTTTAAAAGAAGCAAAACTGCATTCAAAGATTTTTGGAAAATACGATGGCCACACCGGAGAATCCTACCGGCTGATATCCGAAAAAAAAACTTTTATGGCATCATAATAATCAAATCTTTCTAACAAATGTGGTAAAGGAAAACCATGAATTTAGAGTACCTACTTTCGCTCCATGTGCGTTTAAAAAAATCCACTCAAATAACATTGATATAGATTTCATATCTAGATTCTTGTTCTTACGGCGTCATCGCAATTTTAACTTTGTCCGCAGGCACTCCGACAAACGATCGTGTGCTAAATATGTACCTAGATAGCTAATCTACACTATTACACAATATTACAAAGAGAAAAGATTTGTATGTTTGTAATGAATAAACTCAAAGACTACTGGACCGATTTTAAAAATTCACCTGTTGAAAGCTACATTATCAGCGAGTAATCTTATATATAAAAATGAATCCCCATTTCTCCTGGTCACGGCATCACGCGTGAACGGGTAGACCGATTTTAATTCGGTTTTCGCTAATGGAAAGAGGGATAAGCGGGGAATGTTTTAGGGTATATAAAAATTGCACGCCGGGCGAAGCCGGGGGCGGGCCGCTAGTCTTATATATAAAAATGAATCCCCATTTCCCCTGGTCACGGCATCACGCGTGAACGGGTAGACCGATTTTAATTCGGTTTTCGCTAATGGAAAGAGGGATAAACGGGGAATGTTTTAGGGTATATAAAAATTGCACGCCGGGCGAAGCCGGGGGCAGGCCGCTTATTTTATAAAGAGACGCGGACGAAGTCGCGTTCAACAGCTAGTATTATTATAAAGAGAAAACATTTGATTCTTTTGTATGTTTGTACGTTTCCTTGTAATGGATAAACTCAAAAACTACTCAACTGATTTTAAAAATACTTTCACCTATAAAAATTACCATGGACTGTTTCATTTTTTTTAAAAAAATTAGGTATCCCTACGAGAATTACAACTAGAAGTATCAAAAAATTGCCTATGAAAGTCATTACTTGGCGTGCTCTGAAAATAATGTACTACGTGTTTAAGTAGGCATTACCCACAAAAAAGTTTTCGAGGCATGTCTAACTATTATAGTTAAATCACAATAACCGGCTTTTGTTGAAATTAGTCAATCAAAACTTAATCCTTATATCCAACTAAATAGCTTCATAATCAAGGTTGATTATGTAAATTCAATTCTTTTTTAAAATATTCGAATTCATTTAGAAGTTACGACGGGTATAAAAATGAATGAAAGATCATAATTTTTATATGATTAATAGCGTTCCGCCCCCGGCTTCGCCTGGGATGCAATCCCTTATCCCTCTTTCCATTATTGAAAACCAAATCAAAATCGGTCTACCCGTTCACGCGCGATTCCGTGACCAAGGGAAATGGGGATTAATTTTTATATATAGAGAAGATTTATGATCATTTTTATTTTTAGGTGGCTACCATCGCCTATAACACATGGAAAGCCAGAGTGCTGGTGCTGTGCGCTGCCGAATGCGGTAAGTTTAAAAAAATGAGCTCTGCGGCATGCGGGATTCCCAACTCCTCAACAACTTATAGCAGCTATATCTGCTATAAGTTGTTGAGGAGTTGGGAATGTGTTTGGACTCAATAGAATGTCGGGGGTTAATTTATAATTTTTAATTAGTTATAGCTTGTGGCCCACAATTTTTCAATTTTCAGGCATTAAGTGGGTAATATCTAAATTAAGTGGGCTTATGTGAGGGGCTGGTAGACAGGTTACCCAGCGCAGTGTGTCCTATATACCACTGTTGAAACTTGCGCGATTAAATACTATCCCTAGAAAATTTATGCCTAAAAAAGCAGTTTAGCATAGTTAACCGTAAAATGCTTTTAAAGTCAAGAATTGATTTACGTACACCATTTCAAATTTTATATTTATTTGCATTAGATGGCTGGAATGCGGTTACAGGTGACTTTTAAAACCGCAGTTATCTAGTTCAATTTCTAACACTAATGTTACTCGTACCTACATTTGCATTGTAATAAAAAAAATACATTTTAAAAAGTTAAAATAAAAGTTTAAAACATATATTATAATGTATTATTATTATTTTACTACTAACTCGTCTCCCCCTCCAAAAGTCAAAATGATGGGGAGACGGTGTTACCCCCGACAGAAGCACAATCGGTTGAGGTTCAGGGCGACAAGGACATAAACCGACGCACAATACTAGCCGTATAGAGCAGCATCTTTTCTGCATCTGGCCCGGGAGAGACCCGCCACGGAATCCAAAACCGCCTCAGTTTATCCCTGTCCTGCTAAGGCTGGCCGGGATCAAACCATTTACGGACAGAACAACTGGGATGATTTCAGCGAAGGCCACCGTCCACATGTCGACGATCTCGTGGGCCAAGTCGAGGTACTTCTTCCTCTTCTCGGTTTCAGCCATCGTCACGCGGGATAGTAACATTCACCAAAAACACCCTATTCACTAGAATAGTCCTGTCCGTGATGATGGGCCGGTCCTAGTAGAGCTTGGCACGGCATTATTATTTAGATTAGCGAACTCACCACTTGTAAAGCGAAAATCGAGACGTAGATTTAATGTGATGCGTAGATAGTAACAATAAAATAAAAGTTGGCCAATTTATATACATTCTTGTAACTAATTTTAAAACATTTAAAAAAAGAACGTTACATTGTAACAGCATACAATTTAGCATTCCACTTTTAAAATAGACGCTTCGCAACAAACGTCAAAGATGTTTCAATTAAATTCAATTAACAACTAACTACTCTGTTGTTTGAAGTGTTGAGACGTCGTTGTGTCACGTTTAAAAATATGGTATTACAGTTAAAAAATTAAATCTAGGTTTTTTACATAAAAAATAACTACGTAATATATTAAAAATATAAATCGCTAATTGTAGTACAGTCTAAAAATATAAAATTGTAATTTTATTACCTTATTGAGAATATCCATGGCTTTATATCGAAATCGTTGCCTCGAAGAAAAAAAAAACAATCACTGACAGCGCACGCAAATTTAAATTTCGAAGCACTTCGCTAGAATTCTACGATTTTTCTGTAACTATTTTACGTACGGTGTTTACACCCACATTAATGGCGGCTAACTATACGAGAGAGACGATTGCGACGACATGAAGATAACATTATCATTGTCGAGTTGAATACTCCAGACTACTACGATATTTTAATATCTGTCTATTGATACGGGCGAAGCTCTCCGCACTGTACAGCCTTTAGGGTCAGCTCATACCGGAAAGCGGCGCTGCGACAACACTCGCGAATCATTGGACTGTGTACCTTTTGGTGTAGTAAATAAGTTCTATATTCTATTTCCATCTTAAAAAGCTTTCCGATATGAGCTGACCCTTAATGACGTATGTACTTTATTATTTCTCACAAATGGACTTCTCTGATAACTAGCATAAGTTAGATATAAATATACAATTTTTATGATTTACTGGCTGACCCGTCAGTCGTTGCCCTGTCAATCTCTTGTAATATTATAAATGGGAAAGTAACTCTGTCTGTCTGTTAACTTTTCACGCCTTAACTACTAAAGCGATCACCATGAAATTTTGCATACACATTGTCACGGATGTAGGAAAGGACATAGGGTAACTTTCATCCAGAAAAAAAGGACTGTTCCCGAGGGATCATCTAACGCCTAGCAAAGTTATAGCTGCAATAAAGATGTTAGGCGTTACACATATTCTCTATTGAAACCAAAAAGATTAAATATATTATTTAATACATATAGAGCGGGCAATGGGAAATTTTTCCTACAAAAATATTCATCCTGATCGCGTAATCAGTATTCCATGGGGTAACTAAGTAGCCTTGTAAAGTTGGCGACGGACTGAGCGATTTTGTACCACGTCGTTCTAAATGTCACATTATGGATTCTTGCGTCTTGCCCGATCTAAATCTTTGGTTGAAACAATTGCAACAGTTTTTTTTTTTAAATAATAAATTTTTATCTTAGCAATACCACAGCAAAAAATAAACTAATATACTGTCAAAGTTCATGCAACTTTATATAATACAGCTATTTATTTGTGCAAAATAATCTGCATGCTTTTCACCACATTTAATTTCTTCTCTGTCAATGACAGCAAACATTTTGTTCTCGATTTTCTGTATGGAACTTAACCTGTTTAGAAGCTCTTAAGTTCAAATCTGAGGCAGAATACAGAGATATTTTTTTTAATTGAATCGGTCATTTCAAAAACCTCATAGTCACTTAATTAGAATTTTTCAGAAATCAGTAAAAACTGTTTCATACACAAACAAATGAGTTTTAAAGGACTTTTTTATGTTCAATTTAGTATTTGAGTGGTAAAAAATTAAAATAGCGAATAACCTTTACAGCTTATTAATAGAAATAATGAAGAAAAAAAACCTGAAAAACAGTTCTTGACTTATGTTGTTTTAGCGAGAAATAGGGTTAGTGGTATATAATTTAACCAAAATCATATTTTTTATTGCTTATAATTGAGAATTACACTTAAAAATAATCTTATTATCATTTTACATGTATTAATTTGTCATGTTTCAATATCTTTATGGGTACATATAATCATATTCTCCATCATTCTCATCTGAATTATCTTCAACATTTGCAGTTGGCCATCTAAAAATGTTGTTATTAAATGGCACATGCTCTTCCAGAATGCTATCTTGATACGCATCTCTCTTTAAGAAACCATTTTCAGCAAAAAAAGCATGTTGGAAAAAAATGTGACTTAAGAGATTTTTGAAATGACCGATTCAATTGTTTGTAATTATTATTTTTGTTCATATATTATTTGTATTAGAGGAATAAAAGTTGCTTTCTTTCTTTCTTTCTAAATGTTATACAGTCGAAGCCACTGCCAAATGCTACTTAGTACATATTTTTTTACTTCTGTTACAATTCTATGCAGATAAAATGATAAGTTGAAAAGAACTGGACAATTATTACTCAAAGATGATTTTTTAATAAACTAATTCCTTTTGATGTTTGTTTACATTAATAGAAAAGAATTAAAGTAGGTATGTAGATTTGTCAATATTAGTATTTTAGCTTACCGCTGGTTTTAGCTGATTGTCGTTCGCCTGTAATTTATAGTCTAAATTTAGATTTTACAGATTAGTAGCGTCAAAAAAATATAAAAAGAAAACAAAAACCTATACTGAAACCATTTCTTTAGGTTCCTCCGTTATAATTTCTTAATAATATCCATAAAAAATATGTATAAGTAAACTGAAAATAACTTATTTTTTGTAACATATTTTTGTAAATTTTAGTACTTCGAAAAATATTTTTGTAAATTACCTATCTATAGGTGTAATTTAAAAGAATACTTATATTTACATATAATAAAACATTAAATATTTTTTCAATAAAACAATTTGAACACGTTGTACTTATGTTACAGAGGTAAAAAAAATAGTTTTTAGAAGTTTTGTCTGTCTGTGCACGCTAATCTCAGAAACGGTTTAGCCAATCTTAATGCGGTTTTCACTGATGTATTGTAGCAAGCTTCCTGTAACATTTCATGTTTGTTTCATTCCAATCGCTTTATAAAAAAGTTACGCGCTATACAGTATACCACGCGTATGAAGTTGCGGGCTCGGTTAGTGCAAAATAAGTATACCTACTTTTATATTAGGTACTAGGTAATTTACAAAAATATGTTTGGAGGCATATAGTTAAATCTCTTACAAATTAATTTACTTAGGTAAAATCTTAATTATTTATAAATAGGCACACACAGGTAAGTATATATTGATGAACTTTTTTATGTCTGCCCATGTTTTTTAAATACCTACCTACTAAAATTACATTAAAAAAATTAATCTTGACAATATTTGCTTTAAAGAAACCAATAAAATTTATTATGTAAGTAATTAATTGTTTTAATCGAATTGTCTCAAACTAAATAGGTATTTTTGTTATAGGCGTGACCCCTAAGCTCAGCAAGGTCACACTAATAAATACGCGCGAGTACGAAGCAGCGGTTATCATTATCAGTGCTAGCTTACTAGTTACGATAACATTAGTCTTGGTTCACACATTAAATAGATAATACACAACAACTAACCTTCTTGTCGGTGTCGGTGCTATCGCCCATTATTATTACTTTCAGTAATAAAACTTCAATAGAAGATAATATTTATTTTAGTTTACCGAGAGTTTCACAAAAATCGGATCGGAATCACAGTCACAGACTAAAATATATATACAAAACGTAGTGATTATATACTCTTTGTATACGTTTAAAAGAATAACATAGAATAACATATGACGAATTGACACTTATGACATTGACATTAACTTTGTGCGTTTAAATAATATAATTATAGCTTTCATAATAACCTATTAATAACGTCGTTTAAGGCAGGTTATTCCAAATAAATTTGTATTTAATAGAAAATAAATTATGAATCACATATGGCACGAGTAATATAATTAAATTAATTAATTCTGAAACTAAGATTTTAATTAAATAAATAGATCACGAGACAGACCAACACTCAAAATAAATCTAAACGCAATTGTGGCGGTAAAATCAAAAGTAAATGTGTTTTGTAAAGAAACTTAGTTTTTATTGATTCCATTTTTTATTGATTCCAGTTTTTATTGATTCCAGGACCGTCAGCCTGTCTTAACATAAAATAAACATAATTTAAGGATTTAGAAATTTGATGTGTCTTCGCAATAATAATCGCTTATTATATATAGTTTTTCTTATCTTTTACTACTTTTTTTCTAATTTAATATTATGCGTATTGGTGATGACATAAATTATTTTCGATTTACAGACCCTCTACCCAACGAAATATACGCTACCAAACTTACCAAAATATGGTTTTATTTAAATAAAAATAACTCAATATAATTACATCATACCGCCTTCCCCTTTCTTTTATCCCTGTTTACCATTCTCACCTTGTCGAAATCCCTCTAATTCGGACCAAGCGATTTAAAACATCTTTTAATGCGTACTGCTAAGGATTGTAACTCCCTTTTACGTTGGGAAATCCATCATGGATACCCGGCAGTGATGGGGACGCTGCAGGTTATGCCGGACTCATACCAGCTAAAACCCAATCTAGCGTGGCCGTAGATGGGCTGGGTCGCGGGAACGTTGTTACGCAACTTCGGCGACCCGCCACGAGGATTGGAACTCTCTGCCAGCGCTGTGTTTTCGAGCTCATACAACCCAAATCTTTTCAAGGTTCGAGTGAATTGGCTGGGTGAGCTCGCTCCATCTTCGGCTTCATCTTTCCTACACGGATAGATGCATGCCAAAGCAAACCCATCATTAATAAATAAAAATAGTCCGCAGCGCACTTGCAGTACCTACAACTTTTCTTGTATTAAAAGGTCACGAGTGAACAGTCACCCTTTTCAATAATTATGCAATGAATATTAAAAAAATAAAAGAATTAACAAATTAAAACTTATGTCTTATTTGCTGTATGTCCTACATTGAAGATTTATAGTTAATGAAACAACATAGGGCGTAGATATACAATTTTATTACATCTCTTTAATAAGTTAAGAAAAACATGTAAACATCTTAATCTATACAGTGCACATAAATAACAACATCAATGATAACATATTGTACAGTAAAAACATCGCTTAAAACAATTATCTCATAAGGAAATACCTATACAATAACATAATTTTAAATAAGTTTTAATATCTGTAATAAAAATATCTTTTTATTCAGAACATTTGAAAATATTAAGCATATTTTTATTTGTATTTAAGATACATATTATGCATTAAAGAAAAGATGGACCAATTTTAACAATTACAAAATTCGTTGCAATATTACACTTTTACAAATAAATCGGTAAAACTGTAGATGGTGAACTGGTTTTCTATTTAAAATTGATACCCAAAAATAGGCTTAATATTCTACAACCCTAGTAGTAAGTAAGCTCATTAAAATATAGGTGCTTCTTTGTAAAAAAGAAGTTTAGCACCAAGATAGTCTGTGAAACCTTTTTTTTTTTGTAGATGATTCAAAACTAAAGAACTAAAAGAATTTAATTAACAATATTAAAAGATACTTACATCCAATCTTAATTAAGATAATTTAAGACAAAAAAAATTAAAATAAAAAATGTGGCAAATATTTATAAAATACATGTTTAAAATTAGAAAAAAATCCTAATTATGATAAAATGTATTATCATATTAAATCAATATTTACAAAGGGCAGCCATAAGAGTTTTTTTTTTAATTTGTGGTGAACTATAAGAGTGAAACAATTTTAACTTGATATTTAAAAGTAATTAAAACAATCTCGAAATGTGGTCGTTACTTAAGGAACAAAGTACTAGTGGTTATTACATAAATAATACTTTTTTTTAATTTGTTGTTATTGTTAGATTTATTTCAATTAAATAAAATTAAATTAATTGTTTTTAGAGTAATAAATATTTCCTAAAATATACATCCAAAGCTTATCAAACTACCAAGTATAAGAGTCCTTGTACTTTTGAGTTCAAAGTGATATCTCATGGACAGTGAAGTGTCAATATCTTCTAACAAATAAAATTTTATATAAAACTAGCGGCCCGCCCCCGGCTTCGCCCGTGGTGCAATTTTTATATATATGAACATTCCCCGTTTATCCCTCTTTCCATTAGTGAAAACCGAATTAAAATCGGTCTACCTGTTCACGCGTGATGCCGTGACGCCGTGACCGAGGGAAATAGGGATTCACTTTTATATATTAAGATAAAAAAATGAACAAATCGTCGCTAGTGGTTGAGTGATCTATTCCACACTAAATTGGTTCCAAGATAATGACAATTGAAATAAATAAACACCAACAAAAAATGATTTTTATTTTATCTTCTCTATTTGCATCCAGATTCTCACAATTTTTTGTGAGAAGGTAATAATTAAGAATTTCCAACAGACCTGGGCCATCATCCCGGAAACCCACAACTCATATGGATACCGGCCGAGAAAACCTACATTCTACTATTAAATTATTATTATTATTAATTTAGTCAAAAGTGTGGGTTAGCTCTTTTCACCACTAAGGCGACGAAATACATCTATATATATAAAAATGAATCCCCATTTCCCTTGGTCACGGCATCACGCGTGTACGGATGGGTAGACCGATTTTAATTCAGTTTTCACTAATGGAAAGAGGGATAAACAGGGAATGTTTATATATATAAAAATTGCACCCCGGGCGAAGCCGGGGGCGGGTCGCTAGTTTATTTATAAATAGAAAGAAATCACATCTGTGGTTTGATCAAAATACGCGAAAATCGATCTTACAGACATTGGAATAAGTAAATTTTTCAAAAATTGTGAATAGGCGGTATTGGTACTACTTAACTGTCGTTATATCTCTACTAATATTTTAAATGTAAAATTTTGTAAACATAATTTTTACTTAAATTTTGAATGTAACTTGGCAATCCCGAACAGACCATGTGTATTGGATTATTAAAAAAAAAAATAGTGTACTTTTAATCTGGTTTTCTTTTCCACTTTATCTCCATACATAGGGATAAAAACTCCAGATTAAAATTGATTTAAGAAGGAAACTTTATCCACATTTTGTATACATTTATGGATATTAGCGTTTTAATACATACATCAATTTATACTTTAAAAGCACAAAAAAGTTATATGATATATGATTTGATTAACATAGTTGAATTTCATATTACATTTTAAACCACTAATTTAATCACTTTACATCAATTACTGGACACATCCATAAAGCTTTCTTTTCATTAAAATTGGTGGCAATATGTTACTTTTACAATAAATTTTGGCCAAATTACGAATTTATTTGGTTTACAGTAGGTATATCCACCCTGATTACATGGAAAAATGGTAAACACATTGTAGCATAGATTAATGATTGGTTGGCCCTCCCACCAGATACCGCGCATTGACTATATTTCTCCTCATACTTGTATGATTAAAAAAGGTTGAAGCGTGACAACTTTTACCCAAATTATGTGGAAATTAATATCAAGAAATGAAATTGTTTATTTTTTACACCAACATAGTATTAATTGCCGCATAATATTTGTGCAGGGGCGGTATCCGGCTGGAGCGCCAGCGGAGACCCAACCATTAATCTATGGATTGTAGGTAGACCATTCATTTAAAAACTATTGTATGTTTTATACATGTATAATATTTTTTTTATTAAAAACCATGCAACATCAAGGGTAAAAAAAGGTTTGTAAAAGACATTTGTAAATAACCACTAATACTCTATGTTATACAATATAACATTAGGTATGTTATAGAGCATACAATTAATACTCTTTCCTTTTTAAATATATGTATGTCTCATAGCAAGAATAAATAAACAGTATTATCATATGAACACCGATTTACATAGATATTTGTAAAAAACAGACAACAAGCAATTACGGAAATAAAGCAGGAGTGCTTGTTAATTCATGTATTTAAACTTCTCTTCCTTTGTGTGGTTACTGGAACCTTGGTCCCTATCTCAATCGGCTGTCCACTGTAAAATTAAAATAATGGTATTAATAATTTTTCTATATTAAGGACGAAAGACAGACTATTGGTCCACTTGATGATACGGTACATTCACACAGCGTCCCCCGTTTTACAGATCTGTTTTATCTTATGCAGTTTTATTCGGCTTTGGCACATGTAGTTCTATGAGAGTTCCCACACACAATATTGAAATAATGATCCATTTTATCGAATTGAAGCCATCCATCCTTGTAGAAAGTTGGTGGTACACTGATTCCAGTACTGTAAATGCAGTGTGAACATTACCTTCAATAGGGACGGATCAGTTAAAAACCATCCTGTAAATAAGGACTTTCTGTGTAAACAAATCCGTAGGTGGCTGCCGTCGCCCATAACTCAAGCAATGCAACAGATTCTGCAAAATGTGCTGCCTGTTAGATGATTAAGGATACGTGATTAGGAAAGGATAGGGAAATATGCTCTGACATCCTTCACTCACTTACCGAAACACAACAGAACACATGCTGTCATTTCACAATGTCCTTCAGTAAGGCGGTGGTTATTCCACCAGACGGCCTGTCTAAATGACTGCGGAACACCAAACACGGTGTGCCTTGCCACTACTTTCCAGATCAATTTCAAAAAGTTCAGTGTCAAAGTTATCGGGTAATGAATCCGGGACCCCTGAGGCAGAACATTAAGGCAAGCACCCTAACCTCACCCAATAGGATCATCATTTTTTTTCTCTCTTCTTATTTAACTGCAATTGGTTAGGGTGCTTGCCTTAACGCTCTGTTCTAGGGTTCCCAGATTCAATTCCCGGCAGGGTCAACTTTGAAAAACCAACTTTTCAAATTTGGCTCTGGTCTGGATTTGGAAAGTAGTGGCAGGTTACACTGCATTTTCGCAGTCATTTGGGCAGCCTGTCCTGACAGGGTGCCCGTAACCACCCCCTTACAGAAGACCACCGTGAAATAACAGCATGTGTGCTGTTGTGTATCAGAGTGAGTAAGGGATGCCAGAGCCCATTTCCCTATCCACTCCTTATCCCTTATCCTTAATCCTACTGTAGTCGGCAGCGCACTTGCAGCAGCTTTGACGTTGCTTGTGTTGCAGGCGACGGTAACCACCTACCACCGAGTGGACTGTCAGCCTGTCTGCCGACCTTAACATGAAGAAAAAAAAAGCCATAATCATTTGTGTGCCAAGTAGATAAGAGAGGTGATATTACATTAAATGCCACCATTACAGTTTTACTTTTTATATGTTTTGGTCAAAGTTTAATATATGCCAACCCTTGAGGCGAATTATGTTTCCGAATGCTTGTATTAGTTCATTTGCCAATTTACTTGAGTAGATCTCGAGTTTCTTCTTGTTTTTTCTGCACTTAGACTTCCTCTCTAACAGTAGGCATCTCCAGAAATTGGATATCTTTTTTATAAAACAAGTTTTATAAATTACTATGTTCTATGTCCTTATCACTTTCTCTGACATATGTACACCAGTAATGTAATAAAACTTACACAGAGATATTACACAAGACAAAAATATTTCTTAGTTACCCTCAATGCAGCACCACCGTCCTTCTGCAACTCTTGCTCCCTTTTCTCCATTTCTTCAGCCCGTTGTTGCATTCTTTTTACTTTTTCTGGATCCTTAACACCTCGGGAAGCCTCCTCATTGCGCCTGCGCTCTGCGGCGTCAACTTGCTGACGACGTCTCGTCTCCTAACAAAAGCAACAATATGGAATGAACAAAAATACAATGCAAAATTTAGAAAGATGGCCTTTCATTCTCGAGACAATGTAAGAAACTTACAGCGTCCGGCGTCAATACGTCCGTCGCTGATGGTTTACAGCAAGATGTAATTATGCCCATTTTAAGGAATTAACCACTGTACGGCACTAGTAAATTCTAATGTCAATACGATTTCATAATCATTTCATTATCAATTTATTTAGTAATCATACAAAAAAACAATACATTTCAAAAATCACAATCAATTATATATCAATTAATTTTGACACTGACATTTTCATTTTCATCAAATATCCAATTCCGATAATAGAATGTCAAATTGATTTTGATATATATCTATATTGCGTACATACCACAGACTAATTTATTGGTACGGTAAGCCGTTACTAGTTACTTCTTAAAAGCAGAGAACTATTTTTCCCGCAGCAATACTGTTTTTGTCCCTAAATTACTATTATAAATAAAGAGTAAAGACGACATGTAGGTAAATTAAATAGACAGATTCACAATTTCACAAGCTAGAGTAGATACATCATACAAGAGCTGTAGCCGATTATAATTGCACTGAACTGACCATTCGTTTCCATATAGTATTCACATTAGCCATGGTTTAATTAGCAATTGCGATATTATTGCGTTAGAAAGTTTAAATTTGTACTTTTCTAATACGTAATGATATTATAGCAGTTGTAATGAAATGAATCAATATTTGCGCAAGTGTTACCATCGTTCAAAATAATTGTCGCCTCAGAAATAAAAAATAAATTAAAAGAAAACTGTTCTCATATTTATTAAGGTGTCCAGTGAAAATTATTTCATTGGAATAATGTAATAACAATATGCACACACGTTGGAACCAAAATCAGATTTTTGGTATTACATACATCCCTAATGTAGCAGAATGAATGAATTGGGATTTGGATATGGTATTTGATTGAAAATACATTTTTTTGTGTTGTCGCAACACTAGTCAAGGTAGATTTTTATAAGGACTGTCGAAATACTAAAAATTGAAGAAAATTTACGCTAAAATGCTATCGCGCGTAGCTTTGCGTTCAGGTATGTTAATTTTTATAAAGTTTCATAAATCTCATTTCTATAACGCAATGTATAATGTAACTTTTATAAAATAACCTTATCGAAATGGGTTTATGTAATCACTTATTTGACAAGTACTTACTATTAAAAGTTAATATTTTTTTAACTAAGTTTATTATTTATAAATCCTTTATTAAATGTTTTGGAAAACTTATTTATTTACTTATTTTATTAACATACTTATTTTCTTTTTTATATTCCTAATAATTATAAGACGAAAACAATTTAACTGACCGTAATATCAGCTGTTTTTAAAAATATATGTTATTTAAACATTATTCGTATTAGTTTAGGTATTAATACTTAGTTGTTTATGATATTTTTATTTGTTACTGATATTTTTCTGTGTATCTTTAGTCAAATGTGTGTTGCAGGCAAACATTATATGTTGGTATTTTGCTAAGTTTTTTAAAGGCTCGTTAAAGTACCTAACAATATTATTAAAATCTAAGTATCATGCGATCAGTTCCATCAGCAGATTTGTGGAAGGTATTTCAGTGTGAAAAAGTCAGTTCCCCACTAGGAACCACTCTTAATGGATCCTCAATCTACTATAGAGTCCAGTTCTAAAATTTTACATCTATGAGATGTTTTAATGTGTCTGGCACAGTGAACTGCACAGCAAGTTGGCTGGGATGCCTCCGAAGACGACATTTATAATCTTATTCCCACTTTCACAGAACATAATATTTAGATGATAATGGACCTCTGAGTTTCGAATAAACCAGGGAGCATTGCTTATGCTTTTCAAAATAGAATCTTCAGACCTCTGAATAATTGTGAACTTGAGTCACATGCAGCGCCCCAAAGTTACAAACTATAAGTCCCGATTGGTTTCGGAACAGATATATCAAGAGCTTGTTTTCTATGCACTATATGCTGTTTCTTCCAAGTAGCCAATAAAATCCTCAGGATCTGATGTTTAATTCGTCTTTTGATCTGGATGGGATTTCTCAATTACTTAACGAAACTCACTGCTTTGAAACAAGCTACTCCAAGTCTTATCCTCTGTATAGTATGTTGTGTTTTAGTACACAACATAGGGTATAGATAAAAGGTAGAGTTTCCTCACGCTTCACTATCTTGGCAACTTATATGTCTCAATCAACAGTTTTGCTCTCGCCTGTGGCTCACTTAGTAATGTGTTCCACCTTATAATAACCATGAGCATGAGAGAGAGACATAGTTAAATCTAAACACAATCACTACATCCTATATGCAAAGCCTGCAGAATTAGCACACCGAAGTGAAAATAGTCAAGTTTATTGGATATAGTAGTTGAATTGCAGATGATTACAATTATGTTGTCAATCAGGGCCAACACATTTTACTTTTTTAGCATTTGGTGTTATTTTTTAGTTATATATGTATTTAGATTTTATAGAACATGTAAAACCATTTTAACAGCTGCGATCCGACAGTCTAACTGCACATCTTTAGTGGCACGTGGTTCCGCCACTGACACGGGTGTTCGTGATGAGAAGAATTTCCCTCGTCCAGTGAGAGGAGAGCCAGGCAAAGTCAGACTTGGATTTATTCCTGAAGAATGGTACGATTTTATTATATTAAATGCTATATAGGAGTAAGTTATAGATAAATATTTGTAACTTATTTCTTGTAAATCTTTACTATGCTAATTTTTATTTAATATTAACTGAGCCCGCAACTTTGTATGCATAGTATATGGTATAGCTCATAACTTTCTTTGTAAACTGAGTGGAATGAAACAAACATTAAATGTTACGGGAAACTTACTACATCAGTGAAAACCGCATTCAAATCGGTTAAGTCGTTTCTGAGATTAGCATGCAAAAAGGCACAGACAAACAGACAAAATTCTAAAAACTATTTTTTGACCTCGGTAACTTAAGTACATTGTGTACAAATTGTTTTTTTTTTTTTTATTTAATGTACAGACACTGCTCGTCTCCACTGCCAATGTCTGAAGAGTAAGGTCTACAATCAGTGTGTCCTGTCAGTAATGACGTATGGTGCAGAATCATGGCCTCTCATGGCAGAGGACTCTTCCACAATTTCAAAGTTGCTCAACAAACTATAAAGCCATATTCAGTTCCTTTGATGGATAGGTTCAGAATTCGCTGAAGAACCAGAAATGGCCACACCACAGCTAGTCTATACAAATAATGTACGGCTTACATCCAATAATTAACTGGATTCGGTTGCAATGCAATTTTTGTGACAATCTTAAGTCCAGGTATTATATATAAATTGCGTTTTTATGATTTCAGGTTCCAATTCTTCCACTCCAAGACAGGTGTGACCGGACCATACACTTTCGGTGTCGGTCTCGCAACTTACCTGTGCAGCAAGGAGATATATGTGATGGAGCATGAATATTACTCCGGTCTAACAATTCTGGTGATGGTGTATGTTGCTGCCAAGAAATTCGGCCCTTCAATCGCTAAATGGCTCGACAAAGAAGTTGATGTAAGCCCTTTTTACATTGTGTCTGAACATGTTATGATGGTTCATAAAATGTTTCTAAAGAGTACCCAAACCGTCATAACATAATGTAACAGTGCACTTTCTGTGACAAAGAACTAAAGGATTACTAAAACACAATGTAGATTAGACTATCACATGTTTTCTGTAAAATATAAATATGAGTAATATAACGCCTGACATCTTTATCACTGTGACAGTGGCGTCGAATTTTTTATATTATCAGATGATCCCTCGGGAAACGTAACATTTTCCAGGATAAGAAAAGTATCTGTGTGCTGTGTGAAACTTTTGTATGGCACCACACTTATACAATAAGTGTGTATATGTGTTCGTCACCTTAAAGTCGACATTTGCTTCACAAGGGCAATTATCAAAACAAAACAAAATATCGAATTGACATTAGCAATAGGTTGACTGACCCGCGTTGTGGAAGTCACCCGACATGGCCGACATTGACATGACATTGGCAGATAATGGCCATTTTCAAGATGAGCCGAATTGCCATTTTTATGAAGAAGAAGTAGTAGTAGGTTGACTGACAAGTCAACTGATATGTTGGCAGATATTTCGCTAAATATTATAGCCAGCTTCATGATCTGAGCTCTTTTATGGATACTTAAATTCCTCGCATTTTAATTACTTAATATTTATCGCAAGAAATAATTATATGATACTGACACACAATGACAATTAAATAGAACATATTTGACATAAACTTCGTAATGACAGACCTTAAAAAAGGTTTGATGTTGATATGAAACTATTTATTGGTCAGAGGTGTAAACCATAATTATTGATCCTTGTTGTCATATCTAGTAAGTTTACTTTCATTATGCAGTTCTGCTTAGTGCTTTAGTTTCAAAAGGTACTAAGAGTCTACCACTTAATAATCACATCACATAACACAAGCCTATGATACCATATAATTTGTGTGTTTAAGAAAAAAATTACATTATGACATTTCTAGGACATCGAAGCCGACTGGAACCAGGGTCGCAAAGACACCATAGCCAACCTAGAAAAATCGATAGAGGAAGAGAAGAAGTCTCAGTGGCGTGCCCAGGGTCAGGAGCTCCTCATCGAGGCCAAGAAGGAGAATGTGCTTTTGCAGCTTGAAGCTGCTTACAGAGAGCGGCTTATGCAAACTTACAATGAGGTGTGTAGCTATACTTTCTGGAAGACTACACTTTATCATCTTGATTGTTTGTTTCTATATTGTGGAGCGATAATGATACAGGGACAGACTCCGCGATACCGTGCTTATACATTACTTAATATATTGTAGAAGACATGAAAATTAGCAAAATCAGACTCAGTATTTGATAATGGAAATAAAAACCCTTACAAGTGTTCCAATGTATTTACATAAAATCGAAGATGATATTACTTTTAACTGATTAATATTAACATTATTAATTTATATAATGTAATCACTACCTACATCAATTCTCTATTTGTTAAAAAAAAAAATTTGGCACTCAGGTAGAAAGGCCCCTTGACAAAATTTGATACAGGGCCCTTAGGGCGAGCTATGCCATTGGTTTCCAGAGCTTATTAATTAATTGTTGCCACTTTACAGGTAAAACGTCGCTTGGACTACCAGCTGGAGAAGTCCAACGTGGAGCGTAGACTGGCCCAGAGGCACATGGTGGACTGGATTGTGGGCAATGTGAGGAAGGCCATAACCCCGGACCAGGAGAAACAGACTTTGGACCGTTGCATCGCTGATCTTGCTGCCCTCGCTGCCAGGAAGTGAACACCATGTAGTTATTTATTCTGTGTACCATAAAGTAATGTTAAATGTAATAAACTAAATTGAGAATGAATTACTTTATTATTTATTTTTATGGGGACACTGACGAAATATCTTTGTGAGCTGTGAGCCTCTTGAAACGCCCGCGTAATATATTATTTTCTCCAACTGCATTCATGAGTTGCAAACGCTCATTCGTATTGTTACATGCCCTGCTTAACAATTATGGGTGACTTCTGTTCTTTTCTGGATCAACATTTCTGGTCCTTTTTCGCCGCATATATCATCTGACTCTTCGAGCCAGATACATAACATTTTTGGCTCCTCGACTGCTCCTTGGCTGGCTCAACACAGCAATGGGGTAGCTTGCTCTACGTGGACCCTGTGTCAAATTTTAGAGGGACCCTTCTACCTGACTCATGTTTTTAGACGCAATGCATTTAGACTATCAACTCATAAATGAAACTAGTAACTATCAAAGGGAATCCGCTCGCAAGCCAAAACTTGATGGAGCCACCTTAACGCATCAAACTACAGTGAAACGTCTTGGAATGCAATTGGACAGATGGTTGATTTGGAGGGATCATATAAAGGTAAAAATATATATATCAAGCTAATAGGAGACTGAAGAATATGTACAGTCCTCACTAAGGTGAAGAATAAGCTTCTCATCTACAAAAGATCTGTCATTAAACCTGTGTGGAACTTTAGGGATTGGCTAGCCACTCGGTAATTGAGATCTTGCAGTGCTTTCAAAATAACATCTTAAAGATCATCTGCAGTGCATCATGATTTGTAAGGAATTAAGAGGTACATGAAAAAAAAAAAATACAGGCAGTCCTCTCTAAGCCTGAAGAATAAGCTTCTGTCATTAAACCTGTGTGTGGAACTTTAGGGATTGGCTAGCCACTTTGAATATTGAGATCTTGCAGTGCTTTCAAAATAACATCTTAAGGTCATCTGCAGTGCATCATGATTTGTAAGGAATTAAGAGGTACATGAATACCTCTCGATTTCAACTGGATGTATGTATAAATGCTAACAGAGGGAGGGTGTATCGCTCGTTAGGAGAGACTACAGCCCATCGCGAGGTCCCCCAAGATGTAGGTACCTCCACATTCGGGTACCTACATCTTCCGACAGGGAGCGTAGCCTTCCCCAATGGATATAGCTGATGGGTATCTATGAGGACTTCCCAACTAAAAGGTGTACCGCTCGCCGACAAAGCTCTATACTTATACATTTATTTATACTTTGACCATTGCCATAACAGAAATATAACGTGATCGACTTATTTTGACATATATATATATATATACAGGGTGGTAATTTGAGATGGGTCAGTAAGGGCAGCTACCTAAACCTTTGTAGCTAGAACAAAACACTCTTAGGAGACTATCCATAATTTTAATAGTTATTCCCATCGGCATTCAAAGATTTTGAAAAAATGGTACAGTCAGCGGGAAAAAGGTCAATTTTCACGTTTTGTTTTTATAGCGCCAATCGATTCTGTTACTTATAAGGATCAATTGACCCTACGGGACCACCTGAGCTTAGAGTACTAGAAACGTCAAAAATCTCAAAAAACTACTGCCATACATTTCTTACGGAATGAGATTGAAAAATAAGTTCAAATATTGTTTTTAATTAAAAAAGGCGGCAATCACTACAATTGCCAATCTTTAAAAACAAGTAAAGATCGTAAGTAATAAATCTACGATAGTAGTTGCTCTATTTGTTTGCCGTTTGGACGGTTTCTGCAATGAGCGTGTAACCGCTGATATTTTGTTTGCGTTAACTCCATACACCGTTGTAGTGACAATTCTTGAACTGTAATGTACCTAATTTTTCTTGTAAATTCCATTTTTGAGATATCCCAAAAAATATATCAAGAGGTCTCAACGACCACAACGACAGCATTTGTATTTGTACTTTTTCCATATCTTTAAAACTTGGTTATGGGAAATGCCTACTTCGGCAGCGACTTCAAAGCTTCTAACGACCGAGTGTTAAAATTGCAACCGCTATTTTTTATCAAGATCATTGTTGTCGTAAGGATTTCTCTTAAAGGAGCTACACTCTACAAGAATATTTAGGAGATTTTTTATAACTTTTGATATAGGGTATAGGGTATTTAATCTTATATCATTCCATGGCAGTTGATATTATTTATAAAATAAGCTTCTAATAAATCTATGCGATCTAAATGAATCAATATTTTCACAATTTAGCTGAAATGCAAGAATAATAATAAATAACATTTGTTTCTAAAACAATGTTTTCCTTCCAAATTCAAATT
The DNA here is from genome assembly GCA_910589475.2 of Bembecia ichneumoniformis. Classification (NCBI taxonomy): domain Eukaryota; kingdom Metazoa; phylum Arthropoda; class Insecta; order Lepidoptera; family Sesiidae; genus Bembecia; species Bembecia ichneumoniformis. Next base: position 14,534,053 of record OU342539.1, on the reverse strand, counting down.
AATTTAAAATAAACATTGCCTAGCCAGTTTCCATTGTAGTGATTGCCGCCTTTTTTAATTAAAAACAATGTTTGAACTTATTTTTCAATCTCATTCTGTAAGAAATGTATGGAAGTAGTTTTTTGAGTTTTTTGACGTTTCTAGTACTCTAACCTCAGGTGGTCCCATAGGGTCAATTGATCCTTATAAGTAACAGAATCGATTGGCATTATAAAAACAAAACGTGAAAATTGACCTTTTTCTCGCTGACTGTACCATTTTTCCAAAATCTTTGAATGCCGATGGAAATAACTATTAAAATAATGGATAGTCTCCTAAGAGTGTTTTGTTCTAGCTACAATGGTTTAGGTAGCTGCCCTTACTGACCCATCTCAAATTACCACCCTGTATATATACATATATATTGTACAGAAAATTTATTTAATTTACTATATTCCATTTGCTCATATCAAAACTTTTTTTTAAGTTTTAAATGGCAGTTTCAATCATGTGATAGCAATTTTCTATCTTTAGAATTATGTTATATTCTTGATAATGTATCATTGTAACACAAATAGCAATTTATACATTTTCACATGTTTTGTAATTTTGTTATTATCAGTTAATTAATCTTTTTTAAAATGATACATACCAAATAGACTTTACGTGACATTTTAATAATCATATGCTACTTCAAATCGCAGCGTGGGACACCCTGCGGCCAGAACAGATGAGCTGAAAGGTATTTCAGGATATAAATTCAACAGTGTCTATATCCAACAGTGGAGACACAGGCTGATGATGATGGTGGCACATTAGCTAGTCAACCTAACTCAATTAAAACTGAGGAAAAAAGAAAAGAAACATCTATTAAAAAATCCATGTTATTACAGATTTTGTCACTAAAGTTATTTTAAACAAGCATTTAGTCAAAATATTAAAAAAATTATAGTATTCTTACGACTAACTATGGAACATTCTGGAAAAAGCGTTTGCGCCGGCCGAAAGTCTCAAACGTCCTATCAATGGTAGCCAAGCCCCTTCCCGACTAGGGTCAAAGGAAATTGGTCCTTATGTTTACAACATAGAGTTTACATTTCAACAGAAATAGCATTCCCGAACTTTCAATGGTTTGTTTACATTTTCTAGTAAATTCAAAATATATCGAGGTGTTTGGCGCCAAGTATAAATAAGAGGCGGCCGGTTAAGAGTGAGTTAACGAAAGCAACTCAGGGAGCTTTTGCGAAGTTATCTGCGACACATTAAGGGAATCATTGACGACTTTTGGCAAGTTTAACAGTTTCATCGGACAAGTTTGGTGATTTTGGCAGTCATCTTGGTTTGTGAAAATAAATTGTTCTTTTGGTTTTTAACCACCCCGCACGTAACAGTATTTTCAAGCCTTTCTCGGAGAAAGCAGGAGACTGTTAATACTTATGTTATGTTTTATGATGCAGATGGTGACAGCACTTGTGCTACACCACTAGTATCCAATGACATCCGGTTACCACCTGCATATTGCGTGTCTTCATTTTCTAAAGCCTCCATCAATCTCCTTTTATATATTTCACTATCAGGATTGTTCTCTTGGTTACGACATTTGTCCAATTTCTTCTCTATGCTCCTCTCCCTTATTGGACTTTCAACCATTTTAACCATTGATCTAATTTTTCTGACGGCTTCGATTAATACTGCCAGTTTGTCTTGCCCGGCATCTCGAAAGAGCATGTCCGTAACATAGCTGTCTAGATTTTCTTGCTCTTTACTAGCTGCATGTAAAACAGCAGCTAAGGCAATCTGTGACGGAGCATACAACAAGCAAGCATCCGTGAAAAACACCTTTTCAAGAAATTCATCAATACCAGTCCTCAATCTCTCGGGATTTGCTAATGTGCACCTTGTCTTTATGTCAATAAGGAACCCCTCGATCGGTCTAAAAGGATTGTGAATAGTCAAATGGTAGTTCAATTGTTGCATCAGTAACAGTTCGTTATTTAATATAATATCAGATGCTTTGTCTCTGTCGCCTTTAATGTTTAAAACAAACTGCACTATTGACACGTTAAACTCTTCTACTTTACACGCTAAGTATACACAAGTGGCCAATATTTCCTTCGGATGGTAGTCCATGGTGGAATTGTACAAATAAAAGCGTTTAAAATATTGGAAAGCTGTACCCACTACGCATCGTGGCATGGGTGGGCTGAACCGCTTGCAGAACTCCTTCAAATGCAATTCGTACTGCTTAAGTAGCAACCTTTCTTCATCTGGTGAAAGAAAAAATGTGTACCTCTGACCCTCTGGGATATGGCCTCCGTGCTTTGAAATGTATGCCAAGTTATGTTTTTCTCGCAGAAGTGCTAATTCGTTTTCGTCATTAAACGTCCAGTATTTTCTTTGAGAACTTGTTGAAAACATATTTACAAATGTCCAATTTTTTTCAGTCCAACAATATACTGCGTTCTTCCACGTACCGAGGCTACCAAGGAGTAAGAATTTAAGATTAAGAGAATAAAATAATCGCTCTCTTTTCAATAGAAGAAAACATAAACAGAAAAACCATTTAATAATTATTATAAATTATGAAACCATCCACAGGTTATATATGTGCACCATTTCGTTTCGTTCAATTCAAATTCAATGTTCAATTCAAATTCAAAAAACATATTATCATAGACGAATAAAAAAAGATTGTTAGTCCGTCCGGACACAGAACATGAAAATAAAATAGTCATAAATAACGACATAGAGTAACTTGACTAACTTGTTTCGTAAATTGTCAGTCCAGTTTGTAGCAATTTTGTCAAATTTGTATACAATTATTGCTCTCTGTAAAATCATAGCATCGTGTTCGTCACGTAACGACCACGAGTACCACGACGCTTTATGTGAAATAATAATTACAGTTATAATAGCAGCTGTGAAATACTCTCGCGAGCAAAAAAATCGACTCAGGCTGCACGCTCGCGGTAAAAAGTTTCTCGCACAAAAACTACAACTTCAGTATTATTATTTTTTTAAATCACATGTAGTTCTTGGCCTTAGCTTTAAGAAAATATCAAAAATGTCAACCTGACAGAGTAGGGTAAGTTAAAATAGGCTACAATCGAAAAACTAAGTTTTTTACCTGTTTGACCTACGTGATATTAGGTCATATAAAAGGGTGTATATCTGATAATTCCTTATCAGTTACTCATCTATAGTTAACAGAAACATATCTCTCTTATTTACAATAAAGAATATTACGTGAGAATGGACACAACCACCGAAGAAGCTGCTCAAGCGGTTGCGCTATTGCAACAAGGCCAGAGTCAACGTGAAGTCGCTCTTGTGCTGAATATGAGCCAGTCTGCTGTATCAAGAGTTTACAGAAGATATCAGGAGACTGGTAACTTTCAACGGCGTACAGGATCTGGCAGAAAGCGGTGCACATCAGAAAGAGATGACCGATTCATTGTCACTACTTAGCTGAGAAATCGGGCTTTAACTGGTGTTCAAGTCTAACAGGAGCTCAGAGAAATGCGACCAGTGGTTGCGAGTGAGTGGACTGTCAGAAGACGACTCAAGGCAGCCAACTTAACTCCAAAAAGGCCAGCTACCGGACCGAAATTGACACCAGCCCATCGAGTAGCCCGCCTACGTTTTGCAAAACAACACGTCGATTGGACTAACGAGCAATGGCGCTCTGTTATGTTCTCGGACGGGAACAGAGTATGCCTTTATGGCAGCGACAGAAGAGGACGAGTCTACAGAAGACTTGGAGAACGATTTGCGCAATGCTGCATCCAAGAAAATGTCACTTTTGGAGGAGGTTCCTGCATGGTGTGGGCTGGCATTTCAATAGACGCAAAAAGCGAGCTGCTTTTTATTGAAACTGGCAGCCGAGCTGGAGGTCTGACAGCAAATCGATACGTCGAAGAGATAGTGGTGGATCATGTTGTCCCTTAAGCTAGTTTTGTTGGAGAAGACTTCATCCTGATGCAAGATAATGCCCACCCACACACCGCAGCTTCTGTACGGCAGTACTTGCAAGATGTTGGCATTCGTACAATGGACTGGCCAGCGCGTAACCCGGACTTGAACCCCATTGAACATTTGTGGGACCAGCTGAAAAGGAAAGTCCCGGCGAGAAATCCCGCACCAGCCACTAAATCTGACCTTCAAGCGGCGCTTTCTGAAGAATGGGACACTACACAATAAGACGTCGTAAAAAAACTTATCCGGTCCATGAAGAACCAGATATAAGCTGTAATTAGGGCCAGGGAGGGTAACACTAAGTACTGATGAGGTTTTCTTGTGAAAAATAAAAGTTTTTTTTAACTAAAACTTGATTATTCTTTACAATTATTCCCACTAAATTCAGACTTTTAATCCCTCTAAAATTTTGACCTTTTTTTTTTTCATTAATAAAACAAAATGTTCAACTTGTGTAACATATTTTAAAAAGCTATGGCTTAGGTCTTTGTGGAATTTTAAACAAAATTAAATTTGGTGTGGTAGTTTTTGTGCCAGACACTTTTGACTACGAGCGTGCGGCCTGAGTCGATTTTTTTGCTCGCGAGAGTAATAACAGCAAATCCTCAGAGCAAATATAAGAAATGATCATTGATCACACCCAGACATGACTGCTCTTGAGAGGACGTGTAAAAAATGTGGTTAAGTATTTATTTTATTGTTCTAATGTGATGCTCGATGGCCTCAACCGAGTTTCCCAAAGGGTAGGCCTTAAGATAAATATGGACAAGACGAAATGTCTTGTCCGTATTTATCTTTTGGATCCAATCCAACTCTCGAAGTTATCGATGAGTACATCTACTTGGGACAAACAGTCCAATTAGGTAGAGCAAATTAGGCAGCGTTCGGAAAGCTCCAAGCCATCTTCTCGTCCAAAATTCCTCAGTGTCTTAAAAAATTTCGACCAATGTGTGTTGCCAGTGATGACATTATAGCATTGAAACGTGGTTTCTAACCATAGTGCTTCAATGCCTGCTTGTACTCGCGCCCGACCCACCTTCACACTGATGCTTCACAACAGTGTTAAGGTAGGGAAATTACTTTCCCAACCTGCACACTGTCATATTTTTAAAGTTCAGTGTGAAGCTGAGTCACAACAGTGTTTACTGTTTCTAACGGTATCAAAATGAAATTGTGAGCAGGATTGATACGTGAGTAGAGTACAGTCATTTTCAAGACTAACAGATTGAATAGACGTTTTGAATATACGAGTATATTTCTTTATTTTAAGATCGACAGACATGCTGACGGTCCACTTGATGGTAGGTGGTTACGTTGGTTATAATACAGGCAACGCCAAAGCTGCTGCAATTGCGCTGCTGACTACAGTAGGATTAAAGATAAGGGATTGGAAGGGGATAGGGAAACGGGCTCTGGCATCCCTTATACTTACTCACCGAAACACAACAGCACACGTGCTGTTATTTCACGGTGGTCTTCTGTAAGGGGATCGTTACTGCCGCCAGATGGGCTGTCCAATTGACTGCGAAACTATTTGATGCAAACCAATTGACTACATCGTGAGTAGGGCCTTTTAAACAAACTCACTTTAGTCACTCAAGTGAAACATGACTCGAGTCGCATCACTAGTCTGAAGTAGTTTCCGTTTTACGTGCTTTGTGGCTAGATCTAGTGGATTTTCAACGGTTTTAGCCAAAAAATAATCTATTTTTGCCATCAAAATGAGTCTAGCTACTTCTAAGTTCTAGTCTGATCTGAAGCAGACTATGTGCATTAACACTCAATTCCATAATTATGATTAGAAACTAATTAAAAATTTAAAAAAAGATTTCCACAAACTATGTTTTTCCACCTGAAGTTTTAAGCAAACAAAAACAATAAAACAAATCGAAATACCATCCACATTATCACACATTGGCGGAGAAATTCTAGATTTATCAGATGACCTTCAAATTTATTTTTAATTTTTTGCTAAAAAATTTACAGTAATTTTGACGCTTTACTAGCTACAAACTTTGATTTTGATTTTTTGATTTTTATTCTCAACAAAAACCCTAAAGCAATACAGCAGAAATAATACTCAAAAAAGACATCACAAAGCACATTGCCACTTACAGGGTTTCATTATGTACCCAAGTTATGTTGAAATTATGTACCCAAGTTTGTAACCAGTTTTTAATATATTTTTAACTTATACTAGATACTGTTTTAATTAAACCCATTTATCCATTGATTCCTATATAATATTACACTATCAATAGTAATAAGATATTGAAGTAGGCCAAAACTACTATTATAATTTTAAGTATTATATTATGACTATAATAGTAAAATGTTTAGTCAATTTTAGCCACATTTCCAAAGCGATTTTTTTTTTACAAAACTGGCCACTTTTTTATTTTAAGTAGCCACAAACTAGATTGTCCTTAGGTACAGACTAATACAACATCTTTGGTCCTAACGGCAACACTGGTTAAAACGTCTTTGATTGACGTCTTTCATCAACTCGCATCCCGCAACGACATCTCGTCTCGATAGCTAGCTAGACTTTCATTTCTTGTGACCGTCATTTTTAATTTTATTAATTAAAGTATTTTTTTGTTTAATTGGTGTATTTTTGTGTCTTCTTAATAACATGTCGCGTGCGGGGGAAAGGCCTGGTCAGGCTCAGACATATAAACTAGTCGTGGTTGGCGGGGGTGGTGTAGGGAAGAGTGCTATAACAATACAATTTATTCAGGTAAGAATCGCCGTATTAGGTTATTGATACGTCTACGAATCGTGATAGACTAATTTTAATTTTCTTCTTGAAATCACTAAGTATATTTATTTTTGAATACTGTACGGTATTCATCAAAATTATTACGGGTGATGATATAGGAGGAAGTTCCAATAAATTGTCAAACGAAAATAGTTTGATTTTTTCTTCAAGGTTGTATGAATTGAAGGCGACTCCGCCCACTAACATCACCAGGTGGCCCTTAAACGCCTTCATACTGAAATTACGTACTTGTTTGTCGATTTACCACATATGATTGTATTTTATGGAATTTTATACCTTGTGTAATTAAACCATTAAAAAAATCTTTGCCATTGTGTTTTGGCTGATTGTGTGTTGTTTATTTTCATTAGTTTTTGTATAAATGTATATTAGCTTAAAAATATAGTTGTTTCCAATGAAATGGACATTGTATAAAGATAAAGACATTGTATAAGATCCAAATACATGATAGCTTTTAAAGATAAAGATAGCCTTTATGTATAGGAATTACATACTTAACTCATCTATATACATATAATAAAATTGTAAACGAGACGTATGTTTTTTTTTTTAATATTAAATATTAAAAAAAAAATTATACACATACCTATGTTACAGAGGTCAAAAAAATAGTATTTAGACTTTTTGTCTGTTTGTGCGTTTGTGCACGCTAATCTCAGAAACGGCTTAACCAATTTGAATGCGGTTATCACTGATGTATTGTAGCAAGCTTCCCGTAACATTTAGTGTTTAGTTCCTTCCAATCGGTTTACAAACAAAAAAGTTACGCACTATACCGAATACTACGCGTACGAAGTTGCGGGCTCAGCTAGTATTAAATAAGAACAGAGAATATAAACCTAAACAAAATATTCTAAAACTTCAAATACAGATGTGCAATTTTTTGTTTAGGAACTGTAAGGCTATATTATAGTCCTTTTGTTTATGCCAGTTTAATTACTGGCACAATATACTTTTAATCATAGATAAAATACTACTTTACTGGTTAAGTAGTATTTTATTTATGCTTTTAGTTAATGCTGTGACTTTAGAGCAGTTGCTTAATAGAGTTTTACATTGCATTATCTAAAAAACTTAAGACTTATGGCTGAAAATTGATATTTTGTCCCCAAGAAGTATATATATGTATATATGTAGTTCTTCTTAAAAAATATCCTTTTTATGTTCTTTTCAGTTTTTTTTTATTTTATCCACAATCAGTCTTTTAATATAATAGGATTTGTTTTACAGTAGTATATCATATTGTGAGTGTATCCTCCATGAAGAATATTAATTTTAATAAAAATGAGCAAATTTTTATTCCAAAATCTGACGAGCCCATTGGATGAGTGGTTAGGGTGCTTGCCTTAATGCTCTGTTGTAGGGTTCCCGGGTTCGATTCCCAGCTAGGTCAACTTTGAAAAAGGCTCTGGTCTGGATCCAGAAAGTAGTGGCAGGGCACACTGCGTTTCGCAGTCATTTGGGCAGCCCGTCTGGCGGCAGTAACTATCCCCTTACAGAAGATCACCGTGAAATAACAGCACGCGTGCTGTTGTGTTTCCCAATTCCCCATTTCCCTATCATAATCCTAATCCCTTATCCTTAATCCTATTGTAGTCGGCAGCACACTTGCAGTAGCTTTGGTGATAAGTGACGGTAGCCACCTACCATCAAGTGGACCGTCAGCCTGTCTGCCGATCTTAACGTAAAAAAAAAAATTTGGTTATTTTCAGAGCTACTTTGTCACCGATTATGATCCAACCATTGAGGATAGTTACACGAAGCAATGCGTCATTGATGACATTCCCGCTAAACTAGACAGTGAGTTGAATTTATTATGTAAATGATTAGATTCTACAAGGACCTTTTTGACTGAGCACTCTCAAAAAGATCCAATTTTTAAAAGATTTAATTCCTACCCACAGTTCAATTGTTACAATAAATAAATTATATTTAACTATTAAATAATTAACAAGTGAAGTATATGTTAAGCACTAACAATGCTTATTAACACAAAATACACTAAAGGAAATTCCAGTGCAGTGATAATGGTATATAAAGGATAAGGCAAAACTATTTGGGCTGTCCATTTGGTGGCTGTAACCACCTCCTTACAGAAGACCACAGTGAAATATTCACGTAATAAAAACACAACAGCATGTGTGTTGTGTTTTATTGTTGACGAGCCTGTTGGATGAGTGGTTAGGGTGTTTGCCTTAACGCTCTGTTCCTGTCTTCTATTCCGGCAGAGTCAAATTTGGAAATGAACTATTCTAAGTTGGCTCTGGTCTGGATCTGGAAAGTAGTGGCAGGGCACACTGTGTGTTGCAGTCATTTGGGCAAACCTATCTGGCAGCAGTAAAAAATGGCAGGTTTTTTAATATTTGTTAACGTTTCGATGAGTTGTAAGGGATGCCAGAGCTCATTTCCGTAACCCTTCCCAATCCCTTATCCTTAATCCTACTGTAGTCGTGCAATTGCAGCACCTATGGCGTTGCTTGAGTTGTAGGAGACGGTAGCCTATGGCATGGTGCCTACCATCAAGTGAACCGTCAACTTGTCTGCCAACCTAAACGTAAATGAAATTATGAGTTGTAGGTTTCCGGGATGATGGCCCAGGTCTGTTGGAAATTGGACCTACATTCTACTAATAAATAAAATTAGTGAGTATGGGATGCCAGAGCCAATCTCCCTATCCTTTCCTAATCCCTTATTTATCCTTATTCCTACTATGGTCCGCACCGCACTTGCTGCACTTGTGGTGTTATAGGCGACGGTAAGTAACCACCTCATCAAGTGGAGGCAGCCTGTCTGTCGACCTGGACATAAAAATATATAAATAGTTTACCAAAAGCTGTAATTGTCTCTTTAGTAAATGCTTCTATTATATTTTTTTTTTTAAACTGACTGCATGTTTCAGTCCTGGACACAGCCGGCCAGGAGGAGTTTAGCGCGATGCGCGAGCAGTACATGAGATCAGGCGAGGGTTTCCTGTTGGTATTCTCGGTGGCCGACCACGCCAGCTTTGATGAGCTCTACAAGTTCCACAAGCAGATCCTGCGTGTCAAGGATCGCGACGAGTTCCCAATGCTACTCGTTGGCAACAAAGCGGACCTCGAACATCAAAGGGTGGTAAGTTTCTCGTCTATTTTTTATTGCAGTGCCTCTCCTACAAGTGAAGGTTGGCCATCAGCCTGGAACTGTCCTTTCTGTTCGGAACAACTCAACTATATTACATTGTTATCTCGGTCCACTCTCCGAAGTTCGGCTACATAAACCACAAATACAAGCCAAATGTGTGCGGTTAGTAATAATGAGGATAATTGTGAAAATATCCCTAATGAATCATCAATTCATTCATAAATAATTTTGTTAACTAGAATTGTGAGTGTTTATGTACACAAATGGACATTTTATAAAAATAAAACCATGTTACACATTTAAAAATGAAGATACCATCTGGCAGCAGTGAAAAATGATGGTCCTAATCCCTCCTAATCCCTTATCCTTAATCCTACTGCAATCGGCAGCGCACTTGCAGCACCTGTGGCGTTGCTTGTGTTATTAGGCGACGGTAGCCACGTGGACCATCAAGTGGACCGTCAGCCTGTCTGCCAACCTTAACATAATAAAAAATAGCTTAACATGATATAACAGCACTTATGTTGTAATTTTTCAGTGTTGAGTTTAGAGCCAATTAGTCTATCCCAATTTTGTCCATTATTATCCTATCAGGATTGGTTGCACACTTACATCCCCACTCCTAGCATTGCTTTTTTTAAAGCAATGTTACCTATATTAGTTTCTTTAAACTAAAGTTTAAAGAAACTAATATAGGTAACTTTATTGTACCTATGTCTTGGGAGATTATAGTTAAACCTGAATTCAGACTCCCATGTCCACAGCCGAGCATTTGACCCACTACGCTATTGCTGCCCTGCTAAAAGAATAGGCCATTTTCTAAGATTCATCTTTATCTTTTTGTTTTTTTATAATTTATAACCCATGTGTTATTCTGACATATAAACTATATTTAGGCTTGGAATGAAGTCTAGAAACAATCAAATCTTCAAAACTATGCAGGTCATTCTAAAATAAATTCATCTTCGTTGACTTTAGTTTTTTTCACCTAACTTAATCCCCTTTTTATCCGACTTGCGGGATGTTCTGCCACTCGAGTCTCGACTAGTGTAGTAATGTTTCACAGCGGAATTGATTTAGTGGTTTCGCTGCTATAGTTTCGCAGCGGAGATGTGCTACTGCCCTAAAAAGTTTGTTTATTTTATGTTTTTTAAATAAATTTTCCTATGTCAAGTTGTCAAATGTCACTTGCATTGTTCTGTTGTATTATGTATTTAACAAAAAGAGAAAAAAATGTTGATACATGCAAACAATACATTTAAATTACTCATTTTTCTCGCGTAGTCTTACTATTTGGACGTCATCGGATGGCTATCAATCTTAATTATTGGCGTCGTATGGCTTTTTGATTTGCATATTTGAAACTTCAGTCAACATAGGCAGATGCAAACTATAATCATGACTAAGTCATAACTAAGTATGCTTTTTCAATTTCTTAAATGCTAACCTTAATATCATACACATTAAGGTCATTATTATGAATGAGTCCAAAACAAGGTACATTCTTAATTTACTGTATTGCATGTTCTCAATGTGCCAATTTTTCTGCTGCAACAGTATATTTCTTTCTTCCTTTCTTAGATAGACTATCAGCTTTTGCTTGGCGGTCCACCTATACCTGCATTTGAGCTCCTAAGTATCTAACTAACTAGTTTTTGAATTGATTCATATTCTCCACCGATATCATCTCTCTGAGATATTACCAATATGTTGAGAAAAATTGGTAGATAAGAATCAGTCTTACGACTCTGTATCTGACATTCCAAATGTTTTATTATAATTGTTCACTAATGATGATCCAAGAGTCCAATGGTTTTGAGTTTTTCTATAGTAATATCCAAGATTACTTGAAAATTAAGATTACATAAAAATTAAAGATAAGGGATAGAGAAATGGTCTGTGACATCCCCTTATTCACGCACCAAAACGCAACAGCACGCATGCTGTTATTTGCCGGTATATACTGTCGCCAGACGGGCTGCCCAAATGACTGGGAAACGAAGTGTGCGCTGCTATTAGGTACTTGCCTGAGCAAACTGGAAAGTTCAATTTAACGTAGCCCATTGTCCCCTATTTCCAGGTGTCGCTGGAACAAGCTCAAGCACTCTCGAGACAACTGAAGGTGCCGTACATTGAATGCAGCGCTAAAGCGCGCATGAACGTAGATCAAGCCTTCCACGAATTAGTCAGATTAGTGCGTAGATTTCAGGCAAGTGAACGTATCAACTCCAAGCCGGAGAAAGACAAGAGAAAAAAGAAGTGTGTCATCTTGTAACAGAAGACTACTGTCACTTGTCAGTTTTCGCGCCAATTTCGGGCTCCGATACCTTTGACGAATTTTTTTTTAGAACTTTACGGCTTGGTATCTGACGTTCGAAATGTCATCAAAGCTGTTCACCGATATGGATTCTATGCTAGCCTTGTTTTTTTATACCTACATTCGAGTGAGGTATTTGTTTTTCGTCTTCAATGTTGTCATTTAGTTTTTATTTGTTTATACTTTTGTTAAATTCAAGATGGATGCACAGCGACGTGAATTTTTTAATTTAAAATTATATACATGTTCTTATCGCGATGAGAACGATGTGTTATAGTTTATTTTGACTTTATAATTGTTTTTGTACACTTCCATCTTAATTCTACACTTGTTATATTTGGTTGTCTATGATTTCTGCTCTATGGTGCCATATACATATTGTTGCTATGCACGATTTAAATAGAACACCAAAATGCTTTAAAGTTAAGGCTTTAATTTATCAGTAATATGGTTGCTATACTGTCATTTTTTTAAATGTGATCTCTGAAACCTCTTTTAAACATAGTACAATCAATACGTAAGTCGCTTTAGTTAGTGTTGACGGGCACTTTTTCAATGAAATAATATGTGATCTATTTATTTTTTCTTCTGTGTAAATAAAATATTGTTGATTTTTCCAAATATTCCAAGCATTTTCATAGTATTCTAGGAATTTAGATTTTATCGCAGTGATGAGTGAGATTATTAAACAATTACTTTTTGCTTTTAGAGTTCCAGACGGTTGATCAATGTCTTTTAAAAATGATTTCAAAAATCTTTTTGAAGAAGCCACTGGATTAAAAAAATCTTATTTTCAAATGTTGAATTTTTTATTTTATCAGTTGATTTTTTTTTTAAATGAATGAATGAATGATAAGTCCGTCGCTTATATATATGTATACACATAGCTATTGAAGTGTCTGTTCATGTATAGCATGAAAGGGAAAGAATAAAGATAACATATCTTTTGATATCAAATTACAATAATCTTGAAGTGGCTTACGTTTTGATTCGAATCCAAAATGTATTTCAGTCGCATCTCAATTTCAGCACAATATCGTAAAGGTGCTAATTCTATATTATGCTTGTCTCGCACAAAACTTGCAAGATGAAAATTTTTCCCGCGGATGACAAGCGTCAGTGTTGCCACGCGCGCGAATAATAACCACAGACTAACTATTTAACTGTGTGGAATAATAATATCTACGTCTAGAAACCAAATACTAATTTGTATATATGCATTAATTCGTTATATTTAATATTCGTTCAATAGTGATTGTAATCTATTTAGGTTACTGCTAGTTGTTAATGTTAATAGAATTTGTTTTAATAGAAAGTTGTAGAGTTGAATTTTTAAAATTGACCGATTTATTATACTGTTGTTGATTTATGATTGTGAAAAAAAAAATTTGCATTTGAAAAAAAAAAAAAATGGATTGCCTACAATTTTTAATTTTCAACTTTAATAATTTATTTTATATAATTCTAAGACTTTCTATTAAAACAATATATTTTTTGGTTCTTATGTCAATTTTGATATACAACAACCAAATCCCCTTACGATTATTAATCAATAAGTAGTTACGGTTTATAAATACTTACAATATTATGTAGGAACATAGTGTTTGACACTGATGGACGTATTGATTGATTTTTTAGACATAATAATGTAATATAAACAATAAAAAGTTTTTTTATTAATTTGGCAACACTAATGAACTGTCAAGTTTTTTTTTAAAGTAATGTACTGTAAAATTGTAATCATAATGCATCTAATTTAGTGTCAAATTATTACAGATATTCTCTTATCGAATAGGGTATTGTTATGTATACTCTATGTATCGTAATATTTTAATTGCATCAAGAAACAATATAATGTTTAAACAAATATCTATTTGATAAGAGGATATATTTTTAAAAAGAGATACAAAATATACTATATATTTTTATAAGGTATAATTTTTTTACAAATTTTTTGCTAAGCCTTTTGATATGAATTTTTACAATGATTTTTCACATTAGCTTTGTGATCAATACATGAGATTATTTCGAAATCACATTTAGCTTTAAATAATTTTGAGGGTAGGGAATAATGAGAGGCGTTCACAATCACAATCAATTGGGGACAAGTTCAAATTTTATTTGTCGGACTGGATTTCACTGTGATAGAAATATTTATTTCTTTGTGAGATTTGTAAGTATTTATTTTCAATTAAAATTGCGACCTTTGTAGAAAACACAATACTATCCTGAAAATATGAAAAAAATATTGTGGTAGTATATCTACTTAAATTGATAATGAAAGAGATGAAAAAAAATTCAAGTTTAGTCTCTTTAAAACGATTTAAAGATGGCGGCTGGTACTATGAACATTGCCAGCCAAACAGAACATAAATGTATATATACCCAGGATTCTTTTTTATGTTAAAAGAAAAATTATAATCTCTTAATATGTTCAGCTTATGCAATTTTAGTAAATATCCTTATGCCAGTCATACACGATTAACCCTACCGTCCAATCGGCATGATACGATTGGCTTGATCAGCCAATTTCGTTTTGCCCGACACGCATACTAGTTATATTGGACGATTGGCTGACATAAACTTTTCCATTTTACTACTACTACATCTACTTTTCCAATTTACACCATTATGCTAGCCATACACGATCATTCCTATCGTCCAATCGACATGATAAGATTGGCTTGATCAGCCAATTTGATGGTGTATGGGTTTCGTTTTGCATGACAGCCATACTTCTATATTAGGTGATTAACTGACATAAAAAAAATCTACCTTTCAAATTTCCGCCATTAAGCTAGCCATATAAGATCATGCCTATCGTCCAATCGGCATGATAAGATTGGCTTGATCAGCCAATTTGACGGTATATGGGTGTCGTTTTGCATGACAGCCATACTTGTATAGACCCATACAAATATTAATTTAAGTCATTTTTACATTTTATTTTTAATTCGAAACACGAAAAAAACATCCAGTCGGCATGATATGAATGGCTTGATCAGCCAATTTGACGGTGTATGGGTGTCGTTTTGCATGACAGTTATATCGTATCATTCCTATTGGACGATATGCTTGATCGCCAATGGCTGGAAATGCGTACAGGGCGAAGTGAGACGGCGATATAGTCCTATCGGCAAAGCACGCGAATGTCCGCCATTTGTAAATCGTTTGATGGCGTTTATCGCAACATAAATGTCACTATTCAGTGTTACTTGACGGCAATAAAAATAGTTACTTGTCTAGGTGAAAAAGCATATTGTCAAAAGCGCCTTAAGAGGGCACTTTCCAACTCGAACAGCTTACTTATTCCATACTACGTAATTCCATGATTACTCATTATTTATAGGTCGTAGCAATACATAAAAAAACATGACATTTCTAGGACATAATATAAAGGTTTGCATCGCAACAAAAAACTGAAATTAATTTTATATCGAGTATAATTAATTTCTAAAATGTGCAGAATTTGTGACATTTTCGCGGGTTGAATACTTGTATTTACTGACTAAAATCCAAAAATGTTTTTCCATGGAAACATCCTACCTATAATGTACATTTGAAGTTGGGATGTCAATAGCTACCATCTATAAAGATTTTTCTAAAATATTGGAATTGCTGGCGTATGTTTTATTATTTTCGCGAGTTGTCATTCGCAACTCGCGATTCGCATTATAGTAAGTTGAGACAACAAATTCTCACAAATACCTATTACTGAGTTCCCACGCTCGTACAGCGCCACCTTAAGGTACCAATGAACAGACTTTAAGCTTGTCCCCTAGCCTATTAAATAGTCTGAAATTAATACATCTTAATTGTTCTTTTTTCTAAAACTAAAATTGTTGACATTGTTACCAACTTAGTTATTCTTGAACTTATTTCATTGTTATTATCTGACATTTACTGATTGGTCATTAAGTCTTTTTTTATTCTGAAATAGACTTAAAAAAATCCTTTTTTTTGTTACAGAAACCATTGATTTTACTGTTCGTATTATATTGTTTTAAGATTGCGATTTATTTGCTGATGTAAGTAGTAATTTAGTGTTAAGCTTTAAAATTGGTTCAGTTTTGGTGTAATCATTGGATAAAGAGTTTTAACACTGGCCGTTAAAAGCCATTATACCCTGAACTTTTTCCGAACCTAACTGTATTATTGTAATAAACATATTTTAACATTTAATTTGTGTTTACATTAATAGAACTTCATGCCCATTCTTTTTTTAAATGTAAAGGTCAGCAGGCAGACTGACAGTTCAATTGATGGTAGGTGCTTACCATCGCCGATGGACACAAGCAACGCTAATAGGGGTTTTCATTTGGGTGCCACACGCGCTCACTAAAAGAAACCTTATGAATCGTGTATTCATTTGCGATTCTTTATTGAGGCATAATGAAACCGAACTGTTTTTGAAGAGATTGCATAACTGGTGGTTCACGCACGACGACGTGCGAAAAAGCTCGGTTAGACTTCACAGACTGTGCCAAAACCCGGTTTAACTCGCAATAAGGTGATGATGGAAGGGCATTCTTCATTATGAGCTCTTACCGCCACGCCAGGCAGAACCATTAAGAAAGCATTTTTTAATTTTTATTTAATGCAGAAAGCATTAAAAAATTCCTTGTATGATTATTTAATTGATACCACAAGTTAATCTTACATTCCTAAAGATTCCTCTGAGCTCGCGTACAAAGTGTAGTATAAAGCTTTACGCCACAATTTATCTAGATGGCGCTAAATAACTTATAGCGTAAAATTTTCGATTTTATTGAGACAAATTAAAAGTATGATTTTAGAAAATTACAGGGACTTAATTTTTTTTTATAACAGCAGCAGTCGGGCTGGTGCTCCAATTGATGGGAGGTCCGAACCTAAATGTTTTATATTGATAGAATGTATTTTTTAGGGTTCCGTACGTCCGAATAAAAAAAGGAACCCTTATAGGATCACTTGTGTGTCCGTCTGTCCGTCGGTCACAGGCAATTATCTCCGAATCTACTAGATCGATTAAATTGAAATTTGGTACACATACTTACCTATCAATTTCTGTGACCCAAACGCAGAGGTGTGACGTGAATAGATTAAATCTGTATATGGGAGGTCATTTTGGGGGGAAGGTGGAAAATTAAAACAGAAAATTTTTGAAAACTGCATCAAATGGAAGGTCTTGTTGTGAAGATCTTAAATGTGTTTTTTCATGAAGGTATACTTAATTGTCGACAGGCAGGCTGACAGTCCATTCGATGGAAGGTGGCTACTGTCACCTATAAACGCAAGCTTCACCCGGGGCGATGCTAGCGCGATGCAAACTCCAGATACTTTTTAGCAAGTTGGAGAGTACTCAATCCGGAACCGGAATGGTTCCTGATTCAAACAGAAAGGTTCTTAAAATAAATGATTAATTTGTTGATGGGTAAAAAACCATAAAAATATCAAATGCACCATTTAAAACAAACTTCGGACAAATGTTGTTGTGGCTTAAATGTAGCTACATGTATGTAAAGATGTTATGGGCAAAGACAACACCATTTTCAACTTATTACAAAGTTTATTCACAGTTTTTACATTATAAATAAGTTAGGTAAACATTTTGAATTCAGTCAAACAGATAACTTGTTGAATACGGCCTTTATGTTGGGTGAGATATTCAAGATTTCTGACACATTAGCAACTTTTCGGCTTCCGTCTGAAAAATAAGCAAAAAAAAACAAAATGTTACAATAGCAATAGAGATTAGAGCCATCTATCAACTAGATCCGCAGTCTTCCCTCAGAGAAAAGTTCAAAGAAATTAACATTTTAACTGTTACATGGCAATATATTTATGAAAATTTAATTTACGCGCATAAAAATATTAGTCAATTTAATAAAAAATCTGATGTACACAATATAGGTACTAGGTTTAAAAATAATTTAGATTTACCTACATAAGACGCGACTCCACAAGATAAGTAATTCTTTTATGGGTCAGTGTATACGGTTTTATAATAAACTGCCTGAGATGATCAGAACCTTATCTATAAATAAATTTAAAGATGTCATTAAATCCAAACTCCTCTCGAAAGGCTATAAGGTTACTGATTATTTAAGTGACAATGAAGCCTGGAATTAAAGCCTGGATTCGGAGCTCATACTTTGTTTAGTATTGTATATTTACTTTAGGTATTAAGTGTATGATTATAATTGTTGTAATTTTTATATTGTAAAGATGACGAAAAGAATAGTATCCTGTGTTTCTTCTCAGGATCGTCATCTTGGCTTTTTTCCGAAACCCTGGTAAATTTAAATTTAACTGGTAATTCTAAATGACGATCATAAGAGTTTCTTGGAGAAACCTAATTGATAAGTAAATATTTTGATTTTGATTTTTGAATACAATATATTTGACAAGCTCGTGGGATGAGTGGTTAGGGTGCTTGCCTTAACGCTCTGTTCTAAGGTTCCCGGGTTCGATTCCCGGCTGGGTAACTTTGAAAATAAACTTTTCAAACTTGGCTATGGTATGGATCTGAAAAGTAGCGCCAGGTCACACTGCGTTTTTGGGCAGTCCGTCTGGCGGCAGTAACCACCCCCTTACAGAAGACCACCGTGAAATAACAGCACGTGTGCTGTTTTGTTTCGGTGAGTGAGTAAGGGATGCCAAAGTGCATTTCCCTATCCCCTCCCAATCCCCTATCCTTAATCCTACTGTAGTCGGCAGCACACTTGCAGCAGCTTTGGCGTTGCTTGTGTTATAGGCGACGGTAGCCACCTACCATCAGGTGGACCGTCAGCCTGTCTGCCGACCTTACCATAACATAGGTCCCCATAATTCTCCAAAAGGGCCGATCAGAAGCAGCCTGGATCCACCGTCGATCCGCGGCCCTCATCAGATCGTCTGTCCACCTTGGGGGTGGACGTCCTACGCTGCGCTTACCGGTCTATGCCCTCGACTCGAGAACCTATCGGCCCAGCGGCAGTCGACTCTCCGTACTATATGCCCACTTCAACTTCGTTGACTCTCGTGCTTCTAAGGATCTCCTCATTTCTGATTCGATCTCGCAGTGTATCCCCGAGCACAGCCCTCTCCATAGCTCGTTGAGCTTTGTCACGAGGTCCATAGCTAGAGATCACTTTTCAGCGCCATATGTCATTACTGGTATAATCCGCGCGCGATGAGAATGGGATGCGACCTTTTGGAACAGAGGCGCGCGCGTTCCGCCGGCCAGCCGTAGCGTCCGTCGGCAAAGTCGCGTCGAAGCTCGCATAGTTGCTAGTTGTGTTTTCGTTGTGTAGTTGTTATTATTGAGTTTTGTTTTATATATTATTGTGTAATTATTTTAGTGATAATTAATAATGAGTGGAAAAAGGGGTAAAACTTGGAATAACTGTAAAATAATATACCTAAACATTATTATTAAAAGGATTTCAACCATGAAACATTTTTGTGTATTTTCATGAACCTATGATAGATCGTAGAAATAACTAATTTATAATTAATATTCAGAACTTTTTTGCTAACGCTACTTGCGAACTGTCATTTTCGATTTACTTTGACAAGGTTTTATCCCATTCTCATTGCGCGCGGATTATACCCAGGGGCGGATCTACTTAAGGGCTTTTCGGGCTGTAGCCCAGGGCCCCGTGGATTACCAAGGGCCCCCAGCCCCCACTAAAAACAATAGGCGATATCTACATCACTATCGAAAACAGTTTTTTGACAAAATGACTATTAGTTGAGTAATTTGGTAGGCCCCTAAATTGTTTCAGCCCAGGGCCCCACAAATTCACGATCCGCCCATGCTGGTACCATGCACACATACATTGTAAATATACACTTGTTTAAATTCCACACATAAATTTTACCGACCTGTATCATCCTGAAAATGGCAGCAATCGATTCTTCGTTTCGGCACATCGCGGTCGGTAAACCGGATCTCTTTCCGCCGCCCCAGCTCGACGTGAATGTGAGCTGTGCTTCTGTTACTATGCAGAAACAAGCGATCAGAACAACGAACAGACAGATTTTGTACATTTTCCTTTCTGGTTATTTTTTGTCTTGAACGCAACGCTGTGTCGCTGTGAGTGCCTTCAGAGATGTCTACACCCGGTTTTTATAGGTCAGAGACAAACAAATGAAGCCTTTCTAATGCCATATTGTCTTTAATTAGGCGAACAGATAAACTTTTCTCTGTGTATATAGTTATTTTTTTTTTCACATACTAGCCACGCGTAACGTCTTTACACAAGCTTTTCCGACTTGCAATGGTATAGGCACAGTGCTGAATGATACGTATTCTCTTTTCAGGTGTTTATTAGAAATAATTTCCAGAGGAAGACATTACACACCTACGATGTATTTCAAATTCAAGCAAAAAATAACCAGTCCTCACAATACATTCATAATAGTTTCCAGCATGTATCCCACATTTGGCGTATAAAAAATAATTTATCAATTTATGAGTAAGAAAAACATAATAAAAATATTAATTGATTGTTAAGAATTAATAATAAATCATGATTATTAATTCTTAATAATCAATTAATAATAACTCTTCTTCTATACAAATGTTTTGGCCCAATCAGATCTTTTCCGATGATTTCGCCAGTGACAGTTGTAAAAATAGCAATATAAAAAACACAATTCAAATATCAGATCCCGAGACATTTTTAAATGTTTTTTAGTTTCTGATCAACACAGCGACATCAATAATTTTAAAGATTAAACTTCCTTACTAACACTACGAAATGTTTTTTCTTTTTTTTTATCTTTATAACTCACCACTCGATCGAATTTCTCAGGGCATTGTAGTGACAGTATTTTCAAAATGTGTCTTTAATACCCTGTTTAATCGCTCTGATGGGGTTTAAAGTGTAAGTTCCAATTACAAAAGCCGTAGCGTTTCGTCCAAGCACCAGGCCGAAATCAACCGGCATTTGTAATTTCGCTTAATAGGCAAATTTCATAAAACTCAGTTAGCAGGAATTTATTTTGTTAATATTACCATTTTCATATTCATACCATTTACATATTTCATAGAATTTACATAAATAATATTGCTATTAATAATGTAATATTAATAATAAATAATACATTATTAATAAAATAATAATGTAAATTCGATATTTCAATAAAGGAATTATTATAAGAATGGTATTGTATGGTTTTATCAGTAATAATACAATAATCGAGATTTACAGCATCAAGATGTCAAGATTTGCACACCGTATTCCGGTTTTCAATGAAGGAACAAGAAAACTAAATGTCATCTCTGGTATCAGTCACCCATGCTCATCGCAAATAATTTTTTATAATAATAATAATAATTATTATTATTTTAAAATAAATATATATAGGAGTACCTAAATTGCAATTACTGCAAAAAATTAATGAATAAGCCAAAACTTTTTCCGTAAATGTAGGTATTTTCCAGAGCATCGTCAGTAGAAAAAAATCTCTTTTACAGGTTTCATTTGATTTGCCTTCAACAACAAGAAACCCTCAAAGAATTCCAATTATCTGGAAAGCTATATAAAGGGGGAACTTTCAAACAACGCATTCAGTCTCCTTGGAGTATTACGTCAGAGATATTGAAATAAAGAATGTGCCGAGTGTTCACACTGTTTTGCCTTATGGCGGCCATCTTGGTTTTGTCTGAAGCTCAGCTGACATTTACACCGAATTGGGGCAAGAGATCCATGATGCACGATTCTGGCACCGACGCTTGTAAGCCAGGGGAAACCATCTTCGCCATCTATAAGTTGATTGAGGTAAGATATACCCACTTTAAAATTGTCGGACGTGCATTGTGAGTCTAGTGTGATTAAATCTGTGCGTTAGAGATACACCACAGACATCTTTTATAATCTCATATATAAAAATTAATCCCTATTTCTCCTGGTCACGGCATCACGCATGAACGAGTTGACCGATTTTAATTCGGTTTTCGCTAATGGAAAGAGGGATAAACGGGGAATGTTTTAGGGTATATAAAAATTGCACGCCGCGCGAAACCGCTAGTAGATTATAAAATAACAAAACTACTTACCGATGATACGAAACGTCTCCCCTCACTCGACAAACCACTTTTGACGTATTTTTACAATTAACAACAGCGCAATTAGACATTTTTTGTTTTTCGAAAGTCGACTTTCCGCAAACACAGTCGAAAGCGAACTGAGGCCGTATTTGAGCATTGCTCAAATTGCGGGCACGTAGTGGCGAACGGCTTGCGGTATCTATACTATCTATGAGTACGTCTTTGAGATACACATTCACTTCTTAGACTTTCTTAAGCGCTTATATTATTAGACTGAAGTCTCGACAAAGTCTATCATTACTTTTGAAGTTTTAATATAAAATAACCGAGCGCCTTGTAGAAATCAATCTTTAATTTTCACATTAAAATTGTCTTAAAATTATGGGCGACTCACCTCGTATTTCTAATAGGATATGCGACACCTATCCTCTCTACCATCAAATAATTTACGTTTAAA
The DNA here is from genome assembly GCA_910589475.2 of Bembecia ichneumoniformis. Taxonomy (NCBI): domain Eukaryota; kingdom Metazoa; phylum Arthropoda; class Insecta; order Lepidoptera; family Sesiidae; genus Bembecia; species Bembecia ichneumoniformis. The sequence goes on along the minus strand of OU342539.1, from coordinate 14,511,405 downwards.
ATTTACTTTTTTTTTCAGAACGAAGCCATGCGCCTTCTCGCGTGCCCAAAATAAATTAAATATTTTATATAAGGTAAAAGTGTAGTGCGGCATATGTAAATGTTAACCGCATTTTAATTTATAATTAAACGTTGAATTAATAAATATAAATAATAATTAATGTATTCATTCATTTATATTTAAGGTAAGTTATAATTTATGAGATAAATAAACTTTTTAACCTAATGAAGTGTTAATTTATTATTTTCAATTTTATTAAGATGTGCATTGTGAGAGGTTTTTTAAATGTTAAGATCCACAGACAGTTAGGACATGCAGCGCCTTTATTCTTTATAAATAAGGCCCAAATTAGGCCCAACATGGAGTACTGCTCTCGCCTCTGGGCTGTTGCTAGATCCATTTGACACCTTGCAGAGTCGAAATGTTAAGGATCCAATACTCATACAGCAACGATTAGAACCACTTAGTTTAAGAAGAGACGTAGCCTCTCTTTGTGAGTTCTACCGGCTGTACAATGGTGAGTGCTCGGATGAGTTGTTCCAATTGATGCCTACCGCAAACTTTTACCAACGTACTGCGCGCCATAGATGCGAAGTTCATCCGCATTACTTGGCTAAGATGCCGCTGCGCACAGTTGGGATGAGTAGAAACTTTATCCCACGGATGCGCGATCTTTGGAACAATCTCCCTGAAATAATAAGACAAACCTTGGAATAAGGTTTTAATTAACAAATATTAGACTAGTAAAATATATACATTTATGACTACGACAGAAGCTAGACAGATATATGAAAGACAACATTATAGTTTTCATAAAGCACAGATAGAAGTTTAAGCAAGAAGGTTAGATATAATACCACATTCACCCACGCTATGTTTAAAGATAGTCACTAAGATAAGCCGGACGCCTTCTGACTCGGTTTGATCGTCGCAGATTTTCTTCAGCATTGGTATCACGACTTAGTGTTGTGTCCGTATTATTATTAGGTGTTATATCTTCACCATTGACAGAAGTATCACCTTCATTTGCGTTATCATTACTATCAATCAAATTACTTGGCTCTCCTAAAACTTGTTCGACATTAATTTTATCGATATCATTATCTTCTCTAGTTGAATACTCTTCCACTGGGGCTAAGTATCGATTGGAGATTGTTGTTTCTCTCCCATCTGGTAGTCTGACGAGGGAGTAGTTAGGGTTTGAATGAACTAATTCTACCCTTTCGACTATAGGTTGGTATTTGTTCGTTCTGTCGAAGCGTTTCATTAGGACTTCTCCAGATGTTGAAAGCCAACTTGGAATAGAATTTCCATTGCTTGATCTTCTAGTATGAGAGAACATTCTTTCATGAGGTGTACAGTTTGTTGAAGTGCATAGTAGGGAGCGTATAGAATGTAATGCTTGAGGCAGAACCTTCTCCCAGTGTTCAATTGGCATATTCATGGAGCTCAGTGCTAATTGTATTGTTCTCCACAAGGTACCATCTAGTCTTTCGCATTGACCGTTACCTTGAGGGTTGTAGGGAGTCGTATTACTGGTAGCTATCCCTCTAGAATGTAAGAATTCTTTGAGTTCTGAAGATAAGAAAGAAGAACCACGATCTGAATGTATGTATGCCGGCATGCTAAATATCATAAAAATACTGTTCAAATGTTTTATTACAGTTTTGGCGCTTATGTCTGAACTTGCGAATGCAAAAGGAAAGCGAGAATATTCATCAATAACTGTTAAAATATATCGATTATTTGTAGTTGTAGGAACGGGACCCTTGAAATCTATGCTCAGGCGTTCAAACGGAGCTGTAGCCTTTATGAGTTTCGGGACAATCGATTTTCTGTAGAACTTTGGTTTAATTTCAGCGCAGACTTTACAAGAATTAATTACTCTTCGAATTTCTTCTACTGAATAAGGTAAGTTTTTAGTTCTCACCCAGTGCATCATTCTTGTCACCCCAGGGTGGCATAATGCTTCGTGAAGCGACGTCAGCTGTGATAGTCTAGAGTCGATAGAAGCACAGATTCGGGACAGAGCGTCGGCTACATTGTTTTGCTTTCCTGGTCTGTAAACAATGTCATACTTATAAGGTGCTAATTCTAATCGCCATCTCTGAATTTTCTCATTCTTGACCTTGCTGTTTATTTTCATGTTGAACATAAACGAAACTGAACGTTGGTCAGTGATGAGAGTAAATGGTTTACCTATCAAAAAATGACGCCATTTCTTTAGTGACTCTACGATAGCGTAGGCTTCTTTCTCGACTGAGGAGTGATTCTGTTCACTTTTGTTTAGAGTCCTAGAGAAGAAAGCGACTGGGCGATGGTCTTGCGATAATGTAGCTCCAATAGAATGTTCCGATGCATCAGTTTCTACAGTAAAAGGCATTTTATCGTCAATAGAATGGACACAAGATTTAACTATGTCTGATTTCATGGCTTCAAAACAATTAATGGCATCGGAATTTAGCGGAAATGTTTTTGTATTAGACAGAATATGAATCTTTTCGGAAAAGTTTGGTATCCACTTAGAGTAGTGTGCAAACATACCTAAAGTTCTCCTAAGAGCTGGTAGGTCATTTGGAGGAGGTAAGTTTATTAAGGGTTTGAGTCGTTCATTATCTGGCTTTATAATCATATCAGCTATTGTATAACCGAGAATGTTGATACATTGTTGTGAGAATTTGCTTTTATCTTTATTCAGAGTCAAATTATATTTATTAGCAGCATTCAAGAAATTTTGTAGGTTAACGTCATGTTCATTCTGTGTCTTACCACATACAGTAATGTCATCAAGATATGCATACACACCTTTAAGATTCTCTTTTTTTATGATCCAGTCAATTGTTCTTTGAAAACTTGAAACTCCATTAGTTACCCCGAATGGTATGCGACGAAATTGATAGAGATTTCCTGCCGCTTCAAAGGCTGTATATGGTTTTTCATGAACTAAAATAGGCACCTGGTGATAAGCACTCTTAAGGTCTATGGTACTGAAGATTGAATATTTAGAAATTTTAAAAATCATGTCTTCAATATTTGGTAGTGGATAAGCATCTAGTTCCGTGTATCGATTTATAGTCTGCGAGTAATCAATTACTAGACGCTTCTTATGATTAGTGCTTTTAGAAATAAGAACTTGAGCTCGCCATGGAGACCTACTCTCCTCTATGATACCTTCACTTAGAAGCTTACGAATTTCTTCTTCTATAAATTGTTTGTCTTCAATGGAATGCTTACGTGATTTAATTGCGATAGGCTTACAGTATGGTGATAAATTTGCAAACAAAGGAGGAGGCGGAACATTTGCTTCAGCGACACTACAGATCTTTATTGGTTCTTCTGTTCCTCCGAAAGTCATTTCTAGAGAAGAGTGTTTTTCTAAAATGTCGTGGCCGATTATTAAGTCAGCACACAGATTCTTAACAATGAGAAAATTTAAGTCCTTATAGTGTTTCTTACCAATCACAGCGGAAACGGTGGTTAGACCAGCGACTTGAGAAGTGTGATTGAGTGACGCCATTGCAAAAACTTGGTTACAAGGTCTTCTTTTTATCCCGCAGAGCTTAAAGAAGTCTTCGTTTATAAAGCTGACAGAACTTCCAGTATCAATAAGTGCTTCTGCTTTAATTCCTTTAATATAAGCAGGTACTATTGCTTTTCTGAGTGATAAAGATGCTGTGGCTGTTATGCAAGCGGAAGAATTTTGAACTGACAGTGAGAGTGCAGCATTATTAGGCTTACTTCGGCACACGTTAGCAAGATGCCCTCTTTTGGAACAGATCTGGCAGTTTACCTCCTTAGCCGGGCAGTTTATACGAGGATGTATTCGTCCTCCACAGAAGAAACACTTTCGTTTTCGTGTGATAGCAGCTGCAGAAGTCTCGCAAATGTGCGGGGGTTCTTCTTCTGATTTTGTGGTTGTGTTAACATATGCCAATTTAAAATTATTAGAATTATTTTCAGCCATTTCTAGGGATAACGCTTGATTATAAGCTTCGGCAAGAGAAAGTGACAAATTTTCAAGTAGTCTTTGTCTTATCTTACTTGAAATTATTCCTGAGATAAAGGCGTCACGAATATAATCGTTTTTATTCGTCTCGGCGTCAACACTTTTGAAATCACAGTCTTTCGACAGCTGTTTTAGTACTTCCATATACGAATCGATATTTTCATCAGTCTGCTGCCTTCTGGTAGCCAGTAAGTGCCTTGCAGCAACAATATTTTTGGGTTTAATCAACAATGAATCTAGTGAAGCCATTGCTTTCTCGTATGTAGGACATTCACTAATGTATTGGTATATCTGCGGTGATACATAATTAATGAGTACCTCTAGTTTCCAGGACGAAGGCGACGGAGTTTCTTCAGTTTGTTTTGTTTCCGTTGCCAATAGAAAATTTTGGAATGTTCTTTTCCAATGCACCCACTCTTTGGCAGCGTCACTACTAGTGGGGTTGGCATTGAGCCGTTCGGGTCTAAGAATTTTATCCATAATTTTATTTCTTTATATATTTGTTAATTAAATTGAAATAATAAGACAAACCTTGGAATAAGGTTTTAATTAACAAATATTAGACTAGTAAAATATATACATTTATGACTACGACAGAAGCTAGACAGATATATGAAAGACAACATTATAGTTTTCATAAAGCACAGATAGAAGTTTAAGCAAGAAGGTTAGATATAATACCACACTCCCTTCTAAGGTATTTCCATCTAGCTACAATATGGATAGTATAAACAAATTCCTGCAGGGTCGGCAGCGCACATGTACCCCTGGTGTTGTTTGTGTCCTTAGGCGACGGTAACCACCTACCCTCAAGTGGACCGTCAGTCTGTCTGCAACCCTTAATATGTATATAAAAAAGGATAATGAATATGGGGTGAGAAGGGAATAGGGACAGCAGTAGCGAAACGCAACAGCACACGTGATGTTATTTGTCAAGTACCGGCCAGATTAATTTTGCGGAATGCATTGTAGCCTGCTACTATTAAAACCGCTCTGGAATCAATGACATATACTGTTAACTTTTTATATGTGATATAATTTGATAAATTAAAACTATTCATTAGATTATTTTAATTGTAACATGTAAAAGTAGCAAGTTGAAAGTTAGGACGGAAACACTACGCCATCTTCCGTGCATTGGACGAAACTACTACGTATTCCACACGCAATGTCGATAAAACAAAATGAGCCTTACTAGCAGCACAGTAAGTGCCATCTAGTGATGAAGGTCGAAGGGAGTGTTGAATAGATGCACATTTCGGTCATACAAAATTTGCTTACGCTGTCAAGGGTCAAGGGTGGATCGAATATTATGGGGAGACCTATATTAGTCACCTGAGATGGTGACTAAATTTTGAAACTAAGTAGGTACCATGTCTATTGAAACCAAGAAAGATGTTTTTAAGGTATTGGTGTAACGTTTAGCAAAATACTTACTGTGGTATCATATTTTTCATTTTTTTTAATGTTTACTTGTACTTGTCCTTAAATGAATAAATAAAAAGAATTTAAATAAAACAACCAAATTATGGGTATACATTTATTAAAATCCTTTCGACCCTCTTCTCGATAAAAATATCCGTTGTGTTTGGGAATGATGAAATCATAATAAGATTGGCGATAAAAAAAACACAAGTATAGGTGATCCTACAAATTATTTTACAGACTTTTTTTATTGGGCTACCTTAAATAAACAAAAAATTGGCACTTGACATACAAACTCTTTTCTCTCAATATTTAACTTTTTTTTTTTAAAGAAACAGTTAAATTTTTAACTAGGCAATATACTCGTACATTGTGACGTTTTAATTATTTGTAATCAAAATCGATATGTTGAACATGGTTTTTATGGCTTAACATGGCTTAATTGACTTTTTATGTAAAGGCAATTTATTTATCGGTTTTAAAAAATTAAAAAAAAAATTGTCAGCTTAAATGCCTGTTTTGAAGGTTCTCTTGGATACTCAGGTCAGGGTTTGGCGTGCCAAAAGGTTAAACTACATTACATGCTTCATCACAGCCCAAGAATTTCTATTAAGGACATAGATATTACATACTTTTATATATATCTAAATGAATATGGATACAATAATATCGTCTACTGACAACTTGCCTACAAATATTATCAACCTATCCGAGTAAAATAGGTAACAACCTAAAATCTGCATAGGTTCGACAAAGTAAAGGGACGGAAAGAGAAACGTGAGCAAATATTATGTCCTAAACGAAACAGATCGCGGATAAAATTTTAAAGATGGCGTCTCAAAAGAGGCCCCGGAACGACTTCAAATATTATTTTATATAATAGGGTGACATTATATGAGACATTTCGTTTCGTTTGACCCACCGCTTTTTGTTTTAATACTAAAATAATATGCTTTATAGCTTTTTTTCGAATAAAATATGACTTAAATGACAGCACTTATAGCTCCGACGTAAGGATGACTATGCAATAGGAAAAGAGAGTAAATAAACGCGCCATTTATTATAATTTTTATTCTATGGCGGAGCGGCGACATCTATCGGACTTGGGTAGAACTGCTTTTTTTTTATGAAATCGAGGTAGCGCTTGACCACTATCTCACCTGATGTGAGGTGCAGATGTGGCCGAAGGTGGACCACGCTTACCTAGTAAATGCCCATTTACCCTAGTTTTGAAGCCCCTGAGGTTGTAGTTCTGTGGGAACACAGACGCAGGCAATGAGTTCCACTCCTTAGCAGTTCGAACAAGGAACTGCTTTGTGAACTCCAAAAATATAACACTATTGATGGCACCATCTCTTATACTGGGAACGCGATTTGTACATCAATAAGGTAGTTCATTTTTTGACCAAGATGTCGCTGCGCCGCCGGCAGGTTATAACGCGCTATCGTGTCGTTCCTCAAAACGGATAACACTTTTCATACAAGATTTCGACGTTAACTTTTATAAGCTGTCAGCTGTCGTATAGATTTCAAAGTGACAGTGACATATAACGTAACGCTTTTTAGGTAAAGTTTGTATTAATTTTACTCCTCACAAAATTTCCATACCGCGGGCCTTATATATGAAAATCGATTCTTAACGAGGTAAACTCAAATAATAATAAAAAAATGAGGTTATGTACGTCATTGTTCAGGTCAGAAATAAAGCAAGCAGGTATCGGCCAAGACGTGTATAGTACTTTTCTCTAACCTGCGAGGAAATAATAGAAAAAAATATATTTCTCGCGATGAATTACTCATTTTTATTGTAGTTATAATTTCTAAATATAAAAATGTTGAAAATATTCGTTCTTCTGTATAGAATTGAGAGTATGAATAAAACAAAATGGCGGTCGTCTTCTAGATGGTCGCTCCTCGATAATCTAGGTGGTCAAGTAAAAAACTGTCTAGTAGTTTCTATTATAGTATTTTGTGTATTTTTGTAGGCGTGAAGTCAGAAAAAAGTAGATATTCTTTCTTTTTTTTTTATAATGAAGCATTTAAAAATAAGTGCGAGAAAAATACATATAGGTATTATTTTAATGTTCGTATTAAGGAAAATGTTAAAAAACGAGGAATTTTATCTTTTTCATGTATTTTTATAATTAATTAAATTTAAATTAAGTAAGGATTTAACACAAATTGCTCATAATAAAAGTAGGAAACGAAATTTTTTGTCACGATTTAAAAAAAAAATGTCTCACCTAATATCACCATAACCGAACACAGCCTTAGTGATATTTTAAAATTTAATTACGGTGAATAGATTATACTTAAAAATGTCAGTGTGAGTTAGTTAAAACATTTATGTATAGGAAACATTGGTGTGTCAAAGATACATTTAAATTAATTGAATATTTACAAGTGACAAGACAGTGACATAGAAATAAATGTATATTCACAGTCAACTTCATTTAAATTTTAAATAAGCGCAATGCAATTTGAAAGGTAACAAAATCAAATGTTTTTTTAGATGTTTTTTATATAATTAACTATTTAGTTGATATCATGTTATTTTAATGTTTAAATGATTTCAAATCATCCTCCAAGTAATGAATTTGATCACATTTAATTTAAAAAAATGAAGTTGACCGTAAATATGAGATACAGTTAGGTACATATAATACAATAGTTATATTTTAAATAGATAACTTTACAGTGAGCGACTCAGGTGTAGCAGATAGGCCCCGCTATTTACATAGTTTAACCACCTTTCCGGCCATAGACAGTATCTGGCTCGAAGGACCACTCGATCCTTCGAGCCAGACTATTTAATACGAGAAATTCCGATCTCTAGATATAAAACTATTTACTAATTATTAATGCGTGTTATTAAATTCCTTTTGTCTCAGAGACACATTTTCTTTAAGACTACATTATGAATGACACCTAATAGCTAGGCCCTTTATCGACTACTATACACTAATAGAGTTCAAATGAACTCTATTCTCTAGGAGATAAAGTCGAGTTTACATTAATTAGTATCCATACACACATAAACATACATCAGTATAATATAAACCGGTGTAACCTCGATAAATACACTCACACGTAAAGGTCAAAATCTACTTTATTTTCTCATCGAAACAATAATCGATAGATTTTGAACCTTATCATAACAACATACAATCTCAACTTACGTAACAGCGATTCTGGCTCAGATTCGTGCATTTTATTGGTAAAACTGATCAAAAACTCTTATTTTGAAACTGAACTTGATTCTTTGTACATGTTCAAACTCACTTTGACATACCTTGAGCTTTGATTCATTGCCACGCCATTTTCGCGCGCACTCTTTCTTTCTTTTTTTTTTTTTTCAGGCAAAGATCCTAAAATATTCAGCCAATAGCTCTTTTTAAGCACAGTATAATTCCGATTATAGACAGCAGAAGGGTGTCCTTCTTTATTATGCCATCAAAGTATAGCACTTAGTCGCTACTCTGTCATTTTGAGGTCGCCGCAGCGAATCTTGTACATGAGAAAAAGTTTACTTATATATAGTTGAACGTTACACAGATTACTTTCGTTCGGTAGAATGGCAACGACAAATAAGCAAGATTTTAGAAATATTCTCAACAAAATTATATATCTATAAGTAATATGTTCATTTTAAAAACAGTAATAGGTAGGCTTACCGTTACATTTATTGGACCATTAAAATATTAATAATATAAAATTAATAATATATAACATTATACAAAACATATAACTTTCACCCATATTTATCTCGCTAAATATTTATTTTATAACTACTAATAAAAATAAAATTTAAAAATCGAATAGCTACGTATAATAGTTAATACAAAATTGGCAATAGAGTAAAAAAGAAAGCAGCTTTCAAGAGACTTGTAAATTTTTATAACTGTATAGTTAAATCTTAGCCCGTTCGTCCATGACGCTACTCATATGTGAAGGAACTGGCCAGTTCCATTAAAAAACTTATTAAAAATCAGAGGTTTTAACAGTTCAGTGTTGCCTGTTGTGAAAGTGTATTTTTTAGAAGATTTTTTTTTCTTCATCAGATACCAAATGGGTCGGTTTGTAAACACGTCGGATTCGAAATGTCGTTTTAATCCAAAGATTTCGAATGCGTATTAAATTGCTGATCTGAAATCTCAACCTAATAATTTTTAGGTTTTTTTAGGTTTTAGGTTTTTTGACGAGCCCGTTGGATGAGTGGTTAGGGTGCGTGCCTTAACGCTCTGTTCTAGGGATCCCGGGTTCGATTCCCGGCAGGGTCAACTTTGAAAAATCAACTTTTCAAATTTGGCTCTGGTTTGGATTTGGAAAGTAGTGGCAGGGCACACTGCGTTTCGCAATCATTTGGGCAGCCCGTCTGGCGGCAGTAACCACCCCCTTACAGAAGACCACCGTGAAATAACAGCACGTGTACTGTTGTGTTTCGGTGAGTGAGTGAGGGATGCCAGGGCCCATTTCCCTATCCACTCCTAATCCCCTATCCTGAATCCTACTGCAGTTGGCAGCGCACTTGCAGCAGCTTTGGCGTTGCTTGTGTTATAGGCGACGGTAGCCACCTACCATCAAGTGGACCGTCAGCCTGTCTGCCGACCTGACATAAAAAAAAAGTTTTAGGTTTATTATATAAAATTAATTGTACTGATTAAATTAAATGTTACTAATTTCATATACTAATGCTCTCCAACTTTCAATGGTCACATAAATGTATTCCGGTATATTTCTTATGAATATTTAGTCAGCATAAACAACTTGGAATTGTTTCTTAGAATAAGATCGGTAGGTTAAGCCATTTAAAAATAAAATAAACAATTAGGCTTTCGTTATTTCCGTTTAGGAATTAGTGAATGGAATTATAATTAATTATATAACAAGCGATCATTTCAACCCGACATTTCTTATTTCTTACAAAAGCTAAAAAACATATAGGTATAATATATTATACTAGTGGAACACGTTGAACTGTCGAAGTTGCCATTTAACAATTTCAAGGTTCTACTTTTGGCCCAAAACATACATATTTGTTAAATGGCAACACATAATCGGTGTCATTTTAGGTATATTTCTTTAGTATGTTATTAAAAATTAATAATATTTTTGAAATGAAGGGAAAATTATTTAGTCTGATAAATGAATAATATTTTTTATTGTAAGTTGTGTATTCCGAAGTGGATACATTTCACTACAGGGAAAATTCGCACGGGAGTTTCTTCGATATTCAATGGTAATTTTAATGCTCTTTACTGTCCCCTGTCTGATAGTTATCTTATTATAATTGTGTTTATTTGTTAATTTGAATCGCAAATACTCTCTTAATACAGAATATGCATTTTTGTTATATTTATTTTATATTTTAAATATTTAAGATGCATCAGAATAACCTGACGACCTTCTTTATAGTTGGTTACTATAGTCTAAAGACACTAGCTATATCTGAAGGGGCGCAATTGTGTTGCCAACGCGACAAGAATAGATTTACAGCTTTAGTTCATTTGCGACTCCAATAAACTTTTTAATTATCTTTCAGCGTTAACAAATCACAAAAGTCAACTTGGTTAGGGAAATGTTGAGCCAATTCAAAGTATGTAATAACTTTTGAAACTCGCATCCCATGCGAATATGGGAAAGTATTACTTTATTTAAGTCAAATGTACCGAAAACTTATTGAGGTTTCCATTCAACGTCCCCACCAGTGGAGTGGGGAAGGTGGGATTTTTTCCCAACATCCTCACTTCTCACTAACTTTCGCACCAGTGGGGCAGCTGAGATTTTTTTTTCTCAGCATCCCACTCGGCGTCTATGTTCATGAAGTAATAAGCTATATTTAAAAAATGTAAACTAACCCCCTACATTCCATTGAGGCCATTCTAATAAGCCCAAAGATATAACATGCTGTAAGTTGTTGAAGAGTTGGGTATTCCGCAGACTACTTGATGCTGCAGCATCAGGTCAAAGTTACCTACCATGTCATGGAAATCAATCGAAGTTAGTGAGATCCCTTCGTCAATTAGGATTTGAACTGATGATCTTCAAACGCCTGAACAGATCTTCATAAATGATATCTAAGAACCATCTCGATCACGCCAGCTTTCAAACAAAAAAGACCTGCATCAAATCGGTCCATTCGTTTGGGTCTATGACACCTACCACAGACCAACAGATTAAACTGATAACATCCCTCTTTTAAGTTTGGCGTCGAGGGTTAAAAGCTAACTCGTTCGAATGAATTAAATAAAAGTGAGAACATTAACGAAAGAGAAGTGAAGACGTTGGGAGTAAGCCATTATTGAAGTCAACGGGCAGCGGAGGGGCGCGGTGGGAGGGGAGGTCTGCGCGAGCGTGGTCGAGACGAGCGGACGAGGCAGGATGCGTGGCGAGGTGGCGGACGAGGAGCTAGGTGCTTGGGGGTGGCAGGGCGCGGACGAAGGAAGGCAGCGTACGCAAGCGCGAAGAGCGCGTATGGCGCGAGCACGGCGCACGCGAGCGTGGCGTGCTGCGGGGCGGCGGCGGCCTCGCGCGAGAATCACTTCTCTTCCTCCTCGTCGCGGAACAGGTATGTTGACCTACACACACACACATAAATTTTTTGAAACCCTCAGTTCATTATTTAATGTGTTTTTTTTTTATAATGCTACAGCTCCACCTGCATTAACGTTAACGTTTATGTTAATGTCAAACTACGCGTTAAATACAAAAAATATTAAATATAAATTAAAACAATATTTTATCCCTAATAAGTAGCATTGTATGCACTTGTGTATTGTGTTTGTATGTGTTTGTGTATATGAATATAACTAATAATAATAATTATAACTAAAACTAAGAAGTCAAAAATGAAATACCTCATTGTTATAAATTGTTTATTTTATTAAAATAAAGATTAATAAAATTAAAACAACCTGTAGAAAGTGTGCATTGTGCATTCTTGTTGTCAACAAGGATGCACTTATATGTTAGCTGCATGTTAGAGTGGGACGGGCAGGTTTGTTGAATTTTAGTGTTAAAGTTGTATCTACCTACAAATATTCACTTTTTACTTTTGTCTGTATTATATTTCTGCCATTGAAGACAACTCAGGTGTACGCTAGAAACTTAATTGAGTTTATAGTACACCTAAACTGTGTACCGCCCAATGTATTTTTTCTTTGTGTAAATAAATAAAAAAAAAATAAAAAAAATCAAGGCATTAAAAATGCACGTTGGCTACTTTAGGTTAAAACGCCGTTAAGAGTTAATTCCTAAAGAATTTAAGTAGTGGTAGGGCACACTGCGTTTCGCAGTCATTTGGGCAGCCCGTCTGGCGGCAGTAACCACCCCCTTACAGAAGACCACCGTGAAATAACAGCACGTGTGCTGTTGTGTTTCGATGAGTGAGTAAGGGATGCCAGAGCCCATTTCCCTATCCACTCCTAATCACTTATCCTTAATCCTACTGCAGTCGGCAGCGCACTTGCAGCAGCTTAGGCGTTGCTTGTGTTATAGGCGACGGTAGCCACCCACCATCAAGTGGACCGTTAGCCTGTCTGCCGATCTTAACATAAAAAACAAAAGATTTAACGCATTGCATAAAATGGAGGTTGAAGCAGCTGCACTAGTTGCAGCAATGAGTATGATAAGTTATTTTATGCATTCATGCAATTTATTTAAAAAAAAAAATCAAAAAAATGAGATGGTGGAAGATTCTGATGATTTAACTCTAAAAACTCCAATGTCGTACTAGTAATAATGCAGTTCCAGCCTAAATAAAAGGTGGATACGTACGTCCTTGCTCTGTACGTGCGCTATAGGGTAAAGTAATATATATATTGGCGTGCGCCCTGCGGAAGTGCGGAATGAGACGGGGTTAATGTAGCCCATCAACATGGAAGTAATGCCCATTGCCCATCAGCCATTCCCGAGAGACATCCCGACACAAGCTTTCGTCATCGCTGCTGTTTTGTCAGTTTATGTGCTTTCAATCTACCTGAGTCCCGTTTATTACATGTAGTATAATTAAGATAAACCCGTAAGTAAGTGTTTTACTATGTGATTACTTTAATTGATGTGTAAAATGACCTATTTTACTTGCTAACACAAAAAATTAAAGGTATGCACCTCAGACCGACAAAAACTATAGACGGAACAATACACGCCCTTAAGTGAGGCAGGTAATAGGAAGACGATTCTGCAATAGGGTGACGGCCGCTCGACATTCTGACGCGAATAGTTGATATACCTAACTATATTTTTTGATTAATAAGTATTATAATAATTAATTGGGGTAAAAGTTGTTAGTGGATAACATTTTTAATTGCATACACAAACGCGTGGCCACTATACGACAAGTAGGGTTATGCACACATCTTCAGCGAACCGGCTTCATTTTTTAAAACGCTTTTGTTCGTAAGAGCTCTGTCTATAGTTTTTTTCGGTCTGAGGTATGCACGTAAGAAAAAATGAACACTACCTTCATTCATTTTGCGTGATGTACTAAAAATGAACTATAATCTTTTTACCTCAACTGGCCAAAAGTCGTTCAGCTTGAAAGAAACTCACCAGTAAGCTAAGTTGAAGAGCGCAAAGACCAGTGGGAAGGTGATCCTCGAGATGACGTCAATGCGCTTGGAGCGAGTGGGGAACTTGGACATCCAGAGGCGGCAGCAGTTCTTGCGCGGCGGGTTCATGTGGATCTCGCACTGCCGCATCTTGGAGTCCAGCACGGCGCCGCGCACGAGCGGTTTCTGTGCGTTGCAGAAAGTCAGGCGGGACGGACAAACAGCACTTTTCTAGCCTAACACTTCCACGATATCTGCGCTTTTTATGGGCAGTATACTGTGGTAAAAACTCTCCCCGAAAATCTTCCCCGAAAACTTTTTTTTTAAATGTTAAGATCGGCAGACAGGCTGACGGTCCACTTGATGGTAGGTGGCTACCGTCGCCTATGACACAAGCAACGCCAAAGCTGCTGCAAGTGCGCTGCCGACTACAGTAGGATTAAGATAAGGGATTAGGAGTGGATAGGGAAATGGGCTCTGGCATCCCTTACTCACTCACAGAAACACAACAGCACACGTGCTGTTATTTCTTTGTGGTCTTCTGTAAGACCACAAATGACTGCGAAACGCATGCCACTACTTTTCAGATCCAGACCAGAGCCAAATTTGAAAGTTAATTTTTCGAAGTTAACCCTGCCGGGAATCGAACCCGGGAACCCTAGAACAGAGCGTTAAGGCAAGCACCCTAACCACTCATCCAACGGTAGGTACTCGTCAAGGGTAGGCATTAACTGGAACAACTCACCACGGTACTCATTATTGCACCTCCCGTTATTGCAAGTCATCTAGAGTTCCTAGAATATTTAGTTTATATGAGATAAAAAAAGAACAAAAAAGATAACAACCCCATAGGTGTAGAGTAGTTAAGGTGCGTTCCCTCGGTTCCAGGCAGGGACAACTTTGAAAATAGTTGGCCTTGATCTGGTTCTGGCAATTAGTGGCAGGGTACACTGCGTATTGGTGTCATTTGAGCAGCCTATCTGGCGGCAGACCACCGAGAAATAAAAACATGTATCCTTAAGGGATTCCTTACTCATTCACCAAAAAAACACATAGCTAATGGCGATAGGACGGAGTAGAGAACATCTTCCTATCCTATTCTAATCCTTTAAAACCTTCATAATATGAAAATCGAAACACTTGCAGCACCTGTGGCGTCGCTTGTGTTATAGGCGACGGTACCCACCTACCATCAAGTGGACTACCGTCAGCCTATCTGACAACATTTACATAAAAGTACAGAAACGTCCATCGTTTTTTATAATTTATCTATGACTGCAATGAGGCAAAATTTACTCGTTAATCATATTTAATAAAGAAATCTGTTGATATATGATGGGGAGCAGGAGATTTCCCATCATATACAAAAATCTTATTTTCTCTATAAAAACTGTAATGTTGATCTTTCTGTGTCATAGACAACACACAAAGGAAAAACTACGGCTTGACCACAGAGCAAACCTTCTTTTAATATGTTTAAGGCTTGGTTTCGTTGCCAATCCAACAATATAATCTAACATCTGAAGGACAAAATTGTTAGTAGCTAAAGGGTTACATAGTTAGACTTTTGAGAATTGTTAAGGAAACAGTTCCTAACTTGCTAATCGAAAGTTTTTTTAAATTCAAGGTGTTAAAGTTACTAATTTTATATCACTTTCCGTTCCTTCCAAAGTATTGGAAATAAATTATATATTCAAATATACCTACTTCGTTAGAAGATGGAGTCTTAACGAGAGAAGTTCTATTATAAATGAAACCTTGATAAAGATTACAATTAGCTAACTATAAAAAGACGTTAGAATTTAACTGAGAAGATTATCACCAGATGACTCTAGTTTGGAACAAATCAAATGCGAGCTCACCATCGCAAACGTGGCGTTGCTATCGGTGTCGAGAAGGTCGGAGGCAGCGTCCATACTGGCAGCCGCTTCCATCTCCCGTCTCGTTTTCTTCATATTCTCCCTGTGCATGTCGGAGCGAGACGCATAGTTGACGAGTGCGAATTCAAGCAATGCTCCGAAGACGAAAGTGAGACAGACTCCGGTCCACACGTCGATGGCTTTGGTGTAGGAGACGGGCGGGAGAGATGCATTGATGCCTGACGACTGAGTCGCCATGGTTAAAAGTGTGGTCACACCTGTAAATCAAGAGAATTATTTATTTTAACAGGCGTCATTGAACGTTTATTTAAATTTAAAATACATATCGGTGAGCAACTTAGTCACTAATAATATTTGCAAAGCCATGTTGTTTTTATGTAAAATGGCATCGGCAGGCAGGCTGATGGTCTACTTTATGATAGGTCACTATCGTAGCCTATAATAGGTGCGCTGCCGATCTTAGTAGGATAAAGGATACGTATTACGGTATTATACGTATGACAAGGATGGCCTGTGGGTGACTTTTACGCCTTGCGCGTACATAATAATGCTTTCGGGATGCTATTAAGCTGCCTCGATTTGCGGAGGCACGTACATATAGTTTCCAGACGATAATTCGTATACGGGGCAGTGATGAGACATTCATATCTATAAGACATGACTGTCTTATCTATAAGATATGACTGCAATATATATAACATAAGTATGTTATATCAATAACATAGAATTTGTATTTGTGCACCGAGTTTTTCTCGGTTTATCATGTTTGGAGCAAGAAGAAAATCTGTTTGGAGCATCTGGTATTTACCATACTCATGGTCATAACAAATAAAGATTTTTTCTACAATTGCCTCGATCGCATCCTGATGATATGACTCACGCGCAAATGTTATATAACTTTATTTATAAAAATAAAGTTATATAACATTATTTTTATAAATAACTTATAAAACATGCTTATTTTGTTTAGTCTGGACTCAACTTTAGAAAAAGTTAACAATTAAAAACCTTTTTTTTTTAAAGAAGCAAACGCGACAATTACCTAAAGAAACTCTGGCAGGCACTGCTCCCTGGTCCAGCCAGAAGGACACCCAGGAGACAATGACCAGCATGCAGCAAGGTATGTAGATCTGAATTAAATAGTAACTGAACTCGCGCTTGAAGAGTAAGTCGACCTTCAGGCAACTGTATTCACCTGAAAATAAAATAAAAGTAGGTACATATATTGGATATGTCAAAGATGTCAATATACTCATTGACATCTTTGGCGCGCAACATTGTCTATTCAATGTATAACCTAATATTACTGTGACTATACTGTGACCACCGTAAGTGACTACAATTTACAGAAGGATATCGTGAAATACATAAGAGCATATGTGCTGTTGTGTGTTTCGGTGAGTGAGTAAGGGATGCGAGAGCTTATCCTTTCCCCCTCATCCTTAATTCTCCCCCCCTTGCGAAATTATGCTCTTCGCCAACTCCTCGCGGTGCTCATCGCTATGCTCCTCGCGCTGCCACGATGTTGCCCGTCCTGTCCACAAAGTGCTCTACTCGCGCAATTAATCGCGACGCACCGCACTAGGTCGTTTTCCTTTGCAACACAATGTATACCTGTATTAGTCTTGCTGTTACAGTAATCAGTGAGGAACTTCTCCAGTGTGAACCTCGGCAGGTGTAGATTCTTCACAACTTGCACGGGGTCGCCTTCTTTCCACAGAAATACCAGATCGTCCGTTGTCCACCCGTCTGAAGAAGAAACGATTTCATTTTACCAAATAGAATTAATATTGTTTCTTTATGAAACTTCGAATTTAGCCTACAATTAAATTATCATCATATAACGGAGTGTGCATATATTCTATACGAATTAATCCAACCGGAACCGTTCCACTTGCGGACCGCTAGGCGTGGTTCATCCCTTCGTGGTCGATGTACCTCGATCAACGCACGAAGCGTTTCAGTTCCACCTTCCTTGTTCGAACTGCTAAGGAGTGGAACTCATTGCCTGCGTCTGTGTTCCCACAGGACTACAACCTCGGGGTCTTCAAAACCAGGGTAAATGGGCATTTACTGGGTAAGCGTGGTCCACCTTCGGCCGCATCTGCACCTCATATTAAGTGAGATAGTGGTCAAGCGCTACCTTGATTTGGTGCTGGCAAAGGCATCCCCCTACACAAAGGCCTTCCCCCTATTTTTCGAAAAGGACCGGTCAGAAGCAACCTAAATCTAAAGCAACCTGCTTTAATCAGGTCGTCTGAATATCCTACTCTGCATTTGCCGGTCCGTGGCCCTCACTCGAGAACCATCCGGAGTCAGCGGCCGTCGGCACTCCGTACTATATGTCCTGCCCACTGCCACTTCAACTTACTGATCCGCCAGCTTATGTCGGTAGCTTTCGTTATTCTACGGATTTCCTCATTCCTAAATCGATCTCGCAGTGTAGGTAACCCTCGAGCTTAGCCCGAGCTTACGAGGCCTATAGTTAGAGAGCACGTTTCAGCGCCATATGTCATCACTGGCAACATACATTCGTTGGAAGCTTTTGTTTTAAGACACTGAGGAATTTTGGATGAGAAAATGTCTCGGAACTTCCCAAACGCAATCTAACTTATGCTTAAGTTATATTATTTTAACTTAAATATTATAAGACAGTATTGACGATCCTTATCTTATCTTATCTTATCTTAGTGGCTATTTCTGTCTGCTAGAGTACCAGTATCACTTCGTCCATTGCTGAAATATTGTGATCGCCACGTGAACTAAAGCTCTCTACCTATACCTACCACGTAAGACGATCCTTATGGTCTAGTGATTAAGCTGGTCAATTTAACGCTCTAACACTTTAAAGGGTCCCGAGTTCGATTTCTAACAGGATGAAATGAATGAACTTTTCATAGTTGGCTCTGGTCTATAGAATGTGGCTCCGTGAAGACCTTCATGAAATAACAGCATGTGTCTATTATGTTTCAGTGAGTGAGTAAGGGACGCCAGAGCCCATTGACTTTCTCTTCCTAATTTTTGGTACGGAGTCTACTGGTTCCAGTGTTTTTTTTTTTAAGTTTAAAAATAGTAAAAGTGCTTATTTTCTATGTAAAATATACTTAATATTTATTACTGTGTAATAGATTAAGTGATATACTCCACAAAAATATACTACTAACTAAGAACCTTCCGTAAAATTTGAATCAAATTACATTCGGACACGTAAAAGCCTCACAGTTATCAAAAACAGTAACAATAATATTAAGAAATTTGCAAAGATCAATAAAATATAGCGAAAAATAAGTGAAAAAAAAAAGATCAAAAACATCATTCTTGAAAAGAATAATTAGTAATAAAAACTGTGCTAGTGAAATAAAATATAAATAATTAAATAAAATTAATTTTAAGATCTACCCCCTCTTAGAGAAAGTTAAACATTTTTAGGTAACCTTCCAAGAGGTCAGTTGGTAAAGTGTTTTTAGTAACTTCCGAAAACTTCTTTGTGTTTATTATACATTAGGTCAATCTGATAATAGGTGGCTAACGACGCCTGAAGACACTTGGAACACTAGGTGATAGCTGAACGAAGAGGGAATAGAGGCAGCGCACAGAATTTAATCCAACCGTTGACCGAAGAAACGGAGTCTCGTTGACTCCTGAGCAAGTTGGCCGGGCTGCTTTCGTAGTTATAAAAGGATAAGCAGTAAACAAATTATTTAATAAAATGCCTCGCCTTTCAACAATTGGCAACTTCCGGTACATCAAATTGGGTATTTCAATTGTATTAACTCGAAGATTGAGCACCGTGTCTGGGTGATTTTTGTATTTTAATGTAATTTTCAAAATTGACTCTGGTCTGGATTTGAAAATTAGTGGTAGGGCACACTGCGTTTCGCAGTCATTTGGGCAGCCCGCCTGGCGGCAGTGACCCCCCCCCTTACAGAAGACCACCGTGAAATAACAGCATAATATACGTGCTGTTGTGTTTCGGTGAGTGAGTAAGGGATGCCAGAGCCCATCTCCTTATCCCCTCCTAATCCCTTATCCTTAATCCTACTGTAGTCGGCAGCGCACTTGCAGCACCTGTAGCGTTGCTTGTGTTATAGGCGACGGTGGCCACCTACCATCAAGTGGACCGTCAGCCTGTCTGTCGACATAACATAAAAAAAAAAAAAAAAAAAAAAAAAAAAAAAAAAAAAAACTCCTCCCCCGCTTTGCACGGAGTTGAAATTTTCAAAAATCTCACAAGGAGAGTGCACGACCTTGGAGAAACGGATTTTAATGATTTTTCGTATATCATGTACTCCTGATTGTTAAAATAATTTTTAATTATAAAATACTGATTAATAATTGCATTAATAAATGTAAAATATTAATAAAAACTCATAATTTTTAATTTGAATATATGTATTTATAAAATTTATATGATTTATATAATAAAAAAAAATATAGAAAAAGAAATCAACTGACTAGATTCGAACCTGTACACGCGGGAGTTCGAGTCTAGAGTCTTAGCGGTTACGCCAATGTACACTCAGGCGACAGAGAACATAACTTTTATATAAAGTGCAGGGTGAACTTTAGAGGCATTTTTCTCAGCTTCTACGGGGCATTGGACGGAAATATTTTACAATGATAGTACCCACAGGGTATACTACCAGTATACGAAAAATCATTAAAATCCGTTTCCCCAAGGATGTTAGTTTTGGATGTGCGTAGATAGTCAGTCAGAACAAACGGTTTTATAATAGATTATGTATATAAGAAAACTATAGTCAACATATATGTATTGCTTTGGTTTATGCCTTTGTATGACATACCATGCCACAAGCAAAAGCTACGGTAGTGTACCATTTATAATATGGTATGTAGCGATTCATAGCTCTGTTTCATATCCGGCTCGAAGGACCAAATGATGTTAAAAAATAGCATAACAAACCTATATGTAACTTTGTTCTTAGATATTAACTTACCTGTTACATAAAACATATTTTCACACGTTTTTCTAGAAGGGAAAAACCAAAATCTCGATTCAAATTCAAATTAAAAAACAAAAATATTGTCAGCCAGTCTTATGTTCTTAACAGTACCATATCATTTACCGATTATTGTGTACATATTATGTACGCGTAGTTGACTACCACGGTACAAGCACACCTTAGTGTGGGGTTCACTAAAGTTCCCTGTTGTTTTGTATAATATAAAACTATTATTCCAAATATTAGATGTAATCCGACTAATTAGATGTAAATTAGCCGTCGGCATTCAGTCTTGAATAAGCTGTGAAAGAGATCATACATCTTTTCATCGTTCTCGCAATCAAACAAGGCAATCTCAACCTTAAGCGTAGCAATTTAAAGCAAGTTCCCTTTTGTAATTGTACAAAAGTAATTTCTCAGGACTTCAGACATTTTTAATTATACATATAAATAGTTAATCATGTTATACATATTTAAATTTCAATTATCGTTGCTCTTGTAAATAAATACAATAGTAATTAATTTAATTTAAGAAGTGGCAAGGCATTCTGCATTTCACAGTCAATTGAGAGATCATCTGGTGGCAGTAACCACCCCCTTACACAAGACCACCGTGAAATAACAGCACGTGTGCTGTTGTATTGAGTTAGTAAAGGATACCAAAGCCCATTTCCCTAATCCCTTATCCAGTGGCGTAGCGTGGTCTAATATAGACGTGGGCAAAGTCGCATCAGCGAGCCCCCTTTTGTTTCGTTCCCAAGATCTACTCAATAAAACTGGCCAGTCATTAAAAACATCGTAGGTCGCAAAAAATTGCACTGTTGTGATTTTTTGGTATGTTGTTATATAGATACTAATAGTGTAAAACCAAATTTGCAGCTTCGAAAGACCTATGCTAACTGCATAGGGCTCGGAAAACCTTTTTGGCTTATAACTTCTAAAAAGTGCATTCTACGGAAAAGACTTTTAGAGAAGACGGCTAACAACAAAATTTCTAACTTTATGGGAAAAATAGCCCATTTTTGATGTTTTCCGTTCAATGTTTTCCGAGCACTATGCAGTTAGCACAGGCCTTTCAAAGCTGCAAATTAGGGGTTACACTATTAGTAACTATACTAACAACATACCAAAAAATCACAACAGTGCAATTTTCTGTGACCTAACGCGATTTTTGTGTCTCTGGTGACTGGCCGGACTCAAACAGATCGGGGAATCCCCAATTCATACTTTTCTTTTTTTATAAGCGACTCACTCACTCACTCGAGTCACACGCGCCAAGAACAAATAAGCGAGCGAGGCTACCGTTCTATATATACCTAAAGCGTAAAACTAAGAGTTATGTTTTTTTGTTATTTCAGGTTCAGGAAAGTGAAGAGTGTGCCCGATATTTTTTACGTTCTTATTTAATTTAAAAATAAAAGGGGTGGTGGCATCGCATTTAAAGAGCTGTGGACCTGGGCCCACTTCGCCCACGCCTAGCTACGCCACTGCCCTTATCCTTAATCCTGCTAAGGTCGGCACCGCACTTGCAGCACCTGCGACGTTTCCAGTATTATATTCTTTTTTCGCCTGCTTAAACTTTCAAAATACATAAAAATTAATATCATAATCTCAGCTCTGGTTTAAATTAACATATATAACTAAAATTATAATAACGTATGCACCTGTACCATTTCCGGTATTCTGAGAATCTGTCCTTTTAAGAACAAACCTTATAGGTAGCCACCTACTGTTAAGTGAGCCGTTAGCCTCTGTAACTAATAATAATAATAATATAGCCTTTTATTTCCAAATCTCTCTAAAAAACAGAAATGTAGTGTATAATTAAAAGTTCGTGAAGTGTTAGTATGTTATGTGTTAGTATTATTATTATATTTTTTTTATTATGATCTAGTTGTTAAAATTTTATTAGTTCTTCTTCTAAGTTATAAGATATGGATCCCTTTTTGGGTAAAGGCCTCCTCCATCTGTGACTATCTTATCTTTTTTTTTTTAATATGCTTCTCAGTACATAAGGATTTTTTTATGTAAATTACCATTTGAGCGGTTGGTATTACCCACTGATCAATTTTATGCGATTGAGCAATCTAATTGAGCAGTGGGGAAGAATCGAATTTTACTTCAAATACTCCTGCATCATAATTGGAAGAATTTTTTGATGCATAGGTACATTTAAAGAAACTTTTAACGACCACAATTTATAGTGAGTCTATAAACGAGTACTTACAACTTGCCATCCGCAACGAACAGGTCTGCTTGTCCAGCGGGTACAGCTTCAGGTTCATGGGGCACGAGAGAGTAAGTGATATCCGGATGCTGTACAGCACGTTGCCATTGGGGAAGATTCTGATGTAGACGTTCGGCATTATGATGTTGTGAAAGTGACCCTCCTTCTCGTTCGAGAAGAACAGGTCCGGCATCCATACTCTGTTGGCTTCCGTTAGAGTCAGGTACTTTAGGCGACCTGGGAACATCATTGTGCGTTTAAAAATCAACTGAGTAATACATTTTGTTGAGTACTTATAATATTGCCTATATAAAATAGCCCTTTCTGCGCTCTGTGCGAGCTTTTTTTTCAGATATTATAGGTACCCTAGAGCAATGCTATGTATAAGCCTACTTTATTTCATTCAGGGTGATACAATAAAGCACAAGGAACTTGGCGTTGGTGAACCAATTATCTAATATTTTGGAAGAACTGATGTGGGCAAACAAGCAGACGAGCCATGCTAAGTAGACCCTACGCCTATTATACCACCCACTGTGTCTGCTCGTGCGCTGCCAAAAAAATGAGCGCGATGTTTTGTCTAATTTAATAGACGATTTTGATGATACTGGCATGTAGATACGTATGTGTTGGAATCGAGCCCTAGGGGCGCAGCGGGAACTTATCAGGAGAAAACCGAAAAAATAATAGTCCTGTCTGGTCTGGCCATTCTTGCACCCCCCAGAGTCTACGCCCTGTGCCTGGGCACCGGTGGCACCGCCCTATTTACGGCACTGAAAGGATCTGGTCAAATTTGTCAAAAAGAGTAAAAGAGATGTTTTAGAAAAAAAACGGGACAAGTGCGAGTTGAACTCGTGCAAATAGGGTTCCGTACGATGTTACCTATGCGCGCAATATTGAGTGATTTACCATGTTATTTTAATATCATGGACTTCTTATAGGTTTTCCTATAATCTATAACTAGAAAACTAATTTCTGTATTTTTTTCAAAAAAAAGGAGGGGGGCGGGGGGATGGTCGGAAAGACGGACACACGAGTGATCCTATAAGGGTTCCGTTTTTTTTATTCGGACGTACGGAACCCTAAAAATAGTGAATTCCAAATGATCAATTTAAGAAATAAGGATAAACTGGTTGTTCCTATCTCGAGGGCGCCTCTTTCTCTCAGACGTTATAACATTTCTTTTTATCTTTTTTTGTCAGCCGTTAAGTAAATTTTATTTTTATTTTTAGATGAAATTTTTTCTGGATAAAATGTAATATTTTATCAAGAAAAAATAAAAGAAGTGGTACCGTATAAGTCGGGTGACTTATACAATACCACTTCTATCAGCCGCGTACAGCGCTGAACACAGAGCAAAGAATCGCTGCGCCACCCCCTTCTAGAGACGGTATTGTCAACGCTTTCCACGCACGGCTTCCGCACTATTTTAGGTTTTGTGTTCCAAGACGATTTCGACGTGCATTTTTAAAAGTTAAAAATTGCATTTAGTTACTTGTGATATAATATACCAGAATTTTGTTTATACATATACGTTTTTACTTTGATCGTTACACCAAATCGCAGCACAATGAGGCATTTCTATCGCTTTTTGGACAATGTTTACTCCACAACGTGCAAATAGAAACTGGCTGCCAAATGCGCCTTGAGTTGCGCTCAGCGCAATTGCGCTGCACCAATTGTCTCTAGTAATATTATTATTACTACCGATTCTCTGCTCTGTGGCGCCGAATGACTGAGAATCTATGCAAGTCGCAACTTGTCGGCGAAGAATTGAGAACGGTCCGCGTACCAGCGCTGAACGCGGTTGAACAGCGCTGTTCGCTGTTCGCTGCATGCGAATGATAAAACACACTTGTCTTCATTTTCGCCTTTTTGGCGCGAAAACAGAATGGACTGTGCCAGCCATCGACATAATATCCAAGTAGACGGCTAATACCTATTTATTGACAATGCAAATTGTTCTGGCAACTAACTGAGGTGCGCGGGCGCGGGTTACTGAACGCCAATTGGTCCGATCAAGGTCACGACGAAATTCTATTGGTCGTCACTGCCCGAACATTACCGGGCGTGGAATTATATAATATCTATTTCTCTAATGTGTTGTCTGAATGCGTTCGCCCTGTACTAGAAGTCTAGTTGGATATTACGTCGATGGTGCCAGCTGAATGGACGCCTATGCAACTCCATACAAAACTGCTGTTGGTGCTGAATAGAGCTGAGTAAATATAAATAGTTACTATCTAGAAAAAATTTGAACTTACCTCCTAAATTGTTGAACTTAAGGCGTTCGTCTAACCACTGTTCTCTGAACGTTAGTTGTACAGAGTATTCCTGAAACAGCGTAAAAGATGTAGCACACATTTCTATTTGCGTTTCGTCATTTTCAGGTTATTGTCGAAATAGTAATCATTTCAGTGTTAATTGTTTTCAGAAACAAAATTTGCCAAGTATTTTTTTTTTACTATTACGACAACACCTGAATTTTAATAAATCTAGTGATATATGACTTAAAATATTAAACCATTTAAAAATTAATCTTATTTATCTCATGATATATGTATCTACTGGTTATTTTTAATCAAACATCTATTTAGTACATCGTTTTCAACTGTGCAACGGTCTAAAACTGTTTTTTTTTAAATTTATTTACGATTTATGTATGCTTTTATAAAGGTAGGTACTAGACTACATTTTAAATAACGACTTTATCAGCAAAGGTGTATGAGTAAATATATAATATGTATATAATATTTAATTTATGAAGTTTCCGTTAAGCACAAAATGTTGAATTTGGAACTTTGATTAATTTAAACCATTAAAATTACCGTTTATTATTTTGATTCATTTATTAGTAAATATAGTCAGTTAAGATGAAAATTATAAGACTAATAGAAGACATTACAAATGCATAGGTAAGTTATTGCATAAGTTAAGTTAGTACTGAATCTATAATTGGCCATTTCAATATAATTATTAATTGATTATTTCCAAATATGTAAAGAGTAAATTCAACTCAAAGAAAATTTACTTTAAGTAATCTTACAGCCCTTACAGTAACTGTTAAAATTCTCCGATTGTTTTGAATATTCCGAGAACAGTAGTGACAGGGCATACTGCGTTTCGCAGTCATTTGGGCAGCCCGTCTGGCGGCAGTAACCACCCCCTTACAGAAGACCACCGTGAAATAACAGCACGAGTGCTGTTGTGTTTCGGTGAGTGAGTAAGGGATGAGATCCCATTTCCCTATCCCTCCTTAATGCAGTAGTCGGCAGCGCATTTGCAGCAGCTTTGGCGTCGCTTGTGTTATAGGCGACGGTAGCCACCTACCATCGAGTGGACCGGCAGCCTGTCTGCCGACAGCCTGTCATTGTCTTATTTCGATCCATAAAATTCTGTTTCTACAATTACAAAAAGAAAATTATATCTACACACTTTTTTACATAGAGAAATCAAGTTTTGTTTAGACCAAAGATTTTAAACTGTATAGATCGGGCAAGACGAAAGAATCCGTAATGTGACATTTAGAACCACGTGGTACAAAATCGTTCAGTCCATCGCCAACTTTGCAAGGCTATTTAGCTACGCCATGGCCAACCGGATTACGGCGATCAGGATCAATATATTTGATTGGAGGAAAAATTTCCCAATGCCCTCTCTATATATTTAATCTTTTTGCTATAAACTAACAAAATATATTATTGTTCGTCATCCGTCTTGACAGAGCATTTATAATCTCATCGTAAATACAGATACCAAGCTTATACAGTAAACAATTGATCAAAGTTCCAATTTCATAAAGCTTTGTAACAGACTTATTGTTGTGCCAATGTAGATTTACGATGATTGGCACAAAATAGGTAGGTACATTCATCTAAACTGCAACAATGGATCTGAAATTGGGCGGGATTGAGTCGAAGGATTACGTTAATTAATTATCATAGCATAATAAAGATACAAGAGAAAGATCCCTCGACAACAATTCAGCAAGTCAAATGAATCATCATAACGTATAAAGCTTGCGAATGCAATAAAACAAACATATTTACACGTTCTATTAGTTGAAATAGACGCATGCGCGTTCGAATGTAGCTTTTGGAACACTAGACGAGATATACATAGATGATGACGCAACGGACTATGGGGAAGGCATAGACAATGTAGACTTTGATGAATGTTACGGAGTCGTGATTGTGTGTAGTACAAACTGGCGGTCAGCCAGACGCATCGAGTTCCACCCTTGTGATGGCCTCAAGTCACACATGACGAACGTCTTTACCTTAAAGAATACTACGAGTTAACTACAGCTCCTTATGGTTACACTTATATAGTTCACCCGCGTGCTTTTATTATAACATAAATAATGTAATAAAATAAGACATGTAAGGGAGTAACTACATTTGTTCAGCTCAATTCAGCTTTTGTCCATAGAATACAGCAGTTTTGTATGGACAAAAGCTGAATTGAGTTTAATAAATGTAGTTACATGTCTTGTTATATCTGCATAAATGTAACCAAAATTGGATTGTATAAATGTAATCAAAATTGAACTGTATAAATGTAACCAAAATTGGACCTGTATAAATGTAATCAAAATTAGACTGTATAAACGTAATCAAAATTGGACTGTATAAATGTAATCAAAATTGGACTGTATAAATGTAATCAAAATTGAACTGTATAAATGTAACCAAAATTGGACTGTATAAATGTAATCAAAATTGAACTGTATAAATGTAACCAAAATTGGACTGTATAAATGTAATCAAAATTGGACTGTATAAATGTAATCAAAATTGAACTGTATAAATGTAACCAAAATTGGACTGTATAAATGTAATCAAAATTAAACTGTATAAATGTAACCAAAATTGGACTGTATAAATGTAATCAAAATTGGACTGTATAAATGTAATCAAAATTGAACTGTATAAATGTAACCAAAATTGGACTGTATAAATGTAATAGAAACTTGAACTGTATAAATGTAATGAAACTTGAACTGTATAAATGTAATAAAAATTGGACTATATAATGTAATCAAAATTGGACTGTACAATAAATGTAATCAAAATCGTCCAGCAAAATTCGAAAAGAGCTGAATAATTTAATTACTTCCTTAAGTGTGAGGTGTTCTATCCAAAAGCTAATTTCGAAAGGTAAGTTTAGCTACGCATGCTTCTAATGTGCTGTTAGCGTCTCTCCGGCAACTAAGCCAGCTTTGAAGCGATGCACCTTAAACTCACCGTTTCACATTCGTCGATGGAATGTTTGTAGCGTCATGCTGGCCAGAAACGGCCGGTATATCTAGAGCTACGTTTAGTCTGGCATTGGTTGGGTTCGAGTGTCACATATTGCGGTCGGGTGGTCAGCCACCGTTCAGAAGCACGAAGCCGAGTGCGGACGCGACGCATAAACTCCCGTTTAATAATAATATATTTTTTTTACACAACACAAATTCACATGAACAAGACAATAAATAAACAACGGCACGTACATTAACGTACACGACCAAAATTGTTTTTATAATATATAATATAATATAATCTCCTGAACAAATAATGCGTGAGGAAACAGAAATTCAAGAAGAAGCATGAATAGAAAATAAATTAAAACATAACAATGAGGTGATAGTGTTAGGTGCGGGCCGCGTCCTTTTTATTTTTATTTATTTCTCTTTTAAATGGGATGAAATAGTTATAGCAAATATTGCAGTGACACAGAAAATTAATCGAGTGAGCCAATTCTTTGTAAGTGCGATCGATTTGCTGAAAGCGATTCTGCTTTTTTTTTTTGTTTTAGTGCTATCTAAATATGCTATCTCCGTCGGTTTCCGTGTTGTATGTACAACTGCAAGAAAATCAAAATAATTGACAAGACAAAACACATAAAAGTCAAATAATATATTTTGAAAATAAAAATAAAAAATAATGAAGACAATTTAATGGTAAGGGGTTAAATCCAGAAGGGATTTGGTGCGCGGCTCCGCACCTCATATCTTAGTTGTTATACTAAGTAAATGTACATTAAGAAACAAAAGAAAGTGCGAAACCGAAAACATCAAATTCCAGAGTTAAAAAAAAAGAAAAACAAACAAACAAACATAAATAAAAAACTGAATCACAAACACATATTAAAACACGATAGCTTTAGAATATTTTTAGCAGAGTGCACAATATCGCCAAATATCCACTTTATTAGTACAGCCGATTTTATTATGAAACAAAGTTTTTGTAAATAGTTGATCAAAAATGCGGTTCCTTATGGCATCGTTCCATTTTTAAATAAAATTGATTTGTGGCTCACACTTCCCCACAATGCTGATATTGTTTAATCGCGTGATTGTACATCACAGTGAAGGTACGAGTAGACCGGGATGCCTTTTAATTTCAGTATAGCTTTGTAATTATTAGAAATTTTATTTTCAAGGCAAACTACTGAACGAAGAGAAAACTTGTATTGGAAAACTTTGTTTTATAACAAAATGTATTCGATTATATCTTTCTGGTGTGTTTACCATTGAATACAAACTCACCATTTTGTAATCATCTATTTTGCTGATGGATCGCAGATACATGTTGACCCGTACTAACGTGGGCGCATCGCCTTTGTGACAAAAAACATTAATCAAATCTTAGGCCGCAGAAAGTTTAATTCTCAATTTGATGGAACGTCTCGTCTAGGGTAAATCAATGAGTTGATGAATGCAAGATGCTAAAAAAGTGTAACCGAATGGAATCGAGCCAACAGTGATCGATCCCATTCAGTTACGAAGCCGAATGCTCCATCAGATGAAATCATAAGGACAACCAGCCAGTCTAAAAGTAAAATAAGAAAATATATAAAATTTCTATCCAAGTCTAATAGATACAAAAGGAAATTTTTCACAAATCTCGAAGGCTACTATGGCTCAAACCAACTATTGCGATCTAAAATCGCGTGGAGATGTTTAAAGGTATAGAACACGCGCGTCTAAAAACGATTTTGGTCGTACACCAAACTGGATCTGAAGTAAAGAGTATTAATGAAAAAGAACATTACACAGAAGAAGGTTTTGGGTAAATCTCTCCGCTTCAAAACGGGAGAGAGTTGCCCGTTCATTTGACTTGTTCGGAAGAGAACACGAGACCGTACGATGTTAATGATAGGTTAACCAAATTGTAGCTTAGACTAAATGCGTGGTCCAGTCTGTCCTTATGTTGACTTACCATGGTGACGTCATCGATCTTTGATATACTTCGGACAAATATATTGACGCTGACTACCGCTGGCCCATCTAAGTACCAAGCAAAATATACGATTCATAAATCATCCATGTAAACTAAATGGAAAACTAAATCCTAATTCGAGTGCTTTCGTTGTCATTCCTAAGACAATTTCCATAAAGTATCGACTCACCTTTTTACCTGAAAATTTAGATTTCTTATGGGTTCACATATATCTCTATGGGTCATATGTTATTATAATGGGGTACAGTGGATATAGAAAGAAATAGCGAACTGAATCGACATTGCTTTGGAAATAAATTCAAAACAAAAGTGGCTTGTTTACGGGAATTTGTGTTAGTGTAGGTATATCAGAGCTGTTTTAAAGATTTAAATTCCCTTTTTAAGTACCAACATTGAAATTAATAAGGTTACATTTTTCAAATATTTCTTTACCTTCAATATGTACCACTTGCTACACAAATGCCTAAAGCAATTTAAAAAACACAATCGAAAAGTTTAAATCTGTCGATGTGAGTAAATAAAAATGGAAATGAATTCATAGAATTTGTTTTTCTCCTATTCATAGGGCGTCAAAAGTTTTGGATTTTAACAACAAAGTGGAGAGATATCCTTAGGTATGTTCTTTTAAACCAATAAAGCAAATATCGTTCTATAAGACACCAATTTTAAATACTTACAAATTTTAAAGTTACTCAATTACTCTTTTGTAAGCAATTATATGATGAGTTAATATCGCAAACCAATGGTAGGTGTGTACTTAAATTGAGGCCTAAAGCGAGGTACGATTAAGACCGGAAATTACCGGTTCTGTTCCAGAACACGGCACACGAGGCGGATTAACTTTTGTGTTGCTTTTTTTAGTGTGAGGAAATTTTGAAATTCGAACATACCTTAGTTCGTTAAGTTTATATTTTCGCGTGATTCGAATTACAAATAAAAAATACATGTGACATAAATTTCTACCGCTGAACAATTAAAGCTGGAAATATTTATGTTGCGTGTCAAATTGTTGTATCGATTTTATTTGTCACTGTTTTGCTAGTGATTTTTTTATTGAATTCTCACGAAGCTTTAAACATTGTCTCACAGGGTTTCATAAATAATAATATCAGTTTTAATGTAACGAACAAGACTGAAAAACGTACGTCTGTCCGCACTCGCGCGGTTAAAATGATTACAATGAACTCCAAACTCGTTTCACTGATTTTTTTATTCATTTTTGCATTAAGACAAAGTTGTTTTTATCATTGTAATAAATTCTTATGTACTTAAAACGAGTGGTCGCTAGCCACCCAGGGACTGACTTTCAAGACGCAAATAAAAAAATATATTTTTTCTTCTTTCGTCTTAAAATTTTGAACGAATTTCTGGGGCCCTAGCCAAGATGCAGACTATTGCAAACGCTTCCTTTGCGTACTTACGAAACGAAAGAAATGAAGCCCGGTGATTGGTTGTTGAAGTTACAACTGTTACAACAACCAATCACCGGGCTTTATTTGTTTCGTTTCGTAAGTACGCAAAGGAAGCGTTTGCAATAGTCTGCATCTTGGCTAGGGCCCCTGTTCTTCCTTCTATTTATTTTCTGAATTTACACATAATCAATATTTGGTTTATCCGTGTGATTCATCTTGAAAGTCACGAATATAATCTGTTTAAACAATCAGGCAAAAATGTATTTAAACATCGAGAGTCATTCCCCCGTTCAAATATCGTATACCCTTACTATAACGCCGTGACATTAACAACTGTTCTTTAAAACTATTTCAAAACTTTTTAAATTGTTTCAAAGACATAATTACAAAACAATTAACCGTCGGAAACAAATAGTAAGGGTCATCTGATAGTGGACATTTGATATACTCTTTAATCGTTCGTTCCAAATTTGAATATTAACACATAGAAATGATTATACTTACTTACTCTATGGCCGATTGTAATTATTTAAAAATGGAATGAACTGCATTTTTATAAAGCAATTTTGGTAATGCTTTGTGTGTTTCTATGTGTTATTATTGTAAATATATAAGCCAGTTATTTGCGAACTTATTTCACTAAAATAAATTTAAAAAAAGAGTCATTTGGCACGAAGATTAAACGTATAGGAACCACGAGGTCGTTTTTCTATTCCGTGGCTGTTTACTAACCATCTTTATGTCGCTTATCGTGGTAATACTTCTCACGAACAGGTTAATATTTACTATGGCTGGACCATCTGTTAAATTAGTACATAAAACAACACATCAGTTCGTAAGCTTACAGAAATTATTTCATTTTTTGTATGAAATATATATATAATGACTAATTTATGTTGGCAGAACGGGCTGGACGACTAATTTTTTTTTTTAATTAATTTAATTTATTTTAAAAGAAAACTATCGTCAATATTTAAAAGTTTAATAAAAAAAATTGTTTTATTTATTTATTTATAGATCGCGATCGGAATTGGTCCGTTCCGCTCGTAAGTGTAAACTGCATACATGAATATTCACAAACAATGAGTCGAGCGAAGAGGACTAAGAGAGCAAAAAGAGTAAAAATGAGTTCGCTCACTGGAAAGTGGACCGGAGTCATTACGCTGTCCGTTTAAGGCGACTCCAGCCGCAAAACTCGTTCTGTACTGAATTGACGGTACTGCTGAGGGGGAGTCGCTACTTGCAAATCTCGGAAATGTCTATTTAAAAATTAAATAAATTATAAGTCAAATTTTTCTTTTGATGAGCCTTCAGATAGTGGATCTTAAAATTTATCTTAAGAGTTAACTATTTAAAATATTGATTATTAAAACAAATCGCACGGTTACAACATCGATATTAGACCGCAAATTAGTAATTTTTTTATATATATATAATTCAATATAATTTAAAAAATAATTATGATGATCCCCTTTCATATATCCTGCAGATGATTTGAGTATTTTTTAAATTATAATTATTATGATAATTTAAAAGGAAAACGGTTACAAATGAGTGGATTTTTTTATCATTAGGGGCTGGAGTCGCCGTAACTCGCAATTGAAAAACTACCGCGATGCCTTTGCAACATATGGATGTTGAAATCGTGGCAGCGTGCAGCGTGCACCTGTGACGTTGCTTGTATTTTAAAGCGACGGTCACCTACCCTCAAGTGGACCATATGAGTTGTAGGTTTCCGGGATGAAGGCCCAAATCTAAGGCTACACAACATTTGGTATCCGGCACTACGCAGGAATAATCATGAAAGAAAGAGAGGTAATTATAACCCCTCCTAGTGACCACACCCCACTAATTCAACCACAGGGTGGGGATATAAATATAGAAACATTCCAGTCGACGAATCAGTCTCGCTCGAGAAGTCAAAAAGTGCAGAAGTGCGGTGCAGTGTGTCACAGTTTGGTGCATTGCGTTGCAGTGATGTGATGTACTTTCTCTTCTAATACGGACTACACCACTGAGGATGTCAACCGCAGTTGTTCACGAAACGTTTGGAAGAATTCCCAACAGACCTGGGCCATCATCGCGGAAACCTACAACTCAAAAAATCCTTAGTTGGCGGCGGCATGATTTTTATGGCGCCGCGCGATTTATATGGCCGGCCATTCGCGTTCATATCCTTTATGTCCTTTGATAAAAAGGTTTTGTGTTTATGGTCCTTTGACTCACGCCTACAAAACAGACAGACAGACAAATAATTTACGTCTGTGCCTCATTTTCTCGCTACCTCCCATGCCTCTCGACGAGGATATGGTAGAACTATATAATTCAAACTTTTTCCTTTTATGTATAATACATAATCACTGTCGATTGATTCCGTGTAGCTTGAGATCGCCGATTCGCAAAGCAACACGACCGTACGCAACCAGTTCAAAACTCAACTTTTCTCTAAAAATGGACTGTTATTTTCCATTTTTTCATTTTCCGCTCACCTTCGTTTCGCTCATGCCTCGTTCTCTTTTGGAAATCACCTGATCAAACTCTTTGTTGGTGGAAATTTAAAACTATTTCAGTCCCGCCAGTCATTTCTCTCTCATTACCCTTTCGCAGTGGAAACCCCACTTACAATGTCTCAATGACTTAAAAGACTTGCACAGGTATGTGAAAGCCTTTTTCGAATTATAATTATAGACCATTCTTTTTCATACAAAGGCGCAGAGCAGGAACAATTAGGTAGGAGTGTGTAATTATGTTAATAAAGCAATTTAACAGCGAGACTAAGTTCTTATTCCTTTGAAAATGTGTAAATACCTATATTTACATATAGAGATCGACAGACAGGCTGACTTGATGGTAAGTGACTACCGTCGCATAGGTGCTGCAAATGCGCTGCAGACCATAGTAGGATTAAGGAATAAGGAAGAGATAGGGTAATGGGCGCTGGCATCCCTCACTCACTCACCGAAACACAAAAGCACACGTGCTGTTTTTTCATGGTAGTTTTATGTAAGGAGGTAGTTGCTGCCGCCAGACGAGCTGCCTAAATGAATGCGAAACGCAGTATGCCCTGCCACTACTTTCCAAATCCAGACAGAATTTCTGTTCGATTCCAGGCGAGGTCAACTATAGAAATGAACTTTTTTTTATGTTAAGATCGGCAGACAGGCTGATGGTCCACTTGATGGTAGGTGGCTACCGTCGCCTATAACACAAGCAACGCCTAAGCTGCTGCAAGTGCGCTGCCGACTGCAGTAGGATTAAGGATAAGGGATTAGGAGTGGATAGGGAAATGGGCTCTGGCATCCCTTACTCACTCACAGAAACACAATAGCACACGTGCTGTTATTTCACGGTGGTCTTCTGTAAGGGGGTGGTTACTGCCGCCTGACGGGCCGCCCAAATGACTGCGAAACGCAGTGCGCCCTGCCACTACTTTTCAAATCCAGACCAGAGCCAAATTTGAAAAGTTGATTTTTCAAAGTTGACCCTGCCGGGAATCGAACCCGGGAACCCTAGAACAAAGCGTTAAGGCAAGCACCCCAACCACTCAACGAACACTTAGCGAAACACAACAGTATCAGGTATTCTATAAGAGAGTGGTTACTGTCACCAGACGGGTGGCAGTGTGCCCTACTGCATTACTTACCAGAACCAGAATTCTAACTCGGGACCCCACAGAAAGAGCGTTAAAGGAGCTCCAGTAAGCCATGAATCTCTTAGGCAAATTATTTTTCTTTGTATTTTGAGAAATATGAATCACTAGATCTCACCCATTAAAGAGAATGGACTTTCAAAGTCTGAGGTAAGTATGATAAACACGATCATTTCAATCTGATTTTTAAACTAGTCCATATATGTACCTACAATAAAGGCCATTGTTGCTACAAAATTAATTATGGGCTGAACGTGTCAGTTGGTATTGATCCGGGAATACATTAATCAGGTTTAACTGTAAGGTATTGTAGGTCTGACCTTTTGTTATACCTTATCAATTAGGAACGTACAAGTTTATTCACGTTCTCTGTAGACATAAAAACAAACAAAATACAAAGGTATATAGAGGATTATTCATCATTATGGCGCACTATGGGAAAATCTAAACATGAGATATACATTTTTGACATAGTGCGCTTCGCAGTCGTTTGGGCAGCAATGTCTGGCGGCAGTAACCACCCCCTTACAGAAGACCACCGTGAAATAACAGCATGCGTGCTTTTGTGTTTTGGTGAGCGAGTAAAGGATGTCAGAGCCCATTTCCCTATGCATTGCTTATTTTATAGGCGACGGTAGCCACCTACCATCGAGTGGACCTTCAGCCTATGTGTCGATCTTAACATAAAAAGTACCACCGTGAAATACCAGCACAGGTGCTTTTATGTTTCGGTGAGCGAGTAAAAGATGCCAGAGTCCATTTCCCTATCCCCCTTCCTAATCTTTTATCCTTAATTCTACTATGGTAGGCAGTTCACTTGCAGCACCTGTGGCGTTGCTTTTTTTATAGGCGACGGTAGCCACCTACCATCGAGTGGACCTTCAGCCTGTGTGTCGATCTTAACATAAAAAATGCCACCGTGAAATACCAGCACAGGTGCTTTTATGTTTCGGTGAGTGAGTAAGAGATGCCAGAGTCCATTTCCCTATCCCCCTTCCTAATCTTTTATCCTTAATTCTACTATGGTAGGCAGTTCACTTGCAGCACCTGTGGCGTTGTTTTTTTTATAGGCGACGGTAGCCACCTACCATCGAGTGGACCTTCAGCCTGTGTGTCGATCTTAACATAAAAAATGCCACCGTGAAATACCAGCACAGGTGCTTTTATGTTTCGGTGAGCGAGTAAGAGATGCCAGAGTCCATTTCCTTATCCCCTTCCTAATCTCTTATCCTTAATTCTACTATGGTCGGCAGTTCACTTGCAGCACCCAAGGCGTTGCTTGTGTTATTGGCGACGGTAGCCACCTTCCTGACATCAAGTCGACCGTCATCCTTCCTGACGACCATTATATAAAAAAGGCAGGCAATTTTTTTATCAACCATAAGTTTTTTTATCTGAAATATCTCCACTCCACGATTTTGTGTGTTTTCAGTAAAAGATTGATTTTCCGAGATGATGCTAAGAAAAGAGTGTTTTTTAGGATGTTTCCCTTTATTGCGTCAATGAGACAGCTAAAAAATAAGTGGCAGATGATTTATGAGTTTCACACGCCTTT
Source organism: Bembecia ichneumoniformis (assembly GCA_910589475.2). Classification (NCBI taxonomy): domain Eukaryota; kingdom Metazoa; phylum Arthropoda; class Insecta; order Lepidoptera; family Sesiidae; genus Bembecia; species Bembecia ichneumoniformis. The sequence continues at coordinate 14,474,509 of OU342539.1, read as the reverse complement.
GTTCGGTAATGACTTCGCTATTACACAGAGTAATATAATGTGGTGCAGACCTTTAATTTGTCGGTAATACAAAGTTGCTTGCTTTGAAAAATTGTTTAATTTTTTTATATATAATAATTATAATCGTATTTTGTAATTAGAAAAGCTTATTGACTTTACATGTATTCAAGCCTTTTTTTTTTTTTTATGAAATCGAGGTAGCGCTTGACCACTATCTCACCTGATGTGAGGTGCAGATGTGGCCGAAGGTGGACCACGCTTACCTAGTAAATGCCCATTTACCCTAGTTTTGAAGACCCCGAGATTGTAGTTATACATAAAAATTATACATTAAAATTGTTAAAAACAGTGGTAGGAGATAAAAAATGTAAAAAAATAATAATGATTTAGTTTAAATTCTTATTAAGGCGACGCCAGCCCCTAATGATAAAAAATCCACTTATTTGTAACCGTTTTTCTTTTAAATTATCATAATAATTATAATTTAAAAAATACTCAAATCATCTGCAGGATATATGAAAGGGGATCATCATAATTATTTTTTAAATTATATTTAATTATATATATAAAAAAATTACTAATTTGCGGTCTAATATCGATGTTGTAACCGTGCGATTTGCTTTAATAATCAATATTTTAAATAGCTAATTCTTAAGACAAATTTTAAGATCCACTATTTGAAGGCTCATCAAAAGAAAAATTTGAATTATACTTTATTTAATTTTTAAATAGATATTTCCGAGATTTGCAAGTAGCGACTCCCCCTCAGCAGTCCCGTCAATTCAGTAAAGGACGAGTGTTGCGACTGATGGAGTCGCCTTAAGTTACACATTACAGTCATGCAATGTGCATGTCCACAGTTGCACATAGGTCTCACCCATAGTTTTCCAATAGGGCCTAACTAATAACAGCCTGGACTCACCATCGAACTGCGTCCCTTATCAGATCGTCAGTCAACCTTGTGGACGTCGTACGCTGCCCTTACCGGTCCGTGGCGTCAACTCTTTTTTTTATGTTAAAGTCGGCAGACGGTCTAACCTTCTTACTTAAACTGGTTAAATTACTTAAGTTGACGGTCCACTTGATGGTAGGTGGCTACCGTCGCCTATTACACAAGGATTAAGGATCAGTAGGATTAAGGATGAGGGATCGGGGAGGGTTAGGGAAATAAGCTCTGGCAACACAACAGCACACGTGCTGTTATTTCTCGGTGGTCTTGTGTAAGAATATTTTGTATTAACAAATATTTTGAACATTTACATTTAGAAGTTGTTGCATAAAAAACAATGAGTATCTCATCGGAAGGAATGGATTTTACGCCATATAGCATAATAGGGGATCGGACAAATTTTCAGAAAGTGTTTTAAATTAATCTTCATGGATATTTATTCCCATAAAAAATACTATTTTATTTATTTATAGCCTTTTAGGTACTCAAAATCATGTTTTAATATTGTTTGTTTGAAAATGCCGCCAAAACGCCACGATAGTTCATCTGAGAGCGCGTAACGTCATTTGTGGTCATATGATAACAAAACAGCTGCATTGGCGTAAGACAATGATTGCCCACAAATGACGTCACGCACTGTGATTGGTGTTTCAGTATATATTAAAAATATTGTATATTAAAAATCTTCATTTAAAAATATTTAAATGAATTATATTAAATTATTATTCGATAAATAATCGTAAAAAATTACATATTTTCTTTCTAAGTACATTTTAGATTTTAATCTGATTACTGTCCGATCCCCTATTGAAGAGGATATTATTTTAAAACTTATTACCACAAGAATGTAAAGAAAAATATGAAGATTTCGTCAAATGGAACACGGAAAAAGGGAGAATTGTTTTCCACAATATTTTTTCCTATTGTCCTTGCAACTTAGAGAAAAGTTCTGTACAAGTCTCGACCGAAGTAGCAATTAACGGCTTCGTTGGTTTAAAAGGGTCTCGGCTTACGTCTCGGCCTTTTAAATTGACTTGGAAAATACTCGACCGAGAATAGCTCTAATTCCCGCCACGGCAATAATGTACTATTATTATATACCTAGTGCTTTTATTATAATTTGATAATTGATAAGAGCATGCTATGTTATCTTTTGCTGGACCTTGCTCATAGGATCAGCATTCCGAATAGGTGGCGATTATTATTACTGAAATATGAAATATATTCAGTAAATATTATTTTATTATTATTACACAATTAGATATTATTTCCTTGCCTATTTCAAAAAGAAACATACTTAATAAAAATAAATATAAACCAGGTTTATAGTGTTGATGAATTTCAACTTAAATACTGGCTGTATTTAAATAGGTATGATTTTCAAACATTGAAAAAGAAAAATATTGACTGTTTTCAAAAATATAGAATATGTCAGTATGAAAAAATTAGTTGAAGCATTGAGACCAAAAATAGAAGTAATGTTTGATAGTTTTTAATTTATTTGTAGAAAATGTTGTAAAGGATTAGGATTGAAAAGAACATAGTGTTTTATTGATTTAGATAATTGGATCCCAGAGGTACGATGGAAGATTTAAATTTAAGAAGATTTAAACCAGACGAGCAAGCCATGTGGTTTTACCAAAAGTACGAACTACATATGACAAGAAAACTCTTACTTTTGAGGGAGCACAACTTTTTAACGAATTACCCTTGGATATAAAACAGGCAAAATCTTTCGGAGAATTTAAATCCAGGCTGTGTAAGCATGTTATGTTAAGTATTTGAATGTCATGTTTCGATAGCAGTTATCAAATTTGATTTAATTTTCCTTTATTATTATTATTATTATTTGGTCTCTCTGTTCAGTGTGTCGTTACCTATTTAAGTTTTTTATCAGAATTTCTCATGTAAGTAGCTATAAGCTTTAATGAGAATAAAGAAATATAAACCGAATTTTAAATATAGCGTTACTGTAAGCCACCCCAGCCACAATTACAAGATATAGAACATATTATGTATTATATATAATTACATTGGTCGCTAGGTCCTGTCCTTACAAAGATATAGTATAATTAAAAAACTATCACATCATAAGATTAAAAACAGACGACATTAAATTACTATAAATGAGCAATTCATGGGAACACAAAACATATAATATTTCAATCATGACTTAAGTCAAAAAGGCAGTTCGGTCACAGAAAACATAATATTTCGGTCACGATTTTGTAATAAAGGTTGTAGAACTTAGAGAACTTAGAATGTAACTTTGATCTGAGACCTCTGGCTGTATGTTCAGTTTTAGCCGACAATTTATGTCTGTCTCACAGAACAGACTAGAGTAGTCTGTCAACAAATAGGGGATCGGACAGTAATCAGATTAAAATCTAAAATGTACTTAGAAAGAAAATATATAATTTTTTACGATTATTTATCGAATAATAATTTAATATAATTCATTTAAATATTTTTAAATGAAGAAATAAAATTTTATTATTTACAATATTTTTAATCTATACTGAAACACCAATCACAGTGCCTGACGTCATTTGTGGACAATCATTGTCTTACGCCAATGCAGCTGTTTTGTTACGATATGACCACAAATGTCGTTACGCGCTCTCAGATGAACTATCGTGGCGTTTTGGCGGCATTTTCAAACAAACAATATTAAAACATGATTTTGAGTACCTAAAAGGCTATAAATAAATAAAATAGATTTTTTTATGGGAATAAATATCCATGAAGATTAATTTAAAACACTTTCTGAAAATTTGTCCGATCCCCTATTATGTAGAACCTATCGCAAAAGTCAAATGTTGTAGAAGAAAGACGCTGTTGTACTGTAATGTAATTATTAGATATATTAAAGGCTATGCGATGCCTATTACAAATTGGAATTACTTAAAAAATGCCCCTAATAGGCCCATAACGGAGCCATTGGAGACCATACTCGTATGTTAATGTTAATAGTTATAAAACAATTTCACCGTACAATAACTATTTATTTGATTTTATTTTATAAAAGTTAATATAATATTTTATTTATAAAATAAATACACATTAAGTTATAAAATAATAATTTATTCATAATAAAATAAAAGTAATTCTGTTTTAATCAGTTTAATAATTAATAAATATACGTTAATTGCACTAAAAATCACTGAGGTTTAATTCTTTTGCTGTCATATGTCATCCTCAGTAAAATATTTTTAAACAACCTATTTATAAAACTCGAAGACAATATTAAAGAAAATCTTAAAATGTATAAAGGTTTTAAATATTATATATTAAATTATTGTCTTTATTTAACTTTAGTATTGCTGCAGAAATCTGAAGACAGATTGCTGATAAGGGCCAGCGCTGATTGACTATATGGCATGGCATCGTAGGGCAAAGCATTCACCCTCCTTTTATTATGTTAAGATCGGCAGACAGGCTGACGGTACACTTGATGATTTAAACTTAAATTTATTTAAAACAATTTTTTCTATTCTTGTTTGATAGTGTTATTTTGGTTAAGAAAGTACTAGTTTTTAGAGTAGAGTGAAGGCTCCTGGCACAGGCTCCCGCTTAAAAGGAGTCTTCAATCACAGGTTTATTATGTAAGCGAGTTTTGTTTCAATGAATAAATATTTTTATTTTTTATTTATTTATTGATGTCGCCTATAACACGAGTAACGTCACAGCTGCTGCAAGTGCCTTGCCGACCATAGTAGAATCCAGGATAAGGGATTGGATAGGATAGGAAAATGGACTCTGGCATCCCTCACTCACTCGCCGAAACACAACAGCACATGTGCCATTATTTCACGGTGGTCTTCTGTAAGGGGGTTGTTACTGCCGCCAAACGGGCTGCCCAAATGCCTGCGAAACGCAGTGTGCCCTGCCACTACTTTTCGGATCCAAACCCGAGCCAAATTTTGACCCTGCCGGAAATTGAACCTAGAACCCTAGAACAGAGCGTTAAGGCAAGCGCCCTAATCACTCATCCAATCCTTTATTTCAATAACAAGAGACCGCACCATTTGCGTCATGCCATAGGATGCCGCACCTGCCACGACATGCCACGGCATTCCTTCACAAGTGTTATTATCACTAAATCCCAATCAATCATTTTAACAAAATTATGTATATATAACCGACTTCGGAGTAACCGTAATAGTTATCGGTACGACACGGCTGCGTACTGTGGGACACCTCGACGTGTCTAGGAATGCCGTGGGATGTCAAAGCGTGCATTGCCGTGCCATACGCCGCCAGTAAGCGCCGGCCCTTATAGTCATCAAATAATATTAGGATACTATAGGAATTATAAGAATTCAGGATTCATCATTTAACTGTTGATTATTAGTTTCTCATAGCAATAGCAACTACGGACGTTTTTTGCTATTTCTTCCTCCTAGGAATATGTATTCCCAAATTGGTAGTATTGTAATAGATTGAAATTTATTCCTATAGAATAAAGATTTTTTTTATTTTTACAATAAGTTATATATTTTATATATAACTTTTATGTATATTTTATATATTATATATAAGTTGTTATATACAATAAGTTATATATAAATTATTTGTTATATATTTTATAAATTAATGGATTTTATTGAGCCAGAGAGTCGTTGAGCTTACTTATATTGTCCGTATTGTGAACTGTGCTGTTAAAAATTATAAACGGAAGCGAGTTTATTATATTAAAAGTCAAATTTAAAGAGTAAAAATTATTTTAATGCAAGGCACGTATGCTCACCAGTTCCATTGATGCCTGAAGGTCTGATGCGAGCATCGTATCTCCCCGGACCCAAGATCTGGTCCAGGATCTGCTTCTCTTTCTCTCTGAAGTTTATCTTCGCATTCATGCATCTGATTAGAAAAAAAAAATACTCATTTAGTCTTAATATCTATACATATTAAAACGAGCCATTTCTGTACATTAAATATTTTTAAAAAAATAACTATTCGTATACTTTGTACTATACTTATGTTACCGAGTTAAAAAAATACAGTTTTTAGAATTTTGGTCTGTTAATCTCAGAAATGGCTCAACCGATTTGAATGTGGTTTTCACTTATGTATAGTAGCCATATAGTAGCAAGCTTCCCGTAACATTTAGTGTTTGTTTCATTCAAATCGGTTTACAAACAAAAAAGTTACGCGCGAAGTTGCAGGCTAAGTTAGTTATTAATACAAAGAAAACATGAAAAATATACAAAAAAAAACATGACACTGAGCATAGACCTATCGGTATCTATATAGTCACAGATTATATAACCAATCAGAACTATTATGATATTATTATATTTATGATATATTATACTAGCGACCCGCCCCCGGCTTCGCCCGGCGTGCAATTTTTATATATAAGAACATTCCACGTTTATCCCTCTTTCCATTAGCGAAAACCGAATTAAAATCGGTCTACCCGTTCGCGCGTGATGCCGTGACCAGGGGAAATGGGGATTCATTTTTATATATAAGATTATCACACTATTATTTTATTCATTATGTATATTTTGTTCTGCTATATTTTATGGTTTTCAGTTTTCACGTGTGAAAAATGCCTCTAGATTTACTTCGAGATACCACAGTATGTATTAAATTTTAGATATAGGGAGGATTAATTTAAAAAAAAATTTCGATACCATTAAACTTGAATACTGTAATATCGAAAATATACCTTATAAAAGTGTCAGCTCCGACGCACGACTAGAGTTTACCTTTGACTATGCAATAGTAGAAGAGGGTAAATAAATGTGCTATCTATTATAGTACAATAGAATTAGATGAAGCGGCGCCATCTATCGGATTTGGGTAGAACCGCTTAGTGAACTCCAAAACTATAAAACTATTTATGGCGCCATCTATTATACTACAACAGAATTAAGTGAAGCGGCGAAATCTATCGGATTTGGGTGGAACTGCTTAGAAGAACATAACGCTTTTTAGTTAACGCTTGTATTAATTTTACTCCTCTAGTAAGCTCCAAAAAATACTGGCTGTAAAATTTTTGAAATATGTATAAATCCAACGCCATACTTAAAAAGGACTGATTAATAATAAACATTCTTATAAATAAGTATCTAATCTCTACGTTAAATTGAAACTGTACTTACTCTGTTTCTTGTGTTAAATAGAGGATGAGCAGAACAAGAAAAGCGCATGATGGCAAAGTGATGTCCATCCTCTGTCTGAAAACAATTATCATAAACTTGATTAGTATTATATGGAGCCGCTGATTAGGGGAAACGACTCTAATATCAGTTAACAGTGTGATCTTCTGTAATGGGGTCGTTACTTCCGCCCAATTTAAGACTGCAAAACGCAGTGTGCCCTGCCATTACAATTTGACAAGCATGTTGAATGAGTGGTTAGGGTGCTTGCGTTAACACTGTGTTCTAGGGTTCCCGTGTTCGATTCCCGGCAGGATCAACTTTAAAAAATGATCTTTTCAAATTTGGCTCTGGTCTGGATCTGGAAAGTAGTGGCGGAGCACACTGCGTTTCGCAGTCATTTGGGCAGCCCGTCTGGCGGCAGTAACCACCTCCTTACAGAAGTTCACCGTGAAATAACAGCACGTGAGCTGTTGTGTTTCGGTGATTGAGTAAGGGATGCCAGAGACCATTTCCCTATCCCCTCCTAATCCGTTATCCTTATTCCTACTGTAGTCGGCAGCACACTTGCAGCAGCTTTGGCGTTGCTTGTGTTAAAGGCGACGGTAGACACCTACCATCAAGTGGACCGTCAGCCTGTCTGCTAATTTTAACATTAAAAAAAAGCCCGCCTGGCAGCAATAACCACCCCCTTACAGAAAACCACTCTGTAACAGTGTGTGTGCTGCTTATATTTCGGTGAGTTTAGTAAGGAATGTCAGAGCGCATTTCCCTATCCCGTCTGGCGGCAGTAACCACCTCCTTACAGAAGTTCACCGTGAAATAACAGCACGTGAGCTGTTGTGTTTCGGTGAGTGAGTAAGGGATGCCAGAGCCCATTTTCCTATCCAATCCCTTATCCTTGAAGCCTACCAGCTGTGGCGTTGCTTGTGTTATAGGCGACGGTAGCCACCTACCATCAAGTGGACCGTCAGCCTGTCTACCGATCTTAACATTAAAAAAAAAAGTGGCTCAAACATTACGAGTTCCAAAGTCTGTGTTTCTTCGCAATGTTAAACGATACCGGCAAACTGGGCAATATTCCAGACGTAAAGGACAAGGTCGCAAAAGAGTAACAACGGAGAGGGACAACAGATTTATTGTAAGCAGTGTTCCCAGAAACCGCACTTCGACTTCTTCCGCGGTACCAAACAAGATGCAGGAAGTTCGCACGAACAAAACAAGCTCGCGCTACGAAACAAGCTACACCAAAAAGGAAGACTTAGAGCCGTACATGCCCACCAGAGGCCCTTTGCTCACCGCAGGTCATCGAGTAGTTCGGTTCAGCTTTGCTTGTTCGCACTTAAATTAGGATGATGACGCTTGGGGAAAAGTGCTCTTTACAAATGAGTCCAGATTCTGTCTTAACTCAGATGATGGAATGCTCCGGAGAGATTTATGCTCAGTGTAACACTGCTAGATATGCTGTATATCGCTTACCAAGCAGTTCGCAGCGTATACGAGATTGTTATACGCATAAACTATTTATGCCGAAACACTGCAAAACTAACGCTGGTGAACGTGCGCCTTTGTATCGTGTTATGCGTGCATATAATAGTTTCTTTATACAAATTGACCTTTTTGCATCTAGTCTACAAAAATATATTTTGAAATCAATTTTTTTTATTGATTTTTCTCTCTCATGATTGTTTTATTGGTGTGTATTTATATGTCTTCTTTGTATAAAATTTATTTACTACTTTGTGGAAAATGTTGTTGATTACACTATTATTTAAGTTTATGTATGTTTTTTTTTCTTTCTTTAGTCTAATATACATGGTGTAATTGTTTGTTTTCCCTAATAAAATAAAATAAAATAAACACTCAGAGCCTTACTATGGGGCGGTATTTGTTTAGGAGCACATACTTCGTTACACATCGTAGAAAACGGGACCTTTACTGCGGCAAGATACGTAACAGACATTTTAGAGCAGATTGTGATGCCTTTTGCCCCATTCATTGATGAGGTTATTTTTTTTTTAATGTAGTGTCTTACTGAGGTGGGAATTCAGGTTTTGGCGTGGACAGCACGCTCGTCAGACCTGAATCCGATAGAACATGTTTGGAATAAACTGGGAAAACAAATTAAACAAGGAAATCCAGCACTAGCTAGGGACTTCAAAACGGCATTGGTTGAAGAATGGAACCTAATCCCATAAAGTTTCATTGACAATTTAATAAAATGTATGCCCAGACGGATGCAGGCAGTTTTGACAGCAAGAGGAGGCAACACTAAATGCCGATTGTATCACGAATTATGAAAGAAAGGACAGTGTTTAGAACAATATTTAATTTCCATTTCGTGTAGGTCAAAACTCTTCAAAATTAAGGCTCTAATAGTGCTTCTAAAAGTGTTATAGTATAATTAGGTTTGAACAATTTTCATTTATTAAAAAATGTGTATAAAAGCGTATCTATAATTATACAAACTTTACAGTCTATGCCTATAGTCATTATAGTTACGTCGTTAAATTCAAAATGGCGACGATTTAAATGGATTGTACTGTTGTCTGACCGATGCACTTTATTTATAATGCAAACAGATTGGAAGCACAGAGGAGGCTTTGACCTGATTACATTTTAACAATGTCAGTCCAAAGAACTCTTGTGTCCAATTATCCATATATGACCTACAAATTAAATCAAATCGTTTATTTCTAAAAAATAGGATAACAAAGACCACTTTTTTGAAATCGATAATAATATTTTACCAGGGATTCGGAAAACAATAGCCAAGATGATGGCGATCCTGAGAAATCCCAAAAGAAACTCAGGATACCATTCTTTTTGTCAACTTTAGAATAATATATGTATGTAAAAATTACAATTATTATACCCTTCGGGAGTATACCCGAAGGCAGTACAGCGCTCTGCGAGTTCAGTACAATGATGCGTTTAGGGTGCTGATGGGGCTTCCACGATTTTGTAGTGCATCGGGGATGTTCGCAGAGTCGCGGGTCGACTGTTTCTATTCGATAATCCGGAAGCGGTGTGCATCCCTGGTGCATAGGGTTAGGGCCAGCTCCAGCTGCATCCTGAGCGCATTTGCTGCTAGGCTTGACTGTCAGTACCTGAACCACTGTTCAGTATGAGCTCAAATTTTTTTAAATCCAGGCTTCATTATCGCTTAAATATAATCAGCGATTTTATAAATAACCTTCGGAACAGAGTTTAGTTTTGATTACACTTTTAAATTTATTTATAGGTATTATCTCAGGATACCTATAAGTAAATAAATATACCTATACTAAGCTTTTATTATCTCAGGAAGTTTTTTATAAAACCGTATATACTGACCCATAAAACGAATTTCTTATTTCGTGGAGTCGCGTTTTATGTTTATTAACATTATTTTTAAACTTAATATTGATATTGTTAATATTACATTTTTTATTAAATTGACTAAAATTTTTATGTGTATAAATAAAATTTTCATAAATATACTGACCCACCCCTCTCCCCCGCCTGATAATGAGACCTTTCTATAGGTGAAAGAATTTTTAAAATCAGTCCAGCAGTTTTTGGGTTTATTCATTACAAACATCTCTCCTTATAATATTCTCTTTATAATATTAGTGTAAATCAGAGCGCGGCGTAATAAATTAAAATAATTATTTCCTAAACATTGCTCAGACATCAATTTATTTATGCTTCAGCGACTTTGGCTAGACGTTTCGCCCACAAATGTCTGCAATTAATTTACCAAGTCACTAAAGATATCTGATCTGTTATAATAAACGCTTATACAAATATATTAACGTCATTTATAATTTCTTGAAACATACATACATTCTGAGACTAGTTTTGAGTAACTACCTATTGTTGTTGTAGCTTAGCAAGTGTTTAAACAATCAAAAAGATAAACATTTCAAGAATAAATAATGGAGTATTGCTGTCACCTTTGGGATGGCCCAGCAAAATAGCAACTTGCCGCACTCGACTCGGTAGATCGCAGAGCTAGGAGGCTCACTAGCGGCGGTACATTAATAAGAACTAAGCTGCAGAGCCTGGCACATAGACGTAAAGTTGCCTGTCTGTGTGTATTCTATAAGATGTACTTCGGAGAGTGTGCTCGGGAGCTGCATGAGATCATATCGCCTTCCCCTTTTTTCTATCGGACATGCAGCCGTACGGCTAGCTACCATCCTCACCTTGTCAATCGCACTGGACTCGATTGAAAGGCGAGCAAAGAACCTTATTGGCAACGACACCCTTGTGGATTCCCAACTTCAAAGCCTGCAGCATCGCCGAAAAGTAGCGTGCCTATCGATTTTCTATCGTCTACACTATGGAGAGTGTGCATCTATATTGTACGATTTAATCCAACCGGGACCGTTCCACTTGCGGACCACTAGACGTGGGCAGGGGTTTCATCCCTTCGTGGTCGATGTACCTCGATCACGAACAAAGCGTTTCAGTTCCACCTTCCTTGTTCGAACTGCTAAGGAGTGGAACTCATTGCCTGCGTCTGTGTTCCCACAGAACTACAACCTCGGGGTCTTCAAAACTAGGGTAAATGGGCATTTACTAGGTAAGCGTGGTCCACCTTCGGCCACATCTGCACCTCACTTCAGGTGAGATAGTGGTCAAGCGCTACCTCGATTTCATAAAAAAAAAAAAAAAAAAAAAAAATCCCTCTATATAATGTGCGCTGCTAAGGATTGGCTGTGTTTCTGAGCTCATACAACCCAAATCTTTTCAAGGTTTGAGTGGAAGGGCTCCATCGTCGGCCTCATCTTTCCTACACGTATAGATGCTGGCCGAAAGCAAACCCATCTTTAATTATTTTATAAAAAAAAAATTAAAAAAATAACTATTCAAAATATTCTAATTCTGAACAAACGATGAGTGTTGCTTGGTAGAAAGTTCAAATTATTATAGATAGACCGGTCTATCTATAGTTAGGTTTATTAAATTTCCATTTGTATAAATGTAAGCAAAAAAATAAATGTAAGTACTTCGTTATGAAGCGACAATTTTACATATTTTAATTAAAACAAATGATTGCTGAATGCAAATGATCTGGGAGTTAAGAGTTTGACAAATTTCAATACTTTATTATGTTTGTTTTTGCCTTCAAATTATAACATAGTAACTGTTTCTAAGTAAAACTCGCCATTTTTTTTATGTTAAGGTCGACAGACAGGCTGACGGTCCACTTGATGGTAGGTGGCTACCGTCGCCTATAACACAAACAACGCCTAAAGCTGCTGCAAGTGCTCTGCCGACTACAGTAGGATTGGATAAGGGATTAGGAGGGGGATAAGGAAATGGACTCTGGCATCCCTTACTCACTCACCGAAACACAACAGCACGTATATGCTGTTATTTCACGGCGGTATTCTGTAAGGAGGTGGTTACTGCTGCCAGGCGGGCTCCCCAAATGACTGCGAAACGCAGTGTGCCCTACCACTACTTTTCAAATCCAGACCAGAGTCAATTTTGAAAATGACATTAAAATTTCCAAAGTTGACCCCGCCAGGAATCGAATCCGGAGCCCCTGAGACGTTAGGCAAGCACTCTTGCCACTCATCCAACGGGCCGCATATAGAACTGCTGCACTTTTTTTTTAATTCGATATAAAGTTCAACTTGGTAACAACAACATATACATTCAAAATACATTCAGAAGAAGTTAGCGGAGAAACGGAGAGACTTGTAAATAATAATTATAATAAATTCGTAAACGAGCCGTGTCTGTCGTACATAATTTTTTTTTTTTTTCCAAAAAAAACCCATTTGTGCACGTTATACTTATGTTAGCGACTTAAAAAAAAATAGTTTTTGGAATTTTTGTCCCTTTGTCTGTGCGTTTGTGCACGCTATCTCTGAAAAGGCTTAACCGATTTGAATGCGGTTTTCACTGATTTATTGTAGCAAGCTTCCCGTAACATTTAGTTTGTTTCATTCGAATCGGTTTACAAACAAAAAAGTTACGCGCTAAACCGAATACCGCGCGTACGAAGTTGCGGGCTCAGCTAGTACTTATTACATAACCGTGTTACTTTTTTGAAGTAAAGCTTATAAGATAAATTTAAAGAATAATGGCACTTACACTTGACCCTTTCAGCACAACGTTTACCTACAGTATTGACGCTGAAAAGGGCTTTATAAATAGTTTTATTGCTTTTAACCTTTGGGATGTGGAGCTTATAATATTCGCTTCGATATCTGCTAAATAATTCGTGCGCGGGTCGGTTGCCAAATGCCAAAGGTGCTTATAATATAGTATAAATCCATACTAATATTATAAAGCTGAAGAGTTTGTTTGTTTGATCGCGCTAATCTCAGGAACTACTGGTTCGAATTGAAAAATTATTTTTGTTTTGAATAGTCCATTTATCGAGGAAGGCTATAGGCTATATAACATCACGCTACGATAAATAGTATCGTATATAAGCGGTGTCCAGTACCGCGCGCCCCATGCGCACGTCCGCCGCCGCCGTATGGGCCGCAGCGAAGCGTGGCATGTTTTCGGTATTTAAAGTAAAAGAAAATTTCATATATTTAAGGAAAGTCTCTTGTTAATAACAATGAACATTTTTACTATTTTACTCTACACTAAATGTTACGGGAGGCTTGCTACAATACATCAGTGAAAACCGCATTCAAATCGGTTAAGCCGTTTCGGAGATTACGCACAGACAGAGAAAAATTCTAAAAACAATTTTTTTGACCTCAGTAACATAAGTAGGTACAACGTGCACAAAATGTTTTTTTTTTTTTTTTTTTAAGATATCTTAAAAGCACAGACACGGTTCGTTTACGATTTTATTACCTATATTTAGTTATTATGTAATGTTTTTGCAAATTATATACACAAACCTTATTTTTTGTGTTTGTATAGTCGTGTTATTTTTCAAAGCTTCATTTGAGTTGTGATATTGTTGAAAATTTAATACACTCAAACAAACTACAATATATAAATATAAATAAAAATAATATATAAAATAAAATATAACATATTTATTATTATATAAATAATAATAATATATAAAAAGTACATAATTTTGGCAGAATGTTTAAATTTTTTTAAACCGGAGCAAAGATTTTCAATTGTATAGATCGGACAAGACGAAAGAATCCGTAATGTGACATTTAGAACCACGTGGTACAAAATCGTTCAGTCTTAGAAGGCCATTTAGCTACGGCATGACCATCCTGATTACGGCGATTAGGATCAATATTTTTGTAGGAAAAATTTCCCAACGCCCTCTCTATATTTTCTACCAGCTGGTGGCCGCGACTTCGTCCGCGTTGAAAAATGAAAAATATAAATGTGTTGCGTCTGCATCAAGCGAGTCGCGTCGTTCGCGTCGCGTTGGTGCGAGACCGCTTCAATTTATTTTCTCCCGCGTACTTTTTAATTTAAGATATCTCCTAAGATATTCATTGAAATCAAATGATGTCCAGGGCAATATTATTCAAAATTAAATACTTTTAATGAATAACGTCTTTATTTGGATAAGGATTACCTAATATCATGTTTATAAAAACACCTTCGCTAATAATGCGTTATTTTAGAACAAATTTGATTACCATAAAAAAAGGTTATAGTGTAAAAAAGGTTATAGTTATAAAAAAAGGTTAACCTTAAAAGATAGACATATGCTGTCAAGGACTTTTTTTAGAACTTTTAAAGGGGAACAATTCCGTCATACATCATTTTTACGTAACTTTAACCGTTTACGTAGCGCGCGCAACGGAAGTTCTCAAAAGGGATAAATTTTCCCGATTTTGCAACATTTTTCATTGAAGCTTCGCTCCTATTGGTCATAGCGTGATGTTAATAGCCTATAGCCATCCTCGATAAATGGACTATCCAACACAAAAAGAATTTTTCAATTCGAACCAGTAGTTCCTGAGATTAGCGCGTTCAAACAAACAAAGAAACTCTTCAGCTTTATAATATTAGTATTTTTTTTTTTTTTATTATAAGTATCATGCGATCAGTCTAATGACTATGAGCAGATTTGTGGAAGGTATTTCAGGGCGTGAAAAGTTAATTCCCCACCGGGAACCACTCTTAATGTAGCTGGGTCCTCAATCTGCTATAGAGTCCAGCTCTAGAATTTTACGTCTCTTGAGACGTTTTATTGTGTCCGGCACAGTGAGCTGCACAGCAAGTTGGCTGGGATGTTTCCGGAGACGGCATTTGTAATTTTTGGAAAAGTGTCTTATTTCCTCTTTAACAGTGCAAACATTCAGATGGTAATGGACCTCTGAGTTTCGAATAAACCAGGGAGCATTGCTTATGCTTTTCAGAATGGAGTCTTCAGCCCTTTGAATAATTTTAATACCCGAATCACATGCAGAGCCCCAAAGTTGCAAGCCATAAGTCCAGATTGGTTTCAGAACAGTCTTATATATCAAGAGCTTGTTTTCCATAGACAATATGCTGTTTCTTCCAAGAAGCCAATATAATCCTCGGAATCTGATGTTTAATTCGTCTCTTTTGGTCCGGATGTGATTTCTCCAAGTCAACCTACGGTCAAGATGCATTCCCAGATACCTTACAGAATCCCTGTGAGGAAGTTCCTGATCACCCAGTTTGACTGGGGCACAATCTCCTTTCTTCAAGGCAAATGTTACATGTACTGATTTGGCTGCGCTAACCCTAATACGCCATTTTTGCAACCATTCTTGAATGCTGTCTAACCCAGTCTGCAAGATCTCAGACGATTCCTCGGCATTTTCGCTCGATGCCAATACCGCAGTGTCGTCAGCAAAGGTGGCCACTGATATCCCAGGCGTTATCGGCAGATCTTGGGTGAATACTGTATAAAGCAGTGGTCCCAGTACGGATCCTTGAGGTACTCCAGCAAGTATGTTATAAAAAGGTGACGTACTTTCACCTTCTCTGACCTGAAACATTCTTTCCGCCAGATAAGACTCCAGGATTCTGTAAAATCTATGGGGTAACAAAGTCTTTATTTTACAATGCAGACCCCTGTGCCAAACTCTATCAAACGCCTGCTGATAATATTAGTATAGATACATATATTTAATTTTTTTGAACCCGAGTTACCACTCGCAGTCTGTATGACAACTAATTTATTATTTATATTAAAAAATTAAAGAAAACATAATACAAGGCAAGTTTCCATTAAACAAACGGCAAAAATATATTAACGGGGTACCTAATTCACTCTCACAAAACACTTTATCAATAACCCCAAAACCGCTCTTATGTGACTTCCATTTGGCACTTACTATAAAACAGACGCGACGGCGTGCTTTCTATGGTTTAACATAAAAAAGAAATCCGATACCATTGAAGCAAGGAATAAATAACTTACTAAATTGCTATGGAATTTTTTTGTTTGTGTTTGCCGGTAGATAAACTCTCGTGTTTGCCGGTAGACGGCGCTAATGCACTAGCTTCCGGCGCCATTTCCTACATTAATGGCGGCTCCTAGCAACAGTTGATTTAATATTTGCGTGATATAGGAACTTAAACTAATATTGGAGCGCCCCATTTGTTTCTTGTGAGTAATATGGACTTGTTTGACAGCAAATGGCCGGTTGTTTATGACGTCTACTCTGGTTGGGTTTAAATTAAGTTATATTTGGGCTAAGTAAAAATGCCAAGAATTATAACGTAAGGAAATCGCTGTTTTTTACACACAGTATTTATAGCAAGTTCGTTGTTCAATATCCCTATAGGCTTCTTCACTACTGGACCTCAGTGAAGAAGCCTATAAGGATATTGAACGATTGGCCTGCCGTTAATGGAACCCGGGACTCCTGCTCCTAAGGCAGAGCGCACTAAACCACTCGACTAATACCCACATTTCCAAAAATCCGGAATAGCTGTTAATATATGGGGTGCGGGATTATCGAGCGCCTATTGTAATTTTTTTTATGTCAAGACAGGCTGACAGTCCACTTGATGGTAGGTGCCTACCGTCGCCTATAACACAAGCAACAACACCACAACTGCTACAAGTGCGCTGCCGACTGCAGTAGGATTAAGGATAAGGGATTAGGAGGGGCATAGGGAAATGGGCTCTGGCATTCCTTATTCAATCACCGAAACACAACAGCACACGTGCTGTTATTTCACGGTGGTCTTCTGTAAGGGGGTGGTTTCTGCCGCCAGACGGGCAGCCCAAAGACTGCGAAACGCAGTGTTGTTGCCCTTCCACTACTTTCCAGATGACCAGGGCCAAATTTGAAAAGTTCATTTTTCAAAGTTGACCCTGTCGGGAATAGGAACCCTGAAACAGAGCGTTAAGGCAAGCACCCTAACCATTCATCCAACGGGCTCGTCAAAATTGTATAATTGTCAAAATTGATGTATAATTTGTATTTATAAACTACTAGCGGCCCACCCCCGGCTTCGCCCGTGCTGCATTTTTTATATATATGAACAATCCCCGTTTATCCCTTTTTCCATTAGTCAAAACCGAATTAAAATCGGTCTACCCGTTCACGCATGATGCCGTAACCAAGGGAAATGGGGATTCATTTTTATATATAAGATATTAGTGTAAACAGGGCCGCCTTTAACCTATTGATGTTCTGGGCACTTTAGAATAAAAAATCATTATTTTATTAAAATAGACGAAACTAATATATGTAAAAGTCAAATTTTACATTTATTCAATCGTGTTTTTTATTTCTTTATATTTAAATTAAATGAATAGGTATAATTCAGCATTCACTATATGCAGGTTAGTGCTTAAAGATCTATGTTGATTGAAGAGGTGGCCTTCAAGCTTTAAGAAGCGCAATCACTTCACTTCTTCAAAGTCTGTCTTTGAACATCAGCGACTAACTGGTCAATCTTTCTTGAAGCACTGTAATTTTTAATTCATTTTTTGTTCTTTTTAGTTTGAAGAAGGTAAGTTCCTCAGTGCAGTTAGGGGAGAATAGGGGGCCCCATCGATGACGGGCCCAGAGTGCCCAGTGGAAAAGAGGGGCCTGAGTGTAAAGGTTCATTCTCGAGAACTGTCTCGTTTATAAATGTTAGATTATACAAAAGGGAATAGATTTGTCGGAAAATTAGATATTGTGTAAAAGAGTAAACAACTCTTTGTTCACATTGGAGTAATGCCAACACAGAATTACACGAAAGTGACCGGCAGGACTGATGACCGGCCTTTAACCGGATTGTCATCTAAAAATACCCATATGTTGCTAATTACAAATGAGGTGTCACGTGAACTCAGTTAATAGTGATTAATTTAATTTATTTAAGTTATGTTTTTTTTTTGCTTCATTAACTGAATTCGTACAATTAAATTGTAAAAAAAAAACATATAATGATTCTATGAATATTTTGAGACACAGAATAAGGTATTACACCCACTTTTAAAAAGTGTCTCAATTAGATTCTGTAGTGCTCCTGAACCACTAAAAAAACACCAAATTTTTATTCAATCGATAAGTTTAATAAAAATGCATTTAAAATTTACATTTTCAAATTTCGCGCGTATTTTGACGAAAACGCTGGAAACCATTTTGCTCTGTGGTCATGACGTCAGTTGGCCGTGTAAACAAATGCGCCGGTAATGGGGTAAAAAACTGACTTTTGCTCACTTCAGATGGCAGCACTGTTGTGTGTTCCCTAAATTTGACAAGTAACTGTCATTTTCCATAGTAATTTTGTAAACAAACAAAAATAACTGAATTTATTTAATTAACATGACGCTTATGTTCAGCTTTGGATTGCAAAAAGACGGGAATCCATATATTCCCTAAAGATTTCAAAATAAGAAAACAATAGATAAAAGCTTTACAAGAAAAAATTGGGAGCAGACTAAATATTCGAAGTTATGTGCAGTAGATGCTTTTCTTTTCCTCAACTGTTCTTTTAACTGCTTAACACTCTATCTCAAATACATTTTTGTAGAAATAAAGGCAAATTCGCTGGTAAATATAGGGAACCAAAAACACAATATGGGGGCGAATTAGGATCACTCAACAGTGGCGCCACCTACAATTAGCTTTCAGTTTTTAACCCCATGACACTGACTGACACTTTTTTGTTTACACAACCGTATGACGTTCTGTTATTGTGTCGGCGTCAGCAGCCAAAACTACGTCGTCGAGATCGTCCGCCATGTTCGTTTGGCATCATTTGGCATCATTGCCTGTACACAGCGCGTCAATTGCCATCAATCAAAATTTTTGTCATTCGCTGTCAATGCCGTAGTAACATTGACATGAACGATCAATTTTTAGATCAATGAGTGCCGATCACGTAAACATTGACAATCGCAATTGATCGTTTCGCGGACGCTGGATACAAGCGCAAATTGTTATTTTTTCCACAGAGCAAACAATAGGGAATATGCATCTAATTCAAAAAAGACTTAAATATTTTTTTATCAACGTTTTTACTTTAGAATTATGTCTTTATAAATAGTTTTTAATATTTCTTTTTCGTTAAAAAAATCTACATCTATTTACATAGACATAATTCTGCTTTAGATTTTTTGCGTAACTTTAACCGTTTACGCAGCGCACGCAACGGAATCTCTCAAAAGGGATAATTTTCCCGGTTTTTGCAAGATTTTTCATTGAAGCTCAGCTCCCATTGGTCATAGCGTAATGTTATATAGCCATCCTCGATAAATGGACTATCCAACACAAAAAGAATTTTTCAATTCGAACCAGTAGTTCCTGAGATTCTGAGATTAGCGGTTCAACCAAACAAACATACTTTTCAGCTTTATAATATTAGTAAATTAGTATTATATAGATAGTATTAGATATAGATACTGACGAGCCTGTTGGATGAGCGGTTAGGGTGCTTGCTAGGATCCCCGGGTTCGATTCCCGGCAGGGTCAACTTTGAAAAATGAACTTTTTGGCTCTGGTCTGGATTTGGAAAGTAGTGGCAGGGCACACTGCGTTTCGCAGTACTGGCGACAGTAACCACCCCCTTTAGTACACCGCGAAATAACTGCACGTTTACTATTGTGTTTCGGTGAGTGAGTAAGGGATGCCGGAGCCCATTTCCCTATCCCCTCGTAATCCCTACTGTAGCCGATAGCGTACTTGCAACATCTGTGGCGTTGCTTGTGTTATAGGCGACGGTAGCCACCTACCATCAAGTGGACCGTCAGCCTGTCTGACGATTATAACATAAAAATAAACCTTCCGTGAAAAATTATCTGATAGTGAAAAACACATCAAAATATTTTGCTTGGTTTAGGAGTTAGCGGATATACAGACAGGCAGACAGAGGCGGGCAGCGATTTCAACTTATGTAAGTATACTATATAAAGATTGTGAGCTTTGCAATAATAAAGGTGATAATATTTTAATGTAAATAAAATAACATTATAAATTAATAAAAATATGGTTTTTTTTAAACAAGGACATTTGTATGTATATTTCAAATGTTTTTTTTTTAAATTGTTTATAATCTGTTCCTTTTGAGTGTTACATTATAATAATAGGTATACTATTCTGTTCATAAATATATTAATTTACTAATATAATAAAACTACATGCATTGATGAACGCATTTCAGTGATAAAACGAAAATTTAGAAAACATGAAAATAAAAATAACTAACCTCTTTTCAGACTTAAAACTTTTCTGATTCGCACAAAACTCACTGCGCACGAAATTAACTAATTAAAAAATATAAATAATGGCAATACTATTACAATATCAAATGCACTTCCCAAAATATCAAGTCCGTTAAATTCTCGCCAGTACAAAATGTAGTTCGAAATTCGAATCACAGAAATACAGAGCACGTGCAGTTATAAAGAGTGCTTGGCGGCAACTGACAACTGCGCGCTGGCTGGCCGACTGCCTGAAAGCTGAATAGGTACGTTGCTGCCGTTGCCTTCAGTGCAATTGAAAAAAAAAAAACTTGACGTAAGCAATGCAGCGTCTTTCCCGCCTCCCGAAGATTGCAGTATTTTTTTAATTAAACTCTTCGACTAGGTTATGATTAAATCGGATCTCTTTTTATAATTAAACCGAAAAATATTATGAATATGTCATTCTCCTAGAAATATAATTACAAATAGAGTAACTTAAATGGCTATTTTAAGACTATAAAAATAGTCATTCTATATTTTGTAACACATTTAATTATGTCAAGAAATGATTGTTATCTGTGACATTAATACAACGAGGACATCTTACCTCACCAGACTCCCATTTCCGGAGCGCTACACCATTTATCGCGAATCAATGTTTCAGGTAATACTTAAAAAAGTGTTTTAGACTAAAAAAATATGTAAAATATGGTAGAAAATGTTTTTAAACCGACGGCGGGCGCGGCACTGAGCTCTCCTAGTGCTCCGGGGGGCGCCTCTATTGATCGCTCGGATCGCGCAGCCTCCACTGGTCCAAACTGTTTCCACACTCTTATGAGGTAAATGTACATTTGTACGTTAACCATTTCTGCTTTAATAGTAGAATGTAGGTTTTCTCGGCCGGTATCCATGTGAGTTGTGGGTTTCCGGGATGATGGCCCAGGTCTGTTGGAAATTCTTCCAAACGTTTCGTCAACAAATTTCGAATAAACGAACATTTTTTCGCATTTTTAATATTAGTGGTCACGCGGGACAATTTATAAAAGTGTACATGTAATCCAAGCACGAGGAAATGAAGGAAGTCCGTCACATACCTCTTCCTTGGTCCTCCAGCGGTGAAGACTGTAACGGGCCGTTCACACATAGAGTCTATAAGCTTTAGCACTTCGCCACTTCAATGATTACACTAGCGGAGCGAGAAGCGTGACCAAATAGATAAAACTACAAGCACATTAGCGGATGAAACAAATTAAAATCTCGAGTAATGAGATTGGCGAATGAATCTACGCGTGTTATTGTTGCGACGTTTTTTCTATATTAACGCGGTTTCATAAAATATCCGGTCGCACGACTTGGGGTAGTGACAGACTATAAATAGGTATATGGTGAGAGCGAGACAGCACATACCACAGTGAAACTATTATTAATTAATTTAAATTGACAATTGGCGTCAACAATTTAGTATTGTGCGAATTGACCGAGATCCGCTTATGACGCCCATATCGTCCATGCTCGTCATGAAAAATGACACCCATACACCGTCCAATTGGTTTGATCAAGCCAATACATATCATGCCGGTTGGACATTTTGAGCTTTAAAGCAGCAATGTACATCGAACGTAATAAATTCTCACAAATTTAACTTCGATAAGTATTTTATTTGTCGATGTTTTACCCGTATTTACAAACCTAGCCTCCCGCCCACCGCCTATAGGTGTACACAAATATTTAATAATGAACACTTGGCTAGGTATATTCGCGATTTGGGTCGGCTGTTGCTAGGTTGTTTGCGCGCTTAAAATAGACCTCTTCACCCGCTCTCATTAGAGGGTTGACCGACCACCTTCCACGGTTCAGGGTCCCGATTCTCACTCACGCCAGTCTCACGGCGAGGTCACTAATTCTTCTGCACCATAGTTTTCGTTTTTATTAACATTAATGTTTACCCACACACCAACCATTCGACCAATTTACCATTACTCATGGGTCGTGTGGTTAAGGTTTTTGCCTTAGCGCTGTGACTCAAAGGTCTTCCACAAGACCATCACAAAATAACAGCATATGTGTTGTTGTGTTTAAATAAGTAAGGGATGCTAGAGCTAATTTTCTTATTCCTTTATTCTTTTTCTTACTCAGCACTTGCAAAACATATGGCTTTGCATGTTTTAATAGCCAGCAATATCCATTAGACCGTCAGCTTGCCTGACAGCTTTTCAATAAGTTATATTGACCCATCCACATTGATAGCTCTTTATAATGCTTACTTACGCTCTGGTCTGGAATACTGCTCAGTTATATGGAATCCACATTATAACGTTTACATCAAACGCCTAGAGTCAGTGCAAAAGCGATTCCTTTGGCATTTGTCTTACGGGTGTGGTCTAGCTAAGGCACTTTCTAGCTACCCAGTCAGAATGAATCACTTCAATGTTGATTCACTACAGTCCCTCAGGCTTATGCTCGATGTTTTGTTTTTCTGCAAACTGCTGAGAGGCAGAGTTGATTCGCCCGAGCTCTTGTCGCGTATAAACTTTCGGGTTCCTAGTCGAGCGCCCAGACCGGGCAGATACACACCATTTCGACCAAATTATTTCAAAACCAACTTAGGCCATTTTTGCCCATTAAATCGTATTATGGATGTTGCCAACTCCCTGAGTCACGATGTTGACCTGTTTAACGACGCATTTTCCAAAATTAAAAGACTCATCCTTGTCCGTGGTTCAGATAATTAACACTAGTTTATTTTTGACATTTATTCCAAATTTCCGATTTAATTATATTTCTATGTATGTTTTTTTTTTTTTTTTTGATAAATTTTCATATATTTTTTTTTCTAACTTTATTGCCGGGATGCTACTTCGACTTTTATTGGCGTAGGCTGTGCCTCCTTCAATTGCGGCGGCATCTGCCATGTTATTTTTTCCTGTTCCTTGTTGTGTTTTTTTCGGTGCCTGCCTCGTTGGAGGCCATGTAATAATAAATAAACAAATAAATAAATATTTTACTATATATCCAGATTATTTTCTATAAAGAGACAGACTATGATTGAAATGATGATTATAAAAGATTATAAATGTGAAAGTAACTCTGTCTGTCTGTCTGCTACCTTTTCACGCCTAAAACGCTGAACTCATAATTATGGAATTTTACATACACATTGGCAGGGATGCAGGAAAAGGCATATAGGATACCTTTTATCCAGAAAAAAAGTAATGTTTCCGAGGGATCATCTAACGCCTGGGAAAGTTATAATTGCTCATATATGGGCGTTACATTGCTCATAAATATAACCTATGTTTGGCAAATAAATAAATGAATTATTATTTATTTTGTTTTTATTTATTTATTTATTATTTATTAATACAATAGTGTTTCATTTGACTTAACATTGGTGTAAACAAAAACTCATTAGAGTATTACCGTACACCAGGTGCCGATTACAGAAAATTTAAATAAACCTTCAGTTGACGCCCAACGCACACTTCCGACTCCTCAATTACTTTAAGATAATATATTATTTTGTGTCATGTTCTGAATTGAAATATCTTACAATAATAATTAGTATTACTTTTTTATAACTATTTTTGTATTGTTGTTAAAATTATATTTATCTGTAGTTAATGAATTATATTTGGTCAGGCATTTTTTTTTATTTTTTAACGCGGCTACAGCCCCGGGCACCAGCTAGTCAACGATAAGGTTGAGTTGCAAAAGTCGTTTTCCACCGTGAAATAATAGCACGTGCACCAGCTGGTCTGCATGTATCAAAGTAAAAGTCCCATAATAGTGACAATCAGATAGAGGGCCTGAAGTTAGACATACATATAATGAGTTAATAAAACATAGAACTCGATTTGAATGTAAATACAAGCCAGCAGCGATATTTGGAGCCAGAAGCAATCATTTAACTCTCTGCTAATTCTAGTGGAGGAAACAGACTCGCCAAATATATTCTACATCCAATTCGCTGAAAGTTATTTTTAGAACGTGTATTGAAGAAAAATTGTTTCATATGGTATTCATATATGGTATTACTCATTAGTCAAACTCTTTTGGTATGAATAAAACATCAATTTTATTAAGTATATATGTTAAAAATAATAACATTAGTTAAAATTAATTTTATTTGCAATCTGTGAATATTACGAGTATCTACCTAGTACGATCCCAAAGTTTTTAATTGTTTGTTAACCTATTATTTTAGTTAATTATTGAAGTCAATAATTACCTAAAATAATAGGTTGGGGAAAAACTTTCTTCGTATTTTATATGAAAACTCAAGACATTTTTTTTCCAAAGTTTATTTACA
This sequence comes from Bembecia ichneumoniformis, assembly GCA_910589475.2. Classification (NCBI taxonomy): domain Eukaryota; kingdom Metazoa; phylum Arthropoda; class Insecta; order Lepidoptera; family Sesiidae; genus Bembecia; species Bembecia ichneumoniformis. The sequence continues at coordinate 14,449,595 of OU342539.1, read as the reverse complement.
TTTTATTCCATTTTGTTCTTTTGCCATCTTGTTGGTAGTGACATGATCCCGTTGCTGTAGAAATTTTGGGACTTCTTATCATAAAAACGCGACAAATAGTTTTGGCAGTCCTCTCTTGATGTTAACCTGACACTGCCTAAAGAATAGGGGATCGGACAGTAATCAGATTAAAATTTAAAATGTACTTAGAAAGAAAATATATAATTTTTTACGATTATTTATCGAATAATAATTTAATAATTCATTTAAATATTTTTAAATGAAGAAATAAAATTTTATTATTTACAATATTTTTAATCTATACTGAAACACCGTTCACAGTGCGTGACGTCATTTGTGGGCAATCATTGTCTTGTCTGCAGTGCACGGCTATCACTTGTTACATATGTTATTTCACTTTCTAGAATCAATACCAACGATATTTTTTTCGTTCCATAATAACAAATAAAGAATCTACTCAACGAAACAAAACTTCTTGCGAACTTATGTCAATGCAGCTGTTTTGTTATGATATGACCACAAATGACGTTACGCGCTCTCAGATGAACTATCGTGGCGTTTTGGCGGCATTTTCAAACAAACAATATTAAAACATGATTTTGAGTACCTAGAAGGTTATAAATAAATAAAATAGTATTTTTTATGGGAATAAATATTCATGAAGATTAATTTAAAACACTTTCTGAAAATTTGTCCGATCCCCTATTCTAAAGAGACAGAAAGAGGTGAACGACCTTTCATCACCAGTTATCGATCTCTTCAAAAACGATTTTAAAGAGCAAGTTGGATGAATGGTTAGGGTGCTAAGAAATATAAAAAAAGAATCTAAACCCTTTTTTTTATATACAAGATATACTAGCAACTCGCCAACAGCTTCGCACGTTTGAATTTTTTTATAAAAATTATATACACAAAGCTTACCTCCCAATTGAATTACTACTGCCCCAAAATTAATGTTTGAGATTAAAAATTTATTTATTATAACTATTATAGGACATATATCATGTCCCGTTGTTTACAATACACCTTATGATGAAGAAGAATATGAACTCTAGTACACTATACTATAATAGCTATGGTGTTGGCAAATGTTTATGTCTTCAAAAATGCTAATTACGCTTCAAAATCTATTACGTAGGCTTTCTTACGATTTTTTTTCACCGTTAATACATGTGATAATTATTGACTTGAAACCTGCGTCTACTGGACATCTGAGCGTTCTTCAAGTGAGCCATCACTGCTGAAGTGCTGAAGAGAAAAGAAATGGAGTGCTTTAAGGGCGCAGTAACCCTAGTGGAAAGCGCAATTCATAGACCACAGCACTTTGATAGAACTGAGTCGAGCTGTTGCGGTTGTTATGTCGTAGGGACCGTGGCACAAGCGATTAGCGATTTAACAAATAAATAGTGATAAAAGCAATGTTTGTAGTAGTCTAAGTTTTAAAGCTCTCTTATACTCAATTTTATCACAATCGAATTAGTTTCAGTAAAAATGTAATAAACAGTCGCAATTATATACATTTGCAATTTATTTGCATATTTAGGGGGTACAGTAAATTTGTAATTACCATCCAATGTTCTATATACACATTAATCTTACATTAATATTTGAAAAACATTTAAATTTGTTTCTTTAGTACCTCTCATTACGAAAATTTATTTCACTACAAAATTACCTCAAAATACAGCGAGAAATTCACAAAGGCGCACTACCTCTTCTGTGTAAATGACCCCAAAGCAACTACATTATGCATATTCGTTGGCGTCCACAGTATTAAAAATCGGCAGTGGACGGCGCTAAATAAACAATTTCGTTGCTTTTCAGCTTACATTTTTTTTTTGACATTTCTTCGAAAAGTAACGGAGAAATATATTATGAGTTTGCCATCATAAAAGACCATACATTGGTTTTACTGTTCTGGTTGAAGACATGAAACTATTTACTCAGTGCTGACCTTTTTGTAACTTTCTTTCTTGCTGTTACTGTTATTTCTTTTTTCTCTGTGTCTGTTAAATGTATGTTTTATAAGTTACAAATAAATTGATTGATTGATTGATTGATTTACTAACATAATTTTTTTTTTTATTTTTTGTTTTTGGTTAGGGCAACAAGATGAGAAAGTAGACAAACTTCTCTTGTTTAGTGAATACTTAACATTCTCGTTACTCCTACTAATGTTATGAATGGGAAAGTGAGGGTAGCAAGTACGATTTTGACGATGTTTTATTATATTTTACGAACACTGAAAGTTTTTATAATGTAGGAAGCTGTTTGTTTTCTTATTATTTTTCGATGTAGTCTCCATTCCTTTGTAAGCACCGTCGTATTCAATGGAACCACTGACTGGAGTAGTGGTTTTTTCAGACTTTTCCTTAGGGGTCTCTTTCACGGCGTTTTCAATCGCTTTCACTGCATCTTCAGAGCTCATAAAGCGAATTCTTCTAAATTTATCTTTTGTTTTTGGGAATACATAGAAATTACCTACATGGTGCCAAGTCGATTGTTCATCTGGCGGAGAGGGCTGGAGCATTGTCATGATGAAGGAGGCGTGTAATTCTTGGGTCAAGAAGTGTAATTCTTGGGCGCTTCGTGTAGAACATTTTCTAAGACAACTAACAAACAATTACTAATTACGAGACCGTTGGATGAGTGGTTAGGGTGCTTGCCTTAACGCTCTGTTCTATGGTTCACGGGTTCGATTCCCGGCAGTGTCAACTTTGAAAACTTTGAAAAACGAACTATTCAAATTTGTCTCTGGCAGTCATTTGGGCAGCCCGTCTGGCGGCAGTAACCGCCCCCTTACAGAAGACCACCGTGAAATGACAGCATGTGTGCTGTTGTGTTTCGATGAGTGAGTAAGGGATGCCAGAGCCCGTTTACCTATCCTCTCCTAATCCCTTATCCTCAATCCTACTGTAGTCGGCACCGCATTTGCAGCACATGTGGCGTTGCTTGTGTTATAGGCGATGGTAGCAACCTACCATCAAGTGGACCGTCAGCCTACAGTAATGGTCCTTTGATCCTCTAACGCAATGGTTGCAAAGTATTCGTCCGTTCAAAAAATGAGGATCTCACCTCTTCCCCTTCACTTCTTCCCTTCTTCACTTTTGTTGTTAATCCTCGAAAGGAAACAGCAGATTGTTAGTGTTGGCATTGTGCAGATTGGATTTCTGGTTCGTAACAATATATCCAGGTTTCATCTTCTGTGACGATGTCAAATACAACATTTGACTTTCGTTCATCTAGGGATCTCCTCATTCCTAATTCGATCTCGCAGTGTAACACCGAATATAGCCCTCTCTGTTGCTCATGGAGAGACGTCCAGCTTTCTTACGTGGACCATAGTTAGAGACCACGTTTCAGCGCCTTATGTCATCAATGGCAACACACTTCTATTTTAAGAATTTTGGACGAGATGACGTCTCGAAGCTTTCCGAACGCTGTTCATCCGAGCTGGATTCGACGATTGACCTAATCAGACTGTTTGTCCCAAGTATATGTACTCAACAACAACTTCTAGAGTTGAATTTTCAACTGTTTCTGGGGTGGACACAACATGGACATTAGATAACATTCGTCTTATTCATGGATGGAGTTCATATTCTAATTAAAGCCGATTCCGATTGCATTTTAATTTTTTTCCAATAAAACGCTATCAGTTCATAACTTATATTTTAGATTGACGTGTGACATGACGTCCTAGTTAGCAGACGCTACATGCCTCGGAACATTCCTCCGATACTTTGCCTTTATTTATGTAATGTATTAAAGTTTTAAACTTTGTTTTATTAAATTTTCAGCTTTATATCACACTAACTAACTGTCTTACATTCACCCACATCGTCTTACATTCATCAATAATAAATAATTAGACTATAAAATGTTAAAAAAGAATTTTTAAAATCCGAATGGTAGCTCCAGAGTGAAAAAGCTTTTCACTCTGGAGCTACCTGGAGCGCTCAAACAAACAAACATACTTTTCAGCTTTATAGTATATTATTAATTAAAAGAGATTAATGAATTTATTAATTAATGTGCGGCTCAAAGTTAAAAGTGAAACTCCTTTATTTCTGAACCTGATGTTAAATAATATAAAACTTCCTCGAAAACTTTTTTTTATGTTAAGATCGGCAGACAGGCTGACGGTCCACTTGATGGTAGGTGGCAACCGTCGCCTATAACCATGCAACGCCAAAGCTGCTGCAAATGCGCTGCCGACTACAATAGGATTAAGGATAAGGGATTGGCAAGATATAGAGAATTGGGCTCTGGCATCCCTTACTTCACTCACCGAAACACAACAGCACACGTGCTGTTATTTCACGGTGGTCTTCTGTTAGGAGGTGGTTACTGCCGCCAGACGGGTTATGGGTTATGAATTGCAAAAAGATTTTTTAAATACTACTCCTAATTACAAAGATTAGTGCATTCAAACAAATATTAAGAAGTATAGAGAGAAAAACGCCTGCACATAGAATTAATATGAGTCATGAATAAGAAGTCTTGCTTTGAGAAACCTTCAGGAGCTTTACCTACTCCTGAGTGCCGTTTTGTTCGATTATTATTCAACGCCAATATAGAACCTAGATGAATCTTCACACAATGGAATACGAGTATTCCTTTGAATTTTGATGAGTTCCGTTGCGAACAACAAAAGACAGGATGGGAGCTGTACGCATCTCGCCGACGACGGTACAATATAAATTTAAGTAGGCACTTGTAATTTTTAAAAATAGAATCAAGTAACAATGTGTACTGGCTTCATTTGTGTCTCAGTCAATCGATTTTTTATTAAATATAATGGTGGCTAGAGAGGCTGACGCTCAACTTGATGGTAAGTGAAGTGGCTACCGTCACCTTATAACACAAGTAACGCCACAGGCACTGTAAGGGCTTCTTCAAGCGAGCAGTAAATAAATTCCTGCAAGGTCGGCAGCGCACACGTACCCCCCCTGGTGTTGCTTGTGTCCATAGGCGACGGTAGCCACCTACCATCAAGTGGACCGTCAGCCTGTCTGCCACCTTTTATTAATATAAAAAAAAAGTGGAATTAAGAATAGGAGATTTAGAAGTGATAGGGAGATGAGGTTCTTCAATCATCGAAACACAACAGGACACATGCCAAACGGGCTGCCCAAATAACTGCGAAACGCAGTGTGCCATGCCACTACTTTCGAGATACAGCCCGGAGTTTATTTCCAAAGTTGACCCTGCCGGGAATCGAACCCGAGAACCCTAGAATAAGGCAAGCACCGTAACTACTCATCCAACGGGCTCGTTACAATGTCCCACGCCTTATCAATAGCCTACCTTCAGAACTGTGTAACAGTGTAAAAATTAAAAATATTTTAAAGTTATGTAAATTAAAATTGTATTTAAATATATCGACATTGTAGTTTGTTGTATATAATTAAATATTAAATTCTTTAAAATTAATTTAAAACTATAAGAAGGGTAAATTTTGGCGGTTTTTAGTATTATCATTATATGAATGTATATTTAGTTTTTTAAAATAATTAAAATTATAAATAAATAAATAAATAAAAAATAAATTATGGGCTCTTTTAAAAATATAAAGCTCAAATTATGTTTTGATTCCGTTTCAGCGTGAGACATTTCATAGGACCTTTGAATAAATTCATTTAATCGGCAGTTACCTCTGTTGTTAGGATGGCATAATACCATCAGGTGGAACGCCAGCCTGTCCGCTGACTTGTATTAAGTCACCATATGAATCATAAAGCTTAAACATGTAATGATCGATTGCAAAAGTCTGCAAGTGTAAAACCCACGTCTTACACAATTTTTATTGCGATTCTTAAAATTCATTTCAAAACTAGCTGAGCCCGCAACTTCGTATAGCGCATAACTTCTTTGTTTGTGAACCGATTGGAATTAAACAAACACAAAATGTTACGGAAAGTGTTATGAATAGGGTTGCCAGGCCTCAAAATTGAAAATCCGGACACACACTCAAATTTAGCCGGACATTTTGCCACAAAAGCCTGACACACGGGTTTTTAAAAGAAGTAGTTATTTTTATTTGTGCATTTATTTCTTTAAGACTTGCTATACTCTTTATTATGTATCACATATTGTTTTCTTAAAGTAATTTGTAAGGTCGCCAATCATGCATGTCTGTGTGATTCTGACCGCTGCGGAGTTGACTATATAACAAAAGTCGGACGGGCCGGACCTGGTATTTGGCCGGAAAGGACTGTAAAAAGCCAGACATGTCCGGCTAAAGCCGGACACCTGGCAACCCTAGTTATGAAACAAACACTAAATATACGGCTTAACCGATTTTAATGCGGTTAAGCCGTTTCTGAGACAAAAATTCTAAAAACTATTTTTTTGACCTTGATAACATTAAGATAACATGAGAAAGATTTTACGAAGGCATACGAATTTCCAATTCTAAAAACTCCTCTTGATTACCGCATCTCAAAATAATAATTTTTGTTTGTTAAAAACTGTTGTTTGTTACAAAGTTTTCATAACAATTCCACTAAAATTAACCTAAGCAAATTAAAATCTCATCATCAGACTTAGGACGCCCACTGCCGCCTAAACGTGCTAAACTAGCCCCTTTCTAATACGACCGGTCAGTAGCAGCTTGGATCCAGCATCAACCCGTGGCCTTTATTAGGTTCATTCCTTCTTGTGGTTCGACGTCCGACGCTGCGCTTACCGATCCGTAGTCTTCACTCAAGAACCTTCAGGTAATGAGGTCTGGCGTCCCTTACTTACTCACCGGGTGGTTATTGCCGCCGGACGGTCAGCTTGGGGAATCCTCATGGATACCCGGCAGCGAAGGGGGTGATGGCGGGGACTCCCACCGGCTAAAATCCAACGTAGATGGACCGGTTCGCGAGAACCTTCACGGCAGTCCAGCGCGGGGCGGACTGCGCTCCCTGACGTACGGGAATATTTACATTTAATAAAACCACAGAATATATACTAGTACTAGACGTAGTAAAACATTGTAAATTAGTAAAAGACCATGGGTTAACTAAGTCGAGTTCTTAAAATATGGATAACGTTTTAAGAACGCAATTAAAGTTAACGCAATCACTCATATCCGCAATAAGGTTGATTCGACAGATTCTAGAGATTCAGCAAAAACATCATTGCTAAGAAAATATGGTGAATTTTTTTTGGTTGTAATTGCATTTTTGGTTTAGACTACCTATTGTATGTGAGAACATATTTTCCACTTACCAGATCCAGACCCCGAGCCAATTTTGAAAATTTAATTTTCAAAGTTAGTTCTACCGGGAACAGATTTTTTAAAAAAATTTATTTAGTAGATTATTGTCGACCTTACGGTTTTTTTTTTGTTAAGGTCGACAGACAGGCTGAAGGTCCACTTGATGGTAGGTCGTTGCCGTCGCCTATAACACAAGCTACGCCACAGGTAATGCAAATGTTTCAAATGGATAAGGAAGGGATAGGGTAATAAGCTTTGGCATCATCGAAACACAAAAGCACATATGCTGTTATTTTACGGTGGTGTCTTCTGTAAATGGGTGCGATACGCATACTACGCATACCCGAAATACTACTATCGTATTATTTGACAGTGTACTCTGCCAAATAATTTTGGAAATAGCAAAAAAAATTATAAACATTTTTTTTCGCCTTCGTAATTATTCCACCTTTTATCAAACACTACAGTGTACTCAATTGAGACTCTATGGCCTATTATGTTGTAGTTGTGTGCGATTATGCCGGAACACTCAAACTCGAAATTTATTTCCATTTTTTTTTATTTCTTAAAATTCTCCCTCACCCACAAATATCCAAAAGCCAGTGCTTTCTCTCCCCTACACATACAACAATTCTGTGTTACCATTTAAAAAAAAAGCCTATTTAGATGAACAAGACCAAACTTTTTCCGCTCTATAAAGACATGCAACCTTCTTTAAGGCTACAACGACTCATAAAACGTTGCGACCGTACCGCCATCGCCATAAATGCACCCCCCACTGGCTGTTCTGTGACTCAGGAAAGTAAAAGCAGATCGGTTCACTGCGTTCGGCTCACTGCCCGCCTCGAAAGTGAGCGCGTATCACGCACCGAACTGTCAAAAATTACCGCCAAAAAATTTTAAACGTTCCCGCGTCTCCGATACACGTTCGAAAACCCTTCGCGCGTTTGTTTTTTTTTTTTTTTAATTTTTGGTGCAACGAACTCTAAAGTGTAGAGTGCAGCGTCCACAGATTTCATAAGTGATTATTATAGCATGCATTTTATCATCATCGGCGCGTAGTGAAAGTGCTTCTCCTGACGTAACACTTACATTAGAGCAAAGACATGACGGAAATCGGTATCGCAAAAGCTATTTTTATTTTTGGTAAGTACATTTAATGATTATACCATAAACTATTGCTTTCTAGAATTTTAACGATTATTTGGAAGGAAATATGCCAAATTGGCTCGACTCTCTTGATTACAATTTAAATTTTAATTAAGTAGCCATTAAAATTTTCTTTCTTAATCTCATTCTAATTTACTAATAATATTATTGATTTTTTAAAATAAATAAATATTACATACGTAATTTGAACTTAAATTAAATTAAAATAAAAACTAAAATTACCTAATCTAAAAATAAATTAATACTAATTTGATTAAAACTAATAATATAAAAATGGACCCTGCGGCATTGTACCAAGTACGCATTTCCTCGTTGAATGGCCAAACCAATACGTTGGCCGAGGAAAGTGTCAGCCTTCGGTCTCCCGTCGCATCAATAAGCCTCTTCGAGATGTCTTTGAAGAGGCTCATTGCTGCAGGGCCCCACGGACCGAGTGTCTCGCCATTAAAATTAATTATTTCTATTTTAAAAACATTATGGAATATTGTATTCGAAACGTTTAACACATATGATTATTCAATTGTCTTATTGTTATTTTGTCATGTATTAAATTAAATATTTGTTGTTCTATAACTTGTATATACTGAAATCTATTATTCTATAAGTTAAAAATTAAGCCGTAAAATAATATTATATTATTGCCAGCAAACGAATCCATAATGCAGGTACGAATAGCATAAAACCTTTTTACGAGGATTTTTTAGTTTCGCATTTTGTTAAATTTCTTTAATAATATTTGGAGATAAATGGTAGAGAGGAAAAAGAAAAACTAGAGACACTTTCCATAAAAAATATATACTTACTTAAGTAAGTATCATTTGTTTTTCGCAATGAACAAAGGGCGAGTGATAAAATGAAAGGAATGATAAAAATTGTTATAATTAAAAAAATTATGCACCAAAATAAACTATGATAAAAATAAAAAGCTTTTACTTTTGTTAAGATCCGCCGACAGACTGACGGTCCACTTGATGGTAGGTGGTTACTGTCGCCTATAACACAAGCGACGCCAAAGCTGCTGCAAGTGCGCTGCCGACTACAGTAGTATTAAGGATAAGGGATTGGCAAGGGATAGGGAAATTAGCTGCGGCATCCCTTTACTTCACTCACCGAAACACAACAGCACACGTGCTATTATTTCACGGTGAAAAACGACTTTTGCAACTCAACCTTATCGTTAACTAGCTGGTGCCCGGCGCTGTATCCGCGTTAAAGAATTTAAAAAAAAACGCCTGACCAAATATAATTCATAATTCATTTATTTATTTGCCGAACATAGGTTACATATATGAGCAATATTGTAACGCCTAACATACAATGAGCAATTATTGCAGTTATAACTTTGCCAGGCGTTAGATGATGCCTCGAGAACAGTACTTTTTTTCTGGATGAAAGGTATCCTATGTCCTTTCCTGCATCCCTGATAACGTGTATTCAAAATTTCATGATGATCGGTTCAGCGGTTTAGGCGTCAATAGGTAACAGACAGACAGACAGAGTTATTTCACATTTATACTATTAGTATGGAATATCTCAAGTTTATCCTAATTCTTAACTTTATTCTTGACAAAAACGAGCGAAATAGACAATCTGTAACGCAAATTCCTATTAATCCCAGCATGTTTCTACTAGGAAAGTGATAAATTACTTTACTGGGCTATTACACTCGCATAAAATGTTTATGATAGTAAAACAGATAAAATCTAGATAGAACACTCCGAACTACTCTATGAATCGTATCGCGATCTCAATCGGAGATTTCCTTCACAGACTTATATACAAATAAGGTGAAAGCAGACATTTCTATGTTAAATGGTTCAAGAATAAATATAAAAAAGCAGACATCGCATGTCCGTTAATAATTTGCAATCATTTTAAATCATTTGGAGTGGCGGGGAACACTGGGTTTCCCAGTCATAAATTGGGCAGCACGCCTGGCGGCGGTAACCACCCCCTTACAGAAGACCATCGTGAAATATCAGCACGTGTGTTGTGGTGTTTCGGTGAGTGAGTAAGGGATGCCAGAGCCCATTTCCCTAACGCTTTCTAATCTCCTACTATGGTCGGCAGTGCGCTGTGTTAATAGGCGACGGCGGTCACCCACCATCAAGTGGACCGACAGCACGTGTGCTGTTATTTCACGGTGGTCTTCTGTAAGGGGGTGGTTACTGCCGCCAGACGGGCTGCCCAAATGACTGCCCTTCCACTACTTTCCAGAGCAGTTTTCATTTTCAAAGTTGACCCTGCCGGGTATCGAACCCGGGAGCCCTAGAACAGAGCGGCGACGAATTGGAAATTTCGGTGGCAGGGATTTAGATTTTTCTCAGCAATGACAAAATATATGAAAGTGATGTTTGGTAATCTATTTCTTCATTTTGTTAGTTGGATTACTCGATTGGTAAGCTTTTATAACAGAGAAAAAAAATTAAAAAAAAAACCTCTTTTAAAACACAGATTTACATTTTACAGACAAACGGGACCCAATTTATACTTCCACTTTAATTTTACAGTTGGATTTCTTAAAATACATATATTATAGTTTTTTTAATAACAATCGTTTTGTCGCATACGACCTTACGAAATAAGCAAGCGCGCTCTCGTTTTCGTATACGATTCGCAGCCGTATTATGGGATTCACTGAGGCAAATGACATTTACTATAGAACTCGCTGGCGGCGGAGACAATTCAACGGGCCTAGAAATGGTGTTTTTTTGTTTTTACCATTAGAACATTACACAAAAAAATTGTTTTTATCAATACAATTTTTTAATCTGATATCAACTTATTAATAGGTACAGGATTCATATGCGTGCAATAAGCCGTTTTCGAGAGAATTTTCAATAAAGGTCAAATTCTTCTTGTGTTCTAACTTTTTTTGTGGAGTTTCTATTACTATAACGAAAATTCTAATTAATACAATTGGTTCTTCACATGTTTAAGTATAATATATATTTTTTTCAAAGCAATCGTCTTGTCTATTTCTTGTAACATTTTCATTAAACAATGGATATTTTTAGTATTTAGCGTTTGTCTCCCCCTTGATTGTTTACCACTCATCCAACGGGCTCTTGAAACTTTTCCATGGCGAAGGTTTTCATTCAGTCAAACTTCAAAGCAAGCGAAACCGCGGGGCACAGCTAGTCATGTTTGTTTTCTAATACGAAGGCATAGATAAAGATATCAATAAGGATTTGTGATATAATACACTGTATTGTTACAAATCTTAGCGTGTCGTTATACAAATGTTACGTTTTCTATCATCCACTATGATGTGATGATCTATCACGCAATACCTATTACCATACGATAACAATCTCTGAGTTATTGGTTTGAGTAACGGTCCATTGAGTATAGCGTCGTTTATTCAACTTATATTACGAAAATCTAAATTATAATAGCTGAACCCAGCCACGCTTCGCTGTGGCTCGTGCGGCGGGCGGCGCGTCGTGCACGTGAGGCGCGTCCGGTTATTACTTTTTTTTTTTTTTTCTAAAATAAGTAGCCTAAGTTACTATTTATAACATCAGCTGTCTACCAGTGAAATTCTCGTGAAATTCAGCCATTTCGAAGATTAGTCGGAACATAGGTACAGACAGACAGTGACAAAATTTTAAAAATATATTTTTTTGTTATAAGTATCGTATTTACTTTTATATACATATAAGACTTTTTTTTTTTTATGTTATGTCGACAGAAAGGCTGACGATCCACTTGATGGTAGGTGGCTACCGTCGCCTATAACACAAGCAACGCTACAGAGGCTCTAGTATGAGTTTACGATACTACACTAATTCTACACTCGCTAGCGAGAACGTAAAAATTTAGTATGGAAAATCGTGAACTGTCAATGTCAAATTATCAATTTTCCATATAAATGTTTTACGCTCTCGCTAGCGAGTGTAGTATCGTAAACTCATGCTAGAGCCACAGGTTCTGCAAGTGCGCTGCCGACTACAGTAGGATTAAGGATAAGGGATTAGGAGGGGATAAGTAATTGGGCTCTGGCATCCCTTACTCACTCACCGAAACACAACAGCACGTATATGCTGTTATTTCACGGTGGTCTTCTGTAAGGGGGTGGTCACTGCCGCCAGGCGGGCTGCCCAAATGACTGAGAAAATAGACTTGCGTTGCTCTGTAAACAAAGATTTATATTTTAATATTTACACAATATCGATATATATAGAATTAAATTATTTACCTGTAAACAAAGAAACGACATTTAAAGTCTATTATTCATATGTAAGTATCTTATTTATAAATTTATTTATTGTTATAACTTTATACATTATTTTTTTACAATTAATGACAAGACAATGACAATCGTCTTCTTTAACTTGTTGACTGCGACCATAACATAGGTACCTCTATGAAGTATTTATACTTCATACAAAGTTTCTTTACATACATTTATTAATTTTTGACATTACAAACAGACATTTCAAATTTCTTTACTAATACAGATGTCAATACATACACTTCTACTTATAATAAGGTTCCAACTAATATGCAAGATATAAAATCATACAAATTTAAAAGAGTAGGTAGGCAGTGAAACAGAAATTGTGTACAAAAACAACTATTAATCTTATAATGATTATTTAGGATTGATTGCTGATTATTATTTGTTTATTTTATATGCTAGACAAACGGTTACATTACAATGAAATGGTGGGTAATGTTTTAAACGCCTTCATGATACAACTCTATCAGCTGCAGCTCCGTGGGTGGGTAGTGGGTACCCTGCTTTGGAATTACGTCATTTCCTCTGGAATAAAAAAATAGTAAGCCAATTGTTAATATGGACCTGTAAATATTAAAAATACTAGCTAACAGTATGCTGAGATAAAGCTCGCAACTGGTACATTAAAAGGCGATAGACTTTTTTTCTTCAAGATATTCGTGTAACTATAATTTGATAGATATTTCAATCGGGAAGATATGTATGACTAAATTTTTTTTCTACGTGTATGAGAAGGTCACTGCTCAACTCACCCACGGAGCTGCAGGTGACGTTTACAAGGCTTCATGACACAACTCTCTGAAGCATCTTACGAGTTATCGCCCGAGAGGGACTAGGTCTTGAAAATCTTTTGGCGATAGATACTCCCGTCTGGCTCCTGCGTTACACCCTTCAGGACATCAGCTGACAATGTTTCCACCTCAGTACAGCCAGCTGACATTTTTTTAATAGCACATAAACTGTGATGTAATAAATTTTCACTAAAAATTTTTTTTCAAGTGCGTGTGATCCACACGAAAGATATCATGATCCACACGATGATTCAAGATATCATGTTAACTATATTTGATAAATATTTCAATCGGGAGAAAATGTAGTGTAGTGGCAGGGCACACTGCATTTTCGCAGTCATTTGGGCAGCCCGTCTGGCGGCAGTAACCACCCCCTTACAGAAGACCACCGTGAAATAACAGCACGTGTGCTGTTGTGTTTCGATGAGTGAGTAAGGGATGCCAGAGCCCATTTCCCTATCCACTCCTAATCCCTTATCCCTTAATCCTACTGCAGTCGGCAGCGCACTTGCAGCAGCTTTGGCTTTGCTTGTGTTATAGGCGACGGTAGCCACCTACCATCAAGTGGACCGTCAGCTTGTCTGCCGACCATAACATAAAAATAAAAAAAATACTAAATTTTTTTTTACGTGTATAGGAAGATACTGCTGCTCAACCCACCCACGGGACCGTTAGGAGTATTTAAGACGTGAAACGTTACAAACAAACAAACATACAAACAAACACATATTATGTGTTCCGGTACATGAGTAAGAGCCCTAAATATTTCATCATCACCGTCAACCCACAAGAGTCCACTGATGGACATAGGTCCAGCGAGCAAGTGGTAAGCCCACTGGGAGTTACGACGGTGATCTCCCAATCCAAGACTCGTCCAATCCATTAATTAAGGATTATTTTAAAATTTCCATGCAAGCATTGGCTATAAGTTGTTAATACTAATTTTAATCAATAGACAATCTCTATATATAAAAATAAATACCCATTTTCCTTGGTCACGGCATCACGCGTGAACGGGTAGACCGATTTTAATTGGGTTTTCACTAATGGAAAGAGGGATAAACGGGGAATGTTCATATATATAAAAATTGCACCCCGGGCGAAGCCGGGGGCGGGTCGCTAGTCTCTATATATAAAAATGAATCCCTATTTCCCTTGGTCACGGCATCACGCGTGAACGGGTGGACCGATTTTAATTCGGTTTTCACTAATGGAAAGAGGGATAAACGGGGAATGTTCATATATATAAAAATTGCACCCCGGGCAAAGCCGGGGGCGGGCCGCTAGTTTAATATAAATATAATCCACACTGTGGTAATATATCCAACATGTGATGCATGTCTCGTTAATTAAATCGACTCGGGACAACTGCATTAACTTGAAACACAATTTTACGGGCAATATTACTCTGCTAACAACATCACTTGGGGCCTACAGCGGAAGAAGCTGGCGAAAACGTCGGGCGGCGTTTACTTCTACTTCAAAGAATAACAAAGTGAAAGATTATGTGAAGAAAAACGTCAAACATCAAAACGTCAATGTGAAGAAAAAAAATTTGAAAAAGAAATTTCAATATTTTTTTTAATTTTAATGATTAAAGAGTTCTGAAATATGGAAAATAAAATATGGATTATTGCTAAAAAAACCGTTTAAACTCAAACTAAGGGAAAAAAATGAAAAATTGCCCGTTATCTTGATTTTCAGCAAAAACGATAACTTTAAACATTCCGGACACTAAGAAAAATAAATCGCAGCACCTTGAAACTTTCAGGGTTTTTTCAGGACACATTGAGGTTGAAAAGCTATAGAAAAGATTTTTTTAATACAGTTGCTCAAAAAGTGGCGTATTGCAGGGACGTATAGCGTTCGGGATGTGGGCTATTACACACTCGTGCTTTTTTTTTACCTTTCCCGCACTCGTGCGTTCTCTTTCCCAACTGTCAAAATAATGTCTATTAAAAAGAAAAACCAACCATGAAGTTTTTACTAAAAAGTTTTTATGATTCATGCAAATACGTATATTTCTAAAAAGAAGCTACGAATTTGTTTCAATATCAGATTTAATGATTTGATTTAATGAGTTAGGTTAGGTTTCATTTCATTTCATCTCATTAAATTTCATTTTCATTTCAAATCAATAAAAAAATTCTACTGAAGACTTGGCTGTATGGGCATAGTTTCCTTTGCCTACCAGAATGGTTGAAGAAAAAAAATCTCTGCTTATATTCTACGGTTGGCGCCATTTTCCAGAAATTTTCTTTGCGAGTATAGTTGTTTGTTTTATTAAATTGCTTCATTTTTTCGCAACTGTATTAAAAATAGTCGTTCAGTACACGTGCGGAACCGTCATTGCAACTTGTTCCGACTGTCAACCCTCGCCTTCGGCTCGGGTAGACATTTGTCGGAACTCTTTGCAATGACAGCCTTTCCGCACTTGTAATGAAATATACTATTTAATACAGTTGCTCAAAAAGTGGCGTATTGCAGGGACGTATAGCGTTCGGGAAGTGGGCTATTACACACTCGTGCTTTTTTTTACCTTTCCCGAACTCGTGCGTTCTCTTTCCCAACTGTCAAAATAATGTCTATTAAAAAGAAAAACCAACCATGAAGTTTTTACTAAAAAAAAATCATAGAAGTTTTTATGATTCATGCAAATACGTATATTTCTAAAAAGAAGCTACTGATTTGTTTCAATATCAGATTTAATGATTTGATTGAACGAGTTAGGTTAGGTTTCATTTCATTTCATATCAATAAAAAAATTCTACTGAAGACTTGGCTGTATGGGCACATAGTTTCCTTTGCCTACCGGAATGCGTGAAGAAAAAAAATGTCTCTGCTTATATTGTACGGTTGGCGCCATTTTCCAGAAATTCTCTTTGCGAGTTTAGTTGTTTGTTTTATTAAATTGCTTCATTTTTTCGCAACTGTATTAAAAATAGTCGTTCAGTACACGTGCGGAACCGTCATTGCAACTTGTTCCGACTGTCAACCCTCGCCTTCGGCTCGGGTAGACATTTGTCGGAACTCTTTGCAATGACAGCCTTTCCGCACTTGTAATGAAATATACTATTTCGTATCTGCATTATTTGCAAAGTTATTGCAAGTTATCCAAATATCCTTAAATTTACAGTTTTTTACCTTTTCTTCGGCCAACATTTTCGGTTTGTAAAATTTTTTTTTATCGTAATCCAATTTAAGCATCTTGTAGAGAATGTTTTGCGGTTTACAAAACCCTACTTTAATTTTCTGTACGACCATTATTGCCCGAGTTATCGATTGTCCAAGTCAAAATGACTTTTTTCGCTTTGATTGACGATAACTCAATTACAAATCATTGTACAGAGCTCATGAGGAGGTCAAGTTGTAGGGAATTAAATTCTCTAAAAGATCTTTATAGTGCCATTACAATAAAAAATTTATTACGGCTTTTACAGCATTTTCAAAACGAGAAAATTTTTTTTATCGTTGATTATCTGACTATTACTCATAAATCGCTAACGAGAAAAAAATTTGAAGCTTGGATTCAAAAACTACAAACTTAAAGTTACAATTTTCTTTTTTAATGAGCTCTGTACGACCATTTTCTTCGAAGTTACAGCCTGTTGAAAATCACCTAAAAATTTGGAACTTTTTTTATATCCTTTAATTGTTGCGTTTAGTGTATATATATATATATATAACAATGTATATAAAATAGAAATATATAACAATATATATGTGTGTGTGTGTGTGTATGCATGTATATATATGTATATAGTAAATAAGCATAGTGAATACAGAACAAACACGGGCTATATTCCTATACTAGCTGAGCCCGCAACTTCGTACGCGTGGTATTCGGTATAGCGCTTAACTTTTTTGTTTGTAAACCGATTGGAATGAATCAAACACTAAATGTTACGGGAAGCTTGCTGCAATATATTAGTGAAAACTGCATTCAAATCGGTTAAGCCGTTTCTGAGATTAGCGTGCACAAACGTACAGACAAACAGACAAAAAATTTAAAAACTATTTTTTTGACCTCGGTAACATGTACAGCGTGTACATTTTTTTAAATCTTCAATGTACAGAGACGGCTCGTTTTTACGATTTCATTATATGTAGGTATAGAATAGATAAAGATGAGTATTTTTTTTATGTTAAGATCGGCAGACAGGCTGACGGTCCACTTGATGACAGGCGGCTACTGTCGCCTATAACACATGCAACGCCAAAGCTGCTGCAAGTGCGCTGCCGACTACAGCAGGATTAAGGATAAGGGATTAGGAGGGGGATAGGGAAATGGGCTCTGGCATCCCTTACTCACTCACCGAAACACAACAGCACACGCGTTAAAAAACCCATAAAAACCTAAAAAAACACGAAGTCCGTAATAATGAAATTGCTTGTACAATACGACAACAAGTTGTATGGTCCTGTGGCTCTAGCATGAGTTTACGATACTACACTCGCTAGCGAGAGCGTAAAACATTTATATGGAAAATTGATAATTTGACATTGACAGTTTAAGATTTCCCATACAAAAGTTTTACGTTCTCGCTAGCGAGTGTAGTATTGGTGTAGTATCGTAAACTCATGCTAGAGCCACTGGTCCAACGTAGTAACCATTAAACGATATACTTAACATTGTTCTAACTAACCATTGTTCTCATTAGTTTTAAAATATTAAAAGTGAACAATAAGGATACCGTTAGATATAATTTTATATCCTCGAAAGCTATTTGTTCCAGCATTGCAGTCCTGTGACGCAGTTATCTTTGGCAATTCCCAACGCAAATAATTATAAGTTAAAACACTATACATACATTACAGTTGAGTATTAATTGCTGCTACGAAGCAAAATAGAACATGTCTTCCGGTAAAGTTCAATTCACGATGGTATCCCTGAATCTCGTCGTACATACTGCGGTTGCGAAGTGCCTTCGTTATTCGATTTCTGAATTGACCCCTTGCGAACAAACTTCGTTATGGATAGGTAAAGTTAAGTAACGATACAATGTGTATGTACACAAGTTCTTAAACTTATATTGACGTGGGTATAGATGATTGACAGGATTCTTTAACATACCTATTTTTATTATTTTATTAACTATACACTCATAATATATTAAGTTTAGGACTAATATATTAAGTTTAAGATTATAATTATATAAAAATACCTGTTATCCTATTTTTAACATTTTATCAAACTATTTTAACAAATTAAATTAAAATAAAAACTAAAATTACCTAATCTAAAAATAAATTAATACCTAATAATTTTTTTTTTATTATTTTAGAATAATCTGAAATATCAGTTTGAGAACCTATAGAACTTTTATTTTTGTAACCTATTTTAGGCTATTTTTAAAAATACTTACTAATGGTCGCCCAGTGATCGAAATTCGACCGTATTTCATTTATTTTTTAAGTACTATAATATATTAATTAATATCTTCTCAGGTTGATCACAGTCTTAGACCATAAACAAAGGAGACCATAACCATACTGAGGTGAAGCGAGGCGCAGGGAGGATGGAGATAAAGAATACGTCCGACTTGTTGTACGACTTATTTATTACTGACCATATTGTCAAGCTTAATGTGTAACACTTATATACTTAACACCTATGTACGTATAGTTCACTTCACATACTTCACATACTTCAATACCTATAAATATTACATAATAATAATAAGCCTTTTTTTTATTACCAACAACCTTAAAAAACGTGTTTTTCTTAAAATTACGTACAGTATAAATTTAATTCTGTTATTGGAACCCCACTCTGGGTATAGGCCTCCTCCAGCTTACTCCATAGTTCCCTATTCTTTGCTTTGCTTCTCCATTCTTTTCCTGCTGTTGTTATTCTTTCGTCGATCCATCTGTTCCTTGGACGGACTCTTCTTCTTTTGCCCATTGGTCCTTTCCATGTTGTTATTTCTACTGTCCATATTTTGTCCATGTATCTTGCTAGATGTCCTGCCCAATTACATACGTAGTGTCAAACGGGTGTCAAGACGCGATAGTGATGTTTATTTTAACCTCAATAGAGTATCTATTGCACCCATTTTTAAAAAGTGTCTCAATTAGATTCTGTAGTGCTAATGAACCACTAAAAAAAACACCAAATTTTTATTCAATCGATAAGTTTAATAAAAATGCATTTAAAATTTACATTTTCAAATTTCGCGCGTAATTTGACGAAAACGCTGGAAACCATTTTGCTCTGTGGTCATGACGTCAGTTGGCTGTGTAAACAAATGCGCCGGTAATTGACATGACACTGACTGACACTTTTTTGTTTATACGAATTTTGATGAAATTTGGCACACAGATAGTTTATTCCCTGGATCAACATATAGGATACTTTTTATCCTGGAAAAATGTCAGTTTCCCGAGGGTTCGTCTAAAAATATAAAAAATCCGTCGCCACTGTCGTCACAGCTATGAAGATGTCAGGCGTTATATGAAAATATAAGCTTTCATCAGTCCTTCTCCATATAAACTTTAAGTGTACCAAATTTCACACTCTACCGTCCGCGCAGTTTTCTTAAGGGATCCAAAGTTTTCGCTTCACATATCAACATATAGATATAGACATCTATGTATAATATAGTGGCAGGACACATCTATACACAGTTTGCCTACAGACTATAGTAATGATTACTACCTATAGAAACCACTGTTGCAAGTTAAAAGCAAGTTTTCGCAATTAAAAAATGCCAGAGTCCATGCTTCGCGCCTTCACTGTTGAAGTATATTTAACAATAATTTAGCTTAACTTTGGTTAAACTTTATTCAATATTAGTTAAAGTTTAGTTTATTTAACTTTAGTTTAGGTTTGATTTTATTTATTTTTATTTTATTTTAAATTACTTCTTATTATCCCTTCTAATTTTCACGTTTAATTTCTCTATTTGTATTTCCCTCGTGTTCTCTATGACGTAATTCCTAAAAGAGACGAATAAATTTACCGAATTATAAATATTTTCTTCTAACAACGGCAGATATGCGGAATTAGCGATAGAAATAGTCACTGGGAGTCAAGAGGCGCGATAGTTACGTGATTGTAAAGAAAGCCTAGCTCGCCCTATTGCCTTGTGCTTTCACACGTCATACTGCTCATTTTTGACGAGTCACTCAAAATAGGGTTGTCAATTAATAGACCTACCATGAGTTTACAATGACCGCACTCGCTAGCGAGAGCGTAAAACATTTATATGAAAAACTGTCAGCTGTCAATGTCAAATTGACAATTTTCCACGTAAATATTTTACGCTCTCGCTAGTGAGTGCGGTCATTAACTCATGAGCGTGAAGTGCGAGTTTGTCTCGATCAAACGCATCGAACGCGTAAACGTGAATTTGTATGGAATGAAGCAGTGCCATCTAGTGGCTAACTCTTTAATCCCATATAAAGTCACGTTTACGCGTTCGATGCGTTTGATCGAGGCAAACTCGCACTACGCACTCAGGGGGTCTAGCCAAGATGCAAACTATTGCAAACGCTTCCTTTGCGTACTTACGAAACGAAAGAAATGAACAGTTGAAGTTACAACTGTTACAACAACCAATCACCGGGCTTTATTTCTTTCGTTTCGTAAGTACGCAAAGGAAGCGTTTACAATAGTTTGCATCTTGGCTAGGGCCCCAGGTGTAATTACTTTGACACTCGCCGACTATCCATCATCACTTTGACATTATATTACACTAGCTTTTGCCTGTGACTTCATCCGCGTACCTTTTTCTGAAGTGTTAAAACGGCCATAAAGATTGCTCATATTTTTTTGTCAGGCTTTGAATTTTTTTATTTTAAATTTTAGATGATCCCTTGCTAGGTGAAGGGTGATCCCATCCATAGGATCTGGATGAAAGGTGGGATGTCCTTTTCTGTATTCCTGACAGCGTATTATTACCATTAAGGCAGGAAAGCATGAAAAACAAATATACTTTCGTATTTATAACTTTAGTTAGTATTAAGTACATATAGTATAAAGTTATGAACCCTCATAAAATTTCCACACCGGGGGGGGGACCTTATATTAAAAGCGATTCTTAAGAAGTAAATTCAAAAAACATCCATACATCCTCACTAACTTTCGCATTGAAATTTACAATATCAGTACGAAGTTATACTTCGTTTCAGGCTTTAGGGTAAAAATATCAAAGTCCACTTTTTAGTACCTATATTACGGAAAATGCTTCTCATGTCTTAACGTTTTGCATACACGTTATCAGAGGCTCTAATATGAGATTACGATACTACACTCGCTAGCGAGAACGTAAAACTTTTGTATGGAAAATCGTGTACTGTTAATGTCAAATTGTCAATTCTCCATATAAATTTTTTACGCTCTCGCTAGCGAGTGTAGTATCGTAAACTCATGCTAGAGCCACAGGGATACAGCAAAGGACATAGGGTAACGTTCACCTAGAAAAAGTACTGTACCCTAGGGATCACCTACAAATATAATACATTCGACATCTGTCAGAAATACATGCGCAACTAGCTGAGCCCGCAACTTCGTGCGGGTGGTATTCGGTATAGCACGTAACTTTCTGTTTGTAAACCGATTGGAATGAATGATGATCAAACACTAAATCTTACGGGAAGTGCTACAATACACCAGAGAAAACCGCATTTAAATCGGTTCAGACGTTTCAGAGATAAGCGTGCACAAACGCACAGACAAACAGACAAAAATTCTAAAACCAATTTTTTTGACCTCGGGAACATAAGTACAACGTGTACAAGTTGTTTTATTGAAAAAATATTTAATGTACACGACTCGTTTACGATTTTATTATATAGTTAACGTTTGAAAAATAGTCATATATTTTTGTCATTCGTTGATATTTTTTTAACGCTTCAGAAATATTTAAAAACCTCTATTTATATTGTAGTGTAAGTATTTTTTAAGTCAAAGAAATACATCTTTCTCACACACACACACAGCTTTTTTTTTAAATTTCTTTTGGAAGTAGGTCAACGCAACGACTGTTAGGCCTTGTGGCAGCCCTGTGTCATCTTGTCTCGCATACGACATAACTCATTACAGTGGTTGGAGATTATTGTCGCGTTCGCGGCATACCCTGACGTTTTTGTAAGACCACACAAGATTTCACAACAAGTGACAGATTTCTATATAAACAGAGACACTTATTTACGGTTAATTGCATTTAACTAGGTGTCGCTAACCTCGTAACCGACAAAACAATTGGAATTCTTAGTTCCGTTTTGTCGAGAATTTGTCTTCTTTTTATGAAATTATTTAGAAAGAGAAAATTTTAGATTACATATCGCGACTAACATTTATTCAGTCTTTATTGCTCATATATTTTTTAGGCATATCATTTTAATGCCATATAATTTTTATATTTAATTAGAAAAAGATATAATTTTGTATAAATTTTTAGGGAAAACATGATACAAAATTACAAAAAAAATACATAAACAAAATAAAGTTTATCTGGTCGCTACTTGATACTTCACAGTATCACTCGTTGGACTAATCGTTGACTGAAAATTTCATCAAAATAATTTATTTTTGACGAAAATTGAAGTCCATAGGGAACGAACACACATATATTATCATACATTTTTATACAGATAGAAGATAAGCATAGTGAATACAATTTGTCTGTTCTGAGATTAGCGTGCGTTTGTGCACGCTAATCTCAGAAACGGCTTATCCGATTTGAATTCGGTTTTCACTGATGTATTGTAGCAAGCCTCCCGTAACATTTAGTGTTTGTTTCATTCCAATCGGTTTACAAACAAAAAAGTTACGTGTTATACCGAATACCACGCATACGAAGTTGCGGGCTCAGCTATTTCCTACATAACAATTTATTGTTCCATAGACATTAAAAAATATGAGTAAAATATCATTAAAAAAATTACAGTTATGCATTTTTGAATTAAAGTTTTTTTTTTACATAATTTGAACTATAGTTGAATTTTATAAATTCAACTAGCGACCCGCCCCGGCTTCGCCCGTGGTGCAATTTTTATATATATGAACATTCCCCGTTTATCCCTCTTTCCGTTAGTGAAAACCCAATTAAAATCGGTCTACCCGTTTACGCGTGATGCCGTGACCAAGGGAAATGGGGATTCATTTTTATATATAAAAGATTGGAATGAAATCGAGTAGAGTGTCGTTTTGTCGCTCAATAGGGGATCGGACAGTAATCAGATTAAAATCTAAAATGTACTTAGAAAGAAAATATATAATTTTTTACGATTATTTATCGAATAATAATTTAATATAATTCATTTAAATATTTTTAAATAAAGAAATAAAATTTTATTATTTACAATATTTTTAATCTATACTGAATCACCGATCACAGTGCGTGACGTCATTTGTGGGCAATCATTGTCTTAGGCCAATGCAGCTGTTTTGTTATGATATGACCACAAATGACGTTACGCGCTCTCAGATGAACTGTCGTGGCGTATTGGCGGAATTTTCAAACAAACAATATTAAAACATGATTTTGGGTACCTAAAAGGCTATAAATAAATAAAATAGTATTTTTTATGGGAATAAATACCCATGAAGATTAATTTTAAACACTTTCTGAAAATTTGTCCGATCCCCTATTTGGAATTTTAGAGACCCACTAAGCTTTGACCCACTAAGGTATGTACTTTGTTTCACAATTTTTCCAATTTTTGCTCGGATCTTGCTCGAACTTCAACGAATATTTGAAAAAGAAATAGCCAAATTGGTCCAGCCGTTTTTCGAGTTTTGCCTTTAGCGATTTATTTTTCTTTATATATATAGATTAAGTAGCCGGTTTTAGCTAATTAATTTAATGTCAGAGAAAATTTATCTAATCCCGTTAGCACGAAGAGCTTATAATAGGTAGTATGTATGTACAATATGAATTTCTTTGGCAATAGACAATAGTTTTGAGGTGTTGCGGTTACAAAATCGGCACACGACGCGACCTGACCATAGCGGCACAATGGCACATATCCGTTTATGCAATTCTCCTATGTTTTGCTATTTATGCTCGCTGGCCGCACGTTAAATCTCTTTGTGAAGACCGTTTATCCTATCACTGATCCTATTTTTTTTTTATGCAACTGTTGGTGGGTAATTTTAAATGGTGGGTAAGTTGATAGTAGGTGTCCACCATCGTCTAATTTTTTTCTTAAGGTATAGGTACCTACTGATGAAATAATAAGCAGTAAATGCACTAAAAGAGTATGTCAATATATATATTTTTATAATTGTTCACAATAGGCACGATGACAGATTTTGAAATTCCCTTCCATAATGTAGATACACGTCTACCATATCCGAAAAAAAAATTCAACAAAAAACTAAATTTCAACGCGAATTATTGAATGTTTTTAAATCTATTTTGAATTACGCGCGAAAACGCTCTTAGGTATCATGGCGTCGTGTTTGATGAACCGTGACGTCACCGACATCTCATCAGATTTTTCATTCTGTCAAAGCAAAGTCAAGCAACACGATGGCACTTACCTGGGCGTGACGTCATTCGCTCTGATTGGTGTTTCAGTTAACATGGCCGATTGCAGTTATTTATACTTCTATTTTATTGAAAATCTTATTAATCTCAATTTTAATACAAAAAATGAGTAATTTTTTAGACTCCTTTCAACATATATTTTTCTCCAAAACCATTTATTCTTTGATTCTTTAATACCGTCATCATGCCTATTATTATGATTATAAAGATATAAATAATTTACATCTAAAACTAAATAAACCTTTTATAACTAAATAAACTTAACATTTTTAACCAACTAAATAACATTTTTATAATATATTATGCATAACTTTTATCTTGTCCAGCAGTGGACGTCGTACGGCTGAGATGATAATAAGCCTAAATCCTTCGCTGTAGTTCAAATGTCATCAAAATCTCTTTGAAATACTTTTATGCTTTTATGGTTCACTAACTGGTGACCGCGACTTCGTCTGCGTTCAAAAACTACGCCTGACATCTTTATGGCTGTGACGACGGTGGCGCCCAATTTTTATATTGTGGACAATCCCACGGGAACCTAACCTTTTTCCAGGACAAAAAGTATACCTTAATCCAGGTAATAAACTATCTTTGTGCCAAATTTCATACAAATCCGTTCAGCCGTTTTTGTCTTACTTATTACAAACATACAAATTTTCGCATTATTAGGATTAGTTGGTTCCAATTATAGTTACAGCAGTCCCTGTATTGCACTGGACGAATGAAAAATTAATAGATCATTAAATCTGAAGACATCATCACTCTGATGACAATTTCTGATAATTCAGAACGGAGATTCCGTTCCGTGCAGTGTATTTAAGATAATTAAACGATTCTAATAATTCTAATAATGTTTAATTTAAGTGTGTGGAATTTTAAAAGAAACAGACACTTGGATGTTATTGAGCTTGGCACTTGGATTTATTTTTCAAAAAATATTGACATTTGGCACTTGGACCCTTTAGACTTACAACCTTTCAATTGTGTTGTGTGATATCTTCTATCTATCTTCTATATATAAAAATGAATCCCCATTTCCCTTGGTCACGGCATCACGCGTAAACGGGTAGAAAGATTTTAATTCGGTTTTCACTAATGGAAAGAGGGATAAACGGGGAATGTTCTTATATATAAAAATTGCACCCCGGGCGAAGCCGGGGGCGGGTCGCTAGTATATATATATAAAAATATATACTAAATATATCACGACATCACGCGTGAACGGGTAGGCCGATTTTAATTCGGTTTTCACTAATGGAAAGAGGGATAAACGGGGAATGTTCTTATATATAAAAATTGCACCCCGGGCGAAGCCGGGGGCGGGTCGCTAGTATATATATATAAAAATATATACTAAATATATCACGACATCACGCGTGAACGGGTAGGCCGATTTTAATTCGGTTTTCACTAATGGAAAGAGGGATAAACGGGGAATGTTCTTATATATAAAAATTGCACCCCGGGCGAAGCCGGGGGCGGGTCGCTAGTATATATATATAAAAATATATACTAAATATATCACGACATCACGCGTGAACGAGTAGGCCGATTTTAATTCGGTTTTCACTAATGGAAAGAGGGATAAACGGGGAATGTTCTTATATATAAAAATTGCACCCCGGGCGAAGCCGGGGGCGGGTCGCTAGTATATATATATAAAAATATATACTAAATATATCACGACATCACGCGTGAACGGGTAGGCCGATTTTAATTCGGTTTTCACTAATGGAAAGAGGGATAAACGGGGAATGTTCTTATATATAAAAATTGCACCCCGGGCGAAGCCAGGGGCGGGTCGCTAGTATATATATATAAAAATATATACTAAATATATCACGACATCACGCGTGAACGGGTAGGCCGATTTTAATTCGGTTTTCACTAATGGAAAGAGGGATAAACGGGGAATGTTCTTATATATAAAAATTGCACCCCGGGCGAAGCCGGGGGCGGGTCGCTAGTATATATATATAAAAATATATACTAAATATATCACGACATCACGCGTGAACGGGTAGGCCGATTTTAATTCGGTTTTCACTAATGGAAAGAGGGATAAACGGGGAATGTTCTTATATATAAAAATTGCACCCCGGGCGAAGCCGGGGGCGGGTCGCTAGTATATATATATAAAAATATATACTAAATATATCACGACATCACGCGTGAACGGGTAGGCCGATTTTAATTCGGTTTTCACTAATGGAAAGAGGGATAAACGGGGAATGTTCTTATACATGAAAATTGCATCCCGGGCGAATTCGGAGGCGGGTCGCTAGTTTAAAATAAAAATTACTATCACTAATAATAATGAGTGATAGATTTCAATTGCATAATAACGTTAATAATAATTGTTACCGAATCCGCGAATGAACGAACGGATCTTCTTTATAGGCCGCATCTGCGACCGTTATGGTACAAACAACAGATAGTGAAAGCCGGGTGACTTCACCGCGCGAGCGTCGGCGCGTGCGCAGTCATTCGTTACATAAGCCGGATCCAAGCTATTGTTGTTGATTGTATCGAATTAGTTTGACAGATACATTGTTTATTTCTCGGAATGTATTTTGATCGTTGCCACCTCGAAATTTGACAGCATAAAACCTTCACCGTGAAAAAATACGACACCAAATTTCTTGGCGATCCAGTCAAAAGAAGTTGGAGCTTACCGTTTACTTACTTATACAATATATGTATCTATAAATATAAATAAAGATATCGGAGTCCCGACATGCTGGCTGCATTACTTGTGAATTGATATACCTACTGAATCGCTGAGAGAGATAATTCCCAGCCTTTTTATGGCCTGTTCTTCTGTCAAAAGCTTGGAGATATCTTTGATAAGACTGGACAAGACCCACGGGATCCCAGTGTCTCAAATCTAAAGGGACGATAAGAGTGAGAAGCTTTATATTTATTCAACTTTAGTTCAAATTCAAATTCAAATTAATTTATTTGCTGAATATGGTATACAAGTTGTAAGTTTTTATACATATATGTCCACATATTCTACCGACAAGCAGTATGCAAATCAAGACAAAATAAAATAAAAAAAACTAAAAGACATGATTTAAGGACATAGTTTGCATCGTTTGCACTATATAGTTTTATCAGTCAAAAATTCTTTGAGGGAATAATATGCTTTTTCCACCAGAAAATCACGTAATTGTTTCTTGAACACTGTCAGTTTTGCAATATTTCTTATATTTATTGGAATTTTTTTTGTATAAGTGTGGTGCCATACAAAAGACACTTATTTTTTTCATTTTTGTTTTGGCAGGGACCATACAAAGCTTATCATTACAGAGCATAATTAGCTCTGACAGGTCGCCCGGAACGGATATGATCAAATCTTGCTGAACGGCGTGTATTTGCGGTTAGAGCAAAATTAGCCTTGGCCGAAGAAGTGCTCGAACATTCTCCAGCACTTTCTTTGACTCAGTTTAACAGTTGACTCGATTACATTATACCAAGACGTAATACGAAGTCGTATTTCCCAGATTTGATGGAGGTCAACAATGACATTATGCAAGCAACGTGTTTTGCATTAAATCATTTGTGTAATGCTGCTCGTTGAACTACATAACAACATGAAAACATCGGATAATATATACATTTATGTTCTTTTATCATCGCCAAAACTAATCAATAGGTAATGTTCGTTTATCCAGTTTCTTCTCACCCTCGTATCACATCGCCCGCAGATGCTGACTTTCAGCCTGTCTGTCGACCTTAAGGGCTTCACTGAGGCAAATGACATTTACTATAGAATTCGCTGGCGGCGGATCCAATTCAACAGGCCTAGAAATGGTGTTTTTCTGTTTTTACCATTAGAACAATACACAAAATAAAAATTTTTATTAATACAATTTTTTAATCTGATATTAACTTATTAATAGGTACAGGACTCATATGCGTGCAATAAGCCGTTTTCGAGAGAATTTTCAATAAAGGTCAAATTGTTCTTGTGTTCTAACTTTTTTTGTGGAGTTTCTATTACTTTAACGAAAATTCTAATTAATACAATTGGTTCTTCACATGTTTAAGTATAATATATATTTTTTTCAAAGCAATTGTCTTGTCCATTTCTTGTAACATTTTCATTAAACAACGTATATTTTTAGTATTTAGGGTTTGTCTCCCCCTTAACATAAATTCATCGTTTCGAGGGTTCTAAATATTATTGTCTAATTATATTTTTGTAGGAATCTAATTAGAAAATAATTGACATTGACTAGGAATAAATGTGATATGTGGTCACTGATACTTAATTTGGAATAGGTAATTGAATACTGTGTTTATTTTAAGATAATTAAGACAATATTTTCTTTTATTTTTCTATTAATAGATGAGCAAAAAAAGATAGCTTCAAGCTTGCTATAATTCGGTTTATTTGTATGGTGTGGGACAAATTGTTGCAAGTCACTACACTTTTAGTTTATATTAGCTGAGCCGGCGACTTCGTACGCGCGGTATTCGGAATAACGTCTAACTTTTTGTTTGTAAACAGATTGGAATAAAATATAGGTATACTAAATAATGGGTGTTTTTTTAGCTGCATGAGAAGTTTCAATTTTTTTTTATGTTAAGATCGGCAGACAGGCTGACGGTCCACTTGATGGTAGGTGACTACCGTCCCCTATAACACAAGCAACGCCAAAGCTGCTGCAAGTGCGCTGCCGACTACAATAGGATTAAGGATAAGGGGAGGGATAGGGAAATGGGCTCTGGCATCCCTTACTTCACTCACCGAAACACAACAGCACAAGTGCTGTTATTTCACGGTGGTTTTCTGTAAGGGGGTGGTTACTGCCGCCAGACGGGCTGCCCAAATGACTGCGAAACGCAGTATGCCCTGTCCCTTCTTATGGTTGTTGTCTATGGTTTGACAGTTGAGAATGTCAAACTGTGTTGATATTTCTGTCCAGTAAAAGTTTGGCAATTCGTCAATGAATGGTTTAATGCCAGAATTGCCAGAACAACGCTTCCAAATTGTGAAAATTTACTTTGAAAAAAAAAAAAAAAAATCTGTTCGCGAAGTTCATAGAGCACTTCGTCCATTTTACGGTCACGTCAACATAATCGGCCTAGTGAGCAAGCAATTCGTGCAGTTATTGATCGTTTTCGCACTAATTTTACTCTTCTCGATTCAAAACCATCAACAAGAAAGAAAGAAACATTTATTGTGAAAACCGCATTCAAATCGGTTGAGCCGTTTCTAAGATTAGCGTGCACAAACGCACAGATAAACAAACAACAAATTCTAAAAACTATTTTTTTGATCTCTGTAACATAAGTACAAAGAGTACAAATTGTTTTTTTGAAAAAATATTTAATGTACAGTCATTTACGATTTTATTATAATATTTAGAGATTGTTGTAATTCAAATTTAGTTGCATATCATGCATACCTACTGATGTTCACCACAATAAATAAAATAATAAATAAATATTTTTATTCACTGAAAACTCGTTTACAAATTAAATTAAGATTGAAGACTCCTTTTAAGCGGAAGCCTGTGCCAGGAGCCTTCGCTCTTCCATAAAAGCTAGTCATTTATTAACAAATCAAGCCTCAGTAAATTTTACCAAACAAGGACTAAGATAGAAAATTATTGTTAATAAAATTATTATTATGCTCGTGTGCGAATGTACGATGTGTTAGTGTGTACAATAAGATATACCTACGTTCTACTCATTACATAGGAATGATCTCCTACGATTATCGAGATATGGTTCATTTAAAGTAGGGTGTAGCCGTGTAGCAGTATACTTTTAGATTTTAACCAGAAAGAAAAACTTCTCGAGGTGTCGCAAAAATATCGATATCTACAAAATAGTAGATTCTTCGTATAGATAGATTAAAGGCTGGAAAACATTTTCCACTTCATATTAAATAATAAAATTATCATCATGGCCTTCCGGTAATAAAATATTTAACAAAATTAAATATTTAACTAAATAAATTTAAATAATTTCAGTCATCCTTAGAAATCCCATCCCGTGGAGACTCCACAGAACCTCTTGATGGCATTGACTAGTATTGTAGATTTGACTCAAATGTTCTAAATTGTATACTCACTCGAGAAACAAAACCGTAATTTAAATGATATACCTACTTTTCCTATCCACTCCTAATCCCTTATCCTTAACCCTACTGCAGTCGGCAGCGCACTTGCAGCAGCTTAGGCGTTGCTTGTGTTATAGGCGACGGTAGCCACCTACCATCAAGTGGACCGTCTGCCTGTCTGCCGTGCCGACCTCATAAAAAAAAGCTCTTAAAAGCGTTTCTTCTAAAACAACATCATAGAGTGGTGAATGCCATAAGTTTGTTCGCATACGTTTTGACTTCGAACATTTTTAACAAACAGTTTCGCAAGAATGCGTCCAAAAACGTCGAAGTTTTCTTGAAATAAGGCGTGTGTGGGACCTAAGTAATCTCCCACACACGCGATACCAAAACAAACGAAAAAAAAAACCCCAAGAGCGTCTTGCGCAACATCCCGCCCCGGCCGCATATTTGTGTAAACTAACTTTCTACTTAGTCACAACAGTCGCAAATGGCGCCACTAATCATGCATGCCTGTGTTTTCTTTAATGTTTTTTTAAGTGAATATGTAACGGATAAGTAGACGGCACATTTGATGTGGTCATTGTCCGACGCCAGCAGGATAGCTTTCCTTGTTCCTACATGATCAACCGATAGATATTCGGTGTGCAAATTTTGACATCATTAATAATCGAAACATAATTGATAGATATTATTACTCAATAATCTATCACACATTAATGTCATTTTATTGTTATACTTTAAGTTAATAAGTCTAGCATAATTCTCAAATTTAAAAATTTAATAAGAATTCATAAAAAAACATGTAATCCATTTCATTATTTATCAATCTATTAAATTCTATTCAATTTCTCTTTACTTATTTATAGCAGGAGCCCGTCGGATGAGTGGTTAGGGTGCTTACCTTAACGCTCTGTTCTAGGGTTCCCGAGTTCGATTCCCGGCTGGGTCAACTTTGAAAAACGAACCCTCTATTCCCACCTGTTCTGTTGAGTAGTTCTGTAACTTTTCAAATTTGGCTCTGGTTTGGATCTGAAAAGTAGTGGCAGGGCCCTGCGTTTCGCAGTCATTTGGGAAGCCCGTCTAGCGGCAGTACTACCCCCTTACAGAACGTGTGATGTTGTGTTTCGGTGAGTGAGTAAGGGATGCCAGAGCTCATTTACCTATCCCCTCCTAATCCCCTTATCCTTAAGTCGGCAACGCACTTGCAGCACCTGTGGCGTTGCTTGTATTATAGGCGATGGTAGCCACCTACCATCAAGTGGACCGTCAGTCTGTCTGCCGATCTTAACATAAAAAAAAACTCCCGCAACACAACAGCAATTGATGGTGTTATTTTACTCTGGCCTTTGTAAGCAAGTCAAGATTTAAGACTGTATAAGACAAATATGCCTTGTCCATTTTTTTTTTAAATTAACAATATGTGTTTCCCGACATTCACAAAGAAGTAGGATATGGAACGGCTTTCTTAATGACTAAATTGATTTAATACTTATTTTTGTTTTTCCAGGATTCTTGTCAACACAATCAAAATGCCAGTATCCAGTTCAACACCCGGGTAGGTATGCATCAATAAATTCACTTCGTATCTGTTAATTTTAAGAGTTCGTGGAAACATTTAATTCAAAGCTCTGTTTCATTTACAGTCAGCTTCGCGCCGACGACGTCGGGTGAATGGCGCAACCCACATACGCAACCTCGAAACCCGCCCTGGCATCAGTTTTCATCGCCACGAAAAAGATCACCAGACTCCATGCAAATAAGCTACTACAACGCTCCCCATCAAGTTCATCCATACTCCTATAATCAAGCTCCTTTCAACGGAGGGCAAATTCAGAACTTCCAAGGGTTACCACAGCAGTACAACAGCAGATCCTCATACGATCTCATTAGCTCAGAATCTGGCGAAAACCCTAACAACGGCAGACTATTGTCCGAATCTGCCTTCTCGAGAATATCTGAAACTCTCGGGGCTATTAATACTGTCGGTCACTATCTGGTGGATATGGTCAACGAAAATGACAAAAACGAATCTGATCCCAATTTAAAACAGTTGCCGCAGGCTCTTTACACGATCAGTAAAAACTTTTTGGGAAGAAATGTTACCGATAAAATCGCTCCCATCGTAAAGAAAGCACTTCCAAAAGTATTACCAGATGCGCCAATTACAAAAATAGCTGTACAAAACAAAGAAGATGAAGCCAAATTTTGTACAACTCCTGAAGGCGAAGCGGGAATCTGTGAAGACTTAAGTAATTGCCCTCAATTACTTCTTAACTTGATCAATCTTCGGGAATCGTTGTGCTTCAAGGACTTATTCGTTCCTGGAGTATGTTGTCCAAAGAACGCTGTAGTGACTTCTACACTAGCAGAGAAACCGGTGGTAGCAACGACAAGCAAACCAACCTATCTCGTACCAGTAACAACACAAAGACCTGTCCAAACACCCCAAACCACTAAGAAACCCTCGGCCGTTTTTAGTCTGACTACTAAACGACCTAAGCCAACTACTACTGCTACAACGACAACTGTTACTACTCCGCGGCCATCGCCAACTTCCACCTTCTTTACTGTTGCACCACCTTTCATTGGAAATTTCTCTAATACTGTTGATATTAACGGTAAGTTATATCTTTTCAAAAATCTAAATAGACTCAAAAGCAGAGAAAGCTATACCATACCACTCGCTGTTGGTAATTGACACAAATTATGGTATCATAAATGATTAAAGAAAAAATAGATATTTAGATCGAAGAAAAAAATAATTTTTGTTGTTATTTTGGTCTCTTAACATATTTTTTATCTTCTTTATTGATTTACATTTTTAAAATTTATTTTTTAATATTTTAAAGTACTCTGTATTCAGTTTAAAATAAATATTCAGAAATTCCACACCGTCTTAAAATCTAATCGTATCACTTTTTTTTTATGTTAAGGTCGGCAGTCAGGCTGACGGTCCACTTGATGGTAGGTGGCTACCGTCGCCTATAACACGAGCAACGCCAAAGCTGCTGCAAGTGCGCTGCCGACTACAGTAGGATTAAGGATAAGGGATTCGGAGTGGATAGGGAAATGGGCTCTGGCATCCCTTACTCACTCACCGAAACACAACAGCACACGTGCTATTATTTCACGGTGGTCTTCTGTAAGGTGGTGGTTACTGCCGCCAGACGGGCTGCCTAAATGACTGCGAAACGCAGTGTGCCCTGTCACTACTTTCCAAATCCAGACCAGAGCCAAATTTGACAAGTTCGCTTTAACCCAGCCGGGAATCGAACCCGGGAACCCTAGAACAGAGCGTTAAGGCAAGCACCCTAATCACACATCCAGCGGGCTCGGCTGTATTCAGTTTAAAATACATATTAAGAAATTCCACACCATCTTAAAATCTAATCGTATCACTTAACGATTAACAACGGGTGATATAACTACCTATCGCTGCTTTCGACAGTACATGACAATCCATTTATTGCTTCTCTTCATCCAACCCTTCGAGGTGTCGAGGTGTCTCTAAGTGGACTGGCTTTATAGATAAATCTATAGTGGCAGTTCACCTACTGTGGTGAGCTAAATTCATGTCTCGTTGTTTTATGGAGTTCAAGAGAGACTTCAACTTAATACCGGTATGCTACCACCTCATCCAGCCGGCTTTATTTCAAATTCTTACAGGTACCGTACTTATAACAAATGCAGAAGTGTAAGCATTGTATTCTTAAAGGTTAATAAATGTCATAACGTGGGAAGGAAGATACGAGATACTGCCATATGATGCCATAAAATTGTGATTTCAGATTGTGGCCAAAGAGAAGATGAAGGTGGTCGCATTGTCGGCGGAACAGAGTCGAAGCCTGGTGCGTGGCCTTGGATGGCAGCTATATACTTGCACGGAAACAACAGGAGGGAGTTCTGGTGCGGAGGCACTTTGGTTGGGACTCGACATATCCTCACTGCTGCGCATTGCACGAGAGATTCCAAGCAAAGACCGTAAGACCGTTTTTACTTTTCCTATACATCCAGCATAACCTGTGTCATAAGAATAAATAAGAACAAGTAGAACGGAAACTCCTGCTCCGAACGCGCTCAAGGTCACGACATTAGCCTACACGTTAAACGACGACAGGCTGTCACGGCCGGCGTCTCCGCACGAATAAACTTACTTAATAGTTTTACGTTAGCCTGTATGTTATATAAATGGCGGCGTTTGGGACTCGGACAATGAAGATTCCGTTCTACTTGTTATTATTTATTCTTATGCCTGTGTACAATACCTACATTGAGAGAGTTTTTTTTTAACTAAGAACCAAAAAGGGTGTAGTTAGAGAATCTGTCTTGTGAAAAGTTTATCTCTTATGTTTTCTTTAAGATATCTGGGATAATTAATTTGACAGTCAAATGTGAGTTGTCCATAAAAATTAATAAAATTGACTAAAATTTTACGTAAGCAACTTTTAATTCTATGGGCAGGAAAAATCGAGACAGCAGAAGATGGTCAAATTTAAGAATATCTTTTTATGTACCTAATAACGTTCTTTTTGTGCCTGCTATTAAACTTTCAAATGCAAAATAAGTAATATCATAATCTCAGCCCTCAGCAAAATTACAATAATGTGCATACATTATTGTAATAGCCTGTACTATTTCCGGTATTCTGAGAATCTGTCCTTTTGAGGATCTGTCTTTTTGAGAATTTGTCCTTTTGAGCAGCTGTTCTTTTGAGAACAAAAGAACAGCTTAGAGTATACATAGTAGATGGTGAAGAAGACTAAATGATAAACGAAAGAATTAACATTAGAACTAGTCGACGATCAATCTTAATTTCCGAAGGTTTTTTGTATACATAAAAGATGACAGCCAGGCTGATGGTCCACTTGAAGGTAGGTATCGTCGCTTAACATCAAATGAAATAAATTCAAAAAAACATCATGGCCATAGTAACTGCGCATGACGTTGCACCACAATAGCTTGTCATTAGACAAATAAGATTTTGTGTTTTAATTAATCTTCATTCATGTATACTGCAATGTCTATTTTACTTTAGCCTTGTAGAGACGTGCTTTCATCTTAAAGTAACTTTTATAAAATACAGCTAAGCTTGTCTTTGGATGAAAGCGCGTCTCTTCATTTGGACTTGCTGTGTGCACATGTTTTGGGTTGCTGTCTAGTACATCTTAATGAATAATTCTTTTTACAATTAATCTTCAACGACAGCATCCTGTTTTGTGTACCTAATATATATATAAATAAATAAATAAATAAATGAACCGTCATACCGACATATAGGTTTACCTCATGGAGCAAATTTCTCAGTTTCCCAGCTCGTCAATTCAGCGTCCGTTTGGGTGACGTGGACCTCGCTCGTGACGACGAGCCGTCCCGTCCTGTGACGTCACGCGTCATCGAAGTTAGAGCTCACGATAAGTTCTCTAAGCTTGGATACTATAACGACATCGCCATACTGGTGTTAGCCGGTCAGTATTTTCTTTACTACATATGTTACAAACCTTGTTACTGAATTAATTGATGGTACGGTCCACTTGATGGTAGGTGGCTACCTTCGCCTATAACACAAGCAACGCCAAAGCTGCGTTTCGCAGTCATTTGGGCAGCCCGTCTGGCGGCAGTAACCACCCCCTTACAGAAGACCACCGTGAAATAACAGCACGTGTGCTTTTGTGTTTCGGTGAGTGAGTAAGGGATGCCGGAGCTCATCCCTTACTCGCCTACCATCAAGTGGACCGTCAGCCTGTCTGCCTACCTTAACATAACAAAAAAAAAGGGAAATGGGATCTGGCATCTCTTACTCACCCACCGAAACACAACAGCACACATCCTATTATATCACGGTGGTCTTCTGTAAGGAGGTGATTACTGCCGCCAGACGGGCTGCCCAAAAGATGCCTGCCACAATTTGTAACACCCCAACCAGAGTCAACTTTAAAAAGTTCATTTCCAAAGTTGGTCCTGTCAGGAATCGAACCCGGGACTCCTGAGAAAGAACGTTAAGACAAGCACCGTAACCATTCATCCAATGGGCTCGTCATGGCTTCTAGGTATTGCATAGATTTTGTGGTACTTCTATAATAATTCAGTGAGCCAGGGTTCCTTTTAAATTAAAAAGAAAAAAGAAAAAAATAAATATTAAATGGTCACTGGCGTTTATTTTCTTATTTTGTAATATATGATGCACAGACAACGTCCAGAAATCAAAATACGTGATACCCATCTGCCTGCCGCGAGGGGATCTATCGCGCAACGCCTTCGACGGTGCGCTGGCGACGGTGGTGGGTTGGGGCACCACTCGTTACGGTGGAGGCGAAAGCTCTCGCCAGCTCGAGGCTACGCTGCCCGTCTGGCGGAACGATGACTGCGACAGAGCTTACTTCCAACCCATAACCGAAGCTTTCTTGTGCGCCGGCTACGCCAGAGGAGGCGTCGACGCTTGCCAGGTAACTCCAAAATACAAAGTGACTTGCTGTCGCAGCAGACTAGCTTTTTCCAAATTTTTTAAATTGAAATCAACCTGTTTTTCTTTTTAATATATGTAGTTGATGATTATCACAGAGTAATTACATATAAGTATAAAGACAATTTTTTTGTTATTTAAATTTAGTTAATTTTATTTTTAGTTGATGATTATTTTGTAAAAAAAAATTTGATTTAAAATTACAAAAATTGAGTTTCATGATTAGTTACCAAAGGGATCCATAATATATACATTTGGTAAATTGTTTTCGAATAAGCATTCAAGTCTTTATCTGTGGTATTCTCAACTGTACTACTCTTAAGAAATTTAAAAAACATATTTTAAACTAGCCGAGCCTGCAACTTCGTAAGCGTGGTATATGGTATGGCGCGTAACTTTTTGTTTGTAAACCGATTCAATGAAACAAACACAAATTGTTTTTATGTTAAGATCGGCAGACAGGCTGACGCTCCACTTGATGGTAGGTGGCTACCGTCGCCTATAACACAAGCACGCCAAAGCTGCTGCAAGTGCGCTGCCGACTACAGTAGGATTAAGGATAAGGGATTAGGAGGGGGGGATAGGGAAATGGGCCCTGGCATCCCTTACTCACCGAAACACAACAGCACACGTGCTGTTATTCCGTAAGAGGGTGGTTACTGTCGCCAGACGAGCTGCCCAAATGACTACGAAACGCAGTGTGCCCTACTACTTTCCAGATCCAGACCAGAACCAAACTTGAAAATTTAATTTTTCAAAGTTGACCCTGCCGGGAATCGAACCCGGGAGCCCTAGAACAGAGCGTTAAGGCAAGCACCCCGACCGCTCATTCAATGAGCTCGTCAAAAGCTTGCTACAATACATCAGTGAAAACAGTATTCAAATTGGTTAAGCAGTTTCTGAGTTCAGCGTGCCCAAACGCACAGACAAACAGACAAAAATTATAAAAACTATTTTTTTCACCTCAGTAACATAAGCATTTTGTCATATGTACGATTTGTCGTATGTATAGATTTAAGAAAAAAAAATTATTGCCCAGATTAATATATAAGATATTCGGTCTGTCCAATACAAAGTTAATTACTAATTGAGTGTTTTTTTTATGTTAAAAAAAGATCAAAATAGTATCTATGTAATTTTATAGGGTGATTCTGGCGGACCTTTAATGCTCCTGGCAAACGGCCGCTGGACCCAAATCGGAGTCGTCTCGTTTGGCAACAAGTGTGGCGAGCCAGGCTATCCAGGCGTCTACACCAGGCTGACCAACTACCTGCCTTGGTTACAACAAAAACTAACGTAATATCCGGTCTACAGCGATGCTTGTAACAGTTACCAAGTGGAAATAGACTTTTTATTTACCCACAACTTTTTACCAGAGGTTTTGTCTTCAAAAAAATATAGGTATATAGCTCACGTCCACCCTGAAGATCCACTGTAAAGTTTTGTGAAAGAATTATTTAAAACTGATGAATAGTTCTAAAGAATTCCAGATAATTCAATTTTACAAACTTTTACACCTACATTCCTGCTACGTTGATGCCCGCAATAACATCAGACCAATAGGGAATATGCATTTTTTTATATTTTTAATACGATAGGTTATATTGTTGTAATAATATAACCGTAAAAAAATTCAGCACCAAAAAACAGAAATTTAGTAACAAAAAAAAATGTTAAAATTAATTAACAGCTACGGGCACTTTAAACACACGCCCTTTTGGCGCGCTTGTCGTGACGTCACAGTCTACAATAACAATCAAATGTTAAAAATCACAAATCAAACATTACGCGCTTGTTGACGCTGTCATTATAGATAGACTTTGACATCACATTCGATCTGACCAATAGCGTTGGGTTTCAAGTATTTTAAATTACTATACTGTACGATTTAATCCAACCGGAACCGTTCCACTTGCGGACCACTAGACGTGGGCAGGGGTTTCATCCCTTCGTGGTCGATGTACCTCGATCACGAACAAAGCGTTACATATCCACCTTCCTTGTTCGAACTGCTAAGGAGTGGAATTCATTGCCTGCGTCTGTGTTCCCACAGAACTACAACCTCGGGGTCTTCAAAACTAAGGTAAATGGGCATTTACTAGGTAAGCGTGGTCCACCTTCGGCCACATCTGCACCTCACATCAGGTGAGATAGTGGTCAAGCGCTACCTCGATTTCATAAAATAAAAAAAAATAAAAAATACCCACAAAATTTTTTTAGCATAATTTAATAATTATTTTCGTAACGAAAAAGAGATTATATTAAAAAATATTTACATATACATAATTCTAAAGCAATAATATTCACTTTAAAAAAATTTAACCCCTTTTTGAATCAGACGCATAAAAACGCTGTAAATTGCGAGACCGACTGGAATCTCTTTACAAATTGTTTAAAAATATTTTTAAAAATTTGCATATTCCCTACTATTGTAAATCGGTGAAAAATGGATACAATGTGAATGTTTTACATTATTTTAAACTCCTTATACCTGTTTCTAACAAAAATAATTAAATATAATTCTATTTATGTTCAAAAAAGTCCGTCTGTAGATACTTTTGCCTTTTTATGTGTACCTAGTTACTTAATAACTATATTTATAATGACTCTAAACAAAGGTTTTATACAAATACCTTTCAGATATTTAGGTACTAGTCCATTTCAAACATAGATAGTAAAAATTAAGATACAAAATTGATACATTTCTCTATCTGTTTTTATGAGTAAATTGCAATTAATATTGAAAGCGTTGAAAGAGTATTATCACAGTATAATAAAGAGTACTATGTTCCCTCGCTCTAAACGTATAATTAAAATTTAGATTATTATTAGAAAGCATTACAAAAATAAAAGCAACTTTTTAAGAAAATATTATTTTTGCGAATTTTAAGAATTAATAATTAAATTACAATAATAATATAAGAACTTAAAAAATAACGTAACTTAATAAGTTATTTGTAAATTAATTTCGAAATAAAATCTAGTATTACATCGTTTACTTACCGTCTTATTGCAGATCAGATGTTCAGTCATTCTCAACAAAGTTTTTAAAGATGGCTTTCTTTTTATTTTTGATACTAATTGTGCCAAGAGCTGTGCATTCACTTATATGTAACAATCACAGTAATATACATATATAGATTTTTATTTAACATTTACAAAATCCTACCTAATAATGTTTAATTTCAACTTTTCCCGACTTTTTACGACAATTTTTATGGAGATATCCCTTTTCGGTGGATTTTTATGGAATTTGTTTCCTGGAATTATCCCTGGTTTTTTAAGGTTGAAAATAATTTTAATGTGTCCCAAATCATCTTGAAATTATTAATTACTAGCGGCCCGCCCCCGGCTTCGCCCGTGGTGCAATTTTTATATAAGAACATTCCCCGTTTATTCCTCTTTCCATTAGTGAAAACCGAATTAAAATCGGTCTACCCGTTCACGCGTGATGCCGTGACCAAGGGAAATAGGGATTCATTTTTATATATTAAGATTTATTTTAATTATTATTAAGAAAAATATATTGTGATTAATTTATTTGACTGTTATTATACTAAACTATAAGTAATTTAAGGTGAACAGTGTTAGACAATAAATTAAAGACTTTGAAAATTTTAATTGTGTAAATAAAACCATTTAGATAATTATATAACAGAGTCTTTTTTTAAATGTTGAACTGTAAGATCTGACGGAGGAGGTTTCGATCTCATCACGTTCAGGTTCCAGAGAGAAAACGTCTGTCTTAATATAACATAATCAATTTTACGCTGAGGCTCTAGGTAGTTTTTTAATAACTCCAAATACTGCATGAAACAAAATCTTTAAATCATGCTATCCCACCAAACCCTCTATCCCACTATCACCGCCTTTCCTTTTCTCCTTTCCAGGTTGGCGACGCATTGGCATCCATTCTATTTGCTTTTATAAAAGGCGTAGGTAATCATCTACATACAAGTGGATGAACCTTAGCCCTCGGCCCACCTGCAGATCTTTACATAGAAACAAGATTGATGCAAAGTATACAAATGAAACTATGGCATTAAATATTATTGATAAATAATTACAAATGAACTACAATTAAAATTATAAACTAACCACTCTATGAGCTTAAATACGCTATATCCAGGGCCGTCTTCAATCTATTGCTGGTCCTGGGCAATTTAGAAAATTTGCTTTTTGTATGTACATTTTACTCTAAGCGAAATTTAATAGGTAAAATGAATATGTGAGACAAATTTTCCATTTATTCAACCGTTATTGTTATTTCTTTATATTTACATTAATTTTTTATTTTTATTTTTTTTATAATTTTTATATCTGTCTCCTAAGTGGGATATTAAGCAGTAGGTGTGACTTGCTCAGGAGTGCGACCCTTGCCGCATCCCGATCGCATATATAAGGTGACCAATTGATCATCTTAACACATCTTGGGGAATTGTACGTTTTAATCTGCATACAGATGTTACATTAAATGAATAGATATAATTATAACACAATCAACATTCACTATATGCAGGTTAGTGCTTTAAAATCTATGTACCCTTTAAAAGTTTTAAGAAGCGCAATCACTTCCGCGACAAACTTCTATACACATCAGCGACAAACTGGTCAATCTTTCTTGAAGCATTGTACTTCTTAATTATTTATTTATTCTTTTCAATTTGAAAAAGGAGCGTTCCTCAGTGCAGTCAGGCGGGAAATAGGGGGCCCCATCGATGACGGGGCTCTGAGCGCTTGCCTAGAGTGCCAAGTAAGCCAGGAGCCTGGCTATATCTGCTGTAAGTTGCTGAAGTTGGGTATCCCACAGACTACTTGATGGTGTAGCATCAGGTCAAGGTTGCCATGTTGTTAGAAAATATCCGAACTGTTTTGTCGAAAATAACGAAATAGGAACCAAAATAACTAGACGAGGTAATTTATTGCAAAGACCAAAATGTAGATTAGAACTATTTAATAGAAATGTTTATGTTATGGCAATTAAAACATACAATAAACTACCTAATAATATAAAAGAATTGCCGAATCCTAAATTTACAAGAACATTAACAAAATGGCTATTAGATTGTTGTTATTATGATGTTAAAGAATTTTATAATAAGAAACATTAATTCCTTTATTAATATTAATATAGTTTACAAACAATTAAACACAAATATTTGCATGCCCTTGGCGGGTAGAACATACTTTGTACTGTAACCGCTGTATACAAATTAAAATTCTGTAAACATGTGTTCGCGCAAATAAAGATTTATTTTATTTATTTATTTATTTTATTTATGTCATGGAAATACTACCGAAGTAACAGTAGGCTAAATTTCAAATCAATGAACCTATGATAGTTAGGGAGATCCTTCGTCAACTAGGAAAATGAGTTGAAGATCTTTAAACGCCTTAACAGATGTTCATAAATTATAGCTAAGAACCATCTCGATCACGTCAGCCATCCGTTTGGGAAATATGATGCCACAGGCAAGACAAGAAGAAATGAAAATACAAAATGCTCTTTTGACGTTTCGTTTAGTAATTCCTGCGCCATTATTTCAATCAAGATTGCCGCTGTTGTCTAGAACATACAGTACCCACCTATGTAGTTTTAACAAGTTTAACAGATGTCGCTATTCATTATAGAGCCATTAAACATTTTAACCAGCTGAATGCTGGTCTTTTCTATCTATGGATGACTAGTGTTGACTGGTCGACATTGCAGAATATATTATGACTTAGACTTGTTTTGGAGTAGGTAATGGAAAACCTCGGCTCCTGTCGCTCCCCCATTCCTTACGCCGAATGCGCGTACAAATATGCCCACACTTCTCTCAACATCCAACGCACGCCGCAAGCATATGCACTCCGCTCTCCGCTTTGGTGGAGTCCGGGCCTACAAAGATTACAGCATTGCAGACGCTTTGACAACAGCGCGAATTGCGAAACTTGACGTAAATATACCAAAAGAATGATCCTTACGAATTAGTCTTTGATGCTACTTGTAATAATAGGAAAAACATGTATTGTAGGAGTACGATATCTGCCATTATTGTACCTACTTATTGTAAATACCTAACACTTTCAAAAATTACAAGAAGTAGTTTATTTTAAATATAACTGCCAACAATTATTATAATTCATTTATTATAATTACATTTATATTTCAATATTCGGTAAAGCATAATAACATTAACAAGTTTACATAATAACTCAGTTATTAAATTCAACATAATTTAATTTATAATGAATTAAAAATTTAAGGTATAAATAGATGGATTTTCGAACGAATCTCGTGTCAAAATTGCTCAAATAATTTGACAATTGACAATGACATTGACAGATTGACTAATTTCATGGCAATTTGTGACTAAAATAAAAATATATGATTGGAAGATTGGAATTACAAACAATTCACACAATCACAATAATTTTAATAATTAAATCATAAGACGTACAATGTCATGAAGTAAACGTATATATGTAAATACTCATTTTACTTTAATAAAAAGTACATGTTTATGTATCGTGATAAAATTTACATCACATATTGTGTTAAAATAAACGCGTTGTAAACATGAAGTATTCCACATCGCCTACTCCAAGTTTAAATAATTTCCCGAGGAGCACGTCTCCTTTGCCGGCTCCAGCTAATTACCAACCGACGACCGCTAGCGCCTCAGTGAAACGCTACAAGTACTTAAAGAGATTATTCAAATTCAACCAAATGGATTTTGAATTTGCTCTCTGGCAAATGGTGTATCTCTTCATATCGCCCCAAAAGGTCTTCAGAAATTTCAATTATAGGAAACGTAAGTCTATGTTTGGTAATATAGTTCAATAGTACTATAATTCAATGTTTCACACCTATATAATCATTGAAAAATATTTATTTATTTTCATTGCTTTTTAAAAAAATCTTAATATTGTCCATTATTTAATGACCTTGTCCTTATTAATGTTATAATCATTTATTTACAAGTAACATGGGCCTTATTGGTTTGAGTATGTACTGCCACCTCTGCGTATAAAATCATATCTTACAATCCTTAATAATTATTTATTTTAAATAATTAAAATGTATTCCATATTATGAAAATATTAGTCTAATAGCAAGGTTAGTCTTCTTTTAAATAAATTTCTTGGTAAGCTCTGGGTAAGTTGTTATCTATAAAATTTAATAGAAGAATAATGTGAATTTTGCCTGCAAATTTCTAAGTGCATTCTTGAAACATCAAAAAATTATGTTGCCTTGCTCTTTGTAGTAAGCTAAG
This sequence comes from Bembecia ichneumoniformis, assembly GCA_910589475.2. Taxonomy (NCBI): domain Eukaryota; kingdom Metazoa; phylum Arthropoda; class Insecta; order Lepidoptera; family Sesiidae; genus Bembecia; species Bembecia ichneumoniformis. The sequence continues at coordinate 14,404,885 of OU342539.1, read as the reverse complement.
AAGCTAAAGCTAAGCTAAAGAAGCTAAAGAAGTAAGCTAAGAAAGAGACAAAGTGACATTTTTCATAATATTTATTAGATTAGATAAAGATAACTGTTTACAACTTAAAAGGATTTTTGTTAAAAAGAATAAAATGGTAATATTTATTATTTAAACTGGACTTTTACATTTATTTCTGTAATAATTATTAATGTATATGTTTTAGCAGTAAATTATATTTTGTGTATAAAAGCATTTTTTTTTATCTAATATGAAAAGATGTGTTCTATTATAATCCATTTACAAGCAGATGTAATCTATTGTGATCACTGCTAAAGTTTGTTCCCAAATGTTACTCTGAAGAAAGTTCTCCAGTACCTTGGCAGTGATTAATTCGGTCCCTTCCGATTCAAGCATATGCTTACCCAGATATATTCCAATAGATGATTGCATTTTTTATAATGCTAAGCTTGACAGACAGGCCGATGGTCTACTTGTTGGTAGGGAGCTACCGTCGCCTTTAATACAAGCAACACCACGGGTGCTCCAAGTAAGTGCACTGCCAATCATAGATGGAGTAAGGATAAGGGATTAGCAAGGGATTTCATTATTTGATTTTGATTGATTTCAGACACAAAATCCCAGTTTGCCAGAGACGATCCAGCCTTTCTTGTGCTACTGTGTTTATGGCTATTGTGTAAGTAACTATTTATTTGTCATTTTAACTCATTAAGGCTAACAATATTCATCTTTAAAAGTTATACTCTAGCTAGACTAGTCTATCGAAAACAGCCTCAGGAACAATGGTTGACTCTTGCCAAATAACTATTCAAAGAAACTACGATATATCAAACGATAGAGTTAACTGCTCCTCTAAACAGATAATTTATAGAAGACATATCAGAAAGAGCGAAGTGATAAAGGAATACAGACTTAACACTAAAATGGGAAGGAGCCAATTAACGCAAGTCGGAAAGTGCATACTAAATATGTTTTTATTATTTAGACTGTATAACCTTAAGGTTGAAAAGACCTTGTGTGTTGTAGACTCTCCAATCTTGGGATTAAAATCGTAGGGACTCTCCAGTCCCTTAAAATAGGGAAACTTTAAACAAAGACATAGCATATTTTTTGATGAGCCCATTGGATGAGTGGTTAGGGTGACTGCCTAAACCGATTCAATGCGGCGGTCTATTTTTTCTAACTTACCACCGTGGCGGTTAACAAATATTTCATGATACTGCAAGGCCATCATAACCCATAGACAATGATATCATCTTGGGTATCATCAGCCATGAATGTAAAATTTTCGTTTATTTACTGTATTGCTAGTTTTAACCTTTCAAGATAAAATTTTACAAATATTTAACGTATCTAATTATGATGCCCCTGCGGCATCATCCGCCATGAATCGGTTAATGTTTTGTCTCAGGGGTACAGGGTTTCATTCCTGGCAGGATCAACTTTAAAAATAAACTTTTCAATGTTGGATATGTTCAGAATCTGTAAAGTAGTGGTAGGGCACACTACGTTTCACAGTCATTTGGGCAGCCCTTGTGTCGGCAGTAACCCCCTCCTTATAGAAGATCACTGTGAAATAACAACAGCATGTGTACTGTTGTATTTCGGTAAGTGAGTAAGGGATGCCAGAGCCCATTTCCCTATCCCTTATCCTTAATTTTACTATGGTCGGCAGTGCACTTGCAACGCCTGTGACATTGCTTATGTCATAGGTGATGGTAGCCACCTACCATCTAGTGGACTGTCAGCCTGTCGACAAAGTACCCGATTATAAATAAGTGATATAAGTAAATTGACAAATGAAATTGTTTATGTGTGTGGATGGTAACATGCGGGATAGTTATAGGGTTTTTGAATTTTTTTTTTAGAAGGACCTTAAAGAATTATGTCTAAATGTTTTCAGTGTCGTCGATATTCTTCGCTATGGACATGGGGCTCAGTTTCCGCAAGATGGTTTGGTTCGTTGGTTACGTCGTGTTTGTCGACTTCATCGGAGCTGGAATTATCGTCTCCACATTCTTCTGGTAAGTTGAAATTGACACCTCTCTATCGATATCGGCAAATAAAAAGAATTTTAAAATCTGAGCATTGCCCAAGTATTTTTACGTGTATTAATATAGAATACCATGAAGTGGAACTTATTTTATTGTGCTTGTAAAGATCTCTGTGATAATTTGTCTATATTTTAATGTTTTTAGAGGTTGTGTTTAGATTGATAATTAAATTCTGAGACTCATCCATTCTGACTTAGGAATGCACATAAAATAAAATAAAAAGGAAAATATTAATTATAGACCTTCATAAAAGGTTAATTCGTGTATGCTTAATTAAGGGCAATAATTATTCATTGAAGTATCGTTTAAACACTTCATTTAAAAAGCCCATGTCCAAAGCCCATGGACGTTTGTGGGCTGATGATTATAAATTAATACACAAAGAACCTTCTCAGACTTATCTCGCCCGTGCATTTCTCTTTAGGTATGTGACGAACAAATACTTGCGCCGTGACCAGGAGGGGGCAGACGTTGAGTGGGGCTATGCCTTCGATATCCACATAAACGCATTCTTTCCACCGCTGCTGCTGCTGCACGGATTCCAAATATTTCTCTTTAGCAGTAAGTGCTGTTTATTATAATACCTATGTTTTATAATACAAATACAAGTACACAATAATTTATTCATATACTTAAGCACAGGTACAAAAAGAGGTGTAGGGGGCCTCCTATTAAGTATAAAATACTTGTATCAGGAGAACCCCGCTTCTCCAACACCGTACTAAAATCCAAAGAATACAATAAAGTGTGTATGTTTGTAAGAGTGTGTGAATGAGTATGTGTGTGTGAATGTGTATGTGAAGTAGCATTATCTATATGAGTGTAGCTTTTACATAAGCCATAAGCTTTTACATAATGACAACAGGAATTAACCAAAACCTAATTTGTAACTAGTTACACAGGATGATTCGAGTGCATTTTAAAAATGAATTGATAAGTTTAAGACGAAAACCTCTTAAAAGGATAGCAATATTTTGAATAATATATTTTCTTTATTATCCTTACAGATCTGTTACACAGCGGAGGCTATCTGTCCTGTTTTGTATCAAACAGCTTTTGGCTTGCATCCATTGTGTATTACATGTATATCACATTCCTCGGATATAGCAGTGAGTATTGCATTATTATTATTAAAATCACATTTAAGGTTCAATTTCCGCTCCAGTTTAAAAATTAAAAAGTTATATCTATTTCTCTGAGTATCTCACGCCAAATATGTTATCGAGAATCCTTCGATCGAGAAAAGTGGACTGCATTTTTGATGTTGGTACGTGCAAACAATTGGGGGACGGGGAAGCGAGAGAAATCAGGGTGCTGTCACCTACCTCGTAGTTCATTGGCCGGTCCTAGGTCTTCCAATGGTCGAAGACAGCGGTGGGCCCACCACGAGTCCAGATGTTTCAGCACACTGCTCACCTTCAAATTGCGCGGATTGGCGCGATCACTTTGGTTAAATACGAAAGCACACCGCTTGATTATTCGCGGGTTTATAAATCAAATCTAGCGTGGCGAGTCGCACTACGTTTCAATACGACATCCTTTTACAACTGTAGCCACTAGCCGGCGGCCACTGCGCGGGGTGACAGCGTTTGCATTGAAATAGATATAAGGAAGGGAAGTGAACGGAACGTACTAGATTCTACACATATTACTAATTTTTTTTTTGTTAGGTAGGCAGGCAGGAGGCTGATGGTCCACTTGATGGTAGGTGGCTACCGTCGCCTATAGCACAAACAACACCACAGGCCCTGCAAGTTAGGATTAAGGATAAGGTTTAGGGAAATGGGCTCTGGCATCCCTTACTTGCACACCGAGACACAACAGCACACGTACTCTCATTTCACTTTGGCCTTCTCTAAGGCGGTGCGCTGCCACTACTTCCCGGATCCAGACCAGAGTCAACTTTGAAAAAATCATTTTTCAAAGTTTACCCTGCCGGGAATCGAACCGGGCAACTCTAGAAAAGAACGTTAAGGCAAGCACCTTAACCACTCATCCAACGGGCTCGAGTTACCATCTGTTCAATCAACGATTATCGAAGATTTTCCAAAAAAATAATAATATAAGAGGCATGTCGGATTACAAGGAGACGCTGAATAGCCGGAATTTCTAAGAACTTTGTTTATGAACTAGCTGAGCCCGTAACTTCGTACGCGCGGTATTCGATTAGCGCGTAACTGTTTTGTTTGTAAACAGATTGGAATGAAACAAACACTAATCTAATAGTAGAGGAGACTGTGAAGATCGACCTTCACCGATCTGATAACTCGATGAGACATATTTTTTATCAAGTATAATTTATAAACAAATATGCCTATAATGACTTGCCTATCGAAAAGTGTTCATAGCTATTTTTAATTTAATTAATTTTAATCTATTTTTTTTCATCACCTTCACTCTTTTGATAATCGAATGAGTTTTATCTCAACTGATAGTTTTTAACACAGAGAGTATGCCTAGGTAAGCTTGCCTACTTATTTCTGTGCATGGCTACCTGCCAAGCAGATGTGAACAGGTAAGTCAATATAGGTAACTACACCTGTTAACCAACCAATTTATAAACAAATATGCCTATGCATATTTGTTTATAAATTATACTTGATAAAAAATATGTCTCATCGAGTTATCAGATCGGTGAAGGTCGATCTTCGCCGGCTCTTAGACCATAAATGTTATGGGAAGCTTACTACAATGCATCAGTGAAAATCGCATTCAGATCGGTTAAGCCGTTTCTGAGATTAGCATCCACAAACGTACAGATAAACAGACAAGTTGATCTCGTTAACATAAATACAACCTGTACAATTTTTTTTTTTTTTTAATATTTAATGTACACGGCTCGTTTACGATTTTATTATATTAAGTATAGATGTTACATTTCGATAACCTTGTCTTACGAAGAATTCAGCTGTAATCGAAGTCAGGCTTCACATTTAGTGCACACATTTCATTTTAATCTCAAACTAATTGGTTAACAATACCTTTTTTAATTTCAGATTTGCCAACAGTACACAACAGCAGAGTGTTTCTGCTGCCCCTACCGATTCTGGTTATCACGTATGTCATCACTTTAATAGCTGGATGGAATCTAAGTCACATGCTTATACAATTCTACCAATACAGAGTACATCATTTATTCAATTATTAACATCTTCCCCATGTACCATAAATAAGCATTATTGTTATAAATATGTAAAGTTAGTTTGTAAATATTTATAAATTTTATAATAATAAATGGTTATAAAATAAATCATTTTTTATTAGAATTAAAACGTACACAGAAATTTATTTATTTTGCAATAATTTTAAGTAATTTAAAAATTTCAATGGTCATCTATAATGAACGCCAGGGCTGTTGGCACACGGGGCCATAAAACGTTGGAGCAGCATTGCCAATATCGCATGCTCTCTCGCACTTACTGACCTTATGGTGAGGACTAGTGAGGCGCCGTGTTACTATCGATTATGTAAATAAAACTTTTGTTTTATTATGAATAAATAAAATCTTATTTATTTATTAAACAAAATCCACAGCCCTAAAATTATACACAATTTAAAATAGGAAACATCGTGTTTACAATATTTACAATCGCTAGGTATATACTAAGAACGAAGATATATCAACATGCTTACAGTCGATTCCAGCTGCAACAAATTTCATTTGCAACATTTCTAATTATTCTAGCAAGCGATTGTAGATTAAATTTAAAAAAAAATATCTCTCTTAGCAATACTCAATAAGTAGGTACTCAAAGTATCGACAATGCGTGCAGAACATGCACAACCCTAGAGTTTGAATGATTTATTGCCCCGTGTGCCAATAGCCTTGGCGCATACAATAAATCTAATTTTACTGTCAAATCTCCGTTGGGGCCATCACAGTTTGAGTCTGATGCTGGACGGTCTGGTAAGGAGCTTAAGATAAATTTACAACAAAAGACACATCACAAGTCTCCTGGCCATGACGGGCTTAGTATAAAGCATCTGAATTATGCTGGAGTACATCTGGGGTGTCTGTCTAGGCTGATCGGCATATGTGAAAAATATGCTCTCAGCCAAGGCCTATACCTACTTATAATGTCAAACAAAGTGAATGCATGGTCTTTCGGGTGGTAGGGATGTATCCTGATACTGTACTACCACCTTTAAGATTGAATGGTATGCCCTTGAACAGAGTGGACCAATTTAAATATCTAGGACATGTGGTGACCTTTGACTTGAGGGACAATGCAGACATGGAGAGAAAGGCGCTGTCCGTAAGACATGTTAAGATTTCTCTATTCAAAGGTTTTTTAAATCGTTCTACACGAGCCTTTGTGCAATTATCACGGAAACAGTACAGCGTCTTGCGTTCAATAAAATAGTCTTAGTAGTGGCAGGGTACACTGCGTTTCGCAGTCATTTGGGCAGCCCGTCTGACGGTAGTGACGTGAAATAACAGCACGTGTGCTGTTGTGTTTCGGTGAGTAAGGGATGCCAGAGCCCTTCCCCTCCTAATCCCTTATCCTACTGTAGTCGGTAACGCACTTGCAGCAGCTTTGGCGTTGCTTGTTATAGGCCATCTACCATCAAGTGGGCCGTCAGCCTGTCTGCCGATCTTAACATAATAAAATGTTGATGGGGCTGCCCCGGTGAAGCGTATCGGCAATGTTTGCAAAGTGGCGTGTGGATTGTTTTTACGCCACTGTGCGCAAACGGTACACATCCCTCGCACGCAGGGTTCGGGCTGGCCCAGGCTGCATCCTCCACGCCCTGACTGGGAGATTAGATGGAAATCTTGAACCATTGCTGCATGATTCATGTACTGACTACTAAATATCATGAAATGTCTGGTAATATTTTAGTAATATAAGATATAAAGTTGGTAGTTGACACATTACATACATAAGTTAACATTACATTTTTTTAAATTATGACCCTCCATGGTTTATTTAGGTTAAATTAACAATGACTCATATGATGAAATGGGCTTTGATGCTTCACTGACGCTGTCATACTAAATCATTTATATTAGAATTAAAAGATACACAGAAATGACTACTCAAAAATATATCGAAATCGATTTATTTTGCAATATTTAATTAAATACATATTAGGAAATTGTTATTCATATTTATGATCTTTAATTTAAAGTGTCAATCATCATCTAATACAATGACTTCGTCTGATGAAATAGGCTTTGGTGCTTCACTGAAGGATAAAGCCTTTTTGAGTTCCGGTTTTTTATTCGTGGTCTGTTTCGAGGGTCCAGTCTTCGTTATGGTGAGCGAAGCGGGCAGTCTATTCAGAGCGTTTATTTCCTGGGAATTCATTTTTGAAAGAGGCAGATTCTTTTGTCGTTCGGCCAATTTCTCTTGCAGCGTTTTAACTGGACTGGCTTGCTGGTGAATGGACGGCGGCTTCGAATGAACCATGGTGGTGACCGCGGATGCACTGGATAAATGAGCCTGACTAGGAATTGTGCTGTGAACATTGGTAGAAGATTGCGTCGGATGTGATGGCCCATAGGAAAGTCCAGTGGTCATGGATGCGGGCAAACTGGACAACACTGTGCCCATACTGGGCGCTAGAGTTGGTGCGTTTGATTTCTGTAGATTAACTATCGCCGGCGTAGGTACTGCTGACTTTGAAATCGAACTCATGCTGGAAGGTATGTTCGCAGAATTCGATTTCTGCAGACTTGGCAATGCTGACATTGTAGCAGATTTATGAAGTGAACTCACAGAAGAGCTTCTGAATGGCTTTGACTGCTTCGATTGTGGATTAATCGCTCGAGGTCCCGGCTTCGGGCCTCGTTTCAATTTCTTAACAGGAGGTGGTCCAAACGGAGGCAGATTTTGTCCTAAAAACTGTCGATAAAATTCCGCTTGAAAAGAATTTTGAAATGAATTCTGTAGGGACGATTGAAAAGAATTTTGCAGAGACGTGTAACCGGCAAATGCACTGATATTGCTTAGATACGACAAAGCCGCAGCGGTTTGTTGAGACAATAATTGTTCATTTATCATTGGTAAGTAATTTTGAAAAGCTGCTGACACATCGTGTGAAGACATTTTCGGCAAACTGGGTGCAGTAGTTGTCGAGGTCGACGGCGTTTTATGATCGACTTTAGGCAAACTGGCTACCGGTAATTTCACAGTTTCCGCAACTTTAGCTGCTTGCTTCTTTTGATAGTTTTGGCTTTTATCCAAGCTTGCTTGCGTAGCTTGTTGTCTTAAAGTTTGTATTAATGATTGACAGTATTTCATGCTAAGGTCTACTAAGTTAAGACTCTCTGTGATGGGTGTTGTTGTTACTAATTTATAAGCATCCACAAGCAAGCTGGTAAACTGTTTCGAATTTGGTTGTTTTTGCGCTCTTTGGTACGCTCTGTAAATGTCCAACATTAAACTTTTGAGAGCCTGACGTTCAACATCATTACTCTTTAAATCCGCTTGTTGACTAAACTTAACCAGTTGCCCCTTTAATGATTGAACACACAGCGAAAACGCTTGTTGCGCTAATTCCTCCCTGTCAGAGTCACGCAAGTATTTTTTATCTGGCTCGGGAATTCTCTGCAGATGTAAGCTCAAATCCAGTAATGTTTTATGGTCGTCTATCTCTTTCAATATTTCCATTGTGAGCAAGACACAACGATTCATGTGAAAGGCAAAACTTCCCGCTCTATCGACTTCGGTGGTCAGTATTTTCCAGATGTTATTAAAGAAATTTGAATGCTTCCTTTCGCTGAAGAGTCCCGGCAATTTTTGACCAGAGCGAGTCGTAAAATTTGACAACATGAGATCTCTACATCTCTCAATATTTTTGCCTTTTTTGTAGTAAAAATGATAGTGACATAATCTATAAATTGCTTTGTAGTGTGGTGAAAAACGGCTTGCACAATCTTCCAGCGCATCTAAACAGTCTCCAACAATTTTCATGATCTCGTCCTCGGTTAAAGGTCTAGCGTCGTTGGCAGACGTGTCACTATCTCTGCTAGATTCACTAGAACTGTCAGAACTCGATTCACTACTGCTAGAGTCGGACGAAGATGTTGATGATGAACTACTCGAATTGTCTTCTTTCTTTTCAAGGTTGTTATCGTCTTGTTTCATTTCACTTTCTTGCTTTTCGCATTCGGTTTTGTCATCTACTTTTAGGATATCAGGAGCGTTTTTATTTCCTTCTATGACAATAACTGAATCCTCGTTTGTTAAATTTTCTTTTGAGATTTCTTCCGTGAGCGTATTTATATTGCTTTGAATTACTGGTTGTATTGTTCTATTTTCTTTTGCATTTAATCTTTCCGTATCATATGATGCCGATCGTCTAACCTTAGCTGCTGCAGACTCTAACCGTAGCCTTTTCGTTTCACTTGTATCTTCCTCGCCCGCGTCACTAATAGAACGTTTCAAAATATTAGCAGCCTGAACAGGCTCGCTGTTTGAAATTTTAGGATCATTAGATTTAGCATCTCCATCACAGTCTACGTCTTTTTTGGATTTTTTTGAAAACGGACCATTCTTCCACTGTTCAATGCATTTTGAAAACACTTTACCGACAGAAGCCGGTATTGGTTTATTCTCGTGCTGCTCGATGTACTTTAGAATAGATGCATGTATTCTGTAATGTAATTCTAACACTTCGATGCACAAATGTGTTGGTGAACTAGAGTTAATTTTTGATGGATATGTTGCTGACGTTTCCTGAAGACTCTGGACACCTTTTATATAGTAAGTTAAAAATGTTGATGGAGGTTTATTTCTTTTCTCAGCTACTTTTCCCAACATGTAGTAATTAAGCCAGGTGTCTTCGTTTTCTTTATCAATATCCGTGCTGTTATTTAGATCTTGCAACACAGTTGTGAAACATTTTTGTGTTGTATCGAGCATTTCTTCTTTCTGTTTCTCAAGTGATTCAAAGTCCTCCATACTTAGAGATTCACTAGCTTGCTTCAACAATCTTGAGCAAAATGAGTGGACTGTATATACGAAAATGCCATATTCAATCCACATATTGCAATGCGTTGGATCCAGAGCAACGGCACGTTTGAAACATCTTATAATGCATTTGGCAGGATTGAGGTAATCCCTTTCATTGTTGAGGTTTTTGCAAGAATTTAAGATCCTATCCAAATTTACCGCCTTCGCTAACGATATCTCCGCCCACGATTCAAGGCGGTTATTATTTAAAATAATGTCTAACATGTTAAATTTTATGGCCATTTTACCCTCTTCTTTCTTGAAATAATAATCGCCTAATAAGAAATATATATCTCTCATTTTATAAGGTAGAGGTGTCTGAACAACAGGTAAATACTCTGCTTGACCTTTTAAATATTTTTCTGCATCGGAAAGATATTTTTGAGGATCAGCTTCAGAAGGTAGGAGAGCTAAGATACGATGAAATAGTTGTTCAGTATCGCTAGTTATTGCGGGCACTTTTCCTTCAATGGCTGGCAAATTTTGAGGTCTAAATATTTCGTACAGTTGCTGAGCTGTCTTCCAATTTAAAGGTTGTGGAGTGATGTTGTGATCTGTGAGATATTTAATTTTGTTCTTTTTTGCTGGATGACCAAATAGACAGTAAACGCATTGTTCCATATATTGAGATATTTGTTCCAAGGACTTGGACAAATATGGCGACCGCAATCGTGGCACTACCGTGTCTAGAATGAAAAAAAGAAGTTTACAATCCGAGTTGGAACACCATCCTCTGCTGCCCAACTGTTCGTGAGCAACGAATAATACCATCAATGGATTTGGGATTTCATCAGTTGTATCCCTATCGCGGACAGTTCTCCCTCTGCCTTGATCTTCTTCTCTTTGCAAAATGTAATGCATTATGATCCAAGGTACTACACTCCCGAAGGGCATCTCTGCTGAATTTGTTTCCACTTGATGGCCAATTATTCTAATGAGATCATCCAAGCCTTGACTCAACTGTTTCTCAGATATTGCTTCTAGACATAACAGCCCTTCTGTTGTCAGAATGTGTTCCATACAACAGAGTACTTTAACAACTGTCAATGTCCACCTTTCATAATCTGATGAACCAGAGGTATAACGAAAATAGTGCTTCAGAGCTTCATGTAAACATGTTAAAGACCATTTAAAGCAATCATCAACTTTACCTAATGCCCAATAGGTGTCTAAAATTAAAGACAATTGCACAGAAAAATCCAGCGACATCTCATCTTCATGATCCTTGGCCATTTTTTTACAATGTTCAAACGAATCTATTACAATCTCTAGTACTTCTTCATAATTACCTCTCTCATAAAGTTCCATGACGGTAGACAATTTTTTATTTCTTTCCAAAAATTTAATGTATTCTAAGACTTCATTATCATTTATGATTGGCTTTAATGTAAAATTGACTACATTGAGACAATATGTAGTGCAAGATTCTCCCATTGCTTCAAATTCATATGAAAGTTGATATAAACAATCTAATGCAAGTACATCACATTTATTTAGTACATTAATATGCAATTTTACCCACAGATGTCGCAACATGAGTTCCAAACAGTCTTCACCTGAGAATATGTGAGGTTTTAATGTAAGACACAAACCTATGGTATCAATAACATTAAGTTCATGACCCTGCTTAACGTCACTGATTGAATTCAATTTGTCATTGACTGTGAATTCTTCAACTAACATATTTACAAAACTATAATGGAGCAGTTCTGCTTTGTTTTCATCTGTGCACGCCGGTACATCTATATGATTATTATAACATTTGTTAGCTTCATTAAATATTTTTGAAAGACCACTTGGCCATTTTACTCTCCACTTATTTGCCAGTATAGCCAAGTATTCCTTTAAAATATCAATAATATCATGTTTACTATCTATGTATTTATTAATGAATTGTTCAACATCCTTTTGTTCATTGTCTGTGCCAAAATAATTTTCTAATTCCGAGTTTTCATCTACTTTGCTCTCATTAAATTGGAGATCACTAGTACCTTGCATTATATCCGACTCTTGATTTTCTGTTTTCTGATAAGCTTCCGGGGATAAACATAGGGGAACCATTCTTCTCAATGTGTCATAAATATTATCGCTTTCTTTGTTTGTTGGTTTCTTACGTCCAGGTCGTGGTTCACACCAACCCCACTGTTTTAGAGAACGAAGAACGCTGCCCCTCCGTCTGACTGCTTGTTTCTTTTTAGGTTCTGGTGGTGTTTCAGATGTGGGTTCTGCAGTTGCCATTTCTATATCACTTTCGACTTTTTCTGTATCCGTTGTAGCTTTATCCTTATCTGACAAATCATTATTTTCATTTTCTGAAACATTTTCAGTGTTCTTCTCTGTATCTGTGTTAGTTTCTTCTGGCTTGTTATCTATTGAATCTATTTTGACATCCTCGCAAAAATCCATCGGTTCTACTGTTTCTTCTTTTTCATAAACAAGTTCTAACTGACACGCATGACTAAAACAATTCTCAGTCATGTATTGATGCATGTAAACAAGGGAGTCTCCAACTGCACTCCAAGTTAAGTTCGTAATAGGTTTTTTTAATTTCAAAATTGGCAAGACATATTTAAATTGTTCTGCTTTCTGTTGTTCTATATATATGTCTTGTATTTCTGTTGCTTCGTTCAAGAATTTTGTAGTATAATCTTCACTGAATGATCCATCATTGCTTTCATCCCATTTATATATTGGATTCAGGTACTCCATGTAACGTCTAATGTAAGGAAAGTCTGTGTAAATGTATCTCCTATAAACCAACCCTCTTAAATAACCTGGATCAAGTAGCAGCGCTTCATAAATAGTGGAAATACACTCCTCTTTGTAATCGAGACCTAGCAAAAGAGTAATGATTTTATCTAAACATGGCCAGTGGTGAGGATTACAAGCAACACCACGTTGAAATGCATGTAGTGCTGCCTCAAAATGATTAGCTTCCATACACAGTAGACCCATACGGTGCCACAAAGTTACGTCGGTATCGTCGAGTTCTGATGCCGCAGTATACGCTTCAATAGCTGCATCAATTTCGCCGGTAGTTTTTAACATACTAGCGAGATTTTTGTAACACAAATACTTTAAGTTGTATAAGGGTCCTGATGTTTTTTCACCTTGTAATGGCTTTTTAACATCGTACAATAATTCAGTGTCTAATAAATCTTTCAATAGTTGTGTAGCCTCCGGTAAATTGCCTTTTCTTTGCAGATCAAGAGCTTTATTATATTGTTGTAATGCTATTTGTTCTAACGCTTCTTTTGTCACTTCCTCCTCCGAATCACTATCTTCTTCCAATTCTTCATTCAATGCAGCAATTTTAATCATTTTTATATTTATGTGCGTACGTAACGATGAAAGGATAACATAAAATAAAAACCACAAGCAATCAATAAATGGAAATGGAATGGAGTTAACCAAAAAATAAATAAATAATAACGGAACCACAGAGAAAAATTATGTGCTGTCACTGTCACTATTTTATAATGTACAGCCACAGTGTAAAATAGTACAGATAGCCGACGACGCCTTTGATTTTGGCATAAATGCCGACACCGCAAGGGCAAGCGATTGACATTTTTTTTTAAAATAATGAGGCAATTTTGAAGCGAGAAAAAGGAAACAAATACTCAGCCATCAGACGCATTGATGTAAATCATATAAGCATTCACTGTTATTAATAGGTATTTTTAATTGAGCGCCACCACAGTCATCAGTTCTGCGAGCACGTGATCGGTGGTCTTCACTCCGAGACGAGACATTCTATCCCATTGAGTTAAATGTCTAATTTTAATTTATGAACGAAATATACTTTTGTAGATGGACAACAAATGTCGACTCGCCGACTTGGAGGAGGGACGCATTGGAAAGATTCTCATCCATAGATCCGGACGAGTGAGGCTGATGCTCGGAGACTCTGTGTTTGAGGTACATGATATTTTAAAACGTGGTAGTGCTATGTGTAATAACTTTTAACTTTTACGTCTCTTACGATGGGAAACGCCAACACTAAATACAGATGACTTATTGATAGTCCTTTACTATATAACATATATCACGGTTTAAAGTTTAAAGCAAGGCCACGGAGACAACACAAATAATGTAAACAAACTTTCAGGGGTTGGTAACATTTTTTAAATAAAATAGTTTGCAGGTATTTTATCTAGTAACACAACCATTCATAAAAAAGTGACCAAGTGATGTAGAGAAACAGGGCAAATAAAATATACAGCGTCGGTTGTTTCTGATATTTTTATGTGAGGGAAAAGGACATAGATATATAATCACTTTGTGATCGGCGGATGAGACTACGCCCGTTATTGTTGTGATGTTTTTTTTAGACTAACGCGGTTTCATAAAACGGCCGGTCGCACCGCTTGCGGTAGTGACAGACTATGAATAGGTATAAGTAAGTGGGAGCGAGACAGCACATATTGCAGCGAACTATTATTAATGAATTTAAATTGACAATTGCGTCAACAGATAGTGTTGTGTGCAATTTTATAAGGAACAAATTCGAATAGTATATTTCATGTCGATTAGACGCATATTTTGCAAGATATTGACAAAAAACTAAAAAAGAGCGATTTTTATTCATTTGTTATTAAAAAAATGTTCCCAACCACGAGGGCAGAAATAGGATTGTGTGTTTAAGCCAAAAAAACTGCAGTTATAATGTTTTTGGGGATCAGGCATATTTTTGAGCTTATTCAACCGAACTAGATTGTTATATGATTTGTAGTAGCCAAGTATACTGCGTTCCATATTAGTAAAATGAGCAGCCCATCACAGAAGAAGTGATGGGGAAATGAGCTCCGCCAACAGCACTCATGCCGTTATGTCACGGTGGTCTGGGGCCGCCTATTTTATGATTGAAATGCAGTGTGCCCTGTCACTAGCAGGAAATGGCATTCAAATTAATTAGCAGGTCATGGCTTAACTTTAACTTTGGCGAAAAGCCAAAGTTAAAGTAAACTTAAGCCAAAGCCAAAGTATAGCGTGTTACTGTACGTATAGCGTGTACGTGTACATATATATATGCATGTATATATACATGTACGTGTACATATATATATGCATGTATATATACATATACTCTGTAATTATTTAGTCTGTGGCAAAATTTATTTAGATTATTAGTCTGTGGTTTTATTTATTATATTACTTTACTCTATGGTTTTATTGGTTTTTAATTTAGGGTTATTTTCTACATTTTCTACCTTCTAATTCTATGTAGTTTGTGGTTATTTTATTCATGTATTGTGTAAATTGTGTTAACGAAATTTCAAAAGACGAGAAATCTAGAAAAGATGTATTCTCAGAACTTTTTAATAAAGAATAGAAATACATGGCCGGTGATAGTACAATACGCAGGTGCACACAGAAAACCTCTCTGGCTTCCAGTAGCTAAGAGCAAAATTTTTCGCATCCCAAAGCGTCCCGTGATACCCAAAGAAGAAGCGTTAGAACTGCAGCGAATTCACAACAACTACAAGACACAAATGCGCGCTATAAAAAGGTTCTATTACGAGGAAAATATAAAAGAAATGTCATCACTTCAGGATGCCAATTCAGAGATGTCTATGCAAGTAGAAGCTGATGAATGGGAGCGATGCGTGAGTCTGAATGAGAAATGGAATGCTAAGGTGGCGGCTGAGCGCGAAGAGAGGCGAAAAATAGAAATAGCACATATGGAGGAACGGGCACTACTTAATATAGAAAAGAGAGATACAAAGCGTGAACTTAGAATACAGCAAGCTACGGAGGAAATTAGAAGGCAAAAGGTATGTTAATGCTCGGTCCTCTGTCTCTGTATTTAATATCTAAACGAGTCATTCGTGTATTTATCTATACATTAATAAAATCTTTAAACCAAGCTGTGTTTGTTCATTAACAACTTGTACATGTTGTACTTATATTACCAGGTCAAAAAAATAGGTCCTTGAATTTTTGTCTGTTTGTGCAAGCTAATCTCAGAATCGGCTTAACTGATTTGAATGCGGTTTTCACTGATCTATTGTAGCAAACTTCCTGTAACATTTAGTGTTTGTTTCATTCCAATCCGTTTATAAACAAAAAAGTTTGCGCTATACCGAATACCACGCGTACGAAGTTACGGGCTCAGTTAATCTATACATATATAATAAAATCGTGAACGAGTGTACAAACTTGTACAAGTTTGTACACTTTGTACTTGTGTTACAGAGTTCAAAAAATAGGTTTCAGAATTTTTGTGTCTGTGTGTTTGTGCATACTAATCTCAGAAACGGCTTAACCGATTTAAATGTGGATTTCACTGATGTATTTTAGCAAGCTTCCCATTCCAATCGGTTTGCAAACAAAAAAGTAACACGCTATACTTTGGCTTTGGCTTAACTTTATTTTAACTTGGCTTTTCCGTCTCAACTACTTAAGTGATTATCGTGATTGTTACTTAATATAGGTAAATATGTTTGGTCAAGTGGCATACCTACTATTGTATGTCACCTACCTATATGTGGAAACTTTTAATTGGCCATTGATTTTCTATTCTGTGACTACATTGTATTCTATTAGCTGTAAGTTTTCCTAAAACTGTAAAAATAAAATAAAATATTTGGAAATATTGTCAGGAATATAGAAAAGGACATAAGCAATCTTTCATCTATAAAAAAAGTACTGTTCCCGAGGAATCATCTAAAAGTAGACGATCCAACGCCTGACAAAACTTCAATAAAGATTGAATAAATATTGTGGAATAAGCTGGATAAGATTTTGCTTTTTATGTCTATCTATGTAGTTGTATTTCTTGAGAAAAGATGCAACTTTACACACAAAAAAGGCTCTTTATAACTATTTATTATCATTAATAAACTACTCATAAATTTTTGTGGAACTTATATTGTTGGATATAAGTATTCAACTGTTCCTCAAAATCTTATAAAAAAAAATCTTGTCAAAAAATGTTCAGCTGACATCCAATAATAACAATGCCATTGTGTTAACAGCCATTTTCTTTCTATTAAATGTCTAGTTAGTTAATTTGATTTAAATCATTTCATTACGATTTAAATCATTACATTAGTATTTTGTGGTTGCTTTTATGATCAAATGACACTTTTACATTCTTCGCGAAATTGAAGGGTAATGTTCACATGTATCTTTCAGTGGAAAAATGACTAGATACGGTTTAGCAATGTTCTACTTTATTATTTCTGTAGTAATGTAATTTAATAATAACGATTAAAATAAAACAAAGTTAATGACATAGTTTTAAAGATATTTCATAAAAAGTAAGAAAAATACCAAAAATAAAAGTAAGAAATGGTTTCAGAGATATGTTGTATTTTTTTCCTACTCAATGGACATAATCCCTACATTTTTAATTCTTAGTTGCTAGATAATAGTGTACTCTATTTTAATTATTATTTTTTTAGGTAATAATGCTGAAATTTTTATTTATAATTTTTTTGCATAATTGGGTCATTTTGAGAAATATAAACTTTAAAATAACCATAAAAAAATATATATATTTTATTTTTCTCGATAATTTGAAGTCTAATTTCTAGGGTGGAAGTTTGTCCCTAAGTGAACAGGACACATTGTATACCTTAAAATCGTGGTACCCTTATGCTTTTGCTTTTATGGTGTTGGTATAGTCTATACACGGTACCAGTTTCCATATCACCAATCATGGAGAATTGATATTAAATGTCATTTTTTTGTTATTTAAACTATTTCTCTTCTGTATTTGCTTTGGACAGTACCACATTTTTCTAAATGTTAGCCTATGAAAAAATTATGTAAATGTCCAATAATATTTGTTTCAGGAATTGAATTCTACTTTCATAACTCCCGAGAATTTGGAGGCAGCTATAGACTACGCCCTGTCTAATACCACAGACTACAACTACGCCATTGACCTCGACAACCATAGAATTGAGGGCAGAGACACGCCTGCCATTCAGCCTAGAGATGAAAAAAAAATTAGTGTTAAAGTTTAACAGAGTTTGTTTTCAGTTTTAGTTAATTAAATCAATAAAACACTTTAGTGGGTGTTTAATTTTATTTATAAATAAACAATTTGTTTATACAATTTGCTTGTTGCACTACAAACAATTCCTTTCAGTTATTTGATACATAAATAGGAGAATATCAAACATGATTTATGCTAAAACTGTATCTCATACATCAAGAAATGTGCTTTACAATCGCAAACATAGCCAATTATTGTTATTTTATGTTCTTCGCATAAGTATTTCAAAAACACATCGTTTCCGGCAATGTTTGCTTTATTCTACAGCAATATCGGAGAACAGCGACTCCCAGTCTGGTATGAGATCCAATTTATGTTTAATTGGCCCTAAACCAATCATGTGCGCCGAACGAGACTCGTCGTCTACTCCAACTGAGACAACCTCCTGATGAAATGATGACTTGGTGCCGGCGCACACCTGCTTGGAATAAAATAATCAATTTCTCTTATAATTATATAAAAGTTATATTTTGCATTAAAAAATTCAACGCCTGACAAAAATAAATGAGCAATAAAGTTTGAATAAATGTTTCAACACCCAAGAAGGAGAGGCGCGTGCAAAAGCTAGTCTTTAATAAAGCCGAATTTTTAATTTAAACATTCAGTAACGCTATGACCTACTAATTAATTTGAATGCCATTTACTGCTAGTGGCAGGGCACACTGCATTTCCCCCCCTAGGTGTGCCAGGACCTTGTCGTGGTGGGGGGGCTTACCCTGGGCGATCCGGACGGTTGCAAGGGTCGATGTTTTTCTCTCATCGGCCTTTGCTCAGCCGATCGGATTGGTTTTGGGGACAAAGAAGGCACACAACAGCGGGTCCGGTGGGTGCTTCAGTGCACAGCCGGACGCAGCTCTGTCTGCACCGCTGCCAATCTCGTAACTCCCTCCGGGTCTAACGGTCCGGAGAGAGCCGAGGGTCCTGCCTGGATGGCCGGACCGCGAGGAAGGAAACCTCTATAAAAAATCACCCTTGTGGGCGACGCCGTGGCCTCTTAGTAGAGAAGTCCGAAGCTGTCGCCCAAAAGAAGGCGCGCTCGGTGCGAACGCATCAGCGTTTTGGAAGGGGCCTAGTGGGCTAGTGGAGCTTCGGCTCGTGGTTCGGTGGACCTGCAAGGTCCACGAGCGCGGCGCGTGACCTAGGTCACCGTCGGGCAACCCGTAACCCCGCGCTCTGTGGGACCGGGGGTCTGGCGCACTGAGCGTCGGGCCGCGTGGAAGAAAACCACTATAAAAAATTACCCCAAACCCAAGGTTTGCGTGCCGAGGGGTTGTGTGGCTGGGGGGTGCTCAGTCCCAAGCGCACCTACGGCCCCTTGGGAAAGGGCCGTAGGTATTCTTCCCAACCACATGAATATGAGAATGTCAGGACAGAAAAATATTTTGTCCAGCGATCCCGCTGACGCCGGGCGCTCGGAGCTAGCTCGGGCTCCGAGTGTGAAATATGCTACGAGCGGCCAATGCGCTCCGTCTGGCCAACGGCGCCAAGGGATACCCGGGTCCCTTGGTGTGAAATCTGCTACCGAGGAGTCAGCTGGTGTGCGTACGCGTGCGCATGGGATGGCAGAGAGTAGCGGGATACCCAACCCCGTAGTTGTGCTTCACCGCGCGGCGTTGCCACAGGACGGCAGCCCAGTGGATAAGAGTGCCGGTTCCGATACGGACTCTTGCTACTCCATGGGCTCAGCCTCTTCGCAGGGGCTGTCTGGTCGTGACAGGGTGCCAAAGAGGCACTATGAAAGCGCGTTGAGTGGCGACAGAAACTCGGGCTCTGGATCCGGGGGCTCTAGCGGCAGTTCTGCCGCAAAATCCACCCGATCCTCCGCCTCAAAAAAGAAGAAGCAGCGCGGTCGCCCACCAACTACCGGCCTCGTCAAGACGAAGGCCGACCTAGTTAGGGACAAGCAAGTGGAGTTAGAATTACAGGCGGAACGTGAGATGCTCGCTTCGGTTTCCGAGGCTAGAGCTACTCGCTTGCGACCTATTACCAAGGAGTTGGACGATTCTGAGTCATCCCCGCTGATTTTATCGCGGATAATGGCCAGTATAGCAGTCTTGGATGAGGTCGCCAACACCTCCAGTAGGCTTGAAGGCACCTACATCAAGGTGGTAAGAGACGCGACGAAGGCCATCGCTGAAAATGCGACAAGGCTCTCGAATCGTTCCACCAGCGAGGAGACCCTCGCAGTACAGCGGGAGAACGTAAAGTTGCGTTCGGATATGGCGAAGCTCCGGAAGGAGTTCGCCGCGTTTAAAGCCTCTGTGCAACAGGCGACGCAACCTCCCGCTCTTAGCGCGGGATTGGAAGAACTCGAGGCGCGCATCTTGAGCCGCCTAAGCGAGAGAGTGAATGCCAGGTTTGAAAGCCTTGAGCCGCGCCTCAACCCGGAGCCGCAACACCGCCCTCCGCTGGCTCACGAAAGAGCCCAGAAAGAGACGCTGGCGGCAAAAAGGAATATCCCCCGTCCCTCTGCCGCGCCGCCAAAACCGGCCTCCAGTGGGCAAAATGCAAAGGCGACGGCGGAAAAGACCTCTCGGAGGAAAAACTTGAAAGGACGCGCGGTGGGGACCGAGAAATCGGCCCACCGAGAACCACGCCCACTCCCGCCCGCCCCCGCCTCCATGGATAAACCATGGAGTTTGGTGGCGAAGGGAGGAAAGCACAAGGAGGGAGCCGTCGCCCAGCAGAACAGGGCGACGAAGACTGGGCAGCAGAAAAAGTTGCCCCCGAAAACTCCGAAGACGGTTAAGCCCCCGAAGACGGCCGCTGTGGTCCTTACACTGCAGCCCGGTGCTGCTGACAGGGGAGCGACCTACGGCGAAGTCATAGCGGAGGCCAAGCGGAACCTAGATTTGGAAACTCTAGGCATAGAATATGTATGGTTCCGTCGTGCCGTGACCGGAGCTGTAATCCTGCAGGTCTCTGGCGCGGACAAAGACGAGAAGGCGGACGCGATGGCCGCTAAATTGCGGGAAATCTTGAGTGCGGAGTCAGTCCGGATCTCGAGGCCTGTAAAAGCCACCGAGATGCTCATCTCGGGACTCGATGACTCCGTCACTCCCAACGAAGTGGCGGCGGCCATTGCCAAATCTGGCGGATGTGCCGTAGAGACGGTGAAGGTTGGCGTGATTCGCCATTCCCGCCTCGGCACAGGGACGGTTTGGGCGAGCTGCCCTACGACAGCCGCCAAGAAGCTGACGGAGAAGAGGCTGCTGGTCGGGTGGACCGCGACCCGCGTTAAACTATTGCAGCCGCGCGAGCTGCGCTGTTTCCGGTGCCTCGAGTCGGGGCACGTCAGGGGACAGTGCACGGCGCCCACTGATCGGAGCGATAAATGTTTTAAATGCAGCCAAGCGGGTCACCGTGCGGCCGACTGCCGCTCGGACGCTCACTGTATTATCTGTGCCGAAGCCGGAAAACCGGCTAATCATCGCTTGGGGAGCGCGAAATGTCCGGCCCCCAAGCGCAAACTGACAAGGAGACGGCCGACGGGTTCTGTAGTTCAGGCTCAGAATGCCTCGACCCACCCACCGGACGGGACAATTGAAACTTCCATGGACATTCAAACAGAATGTCCATAAATTGTCTTCAATGTAATATCAACCACTGCGCCAGAGCCCAGGACTTGCTGGTCCAGACACTGGCGCAGTGGAGAATCCAGGTGGCGGTCGTCGCGGAGCCATACTTTGTTGTTCCCCGGGATAACTGGGTCGGCGACATCGACGGCCTCGTCGCCATTGTTACGACGCCGGGACTGGGAGCCCCCGCTGTCGGACGGACGTTCAGAGGACATGGGTTCGTTGCCGTTCTGTGCGGCAGTATAGTGTTTGTGGGCGTCTATTTTTCGCCAAATCGTCCGCTCTCGGATTTCGAGGGCTTCTTGGCGGAGATAGACGTTCTCATGCGTTGGTGTCGGCCGTATCAGGTCTTGATAGCCGGAGATCTGAACGCCAAGTCGACAGCGTGGGGTTCCGCTATCACGGACCCGAGGGGCAAAGCTCTGGAGGAGTGGCTCTCCAGCAATAACATGGATATTTTGAACAGAGGTACGCTGAACACGTGTGTACGGCATCAGGGTGGTTCCGTCGTCGACGTCGGGTTTGCGAGTCCTGCCCTTGCCCGACACGTTCGGGGCTGGGTGGTCGAGGAGGAGGTCGAGACTCTATCGGATCACCGATACATTCGGTTTTCCGTCTCCCCCCACTCGATCGACCCGAACAGTCTGAGTCGTACCTCAACCGAGACCGGTCCAAGATGGGCCACAAAGAAACTGGAGAAAGACACTTTAATAGAAGCGTCCCTCGTCGAATCGTGGAACAAACCGGATTTGACTGATGCGGACCTGGGGGCGCAGTGGCTCCGAGAGGCAATGACACGCGTCTGCGACGCGGCCATGCCTCGAGTCAGTAAACTGCCGCCCCGTCGACAGGTGCACTGGTGGTCGCCAGAGCTTGAACAGCTCCGAGCGGCCTGCGTGTCAGCTCGACGACAGTACACCCGAGCCCGTCGACGCAACAGGGACGCATCCACACTGAATATACTTTTCGCCGCCTTTCAAGAGGCCAAGAAGGCTTTGAGAACTGAAATTGGTGCCGCCAAAGAGCGCGCCTGGCAGGAGCTATTGGATACGCTGGAGCAGGACCCATGGGGCAGGCCATATAAGCTCGTTATGAGCAAGCTCCGCCCCTGGGCCCCCCCGCTTACATCTGAGATGGAAGCGGGTATGCTCGCAAACGTAATAGAAGGCTTGTTTCCTGCCAGGCCGGAGGACACCGCTCCGACTGAGCCGGAACAACTGCGGCGACCGATATCGCTCGAAGACCCCCCAGAGGTGTCCGAGGGTGAATTGGACAGGGCGGTTCTTCGCCTTCGGGCGAAGAACACAGCGCCTGGTCCCGACGGCATACCGGGGAAGGCCTGGGTCTTGGCACTCAAGGAGGGCGGTATGGACCTATCATTCCGCGCTCTACTCACCACCTGCGTGAGAAAAGGTCACTTCCCCAAAGAGTGGAAGGTAGGCAAGCTTGTCCTCATTCGGAAGCCTGGGCGACCGGTGGACTCTCCATCCGGGTACCGCCCAATAGTGTTGTTGAGCGAGGCCGGGAAACTGTTTGAGCGCATTCTAGCCGCTCGACTCGTTCAACACCTAGAGGAGAAGGGACCGAACCTGTCCAACAACCAGTTCGGCTTTCGGCGGGGAAGGTCCACCGTGGACGCCATCGCCAGAGTGAGGTCGCTTGTGGAGGAAGAGATTGAGGAAGGCGGGGTTGTCTTGGCGGTGTCCCTTGATATATCCAATGCTTTCAACACCTTGCCGCACGCAATGATCACGAAGGCTATGGGGTACCATGACTTCCCGGGGTACTTGCGTCGAATCATCGACGAGTACCTCTCGGGTAGGTTGGTCGAGTGCCCCACAAGCGTTGGTATATGTCGACGAGAAGTGTCGTGCGGTGTCCCGCAGGGGTCGGTCCTCGGACCGCTCCTGTGGAACATCGGTTACGACTGGGTGCTGCGGGGCATTACCCTGCGCGGGGTCGAGGTCACCTGCTACGCGGACGACACCCTTGTGACCGCCCGCGGGAGCACGCTCAGAGACGCGACCCTGCTGGCAACAGCAGGTGTTGCGCAGGTGGTGGCGCGCATCAGGCAGCTGGGTTTGACGGTGGCTCTTGAGAAGTCCGAAGCTATATGCTTCCATGGACCTCGTAAAGCTCCACAGCCAGACACTCATATCATCGTTGGTGGTGTTTCCATCGGCATCGGCTCGTCGTTGAAATACCTCGGCGTCGTCCTCGATAGCCGATGGAATTTTAAGGAACACTTCCGGAGATTGTCTCCGAAACTTGTCAGGACGTCTCTGGCGCTCGCCAGATTAATGCCCAATCTGGGCGGACCAAGTGGAGGGTGCCGCCGTCTCTTTGCGGGGGTGGTGCGCTCAATGGCCCTGTACGGAGCGCCCATCTGGGTAGACTCTTTGTCTGCCTACAACAAAGCTCTGCTGCGACGACCGCAGCGGGTCGTGGCGAACAGGGTCATCAGAGCGTATCGCACCACCTCGTGGGAGGCTGCATGCGCTATTGCGGGGACACCTCCTTGGGAGCTGGAGGCCAAGGTCCTTGCAGTGGTTTACTATAGGACCGCGGAGGCAAGGGCCCGTGGCGTGAGCCCTCTTTCAGAAGAGGTGTCACGCTGGAGAATGGTAGCCAAAGGAAAGGCAATGGAGGTATGGCGCGACCAGCTGTCGCGGCCGACTGCAGGCGAACGCACCGCCACCGCGATCGCCCCGGTCCTGAAGGAGTGGGTGACCAGGCGGACCGGAACGCTCTCCTTCCGGCTTGTACAGGTGCTTACGGGGCATGGTTGCTTCGGACGGTACCTGTGTAACGTCGCGAAGAGGGAGTTAACCACTGCCTGTCACGAGTGCGGAGCACAAAATGATACGGCCCAACATGTGTTGGAGGAGTGCCCAGAGTGGGCCCAAGAGAGAGCAGCTCTGACGGCAGTCGTGGGACGGGATTTATCCCTACCAGCTGTCGTCAGAGCAATGATTGACAGCCTTGACGGCTGGAATGCCGTCAAGACATTCTGTGAAGCGGCCATGAGTGGCAAAGAGGCCAGGGAGCGGTCCCGAGAGGAGGACCCCCAGGCGGACCCACTCAGGCGCCGAAGAGTCGGCCGACGTCGCCGCGCATATGCCGCGGTGACCGTCGGGTAATAATTTTAGGGCGCCAGAACGGGACATCTGGCGTCCTGAAAATACCAAAACTGATGCGCGGCTGCTCACAGGGGTTCCAGTGGGCAGCCGCAACTAGCGCGACGGCGCAAAAAAGCGCCAAGTGATGAGTCCGCTCTCGGACATAGCGGTTTGTGGGATCTGAGGACATGGCCTAGCTGTAACCTCGGTTCCACACCACCGCCGATGGTGGAACCCGGAGGGGTTTTAGTGGGTATTTCCGTTGACTCTCACCGGATGAGTCCCACACTATTCCTCGTCGAGACGTCCCCTCGACGAATAGTGCGTAAATGCATTTCCCCTCCTAAAAAAAAAAAAAAAAAAAAAAAAAAAAAAAAAAGGGCACACTGCATTTCAATCATAAAATAGGCGGCCCCAGACCACCGTGACATAACGGCATGAGTGCTGTTGGCGGAGCTCATTTCCCCATCACTTCTTCTGTGATGGGCTGCTCATTTTACTAATATGGAACGCAGTATACTTGGCTACTACAAATCATATAACAATCTAGTTCGGTTGAATTAGCTCAAAAATATGCCTGATCCCCAAAAACATTATAACTGCAGTTTTTTTGGCTTAAACACACGATCCTATTTCTGCCCTCGTGGTTGGGAATATTTTTTTAATAACAAATGAAAAAAAATCGCTCTTTTTTAGTGTTTGCAATATCTTGCAAAATATGCGTCTAATCGACATGAAATTCGAATTTATTCCTTATAAAATTTCACATAACACTATCTGTTGACGCAATTGTCAATTTAAATTCATTAATAATAGTTCGCTGTGATATGTGCTGTCTCACTCCCACTTACTTATACCTATTCATAGTCTGTCACTACTGCAAGCGGTGCGACCGGCCGTTTTATGAAAACGCGTCAGAAAAAATATCGCAACAATAACGGGCGTAGACTCATCCGCCGATCACAAAGTGATTATGTATCTCTGTCTTTTTCCCTCTCACATAAAAATATCAGAAACAACCGACGCTGCATATTTTATTTTCCCTGTTTCTTTACAACACTTGGTCACTTTTTTATGAATAATCTCTGTCTTTTTCCCTCTCACATAAAAATATCAGAAACAACCGACCTGCATATTTTATTTTCCCTGTTTCTCTACAACACTTGGTCACTTTTTTATGAATGGTTTATGTATCTCTGTCTTTTTCCCTCTCACATAAAAATATCAGAAACAACCGAAGCTGCATATTTTATTTTCCCTGTTTCTCTACAACACTTGGTTACTTTTTTATGAATGGTTGTGTTACTAGATAAAATACCTGCAAACTATTTTATTTAAAAAATGTTACCAACCCCTGAAAGTTTGTTTACATTCTTTGCGTTGTCTCCGTGGCCTTGCTTTAAACTTGAAACCGTGATATATGTATTTAGTAAATGACTATCAATACGTCATCTGTATTTAGTGTTAGCGTTTCCCATCGTAAGAGACGTAAAAGATAAAAGTTATTACATATAGCACTACCACGTTTTAAAATATCATGTACCTCAAACACAGAGTCTCCGAGCATCAGCCTCACTCGTCCGGATCTATGGATGAGAATCTTTCCAATGCGTCCCTCCTCCAAGTCGGCGAGTCGACATTTGTTGTCCATCTACAAAAGTATATTTCGTTCATAGATTAAAATTAGATATTTAACTCAATGGGATAAAATGTCTCGCCTCGGAGTGAAGACCACCGATCACGTGCTCGCAGAACTGATGACCGTGGTGGCGCTTAATTAAAAATACCTATTAATAACAGTGAATGCTTATATGATTTACATCAATGCGTCTGATGGCTGAGTATTTGTTTCCTTTTTCTCGCTTCAAAATTGCCTCATTATTTAAAAAAAAAAATGTCAATCGCCTCTTTTTCCACACGTATAGAGCATAATAGGAATAGCTGGACAATTTTAAAGCGTGACCAACGAGATCAGAAGAAGAGCGCCATTTTGTTTTATTCATACTGTCAATTCTATTATGAAGTAACGAATATTTTCAACATTTTTACATTTATAAGTTGTTAATGTACGTAATTAGGGTTGCCAGGTGTCCGGCTTTTGGTCAACCCCGCCGCGGCCAGTGTCACGCGGGCACCCATGACTCGCGAGTCATGGGCGCCGGCGCGGGGTGGAATTATCAATAATGAGTATGATTATTGTCTTTTTTTATCTAATGTTGTATGAAGTGGAATAAAGGCAATTATTTTGTTTTGTAAACTGGAAAGTTACACCTATGCCGGCGTGGCACACATGGCTAACGAAAACAGATAAATCATTTAAAGGATGTGTGCGTTTCTATAATAAAATCTCTGAAGAAATACTTAAATTGCAATTAAAACATTTATAAAACAGAAACTTGTTAAAAAAGCATATTGAAGATTATTTATAGTAGACAAAAATGCGTGGGTTCAAAAAGGAGCGATTGTTGGAGTGTCTTTCGCCGTTTCTTTTATTTCCGAAACGGTAGTAATACTTCGACTTCAAAAAAGTGATCTTAACCTATTTTTGATAAATAAACGATTTGATTTGAAAACCTCACCGGTTTCTCTTGTTGATTCTCCGGCTCAGCATTGGAGGTGGATGGCTCGTTTCTCTTCTGCTTGTTCTTATACAAGTCGTCGTCGCTGACTACACCACGGCCTGGCAGTGAATCTGGAAGCTGAAGCGAAAGCGAAGTCAACAAAAAATACAACCTTATTTTTTGTAACAAAAGATGATTCTGCTTTATAAACAAGAATCGCCGGTGGGACTGTACATGTGCCAAACAGAATCTATCAGTGCTACTCTGATTATTTTTAAGTTTATAATTTTGTGGAGTGTTGACAAAAGAGGAATGCATGTGTTTTATGTATAATTGTATATCAAATATTACAATAAAGAGGTTTTTTGACCCGGAAATTGCTCGTATTCCCCTCGGGAAACGAAACTATCATATACGGGTCGAAAATAAACCATTTTCGAGAAAAACTAGTACGAGTATATCTCAGATATTATTGGAAGACTGTAAAAAAGAAAAAAACGATGGTCGAAATCGCGAGAAGCTGTAAACGTTATAACAAAGTTGCCATACGGGCAATTATCAAAGAACGTATATGTATAGCGCATACTTCGAAGATCGCAAGCAATTTAATTTGACTGGATTATAAAGAATTGAACGTGAACATTTGGACCGTAATTTTGACGAGTTATACTGTATACTCATACGTCATTCGAGTTTAAAATGCTCATGGGGTTTCTTGTTGTATTTGCGGATTAGGTTATATATTGGATTTTATTACTAATTTTAGTTTATATTTAATTTAATTTTTATTAGTTAGAAATCAGTGTCGTTTTGGTTAAATGTTATAATTATTATTCGATCCAAATGTTGTGAACCCCTGAATGTTTGTTTACATAATTTACATCTTCTCCTGAGGGCGACTGTAGTAACATATCAACCGCAAACTTTGTACCTTTTAATAGTTAACTAAATAAGTAACATAATGAAATTAAAATATTTTTATTCCATATTTTTATTTTGTTTTCATCTTTTTCGATGCAAATGAATATAAGATACTAAGATAAATATAAGATATAATATAATATAAGATATATGTATTTTATTTTCACACATATGTGATTATCAATGAAATACTTATATGTATTAAACTTGTTATAAACATATAAACCCCCATACAAACTTACATCCCCAAATTCACTGTTTCAAGTTTTATTTTTTCGACAAAAAGTAGTCTATATCTTTCTCCAAAGCATAAGAATAAAAGTTCCCATTTATTTATACCAAAATTCATAGGTATTCAAATAGGCTATTAAGGCGTGTAAACGTCAAAACGTCATTAAAATAAAATAAATAAAATAAAAATAAAAGACGTAAAGCGTGAAAACAGACTGTTAATGTATAAATGATGAATATCAATTTACCTGCAATAGTAGAAGGGTCGGTTCTGAATTCCTCAATATATTCCTAGCGTTGTTGTCTTCGAAAACGTCCTCTTTAACATCCAAAATATTTATATCCGGCTTTATATCTTCAACTGGAAAATTTAAGCATAACATATTACAGGCCGAGAGTTGAGCCAAAGAATTAAACTGTTTAAGAAAGGCAGCCATTTTGATATTATTAGCATCTTTTATTGCCCACGTGTTATCCAAACTAGAAAATTGAATATCGTATATAATTATTGTATTAACATTAATTTCCTTCAGACCAAGTTCGCATTTAGGTTTTATTCGTATATATGTAAAACTTCCTCCTTTCTCGTAAAACAATCTAAAAACTGTCCGAAAACTGTATGTAAAACTCCTAAAACTCCTCCTTCAGTTTTAGATAAAATCAACGCCGTTACGTGGTTTATATATATAGACAGACGCAGGCAGCGACTTCAATTTATACTGAAGGAAAACATGATCCATTATGTTAGGTTATACATCCCAGATAGTATTTACGTTGCTAATATCAAAATATTAAGCCTTTCTTAAAAAGTTGCATTTTTTTTCGTTAAACAGCAGCATTATCCTATTGGAAGGCGGAAATCAAATTTTTATTCTTATTTTGACGAGCGCATTTAATGACGGTTAGGGTGTTTGCCTTAATGCTCTGTTCTAGGGTTCCCGGGCTCGATTCTTGGCAGGGTCAACTTTTAAAAACGAACTTTTCAAAAGTAGTTGCAGGGCATACTGAGTTTCGCAGTTATTCGGGCAGCCCGTCTGGCGGCAGTAATCGCCCCCTTACAGAAGACCACCGTGAAATAACAGCACGTGTGCTGTTGTGTTTCGGTGAGTGAGTAGGGGATGCCAAAGCCCATTTTCCCATCTTAATCCTTAATGCTACTGTAGTCAGCAGCGCACTTGCAGCACCTGTGACGTTGCTTATATTATAGGCGACGGGAGCCACCTACCATCAAGTCAACCGTCAGCCTGCCTGCCGATCATAACATTAAAAAAAAGTAATTTTTAAGTTCAAAAATAAAATTTGGGGGATTTCTTTTACTTTGGGCAGTAATGTAGTTATTTCTGAGATAATAAATGTACAAGCACTCTCAGCAACAAATTTTCAAAATACATTTCGAACACACAATGAATGCATCGAAACTATTTGAATTGATCACTGTTATCGCTGCTCCGACTTGCCAAAGCAAAAAATAAATAAATTGCTCAGCGTCAATGGAGCTGCTCATACATGTATTCAATCAGCAATATTCATAATCTTACAGTGATTAACTATGTCTGGTGATGACTCCTTTTTCACAATAGCTTCCAGATTTGCTTTGATCTCCGGTTTGGGTTTTGTTAAGATACCTATAAATTCAACAACAAAACTCATTTATTTAATGCGAAACGCCTGGAAGCTTTATAATAACAATATTACTCCAAAACATTCAAGTAAAAGTAATTGATACGACATTTTTTTAAAGTATGTCACATTTAACTCAAAATGTGTTTGGTGAAAATAGATTTACAGTCCTAAGGCTGCACCCTGGAGCCCTAAGCTTGTTATTCATTCAAATAAATGGCAAAAAAACTGTCTATTATGGCTATAATTTCCTAAATAAAATTTCCGGTATGGAAATTTTATGAGGAGTAAAATTAATACAAGCGTAACTAAAGAGCTGTCACTTTGACATTTGTGCGACAACTGACGCATGTATTTATGTTCCCTCCCTGGTTCTATTCTCTGGGCTTATCAAAGCAAACATCGAAATCTTTTTATTTAAGTGTAGTCATACAAGATTTTGTATAAATGAATGAACATCTGTCATCGAATAAATGAACTATTTGAACTTATGAAACGTAGTGTTACCGAACATAGCTAACAAAACTTTTCTTGGAACAGGAGACATCTGAGTATGCAGAATATAACTAAATAATATAAATTGGATATCCAGTTATCTATTGACACGAGGAAAATTTTATACATTTAAAGAAGTAAACTCCAGTTGTGTGTCGAAGTTGACACACACACACTTTTTTTTTTATATATTGCATATATTTTTTGGGTATCGGTATTGGGTATCGTCTGTCGAGTATCGATGAGTGAGTAAGGGTTATAAAAGTAAGCCTTATAAATGATAGGCTGACAGCCAGTTGGTTAATCGTTGCAGGTTGCAGTAGTGCCGTAGATTAAAAAAAAAGTTTAGAGAAAAATAGGACAAAGACAATTTAAACAAATGTATCATGCAGTACATAAATAAACAGTATATACCAGCATCCATGGGAAGTTTGATGGGTGCATCTTTGTCCATAATATTCATGTAAAGATAGTTCTCTTCCTCATCCGTATCGACGCATCCATTGAGTAAACTCTTAATTTTCTCATTTTCCAATTCACGGTCAATCTGTTTATTAGAACATAATTTATTTACAATCATCATTTTAATGATTCTATAAGGAAAGTATAAGGGTTTCACACCGAAATGCAACGCAAAGAGATCTAAGAGGCAAGATGCTTCACGATGCATATCGCGACGCCGAAAAACGAACCGCGAATCAGCATGACGCATAGTAAAGCTATGTAAAGTAATGTTTGCTGCGACGCAGCGTGAAGCCGCTGACATCACTTATGTAAACTTTTTGTGTAATAACTTTTATATTTTATTGACATTGCTAAGGGAGTAACTTAGGGCGTTTCGCTGGACGATTTTGGTTACACTTACAGTTCCGCTTTTATCAGACGCGTACCATCTCCGCTGAACCGCTTCCATCGACCATGTACAGGACCGAATGAGTGAATCAAGTCAAAGCATAACTTGTAGACTAGGAGTCGCGCACATTGCTGAACACGGCGGAACAGCCCTACATTTGAATGATAAAAACACAGTCCTCAGTTTCACCTGTTCGGCAAAGCTGAATAGGCTCTGAAAGCTGAATGAACGCATACGCATCTCCATTCCATGATGTTTTCTATGGATAAACGCTGAATTGAGCTAAACTTTAAAATGCACGTGCCGAGTTGCACGCGTCGCATTTCATTGTGAACTGTTGCTGTGGCCAAAAACTTCATAGAAGCTCATTCCATTTAGATTCATTTAATTCATAACAGGAGAATGCATCAGTTCAACTTATCTATACAAAGTTATTTTAATACATACAACTATCAAGTTATACAGTTTAAGTACTCTCTCTCTCACACTTTTATTCATTACATTTGTATTCACATGACAAAATAAACTTAATGAATTTTTCTTACTTTGATAACATCTTTAACTCTTATCACAGGTTTCTGTAAGACGGGAGCTGCATCGGTGTCCCTACCATAGGAAATGCGAGATGAGTGCCTTTCGACCGATCCCAAGCCTAAAAAGATACAAGTTTAAACATATTTCTCAGTCTCAAAATCATTATATATGACCATCAAGGAACAAATAATATAAATCGATCATCATAGATTTACACTCTCAAAACCTTGCCTGCGCCCATGCAAGTCAATCTTTATTTCTTTATTGCTGCCTTATATATAGAAGTGTAATTATACTTATACTGTTTTCATGACTAGTACAATCAAATACTAGTTGTAACTAATAAAATTACAGTAGACTCGGTATTCTCTCACACAACTCTTCACTGACATTATAACATTTAAACTATCAAGCCACTATCTAGATACATACAACATAGTTAGTTACATCTGTTAATTTAGACTGTTATGGCAGAAACATCTATCGAAATGTGACCACAAAACGTATGGGTGCACAAGCAACACACAAGGAATTTCTGACCACAGTGCTCCAGCATTGGAAGTGTGTTTCTCAATGAGCACATAACCAACTTACTAAATCTGATGGGAAGAAAGTTTTGGCAAGCAATTCTGCCCATTCTCTAGGAGGCATAAGGTTTTGTCATACTGTGTGTGGCATATTGGATGGGTTGTTTACCCCCACCACCAGACTGCACACTTAGAAGTAAAAGTCAAAACATAAAAAAAATAAAAATCATTATACCTTCAGAGAAAACTCCCGAAGATTTGATAATAGATGAGCTTTTTAAATTTCTATTCCTGTCATTTCTACGATCATTTCTGTCACCTTTCTTGTCACATTTTGTAATTACTGGAGTAACACTGGAAAACAACAAAGAATGCTTTTAAGTGATTTTTTGATGTGATTGACATTGTTTTGACTTTTTGGATTCTTAGTTTGATTTTATTGTTGTTTGGTGTAATTTATATTATTTGACATTGCTTGACTTTTGTAATTGATTAGATTTTAAGTGCACACTCTTCTCTTCCAAATTGTTTTTAATATTAATATATATTTTTAATTGGTATTTGTATGAAATGGTTGACAATTGTATAATTTTTTTTAAACTTTTAACATAGATAATATGCAACATATACAGCTGTAGATACCTGTAATTGGCAAGTAAATGTAAATGTGTCTATATATATTTTTCTGTGTGACTTGATGTATTTTTGCTGGGCTGTTGGTATTTCTATCGAATAAAATTAAAATTAAAATTAAGAGGATTTGAATAAAATTATTAAATATTAACCAGCAGTAACGGTCTAATGTCATCACTCTGCTGCCGAAACAGTAAATGCAGGTTCAAATCCTGTACAGGATTGCACCTCAGTTTTTATTTTGTTTTTAGATCACTTACTTTTAACATTGATGGAAAATATGGGGAAACACTTAAGGCCGCCTTTAAACTATTAGTGACCCTGGGCACCTTAGAATAATGGTGCCCCCTATGACTATGATACAGGATTATTTTATTAAAAAAGGCAAAATGAATTATCTCTATCTCCATTACCGCTCCAGTTATCATTTTCAAAACAATACTTAATGGTAATATTGGTTATCGAATTATGATCTGACAGTAACAAGAGGGCTACATTGATGGCGGGGCCCTGGGCACTTGCCCAAAGTGCCCAATGGAAAAGAATGGCCTGGAAACACTAGCAAAGTTTGATGACATGCCAATGCCAAGATTGGTGGACCATTGGCCAATGCCATACATACCACATCAAAATGTAGAGGGCTAATCCCAACAGTAGGATGTAATAATACTATATATAATGATACCGAAATATAAAACTAGACACGTTGATCTTACCTTTTATTTTTGTTCCTAGTAACATTTAAATTGGGTGCAAAGACTTTTTTGGTAGTTTTTCCGCCACCAAGAGAAAGGTCTCTAGGAGGTTTAAAAGACGCAAGTCTTTGAAGTGGATCCGTGCCATTTACTAAAGAAGGTCTGTCTTTAGACATCGCTAACGTTACTATTTTTATTCTAATCGAACAGTAATTATAATTTAAGTATTCTTCATACCAAATTTAAACATAAACTATTCAAACGTAAACATATGTAAATCAAAATCACATGTAAATACAGACATATGAAACAAACCACCAACAAAACAAACACTGGTAAATTGTAATGTAATTAATTTTAAATTAAAATATACAACACCAAAACAAAATCATATGTGATCATATGTTAATAACATTTCTCATCTCCATGACATTTCAAGAAAGTAAAGTATGCAACAAACCACAGATTATGTGAAAATAAATGAGCAAGCGTAGAGTAAATTCCCCGAAAGTCAAACCGCATTTGCGTTGCGCGACACTGAGCTGAGCGGCGCGGCGCGACACTACAAATATTAATTTGTATTGATTTATATATAACCGCACTGGAGCAGCGCGGCACCGGCACCACGGCATAGCTGTTTCGAGAGACCGCAAGCCGCAACGCAACTCAGTCGCGCAATGCAGCGTTGCGCAGCGCGACGCTGTTCAAGTCAGTGTGTGATAGCTTGCGACAGCGATGATGCACGGCGTGGCCATTTTTCTTTCTATTCTGTCTGTACACAAGCGCCGGCATTTAATGATTTAAAAATTAATATTAGACAGAACACTTTGACTCTTGTGAGTATATAGTGTTCTGTGATTTATGAAGTACTCTGAGTTCAGAAAATGTCGCGCCCAAAGAGTATATAATCACTACGTTTTAGTCGCGCCGCGCAAGTGCGGTTACAAAAAACCGCGTCGCTACGTGCAGCTCAGCGCAGCAATGCTCAACTCAACTGCGGTTTGATCTTAAAGGCCCCAGTACACATTGGGCCAATCTCGACCATTGGCCAATCTCGGCCATCGGCGACGATGCGTTCACATGACGTTCACACAATGGCGCATGAACTTTACAGTTTACACACGAATCCATAGAATATACTACTCTCTAGACTTTAGAAAGTAATACAGAATAAATTATTATATGACATGTGTTTATAATGATTGGTGAAATATATTTCTATGGGTGAAATCATTTTGAAATGACATCGATCAAAGAGAATATAAGAGTCATCGATGAAATGCATATCTTCAGTATAACGTAGTGATTATATTCTCTTTGATCTTCAGGGGGCCTAGCCAAGATGCACACTGTTGCAAACGCTCCCTTTGCGTACTTACGAAACGAATTGGCGTACGTTGGGCGTGTGCGTTCTCAAAAAACGCTCATTTGGTAGCCAAGATGTCATGTTTTCATAACATTGTGTCGAACGCTAGTCGAACGACAATTCTATCAGCGTGTTAACAAAAAAGTAAAATTTAGTTTATGGTCAATAATAAAGTATCCTATGTCTTTGTCAAACTTGTCAATAATATCTCAATGTCACTCATTCAAACTTTTAAATATATTTTATTTTTTAATTGTTATACATATTTAAACTTATTGTAATTTTTTATAACAAAGCAATGGAAGTTGGAAGCTAAACAAAGGGCCAGCCCTTGACAAATAATAATTATCTGTCTTCTTGGACTGGCAAGATCTACTGGGAACTCTCAGAACGAAGCAAGACAGTTGACCCTCTATATTACGTTGCCCAAATAGATAAGTTAGCCGAAGCTATAAGAATAAAACGACCGAAAAGACTTGGTATCCAGCTCCTGCATGACAATGCTCGACCTCACAGTGCTGAGTTGAAGAAACTTGGATGGCTGTACCCCATCCGTCTTACAGTTCGGACTTGGTGCCATCAGATTATAATTTATTTCGTGCACTTAAAAGCCATTTGTCAGGCAAAAATTTCGAAAATTATGACACCCTCAGAAACTGTGATTAGTGACTTTGAATCAGCCTTCCTCGTTTTGAGAAAAAGGTATCCAAAGTTTGCCTAGCAGATGGATGAATGTTGTAGACTCAGACCGACGTCGGTATGAGGTTGTAGATAATAATGGTGAATCATTAACTAAAAATGTTATTACCCATAAATTTAAATAATAGTAGATTTTACAACAAGTGCACAAAACGAACCATTTTTATCCTAGACATTGATAGCAATGTCGAGGATAAAATGGTTTTGTGGACGAGTTATAAACTCTGCTTTTCACTTCGATTGCGAGGAAATAAAACAGTAGTATAACATAACATTTCTTTAATTAAAATTCAAAGTAAAATTAGTAGAGTTGGGCTGTAGAAGTGCAGACCTATACAGCCTACTATTAAATTAATTTTGTAATAATAATTTTCTTAAATTAATTAAATACCATACTTGAATTTAAATTTTAATATCGTTTATGTCTTAAAAAACACATAAGGCAAATAAATTTAAGTAAATATTATAAAATAACAAATTCTATCTATGAACTTCTTATTGTGTTTGGCTGTATGGCTCATTTTCTTTGCCTTAATATAGATAAATTTATGAGTAGATATGTTAATGCACTTGTGCATAAAATTCGATTTTGTGCAGCCTATATCCTGCACAAATAAGCACTTTCAGGGCATGAGAAGTGAAAAAATGTTTACTCATTGTCAGTAGCAATGCTGAGACAACCAGATAATTCATTGTTAGGCCTTCAGGTTCTTCATCTCAATTATCTCAAAAACTATTGAATGGATTTTGATGTGGTTTTCACTATGGATTGAAAAATGGATGAAAATAATGCACCCATGCGAACTGGGTGATCGGTCGCTAGTTTATATTTTTGGATGTTTATAACATTGAATTATGCTTCTAACATATAATTCAATTATATTTTTATAGATTTGTGAATAAATAAAAATATTGTTATCAATTAGAACAAACAGTTTAATGTAATAATGTAATAATTTGTACATCATGACGATAAGTAGATTAATAATCGATAACATCACCAACAATAAACCAAACCTAGAGCAAGGGTGAATACATATAAAAAAAAAAAAAACAAAGTTAAATTGTTAAACATGTTAAAAATATTATTACAATGTTATAAATACCTACTAATATTATAAAGAGAGAATTTGCATTTTTGTTTATAATGAATAAATTCAAAAACTTAGAAAAATTGTAACAATGTTGTGTAACTTTCAACATTGTGAACAGTATGCAGGCTAGATCAATAGATAGATAACTACAATATAAGTTAAAAATGTACATACTGCATTACCGTTTAGTAATATTTATTATTTTGCTGTATTTCTTAGCATACAATAAAGGGTGTGTATTTAATTTGCTTTTAATTTTTAGAAATAATTCCTTAATTTTTTTTTTAAATAAACTACTGAAATACTGAAACTACTGGTAATGAAATAATGTCATTCAGCAATCAAAATATTCATTAAATAAGTTTCTCCAAGAAACCTTCATGATAGTCATTAGAAATATAATATATTGCACCCATATAGTTACAGTGAGGGCCAATGACGAAGAACACAAGTTTTACAACAGAAAAGGACATCATTCACTAAATGTTCAAATGGTGGTACAATTTCCTTATTAATGTGTCGTGCTGCACAGTCTTCCCTGTATCACTAGTCGTTCTAAAGTGCTCTCGTTGCAGATGATAATTATGTCCAAACATCTTATGAATTTGCATTTTCACAATAGATGAGTCTTTGTTTGATGCCGATCTCTTCCAGGTACAGCATTGATACCTAGTAAAATAATTCAAACGAAAGAATAAGACACTATTTACAATAAATTTTTTATCATTTATTCATCATCACAACTTTATTATCATCACAATTAGATTATTATTAGAATGTTATTGATAAATGATAACATCAATATTGAACATATAAGTATTAGAAAATAAATTTTAGGAAATTCAAGATTATACTTTGGAAAAATGTCCATTATTCAAGTTTATTACTTTTTACAGAGTGATTCCAAAAATAATTATGTACTACATACTCTACTGATGAGTTCTATATGCATGTTTTGTACAACTATATATTTTATTGGCACATATTCATCCCCCCACCCCCTATATTTTCCTGCTTAGACTTTTGTAATTTATTATTATTCAGAAAGTTAAATAAGCTCTCATATAAATTATAACTGAAAAAAGGTTTGTTATCTTAACTGTAAAATCATTGACAATTTTTGTCAATGACTACTAAGGAACATGTCATTTTTAATAGTGGCGATAAATAACAGTTATGAAGGATGTTACAGGTGATCACTTTGTTAAAGAAGTTAAACAATTACCTCATTATCGTACTGTAAACTATTCAGTAAGCAATGCAGCATAGCCCTGTCTTGGATGATGTCATTTTGGCTACTAGGAGAGTGATTTTCTACGGGTGTATCATCCTCATCCTCGTGTGTAAAACGAGTGGGTCTGGTAGCGGTAAAACTGCTTCAAGAGCAATGTTATGTAGCACACAACACACTGTCGTTATCCTACTTGCTTCACGGGGTAATGAAGCGT
Organism: Bembecia ichneumoniformis; assembly: GCA_910589475.2. Classification (NCBI taxonomy): domain Eukaryota; kingdom Metazoa; phylum Arthropoda; class Insecta; order Lepidoptera; family Sesiidae; genus Bembecia; species Bembecia ichneumoniformis. The sequence continues at coordinate 14,366,488 of OU342539.1, read as the reverse complement.
TCTGTCTAAATGCAGACATCTTCACCGTGCTTTAAGTAGCCCAAAACAGCGTTCAATGCAGTTTCGGGCTTGCACGTGCCTGTGTGTGTAGAGCACTTCTCTGGAGCCTTGAACTGCATTCAGAACAGGCGTCACGAGCCATGGACGTTGTGGATAACCAGTCTCCTGTAAAATTAATTTTTATAAGTAGATAAAAAGGAAAATCCTTATAGATTGCTGTGATTCTTAACTATCTAGTAGCCAAACTGTAAAATAAAATAAATATTAATAAATAACTTCTACACCATCTACTCAAAATAAGCAACAAATATCAACCATTTGAACATTTAGTAAATAACGCCCTTTTCTGTTGTAAAACCTGTGTTCTCCGCCACTGGGCTTCACTATAACTATATGGGTGCAATCTATGCCAGCCTATTACACCTAATTCTTTGGAACCTTGGTAACAAAGGATAGTTGTTTTAGATCAACATTTAAATGTGTACAAATTCAAATGTATACAAGATATCATAATTTGATAACTCACTTTTCTTGTATCTGCAGTCTGGGTTGTCTTGTATCACAATCCATCTTGCCATAATTTCATCGCTATTGAGGGCATCCACTACTTGCCTGATACAACGACTAGTAGTACTCTGGGAAATTTGTTGGGTAATACAAACATTTCGATGGTAAGAACCCGTGGCCAGGAAACTTAACGTGCATAATACCTGCAAAAGGCACGCTGGTTGAGTTGAAGACAATTAATATTTTTAATTTGTAATAGGTAGATAATCTAGCACTCTCTTACCTTAACTTCTAAAGTAATCTCTTTGGTTCCTCTTAACATAGTTTTCTCCTTCAACTCGTGACAAAGAGCGTGGAAAGTTATTTTATTTAAGCGGAATTGCTGAATAAACAGCGATTTAGGCATTTCACTGATTTTTTCCATAGACTTGCGACTCAAATTCCTTTTTTTTTCATCTAAGCCACATTTCTTCATTGCGGGCACTCTTTAGCATATTTAAATTATGCATATAAAAATATGTTTAAGTTAAAAATATAAAGAAACACGAATTCCAAACGACAAATTGACAATAGACCGAACAGCTGATTCAAAATCCGCCATGTTTGTACATTCTATTCGTTTACTATTCCTTTACTACAGCTATTTAGCGTTCGCCAGACAATCGTACAAACGCTTCGGAAACGCTACGCTAGTAGTCGTAAAAGTGTATCTTGGCTACCAAATTTTATTCGTTTCTATTCCATTGCACTTTGACTTTACAACAACCAATCACCGGGCTTTATTTCTTTCTATTCGTAAGTACGCAAAGGGAGCGTTTGCAATAATGTGCATCTTGGCTAGGCCCCAAAGAGTATAATAATATCTAGGCCCCCAGTACTAGTTAATAATCTGTGATGCATATTGCACAAAAAAAAAATAGATACGTTTATGTTTATTACGTTTCACTATGTATGTACATCTAATTAACTTATTACATATTTTAAAATATTGGTAATTTTATTATATTCAGTCCTACTTTTTAACAGTCTGGAGCATGTCTGGCTAGCTTGATCTTATCAGGTTTATAAAGTGAGAATTGATTAAAACTTAAAACTGCTTTTTGTGTTGTTCACAAGTGTTTGAATTTTTTTGTATCTAAGAATATATTTATGATTACATTCAGTGATGAAAATTACCAAAATATAATAAAAATAATGTTAAGGGCTATAATAATAATTACTAATAAGTAAATAAATAGTTTATTGAATTGTAATAAATAAAAATGGCAGGAACATATTATTTCGTTATCGTGGGTCACTCTGATAATCCTATATTTGAAATTGATTTTACTCCAGTCACAAAAGAAGTAAAGGTGAGTAACAATTAACTGTAAGTTGAAAGATGATGTGTTCATTTTCTTTATGTTAAGGTTGACAGACAGGCTGACGATCCAATTGATGGCTACTGTCACCTATAATACAATAGCTACAAGCGCACTGCCGACCTTAGTAGGATTAAGGATAAGGGATAGAGAAATGGGCTCTGGCATCCCTTACTCACCAAAACACAACAGCACACATGCTGTTATTTCACGGTGGTCTTCTGTAAAGGAGTGGTTACTGCTGCCAGGGCCACCTTTAACCTATTGGTGGCCGTGGGCACTTTAGAATAATGGGATTATTTTATTAAAATTGGCAAAATGAATTTTCTCCATCTCCATTGCTCCACTTATTTTCAAAACAATACTTATCTGTAATATTGGTTATTGAATAATGATCTGACAGGAACTAGGGGGCCACATTGATGGCGGGGCGCTGGACACTTGCCGCCGAGTGCCTAATGACTGCTGCCAGTTGGACTACCCAAATGACATAGTGTGCCCTGCTACTATTTTCTAGATCTAGACCAAAGCCAACTATGAAAATCATTCCAAAGTTGAGCCTACTGTGAATTGAACCCGCAACCCCTGAGATAGAGTATTAAGAACCCTAACCACTCATCCAATGGGCTCATTTATTAAGTTATATATGAAATTTCAGAAAGAGGACAATAGACACCTTAATCAGTTTATTGCACATGCTGCATTGGATCTCGTAGATGAACATATGTGGAAAGTGACAAACACATATCTCAAGTCGGTGGATAAATTCAATCAATGGTTTGTTTCGGCGTTTGTTACAGCTAGTCAGGTAATATCATTGATAAGTTTGTTGCCAGTAACTTAACAAGAGAAAACCATAAATTGAAAGGTTAAGATGATTTTACACTTTACGTAATGATAGGAACAGGACTGAGTGACCAACTGACATATGCAATTAATTATTGTTTAAATATAACATATGCATCCAATACAACAACACCTTCAGGTTGTTGGGGGCTGAGGCGCTACTTTAGTGCATCGGGGGATGTTCGTTTATTTATTTATTTATTTCAGCAACAGCTTAGCACACTTAGCGTTTACTAGCATTAATATTCAACATTAATGGTCCAGTGTGCAAGCCATGTTTGCATGTTTGTTAATGCATGAGTTGTAAATTTTTGTGCAATTCTGCATATGTGAATAGCATCTCTGATGAATATAATGCAGGGCAGCACTGACACACTATTGAAAGTGATTGCAGGAAAGATGGACCACCCAATAATGAGACATTGGGTGATGTTGCATGTCACCTTCAATAGAGAAGTGATATTTGGCGTCAATTATGTATAGGATGTAATCTATACATATATAATAAAATCGTAAATGAGCTGTCTGTACATTAAAGTTTAAAAAAAAAAAATTGTACACATTGCTTTTATGTTACCGAGGTCAATATAGTAGTTTTTACTCGAACTGATTCGAATTAGGTTTTCACTAATGTATTGTAACAAGCTTCCCATAACATTAATTTAGTGTTTGTTTCATTCCAATTGGTTGAGAGCAATCAGTAAATGCACTCGAGTTTTTAGAAAAAATCCATTGGAACATGACATGACCGAGGATCGTTCTCGCACCTCTCAACATGAGACTACATCTTTTCCACTGAGCCACCAAAGAGCCACTATCACATTAACTATGTTTATCAGTCTGATTTCTTTTTATTTGCACATTTTGATGTGTGATCAGTATTTTTGGTAGAAAACTAAAGTAAAGTAAAAAACTGTTTATCTAATGAGCCATTTAGTAAAAAGAAGTTAGTAATAAAATGATTTTGTTGTTTGAGAATTATAATATCGTATTATCCATCTAATATTATAAATGCGAAAGTTTGTGAGGATGTATGGATGTTTGTTCGTCAATAACGCAAAAGCGGCTGAACAGATTTGGATGAAATTTGTTACACAGATAGTTTATAATCTGTATTAACATATTGGATACTTTTTATCTTGGAAAAATGTTAGGTTGCTAAGGTATCATCTAAAAATATAAAAAATTGAGCATTGTCAAATTGATAAAGATGTCAGGCATTATATTATTGTGTTATATTTTTCACTTTTAAATGCTGACGAAGCTAGTGAATATAAATACTATCATAATATAAGTATAATATAGTGCAAAAGTTAATAAAACTGATAATAAACAATAATAACTGATATATATCACTGTACTATTTTATGACTGAAGCACAATATTTTTCACTCTAACGATAATTGTAACCATTTATTTTTACTGACACCTGCACTGCAACACAGGGTATTCAAGTGCCTCTAATCCAGAGGTTAGGGTTGTCAAAGTAAGAAAAGTGAAATAAGATATTAAATAAACCATTATTATTAATTTCAGATGCGATTTGTAATGGTGCACGATTCACGAAACGAAGATGGCATTAAGAATTTCTTCACTGATGTTTACGAAATATATATTAAATTAATGTTGAACCCATTCTACAAGGAGGATACCCCAATCGTGTTTCCCGCTTTTGAGAAGAAAGTGCAATTTCTGGGTAAAAAGTATTTAACGTAGTTATTATTGGTGTTTAAAAATATAGGGTGTTATTACAAAAAAAAATACTAAACTATGTCTCAACACGTGTTTTGTCAAACAGCGTCTAATGACATTTGTATACAATTTCACAGTTTAAACCCTGCCTCAAATAATGTTTAACCTTCGCTATTACAAAATCGTGTTTGTCCTTTGACTAACCAAAACATCGCTAGGCAACCTATGGGCAACCAAATGTTGCTATTTTAAAATTATAAAATAGCAAATAGTAACAATAAAATAGCAACATTACAAAACGTTCGTTCAACTTCATTTGGTTCAATCCGAAACATTCCTTTCTATGCAAATTTGTTATGTGCTAATAGAATATCCTACGCAGAAAAATATTTTAAAATTATCTATATATAAATAAAACAGTGCCGTGTGTGATTATAAATTAATTATTGCTCTAAATACACCGCCATAAGTATGTTATGACACCAAAACTTACGTATATAATGAGTACATTGTACACATAGAACAGTGATCAGTTGAAAGAATGGAATGACTTGTCAATCGTCATTACTCAATGTCAAATGAGTATAATATAAATTAAAATTATTTTAAGTAATACGGAAAATGGCCAATTGCAATATTAAAATAAAAATTCGTAAACGTGAAGAAAATTGGGTTCAAGAATAAGAGGTAAAACAATCCGATATTTCATCATAAATTATGATGCCCCACGCACGGTGAGTCGAAACTGCTATATGAGGGACATAGGGATCTTTTTTACAAATTCCATTTTAAAAAAATACTTATTATGTTACAAGCCCAATAGAAGATTATGCAAGATATCTTCATTTGTCGCTGTCCTACTTACTTTTCTAAAATTGTTCTCTCCATATTTACGAAAGTCTTTATTTCGGACCTCCGATGCTTCTTCCGATAGCTTCCCGATCGGCAAAAGTCCAAAATGCTTAATTATTACCGTATCATGCACTAGTAACTTATGTACGCTAGCGGGCATGTAATACCATGGATATAACTGTACATACAAAGTGGCAGGGTCTATTTGTTTTTTACTAATTTGTTTTTTAATTTATTATTTGCTTTAATTTTGAAATTATCTTTTTTGTACTTTTTTCGATAAAATATATGTTTTGAAAATATTAATATTCCTTAATTATATCTATGATATTATCAATAAAAAGTGCTTTTACTTACTTTTTTTTTGTCATTTTAATGAACCTCATAACTCTTGAACGGGCAACTATGGGTGCGCGCTGATAGCGTAGAATCATAGCCAACAAGCCAAGTAATAAGACTAAAGTAGTTTTAAAGCAAGACCTCTCAAGACTTGGCCAAATTTTAGCAGAGTCTGTTTCATTCCATACAACAAAAATTGAAAATATTTTTTAACAGGCAAACTATCAGTTTTAGAGAAAAACGTTTAATGACAATTATTCATCAAATCGACGAGACATTTCGATAGGTATTTTTTTTAAATGGAATTTGTAAAAAGTTCCCTATGTGCATCATATAGCAGTTTCGACCCACTGTGCGCCGCCAACAACATATTTCATAATTTGTTTTTATATTTTATTTTTCGAAAACTTCAAAAGGAATTCGTATACAATTCACTTGATTGTCTCGAAAGTTTTCTATATATGTAATCCAATTCTTGTCATCAATAAAATCTGCAAAGTTTAATTCCATCACTGATATTATTATTATTTCAATTTGAAATGCACACCACACCACTAAATACAACTTGCGAAAATTAGAAACAAAGCAGTTTAGACTAACTTTGAGGCTTCGACAAGCATTGTATTTAAATATGAAAACTATTATTTAAACCGTGCCTAACTCTAACTGCTTAAACACGCTTTTGTAATAAAGTTTTTTTTAGACACTTGTTCAATGTATGTTTAACTTTTTTGTAATAACACTGATAATGTTTAAAACCCTTAGTAAAAATAAAATAAACTTGTACATTTACAGTCTTTATTTATTTTGTACTATAGATAGACCGTTTAAATGAGTCCTCGCACGCGCGGTACAGGGGCGCGGGGATATGACAACAAAGGGGACCGAGAGCTGTGACCGCGACCTCGTGCGCGCTAGTTTATTTAAAGTGTCCTTTAAGTATGTTAATCAAGGTAATAAACCATTTGTGTCTCAAATTTCATCCAAATCGGTTCAGCCGTTTTTGCATGACTGAGTAACAAACATATAAACTTTCGCATTTATACTATTGGGATGAAATCTATATAATATTGTTAGATTCTAAGACAGAACAAATAACATAATTATGGTGATTTGATAAAATAAGAAGATAAGTCATAAATTTTATATCTTGATTTATAAGTAATATTCCATAAGTTATTATACAAAGTCTCCTGGTACAGGGATTCTATGCTTTTAAAGCTTAAAGCTCGAATTATATACATCTGCTCCAATGTTGAAATTGTATGAAACTGTTCTTGTTGAATTACATGAGCAGCGGCCCGGCCGCTTGACCACTTCCATGCCCTTTTACCTTAATCCATCTATAGTCGGCAGCGCATTAACAGCATCTGTGGCGTTGCTTGTGTTATAGGCGACCGTCAGCCTGTCTGCAAACCTTAAAATAAAAATATATATAATTACATAACTAGGTAAATAGTAAAACTATAATTTTAATATATATTTTTTAATTATATGTAACACAATCATTTTTTATTTACTCTTTGTGTCATTGTTTAATCTGTAAAGCTAATCTTTAAAACGGAAGGGGAGTCCGAAACGTACTTGTAATAGTAATTTTATTGTAAGTAATATAAATAAATATTACATATTTTTCACAATTTAATTTTAAAACCATCGAAGTACACACAAAAAGTTATAATGTAATAAATTACTGAAATATGAAATTCAGTACAAATTGGGTAAGCCAAGATCACCCATGTCAGGCATACTGCCAATCGAAGAATCATCTGAAAAAAAAATTAAATATATAATATATGCTATCCCTTTAAAAGGATTAAAAAAAAACTTTATATTATAGTAGTGGCATGGCACAATAATTGGCAGCCACCCCTAACAGAAAACCATCATGAAATAAGAGTATGTGTGCTGTTGTGTTTCGGTGCTTGAATAAAGAATGCCAGAGCCTCATTAGGTAAGACATTTTCTTTATCCTACCTAATGAGGTTGGCAGCGCACTTGCAGCACCATTTTTATAATTTAATTGATACGACGGTAACTAATCCCCTGCTAATGAAGTGTGTGTATTAGATATTATCACTGGATGTAAAGAATTGTGAAGGAATATGTGAGTGTGTGTGAAAAAGAAATCTGCAAAAGTCCTTGGAAGCGTCACAGTGTTTTACAATACTAAACTGTGGAAGCGTATACACAGTAGTATATGGCTGTGAATATAATTATAATTTACCATTAAACAGCTCATCCTCGTAGGAACTCTCAAATTCAAATGCTGGTACTTCTGTTGCTGGTGGAGGTGTCGCAGGAGGCGAGTAATCCGATAAAGGTTTCAACTCAGGCATCGGAAGGAAGTCCATTATGTCTTGGTGATAATTGTCTGCAAGGAACATTATTTACTAACAAAAAAATGTTATAGTAAATAATCTATACTAATAAATTTTGTATGTTTGTTTATATGTGGAGGGTACTCTCCTGAACCACTGCGCCTATTTGAAAAATTGTTTCACTATTTGAAAGGCACATTATTTCAGATGGACAAAGGCGATGCTGAAGTGCATCAATCCAGTATATTGGAAAGCTCCTTGTAAACATGGCATTAGAATCTGCTTTTTTAAGATGCTCAATTAATTATTAAGGATTAGGGAAATGTAAGTGTCATCTAACACAAAATCACCCATTTTATGTGGTTAAGAACACCTTGCCCATGTTGTTTCAATTAATACCATACAGACAGTAGTGGCAGGTCACTCTGGCAGCATTCGAGTCAGTTTCGCAGATAAGATCAAGACCACCAGACATGTTCCACACTGTTAAAAATTAGCACTGAATATAAAATTACCAATAAGTATAATGATATGTAATGAAGTTAATTTGATGTAAAACATATTGATACTTGATTTGATGTAATGAAACTTTATTTTCATTTTTTTTTGTGCATTTTTTCATCAATGTCATTTCACCATAAACACATGACATATAATAATATTTATGTGCAACTTCCTACACTGACGAGCCGGTTGGATGGGTGGTTAGGATGCTTGCCTTATGGCTCTGTTCTAGGGTTCCCGGTCAACATGAAAAAATGAACTTTTCAAATTTAGCTCTGGTTTGGATCTGGAATGTAGGGACAAGGCTCACTGTGTTTCGCAGTCATTCGGGCAGCTCATCTGGCAGCAGTTACCATCCCCATACAAAAGGTCATTATGAAATAACAGCACGTGTGCTGTTGTGTTTCAGTGAGTGAGTAAAGGATGCCAGAGCCCATTTCCAGATTCCTTAATCCTTCTAAGGTTGGTTATAGGCGACAGAAGTCATCAAGTGGACTGTTGGGCTATCTGTCGACCTTAACATTAAAAAAATTCCTTATAACTAAAGGGAATAATTTGATAAAATGATATTCCTTTAGAGTTAAAAGAAGATTTAACAAGTACCCACCATATTTGTAAAGAGGTTTGGTGAACTCCAATTCTATAAGATCATTTTCTGTCAGCTCCTTCGATCCTGCGTCTTTATAAATAAGTGACCCAATGTTTAAAGGACGCGGAGAATACATCTGTCGTGGAGTTCCTTGCCAAGCTTTGCCCGCATTAGATAGAAAGGTTTTCTTGGTTTCCCCCTTTTTTAAGGGCTCGTTTGGTTTGGTAGGCCCATTAGACAGCATTTTCCCCATATTCTCTATTTAGAAACAAAATAACATTACTTATCATCTTTAATGGTAAATTACAATAGATTTTTTCTAAGTGTGAATTGAAAAATAAGTAGGTACATGCGTTTGAACATAGTGTTTAATTATTTACAATATTTAAATGTTTAATAGTAAATGAGGAGCAAACAATACCACTTGCTTGAAGATAAAAATAATACATACCAAAATTTGTTTGTAATGGTTGTCGGCCTACATTTTTTACTGCAGATTTGGTTGAATGATCTCTGAATATAGTGAAAAGAGAGTTAGACATTGTATTTGAATATTTTACTTGAGCACTTTAAAATGATAAAGTTCTTCGTATATCGTTTTCCTTGTTAAAAACAGATAGGCAAACAATTTCAAATCAAACTGTCTCGTTTCGTTTTGAAAGTTTATTAGTAAATTGTCTTTGGTATAGGAGGTTTATAGTGTTCTGTTGTTGGCATAAACTGGGATATAGAATATTCATCATGTCAGCCGTAGAACGTCCACTGGACATTGGCCTCCCTCATAATTTCCCAAAAGAAACATCGACCCGCGGCCCTTTTCAAGTCGTTTGTCCACATTGTGGGTGGACGTCCTACGCTGCGCTTGCCGGACCGTGGCCTCCACTCGGGAACCTTCAGGCTCTAACGGCTGTCGACTCTTCCTACTATGTGTTCTGCCCACTGTCGCTTCAACTTACATCTGTGTTCAATATACACTTTCCTTAAAACTTCACCTATCTACTAAGTGCTTTCAACGCGTGCTTGTGCTTCTGCTAACAATATCAAAATGAAATCGTTAGCAGGATTAATACGTGAGTAGAGAACGGTTAATTTCGAACCCAACAGATTGAATCGACAGATTGGATATGAAGTTTAGTTGCATCGTGAGTAGGGTCTTTTAGTTCAGTTGCGTCATCTTCATATTCATATACCATGAAACATAGACGTCAGTAATTAGTATATGCAAATAATGCAAATAGTATATGCAATAGTCTATGCAATGAATAAACACAAATTGTAATCATTATTATTCTGTGTCTATTCATATTTCCTTAGAATAATATGTTCTGAGCATATATTTAATACTCCTATATTGCTAGTCCCCGTAAGTTGCAGCGTTGCCCAGACGGAACTACATATTTTCTCTTACTCGTTGATACTTGACGAGTTATGCGCATGTGTTGCGACAGTAGTGGGAGTGGTGGGAGAAGCCCAGCCAATAAGATGCTTATAATGTAGTTCTCGGCATGCGCACAACGTTCGAAGTCTTCATGAGGGAGACAGACATATATATGTCTGCACCGTTCTGTCGGCATCGGTTCGGTGCACCCATGGACTGTATATCCAATAGACAGGCAATACCTATTTATTCACAATGCAATCTGTTCTGGCAACTAACTGAGGTATGGTGAGGTGCGCGGGCGCGGGGTACTGAACGCCAATTGGTCCGATCAAGGTCACGACGAAATTCTATACAAAACATAGGGATGGGGTATTTAGTTTCGATAAAAATAACGATCGATACTTACAGTATATCTAGGTTTTACTAAACAGAGTGAATGGTACTTTTGCTTTATTTTTGAAGCGATTTGCAAAAAGGAGGAGATTCTGAATATGTTTTTATGACTGTATGTTACGCGATATCTCCGCCATCGCCAGTAAGATATTTTACCAATTTTAAAAAGTATTTTATATTTATCTATCTGTAAGTTTTTTTTTGAGATTTTGAAATACCATAAAATAAATTTAAATTACAGTATGTACCTACTGAGAAGCACCCGGGATTAGATAGAAGCATTTATGAACCGAGACCTGTGGACATCAACAAATACCTGTAATTATTATGACGTCAGAAGATGGCGCCATAATAAAAAACGCATTCATAGAATGACCGTACTATAGTTCCATTATACTAGAAAATATATTTTTTCTCAGTCTTAGTGATGGTGCAAACTCTCATTCAATAGCAAATATTTCACCCAGGTAAGTAAACAAATTTCAAATTATTGAGTAGGTACTTATTACTCAAAAACTACTTGATCGGTATTGATGAAATTTAAATGGAGGTATACTCGATTAAATGCAAAAATGCAAAAAAAAAAAAAAAAACAATCATCGGATAACCCAGCAATAATGTTATGCGTGGTCATATATAGAAAATATATACGCGTCAACAGGAGGCGGTTCTAAAGTCAATTATAGAACCTACTTCTTTTTTAGAAGTCGGTTGAAAAGAGTCATCATCTTACCAAAAACGGTAGAAGCAAAGAGGATATCGCAGAACTTAAAAGTCTTCGTTGATTTTTCATATCATAAAAGTCTGGAGTAAAATGTCGGGAACAAATGACTATATTTTGATGGGACCCAATTTTCCCGCCTGGTAACTTTTATCCATTTTTCTTTTAATGCAGTGTCATTGGGATATCTAAAAATATAAGAATTCTAGTATAAACAATTTTTAAAAGATTGCAACAGTAGTAGTTATTTTAGCCAAATTTCATGAAATCCTAACACTTAATATACTCTTCACGTGTTCAGCTTACAACATAATTACCTAGTTTAAAACTAGGTATCCTGAAACGTACCCTATATGAACCATAAAGAATTTTTAAAATCGGTTTACAATTGGCGAAGATATCACGTAACACACATAAAAAAAAAACCATCCAACTCCTTGTTTGTGGAAATTGGTTGAAGGAGCCATATATTTTCTGTCTATTTTGTTCCATACTAAGCATTGATTTAAATGCAATTACGAAATTGATATCGATATTCGACCACTAACCGGTACCCGGCACTGTACATCACTAGTTACACGTGCCATATCATGGAAGAAAGAAATGTAATCATATATTTAGTTATGAAAGAAAGGGATGCACTGTCAGTGACGTAGATTGAACGACCATTTTAAGGTGAACTACGCTATTACTAAAATAAATGTATCTTATTAATTATAATTAAAGAAGCCAGCTTACCTGTGAAATGTTTTAAAATTGGTTTTAAAATTTGAGCTCTTACTGTCCTTGCCACACCATTTTATGCTACAAGTAGGCATTGCAACAAGTAATAGATAAATTTTAGTAAGCGAGCGCAGAGATGTTCACGGGTCACAGATCTGGTCGTTACTGCTCGAACTTTACCGGGCGTGGAATTATATAATATCTATTTCTCTTATGTGTTGTCTGAATGTGTTCGCCCTGTACTTCCTGTCTATTGGATATACAGTCCATGGGTGCACCATACTAGCAATATAGGAGTATTAAATATATGGTTCTGAGACGTTCTGAGCCGAGAGTATATATGTTCTGTGATTCTGAGCATACAGCGCTTTTTGTTTTGGCGCTAAAAAGTTAAAAAATACATTTTTCAATTCAAAGTAATGCAATAAGTTGTTAGTGAGAAACTTTTTGAGTTTTTGTAATTATTAAACAAACAGCTAACAAATTAGCCTTACCGCTTCATTAATTGAGTTATGTAAATTAGATATTAGACATTTTATAGCATTTTTATACCACATAATGAATAATTTCATTACCACAACAATCCCAATTCAAGATCTAATGACTTGGCACTCCTCTAAATGGAAGTATGTATCCCGTTCAAAGAAAACATATTATTTACGCATCAGTTATGATCAACTTCTTTTATCAGCTGAGGATACAATATTGGAAAGAATTAATATGAGAGAGGAAGCAATCAAGGGAGTATACAAAGGCGCCGTTCTAATTCTATTTATCAAAGATTGCTCACATAAGGTAAATAATTCATTTATTATATTTTGCATTAAATTTTGTAACTACCTATATGTAACTATAGCAGGAAGCGAATGGAGAAAGAGAGCAATGGACAGAGAAGCCTGGAACCAAAGAGTACTATGCCTGGAACAAGCTAGAGGAGGCCTATACCCAAGAAGGGGTTCATTGATACGTTTTATAATTTACATTTTAAGTTACAACATGTCATTAAAAACTAAATCTTTTTAATATTTTTACATTATAACATTAATACATTTAATTAATTAAAATGTATATACTTACCTAACAGTAATTGTAGATTGGAAATAAATGGGCTTTATTAATATTATTATTATGTAACGAACACTTAATGAAATTCTTCTACATAAATAATGTGTTTGTATAAGATTATTGTTTTCATACAAAGGCTTATTTGTTAAAAAGATTTGGTTTGTTAATTGAAAATATTAATCACACGAACATGCCATGGAGTTTACAAGTTATAGAATATACCTAGACATATAATAAAATCGTAAATGAGCCGTGTCTGTACATTAAATATTTTTTCAAAAAAAACAATTTGTACACATACTTATGTTACTGAGGTCAAAAAAATTCTATTTCAGACACGTAAATTAAAATTTGTAATAAAATCAGACGTCGGAACCTGCATAGATAAACTTAGTCAGCATTTCACTGTGATGGAACATGAATCTGTTAATTCAAAAAATACAATTCAACCTCGCTTTAAAAACATAGACGAAGTATTTAGAAATGTAATCAATTGTATGACACCAAATGGTATGTATGCTTTGACTGTTGGTCTAATGTATCTACAACTCGGTCTCATTATCTCTGCTCTCCCGCTACTCTTTCCACCACCCTGCTGTTGTCCCGTTGCATCATTATCAGCTAACACAGAAATAACGTCCTCGATGCCAGGTACAGAGATAATGTGACTCAATATAGTTAGTAGTTAGGTCGACTTTAATGTTAAAAATTGTTTTTTAATCATTGTCACTCATACCATGTAAAAATAATTGAATATTTTTTTCAATAGTATCTATTTTTACTAATTACAGTACAATAAGGAATATGCACATTTTTTTTTAACATTTTCATAGGATAGCTTTTATCGTTATATAATCGTAAAAAAAATTCAGAGCCAAAAAAACAGAAATTTAGAAAAATAATCTTAAAATTAACTAACAGCTACAGGCGTTTTAAACACCCGCCCTTTTTGGTGCGCTTGTCGTGACGTCTCAGTCTACAATAACTATCAAATGTTAAAAATCACAAATATCTACTTGCTTGTTGACATTTTATAGACTTTGACGTCACATTCGAACTGACCGTTTCAAGTATTTTGAATTTTCAACAATTTTTTTGCACTTTTTCATAATTATTTTCTTAACGAAAAAGGAAAATATATTTAAATAGACATAATTATAAAGCAAGAACGTTTATAAAAAATAATTAAGCCTTTTTTCGATGAGTGGTTAGGGTGCTTGTCTTAACGCCCTGTTCTAGGGTTCACGGGTTCGATTCCCGGCAGGGTCAACTTTGAAAAACGAACTTTTTAAATTTGTCTCTGGTCTGGAAAGTAGTGGCAGGGCACACTGCGTTTCACAGTCATTTGGGCAGCCCGTCCGGCGGCAGTAACCACCGTGTCCGGCGGCAGTGAAATAACAGCACGTGTGTTGTTGTGTTTCGGTGAGTGAGTAAGGGATGCCAGAGCCCATTTTCCTATCCCCTCCTAATCCCTTATCCTACTTTTGTCGGCAGCGCACTTGTAGTAGCAGCTTTGACGTTGCTTGTGTTATAGACGACGGTAGCCACTTACCATCAAGTGGACAGTCAGCCTGTCTTCCGATCTTAACATAAAAAAATAGATGCATATTCCTTATTATAATTATATAGACTGTTGAATGAGTCCTCGCCCGCGCAGTATAGGGGCGCGGGGGTGCTGGCAAAGGGGACCGAGAGGTGCTGGCGGCGGCGGCGGCGGCGGTCTATCTATAATTATCGTTATAATGACGCGCGAACGACTAAAATTCCTCAACATGTACCAGCTGGTCGCAACCTGATTTCGTTTCAGTACGTTTTTACTGCAGTGTCCTAAAGATCTTAACTTACTATGTTTGTTACAGATTTCAGCTCTATACCATTACCGTCGTCATATACCAATTTTGTGAAAATTGCTCTGCTGGACCCGACCCTACCGCAATTCCTGTGTGAAATTCAGAAAATTTTGTATGAACTTACTAAAGAAAATGATAAAAGTGAATAACTACTTGTTGTGTTAATTTTTTAATTTTTTTTCGAAGAATGTCTGGTTGATAAGATAAAGAATAAGGAAGTAAGTGAGAATAGAAGAATTGGCTCTAGCTCGTTAATTCACCTGCTGTATTGTCCTGGCGCTCAAATGTTTATAATTAACATTTGTATACTTAGGAAAAATTTCTACACATGGCAACTGTTACGTTTTTCAGAAAAAAATGCCCATTCAATTTTGTTAGACCAAATTATTTTAGGCTAGACTGTATATAGTAATAAATAACACTACAAAAGATGACTCGCTCTGTCCACAGTGTGACTTCTCATTAATAAATAAAAGTAATTCAAATTGTTATTAAATTATTCAATAGTGTATGTTGTTTCATTTTTATGTGCGATCACTCTCTGGTTTATTCCGTGTTCTGAGGGCGTATTCCTATTTTACGAAAATACGATGAACGATACGCGAAAAGTCGTTTGTTTGTTTTTTAACGAGCAAAGATTTTCCAAGGTTCAAAAGTTTTTCACGTACGCTCAGGCAATTACATTGATCATGTGTTCGGCGTTCGATCGTCGACAGCTTCTTGCACTATTATACTTTACGTAAAGAAAAGGCGCAGAGCGTATTGGGTTCACCCGAGAACGATACGTTGATGGAGCACACGAAGGCCCTCTATTCTGGTGACGCGATAATAGGAGTCTGTTCGTCTTTTACGCTAGCTTAAACTTAGTACTATATTGCAACTTAGTCCTATATTGCTAGAAGGGGTCTTGAAAAAGATGACCGAACAGTGCAGACATATATATGTCTGTCTCCCTCATGAAGACTTCGAACGTTGTGCGCATGTCCGAGAACTACCTTATAAGCTGCGAGAAATGAGGGCTTCTCCCACTATTGTCGCAACGCATATGTAGTTGCCGTCTCTCTTGCTCGGCAACGCTGCCACTTACGGGGACTAGCAATATAGGAGTATTAAATATATTTACGCTAGTATATTAGTGTCTATGGTTCATACAAATGTATTACCGACTGAAATCGTGTGGTGCATGAAACGCCCTGAGGACATGTCATGACAAATTATGGCGTCATTGAGGTTAATCTACGTGCAAATATATTAAAATAATATAAATAAGTTCCGAAAAAATACAAGTAATACATATTTATAATTTCAATTTTCTTATCATCCTTCGGTTTGGCCTGATTACCTTAGTAAGTAGACAACTACGAACTTTATCTCATTGGTTCGTTATTTTGCGAATTAAAAAAAAAAAAAAAACAATAGAACGACAAAAAATTTATTAAACTTTAAAACATCACATTAATTTCTCTTTATGATGCTATCTAATATATTGTGGGTAGTTGTGGAGGTCGTGTCGTGTAAGTCGCGACAATACGCGGCCAGCTGCGGAACGGACCACACGTGTTCGCCGCTGGGAGCGCGATTCGTTCGCGCGTTGCTGCTTGGACTTGGAACTGATGGCTTAAACGACATCTGGGAGCCGTCGTACTCTTTCAATATTTGAATTGGCGATCTGTACACAAAGAAATCTTCCATTACTACTTTTGGAACATTAGCTTTATTATTACATAGGCAGGCTTTGTGTAGTTTTGTGTTTCGTAGTGGCAGGGTACACTGCTTTTTGTGGACTATTTCATACGAGAAATTCCAATCTCTAAATACAAACTTATTTACTAATTATTAATGCGTGTTATTAAGTTCCTTTTGTCTCAGAGACACATTTTCTTATGTTAAATTGACTGTAGACATAATAAATATTTTTATACACTTTGAGTACTACTTAATAAATAAAAATATGAATCTGTTAGAAGCAATTATTTTACACTCTTTAAGCTATAACCTAAGCCACAATATTTTAGTGTCTCAAAGCGTCAACGCTATGGAATGATATCACCATCAAGGGAGTTCTTACAATTAGTAATCTAATTTATATCAACCATGGGGGTAGTAATAATAAAAGTTATCGTTTTATTATTTCCCCGTTAAGAGGAGCACAGATAAGTCTGCCATCACTGAATTGATTCGTTCATCTGATAGGATACAAAGTAATGTCTTGGCTGTGAGAATGGAGAATTGTGGTAAGGACTAACTTATATGGGTGTTAAACTGCAAAATCTGTCAAGATACGACCCGAACGTTGCTCTACGCAATTACATTCGTAGCATGACTATATGACGTTAGTATGGTTAGACTGTGATCAAACATTAAATTCTGGTGTATAAATTGCCATAATGGCGCTTGGTTGGTGAATTTGTATGATTGGTTGGTTGTTGGCGAAACCACCGTAGATAAAACGACTCCTATTTTATTATGGTGGTCGAACGACACTCGTGTATAGTCCTCCTTACTTCTAGTTTCCATGGCTGTGAGGTAACACTTACAGCTTTTGCAGACTCGCAGGTAACGTTCGTCCGTCGAGTATGGTCCGCGCGGCATCTCTCACGGTGGGGTGGAAGTGGCGCGCGAGGGTGGGCAGTTCGTGGAGGAAGGCCGCGTGTGCCCCGCAATGCTCCGGCGACGGCAATGTCGGGTCGAATCGGCCCGCCAAACACTCCGCCTCTTGCTCCAGCAGACTCGCCACCGGCTTATGCTGAGAATTGTTTTATTAATGACATGAAAGTCCACTTGATGGTACTTAATGGAGGGCAGACGCCTAAAAGGTAGATCGCCTACCCGCTGGACACACTTGGATAAGATGCACAACTCGATCTACTGTGACAGAGTGAGCTCGTGACGCTACCAACCGTCGAAAATGGAGAGCTTACACGACCATACTCCGCGTACATCGTCACCCACACGACCACGACCACTCTGACAATAGTGTGCGACTAGTTAGCTAATTCTTGTGACATAGTTATAACCATATCAATTATATGGGCCCCGGACTACAGTGGCCTCGATGCGTGTAAGCAAAATCATTCGTAACAATGATATCCACGATCCACTTACATTTTTAAGCCTTACGCTAAAGTTTAGAGTTTAACTTACGACCTACGGAGGTTAGCGTTAACATTAAGAGTTTTGCTTCTTATATGTAAAAAATCTTTACCCTCCATTTGAGCTACGCCACAGTCAGGTAGAAAGGTTGAGGGACCCTTTGGGTACAGGGCCCATCTAGCAAAAGATGGAAAAGTCTAGAAAAAGACGCCAGTGCAATGCAATGAGTTCTGGTTTAGAGAACCAAAACTCGGTAAAACAGTAATTTATTCATTAAAGAGATACTTATAATCGTCACACTGAGAGGCTATTCGGTTTATGAGTGCAGAGCGCACTAAGGGTCTATGAGTGTAGGAGTACCTACCTGTATGTAGCGGTGCAGCAGCGAAAGCACTGCCAAGGCTCCGTCGTGGGTCAACTGGGTGCTGAGGGTTGCGCATCTCTTGGCCAGAGCCTGCAACACCGCAGGTGGGACTCGGCGAGCCCGCGTCACCACAGCCTCCACGCACTCCACCACACTGCGAGTGCTCGAGGAGCTGCCTCCTGCGGACGAAGCCATTGGTAGTTATCTCACTGTGTTACTTTGACACTAGTCAAACATGTGAAGTACTTTTCCGCACTAGTATGCAAGTATGCTTTGTCACTATCATAAGCAAAGAATTAGGCAACATAAATAAAGGAACATAAATACATGCTGTCGTACAAATGTCGAAGTGATAGATAACGTAACGCTTTTTAGTTAACGCTTGTATTAACTTTACTCCTCATAAAATATACTTATAAGAAGATCGATTGTTAAAGAGTAAACTCCAAAAAAGCAAATTTATAATGAAGTGATACCGGAGTGCACGTAGATCATGTCCGTGTAGAGCGCGGCGTGGAATGTGGCCGGGTCCAGGGCCAGAGCGTCCCCAGCGCCGGCCAGCACTCGCAGCACGCAGCGCACGCAAGCCAAGCGCGTCGCGGTCTCCTTCTGCGCTTGCACCAGCGCACCCAGGATGCCCACTAGGTCTGAATACAGCTCCACGTTGATCACGTGGCTGAACCTACGCACAAGTGAACAGACCGTGGTCCCAGTTGGCTTCACAAATAAGCTTTAGCGGAATCCGCCACCGACTAAACAAATACTTACTCGATTTGTTTGAATCTGTTTGGACTGTGACGCGAGCGGATCGAGTACTCGTTTCGTGCACGGCGGATTCCGTATCCGCGATACTGCGTCACTCAGGACACACACTAAGAGAAGACTGGATGCCAGGACTTCACTTCCTACCTCTACCAAATCTCTACCTCTGATTCGCCAATTGTTAAATAAAGGATGTACATATATCCATAGATTTTTTTTTAATGTATAAGTCTGCAGGCAGGCAGAAGCTTGACGCAAGGGGTTTGAACTTCTTACAAACCAACCAAAAGACTTTGATTTTGATTCCAACAGACAGGCTTTCAACGATTGTGAATATTTTGTTGTGTAATATTTAGAGATTTCATTACAGTGTATGAGTACATTCAATAGTGAACTAAGAAATATTTTGTTTTCGATTAAATTGTGTTAACAAATCTAGAACACGGTCATAAGGGATTACAGTGTAATTAAAGAGTACATTTCCCTATCCCATCCTAATCTCTTATCCTACTATGGTCGGCTGCACACTTGCAGCACCTATGGCGTTGCTTCTGTTACAGGCGACGGTAGCCACCTACCATCAAGTGGACCGTCAGCAAGTCTAACGGCCATAATATAAAGAATTAAAATAAAACAAACAATGCGAATACATGAACAGGTATTGGCCGGTCACATTGCAACCTTTGTAGAGGCAGTTACCATTCTCTTATGGTGTACTGTCATTTCATGATACAAGCAAGGGATGCCAGAGTCCCCACTTAGTCCTTTACTTCATATCTTAGTCAGGGATGGCAGGGTATTTGAGAGGTGTACAATCAACATACCTTACCACCCGTAATTGTAAGAGAAAATATTCGACAGGAAGTTTATCGATATACATGTGTTATGAGCTAACAAATTACATGCAAAACAAAAAAAAAGTTCTTACTTGGCGATCCCATCGAGCGCTGCCATGAGAAGTTTGGAGCCAGGTGCCTCCTTCAGCAGACGGAAGTAGATGTGGAAGACGGTTCTTGTTACTTCCGCCAACTGCTTCTTGCGAGCCACCGAACTTTCTTGCGCTTCCGTCTCTAGCAGTTCCCTCTCTACCTCTTTCAGCTTCTTGGCGCGCTAGAATTCACAAACAATACCTTATGGAGTTGAAATGTTCAAAAATCCTTTCTTGACAGATGTTTACTTATAAAATAAAGTTACGTTCCAAATTTCAGCTTTCTAGCCTTAGTAGTTTTGGCTGTGGGTTGATAGTCAGGACAAACAATTAATAGCATTAGTTAGTTGTAACTTTAGTCCCTGGCTTCACTTGTATGAAAACTTATAAAATAGTTGTAAGGACAAGGCTCCATGAAAGTTTTACGCAGCTAAGACAAATATCTTTTTTTTTCTCTTTATTTAGGAAACAAACAGTCGTTATACATTTTCTTTTTAATATATAAATTAATACTAAGAGACTAACTGCCGCACTCAGAGACGTTCATTAAATTAGGACTAATAGACACTTAACTAAATACAATTAAATACGTTAATGAGCCGCGGCTCCCAGAGACGAAAGTTAATGGTTCATTAGTTAAATACCACTTTAAGTAAGCATAGGACTGTGCGTTCTATCGAAATGCATATCGATAACGTGCAGTGTTGTCATAAGAAAAAACTCAATGAAACGATATCATTCGGCAAAGCAATTTATGTATAGAAAAAAATAAGAGTTTTTCATAAAAATCAGTTAAACATGTCTTTTCTTATTATTATCAGTTAAAGTTAACAATAATAGACGTAATTATAATTAAATAAATTAAAAAGTCAAGATTTTTTAAATACGGCAACATTTCACATCATTGTCAATTTTTCATAGAAGTAATATACTTTACTTTTTTTCGTAAAGTATCATCTTGTCAAGATATAATTTTAGTTTTTAAATTTAAATTTTTTTAAAAATAATTTTAGCTACCTACGTAACGACTCCACGAACAATAGATTATTATTAATAAGATTACCTCACTTTCGAAATGTCAAATTCTCCATTTAAGAAGCATAAAGTTGAGCTGTCATTAAAGTTAAGTGTCACTTAAGACCACTAATCAACCATTAACTGTCTCTGAGAGTAAACATTTTTAAATCTTTACTAAAGAGTCGCTAAGTAATCATTAAAACGACTCTGAGTGCGGCAGTTAGAGTTCCATACAAAAAAAAAGATAATTACTCTTGTTTAATTAAGATAGGTACTTCTCATAAGAGCTGATATGCCCTTTTGGCGATTATGTGGGTGTAACAATACTCCGTACCTTACCCTATTTACATTCAGTATTTATATTTACATTGGCATACCGATAGGTATTAGGTATGCGACGACGTATGCCTGTTATCTGAGACAGCAAAACCGCAGTGTGTGCGTAATGTTTGCTTGTATCCACGCGCGCACACTTCGCAGCGATGCGATAATATAAATTTCGTCGAAAAGTCAGTCAATATCGTTGAAATTCCGAAGCGTTAGCTGTGACGTCTGCTACTGGCTCCCATTCATCCTCCGTCGTGAATCAAGCGATAGTGGTCAAATAAATATACAAAAACCACGATAAACACCTCTTTTCAGAGCTATTCAAATTTATCCGTTAATGGGTTTTCTATATATTTCCACACCTTCACTCGGTACGGTAGCTACACCCTCATCAGGTCCACGTTTGAAATTTAAATGCATATACAAACACACTGTTGGGACTGCACGAATTATAAAATAAGCCAGGAAGAAACTTAACAATCTGCGATTAATCAAAAGCGGTCGTAAAGTAATTGCGTGGAATGACCAAGGAAAATGACATGAAGAAGTAGGACAAAAATATTTTGTCACGGCACCTTTTTCTCCTTTTTAGACAAATTGACGATTCTCTTCTTGTGCTTCTCTTCCTGTTTCTTCTTGTGCTTAAGATCCGCCTCCTCATCCAGGTTCACGTCGCTGATGTCCAGAGCCAGCAGACAGTCGAGAGCCGATGGGTTCAGTCGTTCACCGCGTCTTTTCACTAGTTGATTTATTAGTCGCACGATCTGCAATGTGATTATATATCTATTTATTTAGTACCTGGGCGAACGAGGTATGTTCGATGTTTTTTTTTACGCCGACGTGGACTTAAGATCGTTAAAATAATTGCATTGCAACCGACAACAGTTAGTATTGAATGTAAGCTCTAAAAGTATAAGTGAGATTGTGGATAACATTTTACGAATTTTTGCTTACACACATTGGGACCCTGTACGGGCTAATAATAATACGACTAATACTAGCTGAACTCGGCCACGCTTCGCTGCGGCCCATACGGCGGTGAAGTGCGCGTGGGCGCGCGGTAATGGACACTGCTTACACATAATACTATTGATCGTAGTGTGATTGTTATATAGCCTATAGCCTTTCTCGATAAATGGACTATTCAACACAAAAAGAATTTTTCAATTCGAACCAGTAGTTCCTGAGATTAGCGCGTTCAACCAAACAAACAAAATCTTCAGCTTTATTAAAAAGTATAGATCAATTAAAATTAATAGTGTCATAGGATTCTCTCACCACTAGAGTGGTATCGCCTTTACTGTCCTCCTTAAAGATGGTGACGCAGCATTCGGTGACGAGCCGGCGGACCTCCGGCATCCTGGAGTCCAGGAGTGGGACCACGCTCTGGGCGATATTGGTGGCGTAATTGAAGTGTGGGCGAGCGGCGAGCAATCCGCACATGCACTGCACTGATATCACGGCCAGCTGCATGCTGCTCTCGTCTGCTTTCCTAACATGTTAAAGACAATGGAGCTGTTATAGATTGTAACATTTTAAAAATAACGAAAATATTTCAATGGTGTGGTTTAACAAACAAAGGGTTGAATGCCATTGTATTGTTGAATACCACAGTTATCATAACGTTTGTAGAGATTCTAGGAACAGTTTTAATACTTATCACCATTTATTAATATAACAGAAGCTCAATTACCAGTCATCACTGACATAATTGTTTTCCCAGGATTGTCG
This sequence comes from Bembecia ichneumoniformis, assembly GCA_910589475.2. Classification (NCBI taxonomy): domain Eukaryota; kingdom Metazoa; phylum Arthropoda; class Insecta; order Lepidoptera; family Sesiidae; genus Bembecia; species Bembecia ichneumoniformis. Next base: position 14,343,122 of record OU342539.1, on the reverse strand, counting down.
GGGTTCCCTTCTATAGTGCCAGCCGGTGTTTTTTGTGTGCTGTGCCAACGTGCACACAAAGAACACAATATTCTTTACATAATATTGTTGTCAGACCTTATCACCGTTTTTAAATTAAAACACGTTCACTCCATATCGCGACAGCCCGCAAGGCTGGGCAGCAGCTACTATGTATCGCGCAGACAGCTAAGGCGAGCCGAGCTACTGGCGTATGAGTAGACAAGCCGAGTAGCTGTCTACTGGCTAGGCAGCAACTCGCACTGTGTAAACGAGCCATTAGTAAGAGTAAAGTTTTCTACTAGTTGGACAATAAGGTAACTTTGAAAGTTTGCGATTTTAGTTTTCGCGATGAAATTCACTTCCATGTTCGTGGATAAAAGTGTTGCAATTCATTTTCACTATATGAATATAAATTACTAAGCGAACGCCACCTATACACTAAACAAAGAACTAACACAGAAAGTTCAGTTGATTACCTAGTATCCCCTTTCTTGGGTCTCAAAGCTGATGTTGCCTTCTCTAGTCTCTGCAGGTATCTCTTGTAGAACTCCACTAATTCCTTCTCAAACTTGAACAGGGCCAACGTGTCTTTTTTCACTGGAAAATTGTAAGACACAAAATATGAGTGTTTCGAACCTTAAATGTCTTGTAGTGGCAGGACACACTATATGCGCACTAGGTGGCCAAGATTGGCCGCTTGTTGTTAAGTGCCTGTTAAAATCAAAGTACTGAAGTAAGATCTGGCAGTGCGCAGGTACGCTTACGCTTGTGTTGGGCGCGGACCTCTTATTGCCGGGCGTCGTGACAGCGATGGTCGCGTTCTGCGAGCACGTCATTTCGCACAAGAAGAGGCAGCGGAAATAAGATGACCTCTGCCAGTCGATCCGCCGTAAGAGTCGGGCGTAGGCGGCTAGCTTATCTCTGGACCTAGATGTTAGTCTTGAGGGAGACTACCGCCCGTCGTGAGACTTCGGGTACCTCCGCCTAAAGTCCTACTCGCGCTGGTCACGGTTGTCGTGTTCCCTATTGCTTTACCACGAGCAACGCATTAAAGGTTGCAAGTGCGCGCGCACGCCTACAATGCGTACGACAAAATCCAAAAAATTATAAACAAATGGTGTTTTACTCTCCCCTTTAGCAATCACAAAATAGGTACTATTCACAAAATAGTTTAACTAGAGAGTTCACTAATGAACAAATATTTAAATTAATCAGTGGTATAGTCAAAAATGTAACAAAAAGATACAGATTATAACCAAAGAAAGTGCAAGTTTTGATGAGAATGTCAATAAAGGAAAAATATGACTTACGTTTGACGTTGGAATAGTCCTGATGCCGTATTTGATACTCCGGAAGTATATCCTTGAACACTTCGTATGCTGACAGAGAGGCGATTTTGCGAACAGAGTGCAGATTCAGTGTGCCATCTTTCAAACGTTCCTCCATTAAATATAAGATTGGAAACAGATTTTTCAGCTGGGGGAAGAAATTTAAAAATACATAAATTGGTCATCTCTTTTGGCAAAACAACGAAATGTTTCTTAAAACAACAAAGTCAACATTAGCCATTTAAACCACCTGTAATTATCACCTTTTAATACCATTTCATGTAAAGGTAGTCAGCCAGTCACTCGATGGTAACTGGCTACCGCCACTTATTAACATAACCAACACCACAGGTGCAGTAAGAGCGTTATCGTCAGTAGCATTAAAAATATGGAATTGGGAAGGGATAGGGAAACTGGCTCGGCTATCCCTTACTCATTCACCGGAACATGTTATTTCATCGTGGTCTTCTGCAGGAGTTGGTTACTGTCGCCAGAAGGACTGCCCAATTTATGACTGCGCAAAGCAGTGTGCCCTCTGCCACTACTATGAGATTAGTCTGAACATACAAATAAAGACTCGGAGTCTTAGTGGGAATCCTAGGTTCGGATTAGTCTGGCGTTTTAGCCACACTAAGCAATGCTATAAATTTATCTTGTAAAGCTTTCATTATTTACTAGCTGGTGCCCATGACTTGGTCTGGTTCAAAATAACGCCCGACATCTTTATCGCTGTGACGACGGTGGCGCCCAATTTTTATATTATTGGACAATCCCTCGGGAACCTAAAAAAGTATCCTATATGTTAATCCAAGTAATAAACTATGTATGTGCCAAATTTCATCCAAATCCGTTATGCCATTTTTGGGTTATTGAGGAACAAACATACAAACTTTCGCATTTATAATATATTAGGATTTAGACGTTAGAAAGTCCAAGATTTAAGACTTTCTAGTATCAGAACACACTGTGAAGTGATTAATAAATGGGGCACTATTTTTTTATACAAAAAATGTCATATAATGGGCCATCTAGCTGTCCATCATGACATAAAAAAGTTTTATTCCTCCAGGAGATACATTTTTTATGATTATTTTGATAGATTCCAAGCTTTGATTATGATTATTATGATTATTCCAAGCTAAAATATAAAATGTCTGTAGGAAAATACGCAAATCACCTTTTTCTCAGGACTTTCGAGTAACGAGGAACAGAGGGCTCCTATCCTCAACTTATCATGGTTCAATCGGTCCCTTCTGGTAGCCATAAGCTGAACGGTGGTAACTACACCACCCTCCACATCATCATCAATTGTACCTTCCATTCCCGAGTCAGAGTCCATCTCTTCATCCTGGGTTACTTCTTTTTGATCAGGCTGTGATGCCTCTACCTCTTCTTCTGATTCTGGGTCTGAGAAATAGTTATATAAAGGATTTTATTTCATTCAGTTTCATTACAGAATTACAGTTTTATTACAGTTCTATTTATGTATATAAATAAAAATGAATCATTAAATGTGTTGTTAAGCGCAAAACTCGATAACGGCTGGACAGTTTTTTTTTTTAAATATTGTTTGCTGTCCAAAGAAGGTTTTTAAGAGAAAATTTAAAAAAAAAATCGGTTCCCGAGGGATCTTCGAAAAATAAAAAAGTCAATGTCTGACAAAAATTTACTTTTTTGACTCCTTTTTCATCAATTCTGTCACATTTTGGACATTCAGTGATAATGTAAATTGTTCAATATTGGCATGCCAGGATGCACTTCATCATAATTAGTTGTTGCCAATTATAGCAAGTCTGTTGGCAACCTTTTCTTCAGACGTCTTTTCACTTTGACATTTCTCTTGTTAAAACAATACAGAAATAAAAGAAAATATTTCCATGAAAAAAGTTATTTCAAATAATTAAAAAAAATATAATGTTGTCAAAGTGTAAAGTAGTCTGTGGTTAAATAGTTGCAGTGTTTGTATTTAATGCACCTTGGAAAGTTGGAGCCAGGTCGAAAGGGCTCCTTTTTTGCACAGAACAAACTTGCGTTTTGGTGGCGTTAAAACTAACCAGATTCTTGTCTCCCCATTGGGATACAAGATTTAAGGATAAGTTAATTCACTCAACCATTGCCCTCTCAGAACGAATTTCATTGTGACCGGTCCCGGCATTGGATAAATATATCTCCATGACCGTACTGTCATCTGCATATGCAACTACTCCTGGAAGAAGTAGGTCATTAAATACTGATAAAATATTTCAAAGATTTAGATACAAATTTGAACAGTTTATGACGTTTCTAGGTGTACTACTGCAATTATTTTACTACCTATAATCTGGCAGCCGAGTTCATGATCTTACACCCAATTCGAGACATTATTATAGATAATAATCTGCTATGCTAAGACAGATTCTGTCACATTTCAACAATCAAGGTGGACTGTTTTTTTGACTAAGGACAATTACTGTTTTGACCAAGGACATTAATAATGGTAACCAAAGGTTTTAGAGGTACCACATGTAATTTATTTATCACCAATCGAGAGCCTTTCCCGCCAGCCGCTACCACAATTATTGGGGGATGGGTTTAGAAGCTTATTGGAAGCTTCTCTGGGTAGTTTCAGTACTGCAGTGTCCTCTTTAAATTGGTTTAAAGGTAAAAAAATCAATATTATAGCAATTTCACACTAGGTGTTGCAAGTGTCCAAGGTTAATACCTTGGATACATATGACTAAGACATCATATATGACTAACCATCACATTCTTCTGTTCTTTCTTGAATTCCCTCTTTAGTTTTGATTGGCAACAACTGTCTGAGCCTTTTGTTTGGTCTCTCGGACATATCCTTCTCATATTTCTCCTCTAAATCACTACAATCTTCTTCACTCTCTGCCCCGCTGTCGTTATTCCGCAACGGCTTTTTTGGCTTCGGCAGTTTTTCTTTGCGTTTCCGTTTTATTGCCCTGTAAATTGTAAGAAATTAATTATTTTTTGCATTATTTAACTAGAAATAGGGCACAGTTTTCATAACTGTACAGGAGCATAGCATGTAGGAATGCATTAATGAACCATTTGCAGGAAGTAACCATAAAATAGCAGCACATATGGATAGGGACTTTACTGGATCCAGGAATAAATAATTTTTAGCTGCAAATAGAGGCACTGCTTTGCAATGTTTCAACTCATGAATTAGTACATGAAGCTTAGTCAACTACATAAGTGGAGGTACATATGGTCAAAAAACAGTACCATTTTTGTGTGCAAAGAAAATAGAAAGTCAATAGAACATGTAAATTGTGAAGAATCATTTACTTTTTGTTCAGTATTACATTGTATAAAGTATAAAACATAATGTTGTGTCATATATTTCATATATAATGAAATTAAAACATTAGTGATTAAATTAATGTATAATCCTAAATATTTACTTTTATAAGGTTAACTCTACTATTAATAAATTAGAATATTTCAAAATGATTTGCATTTCACCACGTTTTGAAGTTGAAGATTTCTTAAAATATATTAACATATTAGGCAATCAGAGGGTCATAGTCTGACTGAAAGTCAGATTTTGACCAAAAAAGGTTTGTTCAAGATTGGCTACATTACAAGCTACAATTAATAATATAAATGATTTTAAAACTTTACTATTAAAGGTTTATTGAGAAAATTACCTTACGAAACTAGACTAGACTAACAAATAAATAAACAAACACTCATTTACTTTCTTAATAACTATTGGTCAATTAAAGCAGTTTGGAAAATTTTATAAAATCAAAAATAAAGGTAACAATTATGATAAACAATCAGACAATCAATGTATTACCATCGACAAGTTATAATATTTTATCATTAGATAGGACGTTTGTAAGGAACATTCGACGAAACCTGTTTTTTTTTTGCTGAAGGTGCCAAAGTTGACGTCGGACTCTATTCAAGAGACAAAGAAGTTTGGAGCTTCTTGTTCCAAACTTTTTAATCAAATAAAATAAATATAATTTGCTTATTCAAAGAATGTGTAGCACAGTCAAGGAATTTCATTATAAGTGTAACTTCATTATAACTTTATGTGTAGTTTATATAAATCTTTAGAGATTCGAAAAAGAAACCAATTCCTATACCTATTACTCTTTTCCTCCTGCTGTGGTACGTTGGCCAGTAAATGGGGTTGTTTCGCTATTCTCTGCGCGATATACTGTTGTTCCTCCTCATCCAACATGTCAGCCCACTCATCACCCGAAGCCGCATCACTGTCGTCACTCCATTCCTTTTGCGGTTGTACAGTTTGCTTCTGCTTTTGGGGTTTAGCCCGGTGACGCTGTAGTTTCATTTTTCCTTGCTTTTTCATCTTATTTGTAGTCTGGTTGTTTCTTTTCACTTTGCTAATCTTTGATTTGCCTTTTTTCTATAAAGTAAGAGCTTTTATAAATACCTAGTTGAGACTGAAACTTCGTACGGGTGGTATTTGGTATAGAGCGTAACTTTTTTGTTTGTAAACTGATTGGAATGAAACAAACACTAAATGTTACGGGAAGCTTGCTACAATACAACGGTGAAAACCGCATTTAAATCAATCAAGCCGTTTTTTGAACTCACTAACATAAGTACAACGTGTACAAATTGTTTTTTTTTTTTTAATATTTAATGTACAGACACGGCTTGTTTAAGATTTTATTACATGTATAATTATGAATGTGAGAGAAGACGAATTTAGAATAGAATGAACGAATTTTTAACACATAATAACAGAGATGTAATGTATGTAATGAGATATAGTAGTTCTTATTATAAATATTAAAAACCCTCAAATATAAATGTAATCCTTAATATAATTTACTTACAGCCATTTTCATATACTATTTAATTAATGGACACAAAAACTGGAAAACCGATATGTACAGAAAATACAATAGAATTAATTTGGAATCAATTTTAAAATGTGCAAAACGTGCATATGCCATAAAATAAATTTATATAAAAAAAGCAGGCATGCGTTCGTGCTCTGCTTGATGACAGCTGTCAATGTCATCAATGTATAAGTGACAGCTAAAATTAATGACTGGTTGGTTGCGTTCAATTTTTATTCAATATAATTTTAAGTAAAATCGCTTCCAATTACTTTTTTTATATATTTAACAATAAATTAACCCGAAAGTAAACACAATATTTTAAAGTGATCGCTGTTTGGATATTTAGTCCTTTATAAATGAGCAAAGGAAATCTAATTATTTTTTATAATTTTTTGAATGCATTCAAACTTTCTATATTATTTATTTAATGTCAAGTCAGTTACGAAGACCTCGAAACTCCCTCGAAACTTTCTAGTTTTTCTAGTTTTCTAACATCACTAATCATATTTAGCCTGGAGCGAGTTATTTGACCTAGCTACCATATCGCATTTCAGTTTCCCTTACAAAAACTACTTAAATAATGAAAACTTGTGACAAAAAGTAACAAAACAAAGTGAGTATGGTGCCTCAGCAGCAGAGAAGAAGACGCCGTCGGGCTGCTTTGGCTCGTACATCTGAACGACGATTAGTGGTTGCAAGAGGTGCTGGTGGCTTCGGTTTTACAATAGCAGGCCAAAGGCCTTGTGTGGTTTCTGCTGTGGCTGTCGGTGGACCGGCAGAGCGAGCCGGTCTCCGCGCAGGGGACGCTTTGTTAGCGGTTGACGGAGCTAATGTAGCTAGGGCTCCGCATGCATCAGTGGCTAGGTTAGTAGCTGCTGCCCCAGGAGCAATATCATTGAGTGTGGCATTAAGAGAGTCACCACCCACTGACACTGAGGATACAGAGCCCGATGAGAGAGCAAGGACTAGAAGGAGACATCCTCCTCCACGACGTAGACCTCAACCAGCCATTTTACATCATCCAGGTATAGCCTTTTTTTTAAATAGTATAATGTATTATCTCTTTAATTTCTTCACTCTAATATATACTTTGCGTGCAAGCTTGGAGGAATCTTTAGGAATGTTGAAGTAAAACTAGTGCAGCTATGTTATCGATATTAAGTAATCATGAAATTTTTTTAGAAAGTAATTTTTAATTTTAATGCTTTCTGCATTAAATAAAAATGAAAAAATGCTTCAAAAAAAGAAATATACCTCGAGGTATGCTCAGAGGAACTCTCAATTCCTCGGATATGCTCCGAGGAACTTTCAATTCCTCGGAGCTTGCATGCGAATACAAACCCAGTGCTTGGCTTGAGGGTGTGTTTTCTTTTTATAAAAAACAACTTTTGTGCTACATTAAGTTGTGGTGTTATTAATTTTTACTATATTTATTTTAATATTTTATTGTATAATAATAATAATAAATGTCTAAATGGTTACAATTACGGTTGGTCGTAAATGGTTGATTGTTTGATTCAGTAGTCTTGAACCATGACTGACTATGCTTCTTTTGGGGTCTCCCCCTCATTTTGGCTTTAGGAGGGGGAGACGATACGAGATAATAATGATAATAATAAGGAAATTATTTCAGTCAAATGAAAATAAATAATGAATTAATAAAAAACCTAATCAATAAGTTTTTAAATTGCAGATGGATATACATTTTCTCAATTTTTCTAGGTATGTGCAAAAACAAATCTTATTTATTTATGTATTTGTGTGTATGTGTCGTTTGCACTTAAATATAAAGTTTTGATTGCACTAAAGTAATCTGATACACCGAAATATATGTTTTTTTTTATCTTGGCTCTAAAGTATTCTTAAATTGTTATGTGCATGTAGAAATAGTCTTTACATGTAAAACTACATAAAAATCAATTTACTTTGTGTGATCCACCCATTCTTAACATCACTATTTTTGTAACAGTGGTAATTACTCATAATTTACAATGAAATTATTGCTCTTTATCTATTAATAAAAACAAAAATAAATTAAAATAAAATTAAAATTATTCATTTATCTAACCATAACACACAGGAAAACAACAGTTAAAAAATGTAGTTTAATTAATTTGGCTAGTTTGCCACAGAGGCCATCTTTAGGCACTCCTGTCTGATTCTTGCTACCCTTCTCCATGTCACTCCTATCTTTTTCCTAAATGCATCATCCCATCTTTTCCATGGTCTACCTTTTGACCTTTTCTTATTTCTGGATCCCTATTCTCCCACCACTTTTGTCCATCTGTAAGTCTGGCTTGGTGTCCAACCCATTTCCATTTGAGAATCCTATATATTTTAACAATATTACTTATTTTAGTTTTTCCTTTCTCAGTCTATCCCAAAGCTGTACTCCTAACATACTTTCCATTTATCTCTGACAGATTTTAAATTTCTCTTCCTGTTTTTTAGTTAATCTATTAGGGATCTAAAAGTTCTCCTATCACTTTCTTTTCGATTATACATATTATTATTAGAAAATTAATACAGGATTTCAAAGGCCTCATCAAAATAATACTTACAGCAAGGAACTTCTCTATCTCTTCTCTATAGATTATAAAATAAAGTCCCTGTCCGCTACTGTCCGTTTCTCCGCTAACTTCTAAATTAACCAACAGGTTTTAATACTTATGGTTTTCATTAATGGAAACAGTGATCAGTAAGAGTTTTGTATTATTTATAATTAGCAGAAAAAACTTGCATCCATGTTAAGTTGGGGGTGGGCCGCTTGTTATTAAATAAATAATTGTTATTGCTTAGAGTTTAGATTTAGAGCTTAGTCATGTTTAGAGCTGTAGTAATTTTCTGCAAACATTTCTAATCCATTTATAATAAAAAAATATACAATATATCCCAAGTAGCACAACTGGGTGGGAAATAGCTCGTATATTATATCTATTTACATACTTAAGTGAAATATATAGCCATGATTAAGTTCTATATAGGTGGAAAGAACCCTTAGGCAACCAATATAGAACCACGGGGAGAAAAATTGCAGCCTATTTTTGGTTCTAAATTGAATCCATAAGAGATCTCACGATTACCTTAAGTGTCTATTAGAACTATGGATGTAAGTTATGCGCAGTGAACTATTTATTCACTCATTGACCGAATTAATAATTTCAGTTCGGTCAATGAGTGATAAATGAGACGCCAAAGTTCCTTTGAGTGGCGTGGCAACTTGTCAATAAGTTGTTTTTTATAAGTGAATGTTATCTGCCATTTTAATTTTAGATTTATACCTCTGTTTGGGTAAATGATTAAAACTTCACGTTATACATGCAATGAAACAAGCACGAAATTCCTGCGCATTTTTTGTTACTGTGAAACTATAGTATGGTTTCTTTGTAAATTTCGATGCGCCTTTGATTTGATCAGGAATATTTAAAAAGAGAGTGCTAAATCAAATAAGGAATTGAAACTGATAAGAAATAAAACTGTTAAAAACCTGACCTAATGATTGTAGGTTACGTACAATGTTAAAGTAACATCGTCACAAATATCAAAAGTCTGTGATTATGCGCAAGTGTGATAAAATTCTGTTTAAAATAATTCATTTTCAAGGACTCCAATTTGTAAACATGGCGAAACAAAAAAGATCTTACAGTGTTTATTTTCACTTATTTGTTCTCTATTTGGAACTATCAGGTCTGAAAATAACTTATTTGTATCTTGCGAGTGGCAAAGCAGTGAATGCTATTACCAATACTAAAGTAGGGCCAATTTAATAGATCACATTTGACATCTGTCAGCTTAGGTTCATGGTAAAGCTTCACTGACAGCTTCTGTCATTATTTCAATAAACATTCAATAAACATTGAACGCTATTCTTTAATAATAGCGTTCAATGTTGCACAGTAATTTTTTCAAATAAAAATAGTACTATGAAGCTAAGCTGACAGATGTCAAATGTGATCTATTAAATTGGCCCTACTTTAATTATTTGCTCTTTTGTAGGACGAATACCTAATGTTATTTTGACAAGGGCAATAGAAATAATAAAATATTATGTCCTAATTTTGGAACTGTTAGATCGTTAGTGGTTTGAAATAAGTGAAAATAACTGCTTTTGGTTTCAAAAACCTCCTATTGAGACTCCTATTTATGCGTTGGAGTGGTAATAAGGTACTTCTAGGCCTTAAAAGTTGCAATCACTTTAGGTTCCAAAAGAGCCGTAAAATTATCTTTTTAGCCACTATTGGTGATATACTACTCTATTATACTAGTCATTTGGAATTAAAAGTTCCAAATAAGGGTATGTTCCCACTTATATGTAAACGTTGCTTATAAGTGACTTTAGGGCCTTATATAGCACTATTACTTCTTATATAGTGACAATTAAAACCTGCATGCAACTTTAAGTAGCAAAATCTACTTTACTCAACCATAAGTAATAAAATAGAAACAAAAAACGTTCCTAAGCAACTACAAGTGAGAGGATGAACTCATATAAAATTTTGAGTTGTATTTAAAGATATAAGTTTTATCAAACACTGTTAAACCACTCATTTAGAACATAAAGCTATAAGATAAGCTGTAAAATTCACTAATGTGCTGCTTGGGATATGTACAATAATTTTTTATATATCTTAATGAGGGCTTTTTCACAATTTTTGCAAAAACTGTATACATAATCCAAAAAAAAACAATTTGTACAATATGTACAATTTGTATATATTTGTACACTTATGTTACCAAGGTAAAAAATATAGTTTTTAGAATGTTTGTCTGCGTTTGTGCATGCTAATCTCAGAAACGGCTTAACCAATATGAATGGGGTTTTCACTAATATAGCAAGCTTCCCATAACATTTCATTTTAATCGATTTACAAACGAAAAGTTATCCATTAATATTACTCCTTTTAATATTTTTTTGTGCCCAAAATTTATTCCACGAAATTTTGATCCTTCCTTAACTTCTTCCTCATTACTTAAAGGACACTTTCTATTTATATTATAGCTTATTATTAAATCGGTTTCAGAGTTGTAATATACTTACATAAACTCTCTTTTGAAACTAACTTCATGGTGTCTTACATCAGTGTGTGCAGCTTCCGTAACCTGAAAGACATTATTATTATCTTTTTCCCTTTATAACTTAAAAAAATAGCAATTGCTTTTGTGTTAAAATTCATATTTAATATTCTTTCTGATTTAATTTGCAGCTTGCCACGCCGCTCCGAGTACTTCGGGTGTCAATGAAATATTTCAAAACCTTAGTCGAGCACAACTTACACCGAACCACATCGCTCGGCTCGAATGTCGCGCAGTTGTCGGCTACCTAGGAACTATAGAGACGCCGCAGGCAACTGCCGCCGCAGCCCCGAACAACGTGAGAACTGCCGTTAGAAAATTAAGACAGGAGAGACGCCCTGCAACTCCAGTTCTGCTTTCTGTTCTTCCGAACGCCCTATTCTTGAGACGCCCGAGTGGTCAAATATTAGCTCAGTATCAACGTGAACGCATAGTGTACGCCGGATGCGGCTCCGAAGCAGACCGAAGATATTTCGGTCTAGTCACTTCAGCAGAAATGTCCGGAAATGACAATGAAGCGTCACATAGCTGTCACGTGTTTGCTGTCGATCCGAGAATGGCCGAACACGAAGTTCATATTACAAGGGCAAGAGAGTTCCAAATTAATTGCACTCGAGATCCAGTCGCCGAGAGGTGTTTAGAATTTCCACCGTCAGCGGAGTATGTGGTTGGCGTAATTAAAGGGATGTATTCATTGCCGGCTGAAGATTGTGGTAGCCCTACTCTTCAGCAGTTGTCTAGGCTCGCTATTAAGGGAGATAGTCCAGGATTGGGAAATTTTTCGAGGTGCAACAGACCTGTCTTCAGGCCAAGAGATCGACGTCCTTGCAGACAGGACGATGCGAGGTTGGATGGTCACGAATTTGTTGCTAATTCTCCTCAACCGAGCAATCACAGTGAAGTGACTACTACATCCAGTAACAGCGATTCCGGTATAGGATTTAACAATGATTGCAGAAATATTGCAGATAGAATTTTGGTTGTAGATTTTGTGGGGCAGCAACCTGCGCCAAACAGATTCCGACAGGAGATGCCCAGGAGGCCTTTGGGTTTGGTAGGTTGCAACGCCTTTGATGCTGACGGTTCATTTTTGTCCAACACCATGCCTGTTGTCGATGGTTTCGGAGGGCAGGGCAGACCTTTGAACCTTGATGATGTTATTCTAACAAATGATTTGCAACCGATGCGTCATGTGAGTCCGCGAAAGGAGGAGGATAATTACAATTACAATGTTTATGGAAATGTCCCATCGGGTTCTAGAAGTTTCCAAAACGGTACAGTGTACAATGAAGTGTATACTGAAAATGAAAGCCACCACTATGAGTTGATTCCGCCACAATTGGATCTGGACAACGTCGTTCGTGTATCGGAAACTTTTAACTCTGTTGAGATATACGAGGAGCGTTCCAGACAGGACTATCATTCGAATGAGTCCGTAGAGAACGTGACTGTTATATCTGGAGCGACGAGTAAGGCGAGCATGGATTCTGTGTCAGTGTATTCGTCGAGAAGTCACGAAGAAGCGAGACCCTCGCGTCGGAAACACTTGCAGGCATCTCTGGATGATATGCTGGTTTTGGGACTGAGAGATCCGACACCTAGTCGTGGCAAGGATGACGATAACTTTGTTCATCCTGGCAGCATTAAATGCAAGGTAAATATTGTTTTTTTTTTCTCTCAATCGCAAAAGTAAACATAGCTTATAAATTGCATATTGCACACTAGAGTAATGTATTTATCTAAGTACTTAAGTACATGAAAAAGTAAAAATAGTATTTTTTTATTCTTTTTTTTTAATGTTAATATCAGGCTGACGGTCCACTTGATGGTAGGTAGCTACCTTCGTCTGTAACACAAGCAAAGCCATAAGTGCTGCTAATGCACTGCCGACTACAGTAGTAGGATTAAAGATAAGAGATTGGGAGGGGATAGGGAAATGGGTTTTGGCATCCCTTACTCACTCGCCGAAACAGAACCGCACACGTGCTGTTATTTCACGGTAATCTTGTGTAAGGAGTGGTTACTGCCGCCAGACGGCAGTACTGCGAAATTCAGTGTGTCCTGCTACTACTTTCCAGATCCAGACCAGAGCCAACTTTGAAAAATTCATTTCCAACGTTGACCCTGCCGGGAACCCTAGAACATCCAATGGGCTTGTCTATTTAGAATAGGATCTTTTCTTCGAATAATGTAAACTTGCATTATGCATTATCCTTATTCTTACTAAAGTCGGCGGCGCATGTTCACTGTTGTTAAAACTCTGTAACTATAGTTCGGTTAATAAAAGACGAGTTTAAAAATGCATCGCAAATTTAAAAAATATATTACCCTGAAGTCACGTTAAAATGAGTTACCAGCTAGGTAAAAAAAAAAACAGACTAACATATTCACGACGTAACATTAGTCAGACTTTAATGTATTCAAATAGAGAAGCTGCAGTCCAAAATTACTAAATAATACCTAATGGAGATGTTTCTTCAGGTCCGTAAGTCTACCAAATCGTTCAACATTCTGTCGAAGACGAAACACATCCTGAGCGGCAGGGACAGGGAAAAGAAGATGCAATCCCGCACTCGCGCTCTCAGCGCAAGCGCGGGAGATGTATGCGGAGGTGCTGCGGGTGCAGGTGATCTACCCGCTGCAGCCAGCGAGCCAGATCTAAGGGGCGGACAGGTCAGTTTTAGATTATAATATAATTACCTATAGCATTATAATTTCACACCAGCAGTCCATTATTCCAGAACACTGTGTTACGAACCATCGTCTGAGCTTTATAAACGCGCTATGAATAATATAGGTATTTACTCCACATTTGAATCCTATGTCCTTACTGTTGGTATTTAAGAATGATACTGGCCAGTTGTAATCGAAAATTCAGTGATAGAGTGTGTCACTGTTTGACTAGTTATTCATTGCTTCATCTTCATCACCATCTCAGCTGTAGGACGTCCACTGCTGGACAAAGGCCTCCTCCCTAATTCTCCAGAAGGACCGATCAGAAGCAGCCTGGATCCACCGTCAAGCCGCAGCCCTCATCAGTTCGTTTGTTCACCTTGTGGGTGGACGTCCTACGCTGTGCTTGCCGGTCTGTGGCCTCGACTCCGGAACTTTTCGGCCCCAGTGGCTGTCGGATCTCCGTACTATGCGTCCTGCCCACTGCCACTTAACTTAGTAATCCGCCGGGTTATGTCGGATCTCGCAGTGTAACCCTGAGCATAGCTCTCTCCATAGCTCGTTGAGCTTTCTTACGAGGCCCATTGTTAGAGACCACGTTTCAGCGCCATATGTCGTCGTAATCTTCTGATGAATGCAAAAACTAAAAGATTTTCGATGAATTTGAATAAATAAACCCCTCTTGGAAAATAAATTCACCACATTTTATGCGTGTTCTTGTAAATTTTCATTGCTATTGCACATTCCTAATATAATATGCTGTTGGACACTACTTGATGTTTTTTTTTGTACAAACAAATTGTTCGCGACATATCCACGTCTACATGTCGCTATTGCAAGGAATGTTCATGGTATGAAGGTTGGTCTGCGTTTCTGTGTATAGGCGGCAATGAAAGATATGAATTTAATTTTTGTTGTTGTTGTAATCAAAAGGTGTCTTTGTCGAAGGTCGTGTCAAGTTCATTGTCTGGTTCGGGTCTTGTTCTGTGAAGGCATTGAGATCAAATAAATAGATCAGGATAAATAATAAAGCAATTCATTTACCTATAATAATATCCCCATAGATCAATCGAGACCAATAGAAAGTGAGCTATCGAACACAAATTTATACTTCATTAAGTAAACCTAAATAAAAAAATATATCTTTACAGAACTTCTTTTATATAAGTGTCGTAAGAGGTAAACTATGAATTACAACCCTATGGCTCTTAATCGAATCCAATTACGACCTAATTTCAGGAGGTGGGGATGGCAACTACTTTAATCTAAAAATCTACGCCAAATTAATTTCTAGAAAAAATTTGTTTATCTCTAATTGTTTAAGTAAGTTAAGTACAATTTACAATACAAATTAAATGTAACTTCCACATATGTAACTTCCACAATTTAAAGTTGAGTAGATAAGAATAAACTCATTGTTCTCAGTTCTAGGCTCCATAGTCGGGGGTTACACGCTGATTCTCGTGTCAGTCTGATCCATCAGTCTGGTAATACTGATGTCAGACTGATCGTCTAACCCACAGACTGATGGACTGAAACTCGAGACTGACGGATTTTTAAATATTTTGTTAATTTTCATCAGCCTGGTAATACCGATGCCAGACTGACAGTGTAAACATTTCATCAGTCTGGCGAGCTTCAGTCAGCCAGCGCTTAGACAGCGATGGAGTCACACGATGTTAACGCGGCCTCTCCTGCGCCGCCCTCCCCTCCACCTCCCGCGATGTCTTCACAAACGCTAGTCCCAGAGAAGGCTTCATAATAACTTTAGAGACGTTACCTCAACTCTGGGACAAGACGCACTGTAATTACGTCAACAAATATAAAAGAAATGAAGCATTGAACAAACTTCTGATCATCCTTAGATTAATTAAATCGAAAGCAAAATACGAGGTTCTTCTTCCCTAGAACCTCGTATTTCATTTAATAAGTTCAAGTGCGTGTAATAATCTCTTCTCATTAGCCACTATTTAACCCACCGTTTTCGTTTTATACGCCTTTTTGCAGTTAGAGCTGTTATTATAGCAATACAAGCTTTTTTACGATTATCCATCTCGTTGAAAGTGTGATAATTGGACGGCGTTTTGAATGTGACTGAGCGTGTAATCTGGCGCTTCAGTCATCAGTTTCCCATCAGTCTATACGTGACCAGACTGATGGATCAGACTGACACGAGAATCAGCGTGTAACCCCCGAAATAAAATAGGTAATTTTTTTAAAGGCCAGTGTATACTGCACTACAATAAGTTGTCAAACGATGTACAACAACTATCTATAAGTATATTTAAATAATTTATCAAAAGACAGTTGTGTACTAAGACCCAATGTAGTGTAGAAAATTATCTTGCTGACAAAAATGTGTAAACTTATTTGGAACTTGCTGTGCTCGCGTCTAAAGACGCCCTGACATCTTTATCGCTGTGACAATGACGGTGGCGCCGCCACTGTTAACACTGGGGGCGATTTGAAAAAAAAAATTTAGACGATCCCTCGGAAACATTTTTTCGGGATAAAAAACGATCGATTGTAACATTGTAACTTTGCGAACTTGTAACTAAACATTGCATGCATATCTTCTCTATATATAAAAATGAATCCCCATTTCCCTTGGTCACGGCATCACGAGTGAACGGATAGACCGATTTTAATTCGGTTTTCACTAATGGAAAGTGGGATAAACGGGGAATGTTCATATATATAAAAATTGCACCCCGGGCGAAGTCGGGGGCGGGTCGCTAGTAAAAAATAAAAAACGTGAAAACTAAGCTCAATTCGCAACTAATAAAACAATTTAACGTTTTAGCCTTAACGATCCGGTTAAAACAAGTGCGTTCCATACAATATAAGTTTACAGGAAGTTTATTTATATAAAGTTAGATGTGTGTAGACATAATTGAATGTTGTGTGCGTGGCATGGTTGTTGAGAAGGCAATGATGGTCGGTCAGCGCGCCCGCATGCTTCATTTAGATCTAATTGACCAATGTCAGTGCTAGTCATGTCGTTGCGTATTGGCATAATAATTATGTCTCTGCTCAGTCAATTAACACTTTAGTTAAGAGGAAAGAATAGTACGTATTCGTCCATACAAAAAGAGAAAATGTTTTTCCACTTCTAAATATTTTCCAATCTCCATGATTTTTTAATATGTTATTGACACAATGAAAGGCTAGGTTTATAGGTTTCCTTTTTTCAAAATTTGCAATAAATTCAAACTTATAGGCACCTCAAATAACTTAATTTTTGTGATTAAAACTTTGTCGAATTAAGCCGTTTATTTTATAAAAACAGTGTAATTTTTTAAAAAAAACGAAACCTATAAACCTAGAATATATCGTGATGAAACGATCGATATCAAAATCAAAGTGATTTGTTAAGATTTAGTCAGTGGAAACCGTTTTCTCCCGAAATGGAAATTTCATCAAAAAAAGTACCTATTATCAGTCGCGAGTTGCAACGCTCTCTATCGCACGATTGGGGGTCGGGGGGGGAAGCAAAGCATCACGTATTATAGGGATGTCAATGGAAAAGTCGATAGTAGAGATGGGATCCCCACCCGCGTTATCGATATCTATCTGTTTCAAAAATGTTGGGAGTAAGTTCGGCGGATTGATAAGTCTGGTAAAATTAAACAAGGAGTAAAATTAACTAAATTAGTATTATTTATCTTTCAACGTATAGTCCAAGCGCCAGAGGGTTTTTTTGAAATGTACGGGACCGGCTATTTTTTTTTTCGAATATGTTCAGGGGTGTCCCCTGATTGCAAATCCAAGTTGGTGTCATGGGGGGGGGGGGGGGGGGTGAGCGTCAGCCGCCATCTTGAAAAACACATTTTATTGAATATCTCACGAATCGAGCATCGTACGACAAAAATAGTGGAGATAATTTTTGTAGATAATATTTGCCATCTTTTTTATTTAAAACTTTTTTCTATAAAATGCATAGTTTTTTATTTGTAGCGTTTCAAACTTTTTACAATATGGTTTTTGCTAAATATATAGTTAACGGTTCATGATAAATGAAAAATGGTAATAACTGAATTTGTAGAGCATAAAATTTCCTATAAATTTCATTCGAAACTTTTTCCTGTAGAATTTATAGTTTAGGAGCTAAAACGCTGTAAATGTCAAGTGAACGCAAAATATTCACGAGATTATAATGCTACTAGATGAAAACCCGGCTTCGCTCGGGTGTAATGTGACTCATAATATGTACACATGTTCTCAAGGAATATTAAAGGCAAAAGCGGCAAAGATTTCGCTCAATGTTTGCGGCAAGACGTTTCGTTTTACACAGTCACATGCGTCACAGTTCTTTGTAATGGACACTTTGTTTTCAAAATGAATGGTGCGACGACGTATTGAATGGCGAGTCGTATGTGCGCTAGTATGAATGAAATGGAACATTTATTAACCACTCAAGATGTCACAGGTGTCAGTGAGTGATGTTTCGCTAGAGTGGTCAGTATGGCGACTGCGATTTGTCTGTCAGCACCATTAGAATTTAAGAAAATACTTGACAATCCGAATTTTGCGGATATATGTTGTCGACTCGAAATCTTTATTTTTTTATGTTTTATTATTCAGGTAAGGTTTCAATCGAGTCTACCGTACCCCTTGACGAAATTATTAATATAGATATATTCAATCATGCGCCTATGAGTTGTAGTATATATTTTGGGTCGTTCGGACTTTCCCCCCTCAACATTCCTACAATATTCAGGTATAAATCGAAGAAGACTCAGCCTTCGATTCGTCTCCTTCGGATATGGCGGAGGCAGAAGAAATAGATTCAGAAGGAGATGAGTGTCTTCCGTCGACATCGAAAAGAATTAGACTCGCCCTGTAAAATAATACGCCACGTTTTTACATAATAACTTTTATGATGATACTGTATTAAGCAACAATAAAGATCGATAAATTATTCGTTGTTCTCCACACTATTTATAATTTTAATTCATTCGTTACACAGCTGCATTGACATTTTTTGGAACACTTTATGCCATTTTATGCGTTATGAAATGGTTTTCGTATACAAACGAGCAACATTGTCACTGATAATGTACGAGGTGCAAGTTTTACCTAGCTGCAGCTCCTAAACTATAAATGCTACGGGAAAAAGTTTCGAATGAAATTTATAGGAAATTTCATGCTCTACAAATTCAGTTATTACAATTTTTCATTTATTATGAACCATTAACTATATATTTAGCAAAAACCATATTGTAAAAAGTTTGAAGCGCTACAAATAAAAAACTATGCATTTTACAGAAAAAATTTGAAATAAAAAAGATGGCAAATATTATTATCTACAAAAATGATTCGTGAGATATTCAATAAAATGTGTTTTTCAAGATGGCGGCTGACGCTCCCCCCCCCCCCCCACACCAAGATATTGCGCACACGTTCGTCTGAGACGCCTACTATCTCGATTATCTCCCTCACTTTTACTCTTTGGTCATTCAACACTATGTCGTGGATTTCAGCGATCATCTCTGGAGTAGTGACCTCAACTGGGCGTCCTGAACGCACAGCATCACTTGTGGTTGTACGATCACAGCGAAAATCAGTAAACCACTTAGTTGGTGTAGTATTATTCGAAATATTGTATTGTTGATCTTCACTGTCTTGGAGTATCGAATTTGTTAAAGTTTGTCTTCTCGAAGACTGATTATTTACAAACTATAAATATAAACCGTGCGTGTCGTAATGCCAAAACATAACTAGTGGGTGCCGGACTACGTTCCATGTAGGTTCCACAGTTACCCTTCCCTTAGAAAATGATCCCGGTGCACAGGGACAAGAAATAAAATAAAATATTTTCTAAAATGATTTTCTTTTTATCTAATTTCCCACACGAAAAAAATACTTAATGAAAACATTATAAATGCCGGTATTGGCGATAAGCCGGCGTATAGTAGGTGTTCTAGTATTCGCGTATTCGTCTTGTTCGTGAAAATAGCCGAATATAGACGAATAATGCACGAATAGCGATGTGGGAGCTCTAAAAAAAAAAAAAAAACAGTAACGTGTGTAACGTGTCTAATTTACCTACCTACTCATTTTAACTGTCCATGAATAAGAATTGAAAAATATATATATTTAGGCTATACTCGTATAACTGTGAGTTAGATTGACTGTGAGAAGGTGTGTACAAACTACAAACCAATTCTTTGCCTTTCTGGCGAAGTGACATTTTTTTCCGGCGGACACATAAGCGTATTCGTTTCTTTTTGCCCCTTCTATAATATGCTTCCATTATCGTGTGACTATTATATCTACAGGAATTAAAAAATAATTTTATTTACATCTACCTACCAAGGTACCTAAAAATTGTTTATTTACCTAGCTGAAACGTGGTTGAAACCTGAGCCGACCTAAAACCGACTTTTTGACTTTGATTTTGACAAAACCGAATATCTAGCATTTCACGAAAACATTATAGTTATAATTATTATAGTAGCACATGCAGCAGTTTCGTACACAATAACAAAGTCAAAAATCTTTTGTTTCGTAAATATCATATAGATACATACTTAAAATACAAAATGTCAGTCATTTAGGCAAAAAGCCGATTTATCAAAAATCAAATTAGCTTACACTCGTTTTTTTTATGTTAAGATCGGCAGACAGGATGACGGACCACTTGATGGTAGGTGGCTACCGTCGCCTATAACACAAGCAACACCAAAGCTGCTACAAGTGCACTGCCGACTACAGTAGGATTAAGGATAAGGGTAAGGATTAAGGATAGGGTAAGGATTAGGATTAAGGATAAGGAGGAGATAGGGAAATTGGCTAATGACATAAATAAATAAATAAATAATAATAAATAATCGTTACTAATTACATAAATAAATAAAATACTTACTTACTTGAAATTATCACTATAATCTTCAATTTCTTTATATCGGAGTTTCGGGCACGCCACAACAAATAACTAAATAAATAAAAGAGTTCGCCTTCCGCCGTAATTGCTCGTCAACTAACAGCGTCCGTCGATGTGTGCGTGAGGCTATTTGTATGTGTTGTGCGCGATTCCCGGGGACATGAGCGCACGAGCGATAGCATGTGTTTTCCTAAATACCTATTTCGTTAGAATCGCAAAGCTATTCTTTCCTCTTAAGGAATAATATCTATTTATTATGGTCGTAGGACTTTTTACTTATTTTTTCTTCTATCTAATCCATTTTAAACTAATCTTCTCAATCGCTCGATGCTATTTTTTCTTTCCATTGGCGAAAACCGTATCAAATTCCGTTAGGTGTTTTAGAACAAGTTATCGCAGAAACAGAGACTGGCGGACAGTGACTTTATTTTATAACTAGCTGAGCCGGCAACTTCGTACGCGTGGTATATAGTATATAGCTTAACTTTTTTATTTGTAAACCGATTGGAATGAAACAAGCACTAAATGTTACGGGAAGCTTGCTACAATACATCGGTGAAAATCCCATTCAAATAGGTTAGGCCGTTTCTGAGATTAGCGTGCACAATCGAACAGACAAACAGATAGACAACAATTCTAAAACCACTTTTTTGACCACGATAACAAATACCACGAGTACAAATTGCGCTTTTTTTTTTTTTTTTTTTTTTACGGCTCGTTTAAGATATTATTATAGATATTGTATATCAAGTGGGTAGGTTACACGAATATAAATTGCACGTCTTGCAGAAGTTATGGCCCACGGGATGTGTCTGGCAGTGCTGAATAATATTCCACAAAACCCCACAAAGTAATCCCATTTTTATTTACCTTTCCATACGTAGTACATAAGAACATTTAAAGTACATAAATTTAACGTACATAAGAACGTTTAAAGTACATACATTTGTCTTTTAGAAAATGAGTTGTCTGGCATGTCTATATGTGGCAAGAGATTTTTATTTATATAGAAATAGTACTTTATTTATGAATGTAAGGTATACCTTATGTCCTTTTCTGAAACAATGACAACTTGTATCTAAAATTTCATACGGAGTCCATAGGGAAACTCATCGAATTTATGAACATATTGTTACGACTAACCATGGAACATTCTGGAAAAAGCACTCGCTCAGGTCGAAAATCTCGATGGTTCCCCACTATCGATAGTAGTCACGCCATTTCCGGTTAGTGTTAAAGGAAATTGGTCCTTATGTTCACAACATAGAGTTCACATTCAACAGAAATAGCATTCCCGAACTTTCAATGGACTTGTTTACGGAATAGAAAAACAATTCCGTGTTTACAATACTCGTTTATTTCTAGTAAATTCGAAATAGATCGAGACGTTTGGCGCCAAATATAAATAGGAGAGTGGCGGGCGGGAGAGACACAGTTGAGCTACAGCCTGCGATTCGAAAGCGACAGTGAACCGGCACAATTCATTAAGGGAATCATTGACGACTTTTGGCAAGTTTAACGGTTTTATCGGACAACTTTAGCCCTTTTGGAAGCCATCTTGGTTTGTGGAAATAAATAGTTCATTTTCGCCCTTACACGGCAGTTTGACTCACCCCACCACACGTAACAATGTATTTTTTAATAATAATAATAATAATAATTTATTTGCGATGACCATGGGTAACTGATACCAGAGATGACATTTAGTTTTCTTGTTCCTTCATGACATTTATTGTGCCAGTTCTAACTGGCAGCACAATATCTACTATCCTGTCAATTAGTAACCGCCCGCCGCGCTCCCGGCAGTCTCGTACCGGGAGATTACGCGTAACGCACGCGCACATACAATTGAAAAAAAAAAATCATTCAATTTACAGTGACTTGTTTTAAGTGTGTTGTCACGTTTCGTATGTGGTCTCGAATTATCGGTAATTCCCAATGATTTTTTACGGCCGATGCCTTCCTTCAAACTTTTCCCTGTGATGTGTTTTAATAATAAAAAATTAAGTATCGTTTCTACAACTAACACCGCTGGTGCTGAATGCGGATTCTATGAGGAAAAAATATTATTGCTGTTTTTTTTTTATTTTTTCTGGTACCAATTTTGTGGTACTAATGTTAGACCATAAGTAACCATTTAAAAATATGAGAAAAAGGTACAGAACTGTTTTGTCTTTACTTATTTATGTATAGATTTTCAAATGTAATTTGTATATATTTTTACTAGCAAGACGCCCGCACGGATGCAATTATTTTCTGCAAATTACACAAACTTTGCTCTTTAATCGCTTTTTCCATTAGTGCAAACCGTATCAAAATGTGTTGAGTGGTTTAGAAGAAGTTAGTGGAGAGACAGACCGAGACAGTGACTTTATTTTATGTATAACTAGCGACCCGCTCTCGGCTTTGCACGGGTGCAATTTTTTCTGCAAATTATATAGAAAAACCTCCTTTAACGCTCTTTCCATTAGTGAAAACCGCATCAAAATCGTTTGCGTGGTTTAGGAGTTAGAGAACATACAGACAGATAGATGCGGGACGGCGACTTCAATTTATATTATGTAACTAGCGACCCGCCCCCGGCTTCGCCCGGGGTGCAATTTTTATATATAAGAACATTCCCCGTTTATCCATCTTTCCATTAGTGAAAACCGAATTAAAATCTGTCTACCCTTTCACGCGTGATGCCGTGACCAAGGGAAATATGGATTCATTTTTATATATAGAGATAAGGATATGTAAAATTGACATACTATATGTGCTTATAGATATTTTAAAATCAACAGGAGTCACAACATTAATGTGATTTCAGTGAGAGATGATTGCGACAAATTTAAAGCTTCTCAATTGTAGGTCTTCGTTCTTAAGTTCTTACATCAAAGATTTATTAAAGAAACGTACAAAAAAAAGACAAATTTTGTTAAATTCAAATTAATTTGAAAAGTTGCTTTTATTGAAATTTGAAAAGTTTTAAAATAGTTTTTTTTTTCGTTTATTCCTTTACAGACCATTATTTTTGAAAATAATGATCTGAAAATCTGACTTTGATTAAGTCTGACTTTATAAATAAAAGGTATGGTACAATAATGTTGTTTTCGTTCCATTTTTATAACGTTATATTTAATTTCTTTACATCATACCGTGATAAAACAAAGTGCGATATGTTTCCGGTTAATTCTGGTATTTCTTAGTAGAACATCATTTAAAGCTAACTTTAGCTGTAAAGATATTGTGTCAACGGTAAAATTATATGTATACGGTTAATAAGTTACGGTGAACATCAACTATCAATAACTAAATTTAAATCATTTGTCAAAAGAGAACTGTGTATAGTGCCCAAAAGTATGTTGACAATATGTAAATTAACACACTTTGAGACGAGTTTTCATAAAAATTACTTTATGTGGGGACAAAAATTTGTGTCGTTAATAACTCAATTGACTTTATTACAGCCTGAGGCTCTAGTATGAGTTTACGATACTACACCAATACTACACTCGCTAGCGAGAACGTAAAACTTTTGTATGGGAAATCGTGAACTGTCAATGTCAAATTATCAATTTTCCATATAAATGTTTTACGCTCTCGCTAGCGAGTGTAGTATCGTAAACTCATGCTAGAGCTACTGAATCGACTGATTACACTGGAGTTTACTTCGTTAAACTTATAAAATTTTCCTCGTGTCAATAGATAACTGGATACGTAATTTCTTTTTATTATTTAGTTACATTCTGCATACTCAGATGTCACGTGTACCAACAAAAGTTATGTTAGTTACGTTCGGTATACACAGATGTCACTACTTTTTATAAGGTCAAATAGTTTTTTCGTCGACAGATGTCGCTGCGCCTGCAGGTTACAACGCGCTATCGTTTCGTTCCTCAACGCGAGCTACACTTTTCATACAAGATTTCGACGTTTGCTTTTATGAGCCCAGAGAATAAGATTAGGGAACTGCGTCAGGTGTCGCACAAATGTCAAAGTGACAAATAACGTAACGCTTTTTAGTTAACGCTTGTATTTTTACTCCGCATAAAATTTGCATACCGGGGGACTTATATGAAAATCCAGTAAAAAAACTCCAATAGAGTACGAAGACCGAACGAATTTTAACCAGCTGACTCGAGCTGTCAATGCGAAAACGTAGAGTTTTGACTGCGACTGAATGAGTCATATTTTTTTTTGAGTTTATGGCTTAGTATATAAACCAAAGTCAATGGGTTGAGTAAAGGCGTGAAAGGATAACAGATAGACAGACAGAAATACTTTCACATTTTTAATATTAGTTAGAAAGAGTCGACTACGAAAGATTATTACTGATTTGTTCCCCACTTATCTATTGTAAAAGATTATATGGATACATAATAAAAAAAAGTTTTCTGTTACTAATGTTGTTGCCATGCATAAGTATAAGAAATAAAATGTAAGTACTAGTTACTTGGGTTTTCATTGAGAAAATCTCGTACGTACATAAGCAATCCCTTCTATTTTTGTTATCAAACGCTATCGCTAACTTATTTGCCAACCTTAAACTACTTTTCCATATATAGAATGAGTGACTCACCGAACGCTGAACAGACTTAGTTTTACAGTCATTGTTTCCTCAAGAATCATTATATTCGCATTAGTCCACCCAATCTGTGGGCGAGTTTAAAAGCCCGTGACTTATCAATTGACTTACTCATTTAAAGGTCACATGGGCCAATGCAATGCCTAAAATACCATGGTAATAAAGGTATAGATTTCTCTTACATTTAAAATCGCCTCCATTTTCCTTAAAATAATCACTTATCTATCTGTCTACGGAAATACGTGTAAATTAATATGAATCCATAAATGTGTGCTCGAGCAATTGGGCTAATTTTTATTTTTCTAATAATGTTTGAAGTCCATGAAGGTTCTTAAGAAGAGATAAATTGGCTGGGAGTTTTTGTTTGTTTTGTTCATTACACACAGTAGACTGTGGCAGCTGAGCCACAGCCCAATGACTTTTGACAGAACGTCGTCAGTCAGGTGAAATAATACATTTGCAGAATCCCAATCAGTCTCTCCCGCCAGGCTCATAAGCAGAAGATGATCCTTCTCGAAACGGCTAGGATTGTGCATCGGTCGGGGGTAAAATCGTACACCCTCACGTAGGTAATACCTTATTTTGTACTTTTGGAGGCTAAGATGAGTAAAGTTTGGAAATAATAATTTATTTAAATCGGACCCTAGTCCATAGTATTTATTAATCTGTTATCCAAAACTAGCGACCATAAAAGGACATAAAAATCAAAAATCCTTTCTTAGCGGATGCTTACGTTATAAAATAAAGCTATCTTCTAAATTTCAACTTTTCTACATTTAATAGTATTGCCTGTGTAGTGTGTGTTGATCAGGATAAACAATAGGGAATATGCGTCTAATTCAAAAAAGGGTTTATTTTATTTTAATGAAAATTATTGCTCTAGAATTATATCTATGTAAATATTTTTTCAATATTATTTCTTTTTCATTAAGAAAATAATTATTAAAAATCGCAAAAAAAATAACAGTGGGAAATTCAAAATACCTGAAACGCAACGCCATTGGTCAGTTCAAATGTTACGTCAAAGTCTATAATGACAGTGTCAACAAGCGCCTAGTTGTTTGATTTGTGATTTTTAATATTTGATTAGGATTGTAGACTGTGACGTCAAGACAAGCGCGCCAAGAGGGCGCGTGTTTAAAGTGCCCGTAGCTGTTAGTTACTAAATTTTAGTTTTTCGGCGCTGGATATTTTTTTACTGTTATATAACGATATAACTTGTCGTATAAAAAAAAAAGTACATTAACTCTATTCTAAAAGTATAGACTTAAGTGAAATTATAATAATTTTAGCACTTGATTGTAGTACAGTCGTGCCGTGAACTGCTTAGCTATTGTATTCATTTCCGTTGTCGCATTGCTTGTTCGTGTATAATGTAACTCTATTGTCACAGTACTTATAGCGTCGACTTGACATCCTCCGCCCATGTCGTGACTGTAATAAAAGCAATTTTACCTCTTTTTCTAAAACTTGCTAAACAATGCTAATGAACTACAAACAAACACTAAATGTTACGGGAGGCTTGCAACAATACATCAGTGAAAACCGCATTTATATTGGTTAAGCCGTTTCTGAGATTAGCGTGCACAAACGCACAGACAAAAATTCTAAAAACTATTTTCTTGACCTCGGTTTTATTATATATGGTATATAGTCGATGTCCGCTTTCAGGAAAACTTCTTTTGCCAATATCTCAAAATTATACTTTTAGCACATATCAGTGGCGTAGCTCATTTTTTGAACGATCGATTGTAACATTGTAACTTTGCGAACTTGTAACTAAACATTGCATGCATATCTTCTCTATATATAAAAATGAATCCCCATTTCCCTTGGTCACGGCATCACGCGTGAACGGGTAGACCGATTTTAATTCGGTTTTCACTAATAGAAAGAGGGATAAACGGGGAATGTTCTTATATATAAAAATTGCATCCCGGGCGAAGCCGGGGGCGGATCGCTAGTACCTAATAAAAGTATTATTATTATGAAGAAAAATATACTGAAAGATTACAGATTCATTATCATTATTTATTAAAACTGAAAAAAAAAACTTACACAAACCTCCAGATTATTCATTTCGAGGTTTGTGTATAATTCCTCACGTGCCCATATGAGATAGAGGCGTTTAAAAATTTTGCTCCAGGGCGCTAAAAGTAAAGCTCATAATTAGCTTCTTTGCTTTGAAATTGATTTTAGTTTCGTTTTCCGCTACCTTTTCTGGAGTAAATGTTATTACCGGCTATTTGTTTCATTTATTTGTATCTGTTCGAAACTAAAATGTTCCGAAAAAGTGAATTATGGGCATTTTTGATTGGCTATTGACAAAAATTTAAGAAAAAAAATATTGTGCCCCTCAGGCCCCGGCGCCCTGGAGCAACTCCCACTCGCTCCACGACGCTACGCCCCTTTCACATAACAAATTTTGATTTGACAACGCGATATGTCATAAGGGTTTTCATAGAAACGTATCGTATGAAATAAAAGTAAGTATGTAAATAACCGGGATTATTTATACGTGGCGGCGGCTTTACAGTGTTACTTTTTTAATTTTTTAATGGAAATAAAAAAAAAAAACCGATAATTGAGTAACAAATTGAGTTTTTCAACTTGGAAGCCTATATTTCATTTTTTAAAATATTTTAATGACCATTTTGAATTTATTACATAACTAGCTGTGTCTCGCAGTCTCATCCATTGTTTAATTAAATCTCTTAAGGCATGCACGTGTCGAATCTTCTCTGTAATTCTCGATAGCCTATAACCTTCCTCAAGAATTGGGCTATCAAATTAAAAAAAAAAAATTACCAAGAACCAAACCAATAAACTCTTCAGTATTAGTAGACTATAGACATGAGTTGGCCATATATAAAATAATTAAAAAAAATTTGAAAATATAAATTTAAACCGTGCTCCATTTTCAGATAACTGTTAGCCTCTTTATCTGTGGTTATTGTAATTTTAATAGGTCAATACACAGTTACTTGTTATTCACGGTACAGACTGAGATGTCTCGACTTCGCGAAGAATATCTCTAAACGTCTAATTCCGAACGATATTAGGTTAGTTTGAATTTGATATAGTTAAATGTACAGATTGTTGAAAGATTTAAAGAAATAGGTCGCCAAACATTTACTTTATGCCGATTGAGACGATCCAACGTTTGAGTTTATCGATTATATTAGAATCGATTGAATGATCGATTGAGTGCACCGAGATGGTGTTTCGAGGACGCGAATTGACCTCAATACGAATGCTGAAATAGATGCGAACATGGTACTGCTTACCTAACCGTCCGTTACGATGACAGCCCGTATATCTTCTGTATACCTACTGTCTTGTCCTTACGAGAAAAAAAAATATTTACAGCGTTTAGGTTTTTTCTTTACTCTAATTAAATAAATATAAACCTAAAAAAACTTAAAAGGTATGATTTCGTAGCCGACTGCAGACAATAAACATAAAAAAAAAATTCTATGCACCTATTTTTATTTTATTTTTCTATCCCTTCTAAAGGGCGTAATCAAAAATTTCTTTTACCCATCGATATTACATATCTTCTAGAATGCCCCTGAGAGACTAAAAATTTGATTTTTTTTTTAATTTCCTGGAATAATAGCTTACTCTAGTTGAGTTATAGTCAAGTTCTTTTTGATTGAAAAAGAAATTATCGGAATGAATGGATTTGTATAATATTTTGGAAACATATTCACGAGTTTACATGCTTATTACATACATGTTTTAAATAAGTATGTAAACTATGTAACACCAGTAATGATTTAAATGAATTCATTGTTTTTAAATTTTAGATTTAAATTTCAAATTTCCATTTAAACATTAGTTAGGTACACTTTCAGAGAACGAGGGATGTTAAATGATAATGTATGCACAGTTAAATAAGCCTTAAACGAATTTTCGCAGTTGACCACAGTCAGTATACCTAACCAATTATTCTTAAAACGACTTAACTCATTTCTGATAACCGACATGACCTCCGCAAGTCCGCACTACACCCGAAAACGGGGACGTGATACCGACTAACCTTGTTTCAACAACAAACATAGCGTTAAAGGGTTCTTTTAAACGTATGTATTTAATTAAATGTTTAAAATTTTCGTCAATAGATAATTGGATACCTAATTACTTTATATATATTATTTAGTTACATTCTGCATACTCAGATGTCACGTGTTCCAACAAAAGTTATGTTAGTTACGTTCGTTATACACAGATGTCACTACGTTTTATAAGTTCAAATAGTTCAGATGTCGCTGCGCCCCGGTAGGTTATAACGTTCGTTTCGTTCCTCGACGCGGACTACATTTTTCATACGTGATTTCGACGTTTGCTTTTATAAGCCGAAAGAATAGAATTAGGGATCATAAATACATGCGTCAGCTGTCGCACAAACGTCAAAGTGACATAACGTAACGTTTTTTAGTTAACGCTTGTATTAATTTTACTCCTCATAACATTCCCATAATCGGTTCTTAAGTAGTAAACTCCAAACATATTAAGGCAATAGAACAGTGTCTTAATGCAGGTATTAACTTTTTTTTAAAGTAAAGATCGCAGACAGGCTGATGGTCCAGGTCCAGGAGACGGTAGGTGGCTACCGTCGCCTATAACACAAGCAACGTAGTAGAATTAAGAATAAGGGATTAGGAAAGGATAGTGTAATGGACTCTGGCATCCGAGATATTTTACCAGAAACTTTTTCCCTAATCCCTTGTTCTTTACCTTATTAAAGTCCTCGGTGCACTTGGAGCACCTATAGCGTTGCGTGCGACGGTAACCAACCACATATCACCAAGTGGGACCGTCAGCCTGTTTTTATTTGTCTTATAATTGCATAATATAGGCACGTCTCCTTCACAATGGCCTGAGTTTGCATAGCAGTATGTTGAATATTAGGTACATATAGTTGAATAGAATAGTTACTCACGATCGTGCGATAGTGATTGACGTTTGATTAGTTACGCATTGACAGTTGACAATAATCTATGTCTTGACTCAATTGTGAATGTTAAAATAAATAAAACAATGTTTTGTGACCCTTAAGTGGATAAAGTGGATATTATCGTCTAAGCGAAATAATCGCTTGTTGTGATTCGATTCTGCTGTTTTATTTTCATACTAGCGAACCACTATTTTCTGCATTTATAGACACAAACCTTCCCTAGTTTAGTGAAAACTGCTATAACAATATCCGTTGGGTGGTTTAGAATCCGGAGGAACAGACAGACGGACAGTGACTTTTGTTTTATAATAAACAATTCAAGCGATGCTTAGTGTAAAGGTCACCGTATACCTAACTATATCTGTAAACTATCTGTAATTTTTAAAATAAATACATAAATAAAAAATAATATGGATCGATGATATTGATGTGTTTTATATAATACTAGCGACCCGACACCGGTTTCGCCCGGGGTGCGATTTTTATAATACATAAACATTCCCCGTTTATCCCTCTTTCCATTAGTGAAAACCGAATTAAAATCGGTCTACCCGTTCACGCGCGATGCCGTGACCAAGGGAAATAGGGATTCATTTTTATATATATATAAAAGATTAATAGGTATATCCTATGCATATATAACTTCAGTTTAAATTTATAAAAATAAATAAAGATTGAACTGGTCAACCTTTTAGTCTATGCGAATGTGGGTTGTTCCGTTTTGATATACAGATCTGAATCTCACTTAAAATAATTTTAAAATTTTTTTTTTTTTTTATTCTGAGATCAAAACGGAATTCAAATTGCAAATGTTCTATCTCCATCTTATATATAAAAATGAATTTCTCCTGGTCACGGCATCACGCGTGAACGGGTAGACCGATTTTAATTCGGTTTTCGCTAATGAAAAGAGGGATAAACGGGGAATGTTTTAGGGTATATAAAAATTGCACGCCGGGCGAAGCCGGGGGCGGGTCGCTAGTTATTCTATAAAATGTCTGTTATATATAACCTTAATTCTCTTCATTAAACAGTGAAACTCTGGTGTTAATATTTCTTTGAAGTTTTGATCATCCAAGTGAACGCTTATAATAAAATATGAAATGAATATGAAGTGTGTAAGCCGCCGTTTTGTAAATTTCGTGCTGATAAGTGATGGAACAGCTTTTTTTGTTTGTTTTGGTGTTCAGTGATGAAATATTTCAATAATGGCCAATCGTGTCATGGGATATATGATATGCGGATACAATTCTGTCGACAATTTAATGGTGAGTAATTGTGATTGTAACTAAATTATGTTTTTATAATTTCTTAAATTAATTTATGAAAAGTATTAGGGCATATATTTAACTTATCACACAACACGCACACACACACACAAAATTCTACTTTATTTCTAAGGATCCTATATAACGAGTATCATGGAAACTAAGACAGACGATAGTACTAACTAATGACACCTTGATGGGTCTTTTTTGACGGCCCGTTGGATGAGTGGCAAGAATGCTTGCCTAACGTCTCAGGGGCCCCGGGTTCGATTCCCGGCGGGGTCAAGTTTGGAAATTTTAATGTAATTTTCAAAATTGACTCTGGTCTGGATTTGAAAATTAGTGGTAGGGCACACTGCGTTTCGCAGTCATTTGGGCAGCCCGCCTGGCGGCAGTGACCACCCCCTTACAGAAGACCACCGTGAAATAACAGCATATACGTGCTGTTGTGTTTCGGTGAGTGAGTAAGGGATGCCAGAGCCCATTTCCTTATCCCCTCCTAATCCCTTATCCTTAATCCTACTGTAGTCGGCAGCGCACTTGCAGCACCTGTAGCGTTGCTTGTGTTATAGGCGATGGTAGCCACCTCACATCAAGTGGACCGTCAGCCTGTCTGTCGACATAACATAAAAAAAAAAAAAAGTTACATGATGGAGTGTGAATTATGCTAATGAAACGTTATAAAAATACTATTTTTTTTCTGACCCATCGTCAAAAGACATAGGATAGGGTACCTTTCATCCAGAAAAAAAGTACTGTCCCCGAGGGATCATATGACGCCTGGCAAAGCTATAACTGCAATAAAGATGTTGGCGTTACATTGCTCATATTATATTTAGTAAGGCGTTATTTTTTAATTTTTCAACACGGGCGGAACCGCGGGCACCAGCTGGCTTTAAAATATTACTAATAGGATTTAGCTTTTCGTCGCGTAATCAGTTCAAAAGTAGTCTACGTCCTTCATCCCAAATTTCATTGAAATCGATTCCGTTGCACTGAAAGCGTAACAAGCACACCAAGTTACTTTCGCATATTTAGTTTATATTGTTATACTTACTTTGAATGAAAGAAAGAAAGAAATATGTATTTGCTTAAAATGTGAAAACAAAATAAAATAACTTTTGCCTGCGGCTTCGTCCGCGTATCTTTAGAAATTAGTACTCGCTGATAATGTAGCTTTCTATAGGTTAAAGAATTTTTAAAAAGGAATAAATATTTTGATCAAAATATCCATTAGGTCAGCAACTTTTTTTGGCTGACCTAGTACTTGCTGCCCAAATAGGTTTCTTGGCTGATCAATCATTAATTGGTTAGGTTAGTTTTTTTTTTGCTGATCGATTAAATAACAGCCTTTTTAAAATCGGGCCAGTAGTCTTTGAGTTTATTCATTAATCATTACAAACATACATTTGTATAGAGGGGGGTTAAGGCGGGAGATGGGGAGAGGGTGAGTAGCCTATGTTACTTGCTGATAATGTAGTTTTCTATAGGTGTTTTTTTTTAAAATCGGTCCAGTAGTTTTTGAGTTTATTCATTACGAACATAAAAAAATAGATCATACAGATCTTTTTTCTTTATAATATGTATTATATAGTATAGATATACTTTTGTGAGGTGTTGATTTTTTTTTTATTTTTAGATGATCCCCTCGGTAACAGTAATTTTCCCCTGGACGAAAGGTACCCTGTGCCCTACTCTGTGTTCCTGACAACGTGTGCAAAATTTCGCGATGATTGGATAGAGTTTGATATGAAATCGTAACAACAAACAAACAAACTCACTTTCGCTTTTGTGATACAAGTGAGTTTAATTCGCTATCTTGTTTAATTCGGCGGTTATTTCAGTTTTGTAACAAGGTAAGCCATAGCAAACAGATGTTTCATCCGTACGAAAATACCTTACATTACACAAACCGTAGCTAAAAATATACGTACATTTTAATAACAATGGATTACTTTTAAAATAGAATCTCGTTTACAAAGCGCACGTTTCATAATTAAATCATATTTCAAACAAAACCACTCGACTGATAAGTTTCTTAAAAAAAAAATGCTTGAAGTATATTTTATTGATTTTTTATATACATACTAGCGTCCCGCCCCCGGCTTCGCCCGGGGTGCAATTTTTATATATACGAACATTCCCTGTTTATCCCTCTTTCCATTAGTGAAAACCGAATTAAAATCGGTCTACCCGTTCACGCGTGATGCCGTGACCAAGGGAAATGGGGATTCATTTTTATATATAGAAGAAGATGTAAAGGCTGCCGTCGCGCCGCGTCGTCTATTTTATTTACTTATTTATTTGTTAAACATTAAAGTGTATGACTGTTTTGTTTAATAATACGACTGGAGTTTACTCCTAAACGTATAAAACTTTCCTTGTGTCAGTAGATTCATTTTTTCGATGACAAATGTTTAAAAAAAAAGCAGTTTAAAAAGCGCTCTATCGTTTCGTTCCTCAACGCGGACTATACTTTTCATAAAAAGTCCTGAGAATAGAATTTAGGGAACATAAATACATGCGTCAGCTGTCGCACGAATGTCAAAGTGACAGATAACGTAACGCTTTTTAGTTAACGCTTGTATTAATTTTACTCCCCATAAAATTTTCATACCGGGGACCTTATATGAAAATAGATTCTTAGGGAGTGAACTCCAAAAACTTAAAATAGGACAACTTTATAAATTGACACAAGAGTTTGTGGGGGTCCAATGATTTCGCATATATAATCCGAAAATTTAAGTAATCCAAGTATATCTAAGTGCTCTAAATATTTAAGTAATATAAAAATCATCATTAACATAATTTAACATAACCAATGCTATAGTTATTGCATTCGAGCTACTGACCCTCTTAGTAGAAATATTAGAATCCTTAAGGGATTAGGAGTTGATAGAAAAGTGAGCTCTGGTATCCCTTACTCACTCACCGAAATACAACAGCATATCTGCTGTTATTTCACAGTGGTCTTCTGTAAGGGGTGGTTACTGCCAGACTGTCTGGCCGAATTAGTGCGAAACTCATTAAAACATTATTTATAACATAATATATTGATTACTAGCTAAGCCCGCAACTCCGTACGCGTGGTATTCGGTATAGCGCGTAACCTTTTTGTTTGTAAACCGATTCTAATGAAACAAACACTAAATGTTACGGGAAGCTTGAAACCGCATTGAAATTGGTTAAGCCTTTTCAGAAATTAGCTTGCACAAACGTGGCACAAACGCACAGACAGGAGACAAAAATCCTAAAAACTATTTATTAAGCTCGCTAACACAAGTACAACGTGTACATTTTTTTTTTAATATTTAATGTTATGGTTCGTTTACGATTTTATTATTGCCTGCCGATCTCAACATAAAAAAAAAAAAAAAAAGTTATAAATGAAATACAAATATTAGCATGCCCTTGTAGGGTCGAACACACTTTGTAAAGTAGCTGCTGTAGACATGTGTTTGCGCAAATAAAGATTTATTATTATTTACTATTACTACTAAAACACATCATTGTTTACAAGTAATCGCAAGTTAGTAAATTTTATAAAGCATCCAAGGTATTTCAGCCGGAAATTACCAGACGTAAGTGGCAGTTTTCATCATTAAAGTATGTCAAATGACACATTCCTTTCATATTTATTTTAAAATATTTTTTATCAAATCGCTTTATCAATGAAAACACTTCATATATTGTTAAAAATAGAAAATCAATTTAAAATGCAATCGAATAGAGATGTCATCATATAAAAGTATATTTCGTAATAGTAACCTAGATTTATTTATTATTTTAACAATTTTTAAAATTAATCTATACATGTACCAATAAAATCGTACGAGCCCTGTTTTTACATTAAATATTTTTCAAAAAAACAATTTGTACGCTTTGTACTTATGTTACCGAGGTCAAAAAAATAGTGCGTTTGTGCACGCTAATCTCAGAAACTGCTTAACCGATTTGATTGCGGTTTTCACTGATTTATAGCGAGCCTCGCGCAACATTTAGTGTTTGTTTATACGCCCTTGTTGAGAGGGTATGCCTGACCCCCGCCGTGGGGACATATATGTAATAGACTGTTAAAGATGAATTTATTATTATAATATTAAAAGAAATTAATGTCTATATACATTTAAATATAATTTTAAAAATTATTGTCTTAAGCTGGCCACTGACGGTCAGTTAAGTACATCAGTTAACTGATCAGTTAAAAGGGATGTAAGCTAAAATGATTCCTCCACTCACTGGCTTCAAATCGGCCTTCGTTTCTCGATCGACGCCGCGCAGACATGCATAGACAAGAGTACCGAAAGTACTCTGTGGTTCCGTCTGACGGTGAACGGATGTAAGCACGCGCAGTCACAGACGAACTGAAGCAAACGGAACGGTGCTGGGTTGCTGTCAGTTAATAATTTCAATTTTCAACTTAAGATTTCACACTCACAGCCAGCTTTTGAATGTGCGTCAATTCAACTGATCAGTTTAACTGATCATGTGTGTCGAGCTTTAGTTTAATGTTTTTAATTGTTATACTTTTACACAGATCTGAAGGTAGGGGTTAGTTTAACTGGTTCCGTTCGCCATACGTATTATTGACGCGTTGCGTTCGCCACCGCTTCTTTGAAATCACCACCGAGTGTATGCAGGCTGTTCTATCACTCCTTTTTAAAAGATTTGTTAAAAATTATTCTTTCAGTAGCGAAAAATTGAAATTAAGTATTCATTTTTACAACTTTACAACTATTTTCATCCGCTACTTCGTCCGCGTCCTTTTTTTTGGTAGCGGTGGTGATAACCCCCGATGACCCTCAATGACATGGGTCGACCGCTCTCCTCTAAGGGTGGAAGATCCCGATCAAAGTGTGGTTTTGTATGGAAGGAGGGCGAGGGGGAAGAAGTGGGGGGAGGGCGACGGTCCCGGCCAACGGCCCTCGTGGGGTGATGGTTATCCGCCAAAATGACTGTCGCGGTAGCTGTGACCGTTGAGGAGCTACGCGAATTCAAACATCCAAGACGGTATGGAGTGTGCGAGGATGGGGCGCTATTAGATAATCCCCGATGATCTTCTATGACATTCCGAAAACCATGCCCCTCTCCGATTCATAGTTTCCGAGGACCACTCGTCGACTTTTACCAGGTCGGTATACCGAGGATTCGGCATTTTCTGGTACTCACGGTACTCACCCCCTCTACGACTACGACTTTACGACCCCCCCCCCATAAAGGGGAACCCCTTCTCCTTCTGGGAGAACAATTATGTCAATGATAATTAATTGACGTATAGGTAATACATAACCTAAAAATAACCTGAAAAGCCTATAGCCTGTAGTAACCTATAAAATGCGTATTTGTTTTACCTCGAATGCATATTTATAGGTCGTAACCGTTATCACATAAGAATGCGTGACCAACATGCCAAATGTTGACGTGAAACAGACATTTGAACTTCGAACAAAACAGTTCACAAACAAAGCTTCTTGGATAAACTATTATCGCTAATTCACTAAATATCGCTAAAGTCCAGAACTGTTGCTCCAGTGATCTCAAAAACAAAATTCGTTATGCAAATAGTTTGGCCTCGGTGTGTTTATGAACTTTAAAACTAGTGCAGAAACGTGAGGTATTATAATAATAAAAAAATCGGACAAACAATCGAAACAAAAGAGAAAATTTAAACCTTATGGCGATATCTTAAGAAGTGCAATTTGATTGTGTTTTTTATATTACTCGAAAAATAAGCGTCGATTCGCACTAACAGGCGAATCGACACTAACGGGAGATCAAATTTTCATATTTTTTGTATTAAATTTGCAAAACATTTACCTAATCTAGCTTCTTTAAGGTTTTAAAACATGTGATACCTTCTTGTCTTTCAAACATTTAATTTTATAGTGTTGTTTTTATTATTATTATTATTTGGAGCATTTTCTTGGCCTTCAATAAATTCCACCTCTATTTTATACCATTGACTACAACTACACTGTATTCTATTCTTTATTTATAATATTCATAGATTAAAAAAAAAAATGTTTCGCTAAAAATGAGAATTTAACCCAACCTTAAGAGCGCGTATAAAGAGAAATAGCTAATCCTAGAATTGAATTTTATCTAAGTTTGTAAAGTCCAAATGAGAAAATATTTATATATAGATTAATACATTATAAATAAAAGTGAAATGTGGAAAAGAAAATTTTATAAGATGAAATTTTCTCGATAGAAAAAAAAATCACCAAATTACCTCTCATTTTTATCGTTTTTTGTTTTATTTTCAAAATGACACATATTACAAACCTAAAAAAATATCAGTAATCTCACTTCCCGGATTATTTAAGGCTTTTAGGATTAATTTTTCATTTGACATTGTAGTTACGAGTAATTAATATTTAATACTTTTGGCACTTATAACATTTTTATTTTTATCTTCCGTCTCATGTTATGCATACTTTAATGCGCATTGTTTCACATGATCAGTCACAATCGCTTATGGGGCCACGCGGGTGAAATTAGAAATATTTTTTGCTTTGTACGCAGCCTTAAAAGGGCAACATTACCACCGTTTCATCTCAAGAGAGATACGTTAACTAACTTTACACGGAGTTGTTTATTGAAACCCCTTGACCACACAATTCGACCACCGTTTTTCTCGTTTATCCTTCTTTCCACTAGTCAAAACCGTATCAAAATCCATCGGGTGGTTTCGTAGAAGTTAGCGGAGAAACAGACAGAGATGGACAGCGACTTTATCTTATACTAGCTGAACGCGGCCACGCTTTGCTGCGGGCCATACGGCGGCGGCGTGCGCATGGGGCGCGCGGTACTGGACACTGCTTATATATAATACTATTTATCGTAGCGTGATGTTATACGTATAGCCTATAGCCTTCTTCGATAAATGGATTATTCAAAACAAAAAGAATTTTTCAATTCGAACCAGGAGTTCCTCAGATTAGCGCGTTCAAACAAACAAACTCTTCAGCTTTATAATATTTATCTTATATGTATTATAAATACAGATATACTTAGATCATCGAAATAAATTTTAATTTATCACCAATCAATTGATCATGAACCACTAATACAGTTTAAAGTTAACTTTAACGCGTTTTAATTATTTTTTTTAGCGGCTACCATAAACCCTGTAGACAGTTCAGGGGTAATTGCACTTTTCACAAAACCAGGGAACAATTAAATAAATTTGAAATGAATCGCGTCATCATATGATTCATTGGTTCTCCAAATAAGTTTTGCATTGAACTGTTTTCGCCACCAAAACAAACACAACATCCTGCGTGTGATGTGTCAGTTTAGACAGTTTACGCAATGGCGGCATTTTGTTTACTAGTTTTTCATACGTACGTTTGATGTTTTTGAGGATATTGCGTGATATTGCTCCTCAAAGGAATGAATTGTTGGTAAGTATTTAACCGTACCAAGTTCGCCAAATCCAGACATCCAGAATATACATCTATACTAATATTATAAAGCTGAAGAGTTTGTTTGTTTGTTTGAACGCGCTAATCTCAGGAACTACTGGTTCGAATTGAAAAATTCTTTTTGTTTTGAATAGTCCATTTATCGAGGAAGGCTATAGGCTATATAACATCACGCTACGATAAATATTATTATATATAAGCAGTATATATCCAGTACCGCGCGAGTTAAGTGGATGGTACACGAAGTGTTTAAAAAAAAACTTTATTTTAAATCGTAACCTAGCTTACAATGGAATGAATCAATTATTATTTAATAACTACTTTTATATTTAAACTTATGTCTAGTTAGCTATGACGTCAATGATCCACGTGCGGGTGTGATTGGACTTAGACCGTGTTGGATGTGCTGACGAAGGGTATATTGTAGGGGGTACGGCCCTTAACTCGCGACCCATGCGCATGCCGCCGCCGTATAGGCCGCAGCGAAGCGTGGCCGAGTTCAGCTAGTATATAATAAAATCGTAATCAAAATAATCAAATAAAAATATTCTTCAACAACCAATTAGTGTGGAGGAATACACAACCCCGTCACCGCTATTCAGTATACGTCCGGACTTTTTTGAAAATATAGAGATAGATATACATAATATATAACGCTTTATGAGTAAGACTTTTCAAATGTCGATTTGGTCACCCTAGTTGCGTCGAAATTTCGTTACAACCTTCGTTGAACTCTCTCCCTCTCTCTCTCTCGTAAATTATACATTGTTTTGATCCGATTACAATTTTAACACGACAAATACAAAATTATTAGTCCCCTTCCTAAAGTCTCCATTCCTAATTTGGGCGTTTCGTCCAATACATGTTTAATCCAAAACCACAAACCGCAGTTCAATATGAATTGTGATTTGCGATCAACTGCGTATTGATCAAACTACGTAAGGGATTTAAAATAAATAAATAAAAGAAATTAAAAATAAAATATTAAATAAAACAAATTAAAATAAGATTGCACAGTATTTGGTTTTGTGCTAACTATAGCCCAAAAATCACAAATTCGTCAAATTATAATACGCTATATATTAAGGGAATGGTGTGTTCTGCTCTGGTAATTTATTCGCTTAGAAATGAATTCTAACTAATCCATACTAATATTATAAATATTAGCGGAACTCTGTCTGTCTGTTACCTTTTCACGCCTTAAATACTCAACCGGTCACCATAAAATTTTGCATACACGTTGTCGAGGATAGAGAAAAAAAAATAGGATACCTTTCCTTCTTTAAAAAGTACTTATTCTCGAAAGACGTTGACGAAGTCGCTGATGGCAAAAGTCATTTACATTTACAGAAATACTGGAAGTCTAAATAAATATAAACTAAAATTAGCAAACTCCGATATCTGTCGTAATATTCATTTAAAACAAATAACGTAATCAGCGTTTCAAGTAGCAGTTAGTTCTGATAGTCAGTAAAACAGTAACAGGATCCTGGCGTCGTAACTAGGGTCGTGTGTCTGGCGACAGTTAATTGCCTGATTAGGTGATTTAGCGTCCGTGGGAATCGGGACATTGTGTTCTGTAATTACATACGAATGTAATCTGTTACTTGTACTTATAAACCAGCTCTTGTGGCTCTTGTGTCTTCATAATTGGTTCAGGAAAAAGCGTACATTTCGAGTTGTCTTGACGACATATCAGCATGTTGGGCGTCTCTGTTCTGGGCCAAAATTGACATCGGAGTTTTCTTTGAATTTCCTCGTGGCTTTCTAGATCAATTTGAAAATATTTTTCGTTGAATAGTTCACGTTTGATTTTTTTTTATAATAGTAAAGAGGCCACCGAGTATTCAATAAACACGGTTCTTTTGTAAGAATCCAGATTGCTCAATGGCACAGAATATATACTAGTACTAGATGTATCAATGGGCACACATATAGCTCTGTCCATATTTTATTACGCCTAGTTGCCACGTTTAAAAATGTTTCCACTTTATCAATTTCCTTCTTTATAATGCATTTCTAAAATAAATCACTTACTGTAACCTCTGAAAGATTTGTGGCTGGAAAATTAACGCAAACTTTTAAGAACAAAGGCGGTCGTTTCGTCACACTTCTTGAACACTGATTGCAGACATCCGCGCAACAAATAGTTTTTTTTTTTCACGTCTTGTTCAATTTTTTTTTTCTTTGAAAACTATCTGTAATTAATGTAAATTGTATCTTTTTTTTAACTGGAAACCATTCAATTGTGATCTGTTCTTCACAGGTTATTAAATGATCCAAGTTGACTTGCACGCACCAAAGAAATGTCTTCATTAATACAATTCGTTTTTGCTCTCT
The DNA here is from genome assembly GCA_910589475.2 of Bembecia ichneumoniformis. Taxonomy (NCBI): domain Eukaryota; kingdom Metazoa; phylum Arthropoda; class Insecta; order Lepidoptera; family Sesiidae; genus Bembecia; species Bembecia ichneumoniformis. The sequence continues at coordinate 14,301,762 of OU342539.1, read as the reverse complement.
GCTATTTCTATTTATTTGCTTTGAAGCTTGGAAATTATTAATCATTGATGTTATTAATTAAATGAAGTATATTATTATAATTTTTCAACTAATTGTTGGTATGATGTTTTACATTGTTGAAACAAAACATGAAAGGGACTAAAAGAGCATTCCGAAGTGGTGCTGAATGCAAAAATGAATTGACAATTTTAAGAGTCTGAAATTTGCTTCTATGGAATATATTATATTTTTTTAATTTATTTACGACATATAGCGTTGATATAATTGCCTATCATACCATTTCGGATTAGGAAACCTATGATAAAGTCGATGAGGAAATATAATTCAGTCGCCATTCATCCTTTGATTTTATTTATTAGAGCTTATTTCAGGGACATTCACTGATATTGTTTATGTCAGGGAGGCTACATGTCAGGCAACTCCTTACGAATGTATTAGGTATTCCATAAAAAGGGGTTCCAAATTTTGAACTCGCATATTCCCATATAATCAATGCAAAGGAAATATTTTTCAAAGAATTCTTTTATTCAAACGAGCATTAAAATAAACACAGACATCACAAGGAAAGAACAAAGGCGTTATTATTGTGAAATAGGTATTAAAAACAAAACGAACTCATTTCTCAAAAGAGAATTCCCAAGAAATATGACTGCAGCAGATTTGATTTTATTCCATTTAATTTTATGCCATTGGTGAAATGGAACTCATTTTCTTCTAAATTTATCTTCACTGTCTCAACTCAAGTGTCTTATGTTATCACTGAATTTTATGTCGTACTATCTGATAGGGCGATGACCCGATTCACTAATTGTGTGGGATTCTCGACTCTTATATGTGTCATATTATAACTTGCCCGCGACTTTTTCTTACTTTTAATGGATGAAATGTGCAAAACGTTTCGGTTTCGGTAGTGTTTCCGTAACATCCTGTAAAATTGATCCGGTTTCCATTTATAACCAATTGAAATCGCATCCTATTTGATTCAAAATCTTTTAGTTTCACACAGTTGTGCGATTCAAAAGTGAGACTAACATTTAGTAGGGGCGTATTTAGTTTAGAGTGGTAGTTAATTGTTGACGATTAAACTATTAAACACGCTCTAATTAGACGGCCATCGCTCTGTTGGAGAAAATTGTGGTCGGTTGATCCAAATTAGTAGGCTCCGCCCCCCGGTCCGCTTCACAGGGATATTTTATTTTTGCAATTTTAAACATTTGATTTAATAATTAAAACCAAAACATTTGATTCCATTCAAATAAAACTGTTACAATGGGTTCTTTTTCATTTAAATATTTAATAAAAGTTTGTCTAATCAAGTACACAATGGCGGCACTATCTGTGTTACTTGGAATATAAAGCAAAATTGTTTTAAAGAGTTATAATACCATATTAAAATCATAACAGAGTGAGCAACTTTTATTAAAACTCGCCATGTTAGTGTGGTAGGTACACTTTTTTACAAGGTGAAGTGTCAAAGTTCAGCCATGAAAATTTTTAGACTACTCAAACAAAAATATTTTTTATCTCCAAACTCTATTCATGCATGGTTTTTATTGCACCTGTGACTAATGGTAGCGTTATTCAGGATTACGTAACAAAAATTAAAACCGAGAAATTTAAAAATTTGTAAGCACAGCAGGTAAAAATGTAGACCACAGTTTCGATTTTCCACAATTTTCAAAAAAAAAATTTTTTTTATAAACTGGGTTACATCCTGGACCCAACTTATCGTTGAGTTTTGGAACAACCTGTACATACATTATACCTAGATGTATCAAAATAGCCATTTTTCCTAGCCCTTCCTAATCCTTAATCCTACCAAGGTCGACGGTGCTCTTGCAGCACATGTGGCGGATTGCTTTCGTTAGAAGGAAACGGTAGCCATCCACCATCAAGTGGATGGTCACTGGTCAGCTTGTCAAGACACAAGACCGGTTGGGAAAACCGTGGTGTAATTACAGCGACTCGTAGTACAATTCCTGGAATTGTTTTAAGGTTTCGTTGTTGCTATTTATGTCAACTAATTAAACTACCGTGGTAGCCATATAAAGAGGCGGATTATACGTAGGTAATTATGCGAGGAACGCGGGGGAATTGAGGGCTCCAAAAATAGTGTAGGGGGGAGAGGACGCGGGCCCAACCGGCGCCTGGCCTGGCCTGCGCAAGCGCAGTTCCTGACTAACGCGCGATGTACTCACTACTATGCGAACGCGTTGATTCATAGTGAATAATTAATTATTCAGCGTGCAGTCCTACGTCGGATTCAGTGTAATTGTTGGAGCGTCTCAGTATTAATCTGGTCTATATTTGTGTAATCTTTATTACGATTCCTTTGCCTGATACGTAGTAAACTCTGATCGTTGCTGACATTAAAGTGTTTTTCTTCAGTGTAAATAGTGTGCCCGTGAGCGATGTTGTGCGGAACTAACGGTGCGGTCGCAGCAATGGATCGCGCGTATATGTCTCTGCGCGCGCGCAAACCACAGAAAATTACGGTCGGTATGGTATGAGCTATTGTGCACTGCACGATGACTGTGATGACTCGTTTCCGGCCTCTCCTATACGAATCAAATCTGTTGTCTATTAATTACTAATGCTGTGCTTTAGAAATTATTGAAAATTTAACAAATAAGTGCAATTTTTTTAAAATGTAAAGTCAGTCGGTTGTCAGACAGACTGACAGTTATTTGATGGTAAATGGCTACCGTCGCCTATTAACACAAGCAGTGGCATAGGTGCTGCAAATGCGCTGCCGACTTTAGTAGGATTAAGGATAAGGGATTAAAATTGATTAAAAGCGTTTTGAATTTTTTTTATCTATCGGTATTAGAATGAAAGCGTCGCTTATGATGGATTATGATCGATGTGATAATTACAAAAATTCCATTGTCAAGGTGTAAAAAAACTATCTTTAATTAGATAAGTAATGTTTTTGTTATGATTATATAAATTATAATTAAGTTCCGGATGTATTTTTTGAAGAAAGGAAAACTATGTCTTTTTCTTTGAAGATTCAAAGTTTATTAGAATTCTCTGACAGTCAGTCCCAAACCTTACAGCCACACCAGAGTAATATCGGCGCCCTTTTATCTCGCTTTAGCCTTGTAATAGTTCTATTATTAAATTTCAGCAACATCGTGGCAGGATAGTGGTAGGAACACGACCCTCTTATGTTTTTAATCACAAAATCCATAAATAGAGCAAATGATTTTCCATTTTTAAACATTTTCTGCCGACAACAATTTGACTATAGTAGCTGCTGTAATGATCACAGGATCTCAAATGAGTTTAAAAAGTATTGAAGTTACATAATTTGTTTGAAATACATTTCGCGCTCAGTCAGGACCGCCTTTATAACCTAGCGGAGGTCCTGGGGACTTTGGAATATCCCTGGGGTGGATCGGAGTTGTTGCCTCGGCAGAGCCCGGTTCACCCCGCTCAAAGGGCAAGGAGACACCGGGGAGTTTTAGTGGGTATTCCCAGTGCCGCTATGATCAGGCGCTGGGCGACCCCCACATACTCCTGCCGTCTAACCAGCGGCAGGAGATCTGTAAGCGGATTACTCCTCGTCCAAAAAAAAATGCACTTTGCAATACTAATGGGCCCCCACTGACTATGACAACTGATTATTTTATTAAAATAGGTAAAATGAATATAAAAGTCAAATTTTACATTTATTCTACCGTTATTTTTATTTCTTTATATTGTCATGAAATAAATAGATATAATTATAACATGATCCAGAATGGTGACTCAACATTGGTTAGTGCTTAAAAATCTATGTTTTTTTTATGTTAAGTTCGGCGGACAGGCTGACGGGCCACTTGATGGTAGGTGGCTACCGTCGCCTATAACACAAGCAACACCAAAGCTGCTGCAAGTGCGCTGCCGACTGCAGTAGGATTAAGGATAAGGGATTAGGAGGGGGATAGGAAAATGAGCTCTGGAATCCCTTACTCACTCACCGAAACACAACAAAACACGTGCCCTTATTTTACGGTGGTCTTGTGTAAGGGGGTCTTCAAGCCCTTAATGTTGATTGAAGAGGTGGTCTTCAAGCTTTAAGAAACAGAATCACATCATTTCTTCAAAGTCTATGTCTTTGAGTACATTACATTCTATGGACATCAGCGACAAACTGGTCAATCTTTCTTGAAGCATTGTACTTTTTAATTATTATTATACTTGTTAATTCTTAATGTTTATTCTTTTCAATTTGTCGAAGGAGCGTTCCTCAGTGCATTTTAGGCGGGAACTAGGGGTCTGGGAAATTGCCCAAAATGCCAAATAGAAAAATGCCCCATACAGAAAACAACCTGTTAGACTATTTAAGGTCCAATTCTTGGCATGGTCAATAATGGTTAACTAACTTTTCAGAGGGTTGAAACTACATTCCATGTTAAATGTCTAGTTCCATTCCTAGCGTGGCGTATTTACTGCATTCGGGACTTGTATGAAGTAAATTTTATCAGTCAGGTGCCAGACACCTGCCGCATTGGCCCCTCAGCCCCAGCCTCGTCACGGCAGGTGAACACCCCCTGCTTTCTCACCCTTGACGACATTAACAACCTACATTTCGAATGAAACAAATTCTTTTTACGATATAATATTCGTCTAACGATTTATTTTACTTTTTACAGCTGCTTGAGAACGTAACTGTTTCTAGTCTTGATTCGTAAAACTATAAAATGCTCGGTCAATTAAATACTAACCTAAACCATACTTAACCATACTTACGTCATACAGTCGAGCAACGCCCAATGTTCGAGCCTGCAAACTGAAGCGAGTTCGCCGAACTTTGCTCTACGCAAGTACATTCGTTGCCTGACTGTATGATGTGTATGGAGACTGTGCCTAAACTGTGTAATCATGTTTATTTACTCCATTCATTACCCAAGTAAAACATCACCTAGTGATGGTGATGTTACATATCAATCTTATGAAAGATTGGTGATGTCACAAATCTATACATATTATAATAAAATTGTAAACGAGCCGTGTCTGTACATTAAATATTTTTTCAAAAAAAAACAATTTGTACACGTTGTGCTTATGTTACCCAGGTCAAAAAAAAAATTATTTTTATTTTTTGTCTGTTTGTCTGGGCGTTTATGAACGCTAATCTCTGAATCGGCTTAACCGATTTGAATGCAGTTTTCACTGATGTATTGTAGCAAGCTTCCCGTAACATTTAGTGTTTGTTTCATTCCAAATTTCCAATACAAAAAAGTTACGCGCTAATACCGAATACCACGCTGACGGAGAAGGTTCAAATTAAAACTTAAATAAAGAGCATGTTTTTGTATCTGGCCTCTGCGTTTCCGCCTACAACTGCTTTTTAATGCACATCAAAAGAAATCTGATATCTTTAGTTACGGACCATTTAAATAAAGCCTCTTTTACAACGCTCAACAACTTTGAATCCCAGGTATCGCTTCCTGTTTGTGAGCGTTCACAAAGTGATGTACTCTCAATGTACTTATATATAGCCTTAGTATGATTGATCCACGTTAGATTAAATATTACCTCTCAGATATATCACTTACAGGCGTGTAATCACACTTAATAAATCAATCCTTCTCAAACAATTCAGACATATAAAGGTACAAATATATTTTTAATGGCGTCTTTGAATATTCGGTGGTAATTAATTAATTAATTAAAAGAAAGTCGTTTGAGTTACACCATTTATATACCTAACTCGAGAACGGCTGGACCAAATAATTCAATATTTGTTGAATTCGTCTCCGCCCCAAATAACAGAATAATACACTTTGTATGGAACGGGTTTGAAACGGAGCGAAGTTCGACGGGTCAGCTAGTTTGTAACACTCTTAGAACTTTAAATAAAGAACAAGATAAACCGCATTAAAAACAAAACGATCACTGTACCGCAAGCTCTGGCACGAAAAATAAATCCCAAAAAAGTAGAGTTCCCCTTCACCACGACAATGCTCCAGTCCACTCCAGCCCGCCAGACGAACAATCGAATAATTTGACTATTGAAGGTGTGGAATAGGAGATCGGACAGCAATCAAATTAAAATCTAAAATGTACTTAGAAAGAAAATATATAATTTTTTACGATTATTTATCGAATAATAATTTAATATAATTCATTTAAATATTTTTAAATGAAGAAATAAAATTTTATTATTTACAATATTTTTAATCTATACTGAAACACCAATCACAGTGCGTGACGTCATTTGTGGGCAATCATTGTCTTATGCCAATGCAGCTGTTTTGTTATGATATGACCACAAATGACGTTACGCGCTCTCAGATGAACTATCGTGGCGTTTTGGCGGCATTTTCAAACAAACAATATTAAAACATGATTTTGAGTACCTAAAAGGCTATAAATAAATAAAATAGTATTTTTTATGGGAATAAATATCCATGAAGATTAATTTAAAACACTTTCTGAAAATTTGTCCGATCCCCTATTAGTGAGTCATCGTCCTTATAGTGCCGACTTGGCACCATAATGTGATTTTTTTAATTATTCCCAAAATAAAAGATGTCTCCAAAAAAAACGATACAGAAAATGTATGGAATTGACACCTGTCAGAACAGCACTCTTATAATGGCCGGAGGTAACTATTAAATTAGATTTGTGTAAATTTTCCCGAGGCTTCAGACGTTATGGTAACTGCGTCGAATAAATTCTTAACATCTGTGTCGTTTACTATGTAATTCACATGTTTGTTGAATTTAAAATGAAAAGCGCAAATATTGCGCGGTGACAGTGATAATTGTCCAGTTAAATTTTATTGTGCTCACATACATATACATACGTCTTATAAAAATGTAAATGTCAAACACACAACCAGTTCATGATGTGATGTCAAGATCACGCCAGCACGCCAAAATTTCTTGGTTCTCACCAATATACTTTTATATACAATTGAGATGTGAAATATCGAAGCATATTTTGTATAGAAAATATGCATGAAAGGTTAGTTTATTAAAGGCAATTTAATTTAACAATGAAATTTAAAAAAATAGTTTTTAAATTTTTGTCTGTTTGTGTAAGTTAATCTCAGGGACGGCTTAACCGATTCGAATGCAGTTTTCACTTATGTATTTTAGCACACTTCTCGTAACATTTAGTGTTTGTTTTATTCCAATGGATTCACAAACAAAAAAGTTACGTGCTATACCGAATACCACGCGTACGAAGCTGCGGGCTCAACTAGTAATTACATAATATGTGTGTTTTGGAACCAAAAAAAGCCACTAATCTGATATATTGAATATTTCTTGAATCTCATTCTAAAAAATCATATTAATTGGAATCTTTTAAAATTCTCTAGAAGTTCCTGTTCTTTGAAATTCCCAGTACTCCACTAATGGATTGCGTGTTACTACGAAATAAAAAGGTTAACCGTAATCGTTTCCAACTACCAATTATACATACACACAGTGTTTCTAATTCATTGAAAAACTGTTTATTTAATAACACAGACCGACATAGTGTCACTCACTTGGTTTAGCGTCGTCTCTTTTCCGGATAATAATGTCTTTTAATTAACTCCAGAGTAATTGATGGCTTTTTTGCTAATTAAAGTAGTTTAGCCTTTAAAAGCGATCTATCTTTCCATCGAGTCTATAATTCCCTGCATCCTCGTGGGATATTTGAATTATAGTGTTTAGTGAAACAGCTTTTTCAATTTTTCTTAGAGTTAGCGTGCTTGCAGTCTATTTTGCTAATAATAACGTAAGTCTATATTGCTTATTACCTGCATGCCAAGCGTCTGTAATACGATGTACTTATTGCATTTGTCGACTAGGTCAGTAAATAGTAATGAAATATTTATGTTTTGAATTTTTGTTATGATTGGGTTCAGGGTATCTCAGTTCTTTCATTTAAAAATGTCTCAAATTTGTGTAAAAAAAAAATACAAGCAATTAAGAACGGATCCAAGAAAAAAATAGACTTACTATGACGTGTATAAAGCCTAATTTAAAAAATTTTTTTTTTTCAATAATTTCTTAATTTTTTTATATTATGTAATTATATAATTGAAAACTGTTTTGTTTAATGTGGTATTTTTATTATTATTATTTTGTTTTCACTTTATCTCATGTAAAATTATAGTTATTCAGATACGACACGGCAATCCTAGCTTCGCATCAGAATCCTGAAGAGGTAGCAAAAATCCTGCAAAATGGCAAATTTTATTGTATTATATGCTACGTCAACAATCGGCGTGCTCCGACATTCCACCTTAACATAATTCAAAATGGCTTTAAAACCCCTAAAGTACAAAATACTATGAAAAAATTAAATATGTGTACAGTCTTGTTTTATATTGCACTATTATACGACAAAGTTGTAAACATTTTATTTAATTTGAACGCACTTTAAGAGACAACTAAAGTGACGAATGGAGCACATCTTTCAGAATGCACTTTAGTAGATGGTTGTGTAGACCTGCGAAGAAATATTTCTCTAATACCATTTATCAGATAATATTCTGACAAAAGTAGGCTACGTGATCTCATACACACGAAGTCACTTTTGGTCGAAGGGACTTCGCCAAATATGTCTTTACGGCATGTTCTAATGCGCCATTGTCCACGACTTTTGACGTCACAATTCTATAACAGTCTTAATCGAATTTGGGCTAAGGACTAAGTTACAATCAGAAATCTAGTTTCTAAATGAGGAATACTATTTCTAGTTTATATAGATTTGTGTAGCATTTAATGACCGTTTGTGTAATTCTGATTATAGATAAAAATGCAAAATTTCTATGAAAACTATACTTACCATGTGATGCATTTATTATGAACAGACGTACGGTCTGGGGGTCACCACGAAACTAATAAAATGCTTAATACTAATAAAATTATTAATGTTCACTGTTTAGTAAGAAAACCAGTAAAGCCAAATAGGGGATCGGACAAATTTTCAGAAAGTGTTTTAAATTAATCTTCATGGATATTTATTCCCATAAAAAATACTATTTTATTTATTTATAGCCTTTTAGGTACTCAAAATCATGTTTTAATATTGTTTGTTTGAAAATGCCGCCAAAACGCCACGATAGTTCATCTGAGAGCGCGTAACGTCATTTGTGGTCATATCATAACAAAACAGCTGCATTGGCATAAGACAATTATTGCCCACAAATGACGTCACGCACTGTGATTGGTGTTTCAGTATAGATTAAAAATATTGTAAACAATAAAATTTTATTTTCTTTATTTAAAAATATTTAAATGAATTATATTAAATTATTATTCGATAAATAATCGTAAAAAATTATATAGTTTCTTTCTAAGTACATTTTAGATTTTAATCTGATTACTGTCCGATCCCCTATTGTTGGCAGAGTGCACTGCGCTCCGCATTATAAATTGAGCAAATCGTCTGGCGGCAGCAGTAGCCCGTCTTGAAATAATATAGTAGCTGATGCCCACGACTTCCTCCGCTTGGAATATTTACCCTATGCCCATCCTGAAATTCTGTTATAACTATTGGTGAAAGAGTTTCACAGAGTGAGAGCTCAGTGAGCAAGTATATGTATATTTAAGAAGTAATTTTGAATTTAGGAATGAAAAATACGAAAATAGAATAAAAAAAATTAACAAAACCATTTGCATTTTACAAATATTTATATAAATTATTTCAAATAAAATAGAAATTACTTTTTTTATGTTAAGATGGGCAGACAGACTGACGGTCTACTTGATGGTAGGTTCCTACCGTCGCCTACAACACAAGCAACGCCACAGGTGCTGCAAGTGTGCTGCCGATCTAAGATTAAGGATAAGCTATTGGGTATGGTTAGGCAACAGCACAAATGCTGTTCTTTCACGATGGCCTTCTGTAAGGGGGTGGTTACTGCCGCCAGACGGGCTGCCCAAACGTCTGCGAAACGCAGTAGGTATGCTCGGCCACTACTTCCCAGATTCAGATTGGAAATGAACTTTGAAAAGTTCATTTCCAAAGTTGACCCCGCCGGGAATCGAACCCGGGAGCCCTAGAACAGAGCGTTAAGGCAGCACCCTAACCACTCATCCAACGGGCTCGTCAAAACTTTAATTTCAAATGCTAAATAAAAATAGGTATTTTAGCATTATTGTTTCAATTCACCTTTCTTGTTAATAGGCGACGGTAGCAATCAAGTGGAGCGTCAGTTCGACTGCCGATTTTAAAATACAAAATACAAATTTACACATTAAAAGTAATGCAAGACTGACTGTGATTGATGTAATCTTTACTTAGATTCTTTAATTTTAACTTTAATTTATATTTTTTTTTCTCTCAATGAAGAGATTTGAAAGAAAACTCACGTGTGTGAATTTCAAGCAACGGCCTCATAGTGCTGTTGAAGATTTTTATAAAGCACGTATTTTCATGATATTACGCCAACATTCTCTGTTCAAATACAAAATTCATGGTCGTCAAGTGCTAAATAGAGGCTCATCGATAGTCGTCGCATGACCAAAGAGTAACCGATAATGTGATTTACATAGACATCCTAATTTGGAATTGGTTTAATAACCAGCAACTTGTATTGTCCAGAAAAAAAAAAGTTGAATTTGTCCTTCACTCACGGATTTCGAAAGCTAATAGCAGAGGGCCCAGAATGCTACCCTGAGACATGCCATACTTATTTTCATTTATAAGCGCTTTGTTGGTGTGACAAGTTGTAACTTCTGTTTACTTTTTTTGTGGTCATTACAAATATACTTATTAGGTTATGGCCGCGAATTCGTCCGCGCCCCTTTTACTTCGATCTTTATTGGTCGAGCGTTGGTCGAACCAACAAAAAAAATTAAAAAAAAAATCAAATTTTTTAAATTTTAAACTTTAGGTAGATGATCTCTCGGAAACGGTGCTTTTTTTACTTGGTGAAAAAAGCATATCCTATGTCCTCTTCTATATACCTGTCAACATGTGTGCAAAGTTTCATGATATCAGTTGAGAAGTTTCGCCTTGAAAGCGTAACAAAAAACTCACTTTCGCATTTATAATAGTTAGAAATTGTTGTTACTTACCCTTTACTTCTTTTGTAACCGTCTCTCAGTGCCATCTATCAGCATGGCTATCCTGAACCTCGAGGCGACGCTCGAAACAGAGATCTGGTACTTCGGCCATACCACCCGCGGAGATTCTTGAGCCAGGAAGTACGTCGTCTGTCCGGCTCGTGTCTACCCGGTATTTTCCCCTGCATGATCAGTTGCAGCAGATTAATTTAATTTATTAAAGGACGTAAAGGTCTACAAGTAGACTGACAGTCCGCTTAACACCTTCGGTCATAGAAATGACATGTTCATTTTCGACCTTGATATATAAGTGATAAGGTACAAGGATGGAGCAATGGGCTCTAGTATTAGGAGGGCCTACACTGGACAAAACACAACATTTCACGGTTGTTTTCTGTAAAGGATTGCCCAGTTAATGACTGCGAAAGCGGATTTAAATTATTAATTAAAATTTCAAAAACATTTGACGGCATGAATAGATAGCGTAGATACTTAGTTAGTCAATTGTACTGTTGCTAGTTTTTCTTTTTCGGTATAGTCTTCATGGTCTTTCAGTATCGTTTGCCCACGATGAATCCCCAATTTAACAATCATCATATTTGTTTAATGCCAAGCGTGACCAATCATTTACTTGAAAAAAAAAACATGAGTTTATATATGTGTATGTTTAATAGTTTTGGATTATCCATTCAATAATGTTCGGAAAATTTTGTTGTTTTCCCAGCATCTTACAAATAACAACTGTATTTGCTACGAGTGTTTACTGCGCGATCTTTTCGAGGCATCCTGCCAAATGCAACACGGTTATTAAGACCATTCATCGCATTAATGTGTAGATACCGTAACAAAGTGAATTATGGTCTTTGGATGCGCTTATTTCCGATTAGCATATGAAACGGTGTATTTAAGGCTTATTCGCTCCGGTAAATATTTCGCTTTGTGTATTGTCTTGATCTGTTCAAACTTTCGCACTGATCGCTAAAGAGATGGATAATAAATTCTTCGAACAATTTGTTGAATTGGCAACGAAACCAAGCCTTAAACATATTAAATGGTCTCTATGGTTTGCTCTGTGGTCAAGCCGTAGTGTTTTCGTGTGTGTGTTGTCTATGACACAGACAAAGATTATTATTACAGATTTATAGAGGAAAATAAGATTAGATTTTGTATACAGAAGTTTTTTTTAAATAATTTAATAAACAACAGCGAATCATTTAAAAGGTGTATCTATCGAAAATCTCCTGCTCCCCATCACAATTACAAAGAACCAATTGATCTGCTGCCGCCAGAAAAATTCTTTAATAGAGACAAAGGACAAAGACAGACAGAAGACGTTTACCCGGATGGACACACCTAATTAGGGCCGTGGATCGACGCTGGTACCAGACTGCTTCTGCTTCTGGAATTCCTACTGCCAAGATGATAATGGTGATGATGAATTAATAGATGAGCATCAGACATGACCTTATTATTTAATAGTAAAATCATACAGAAACGTTGATATTTTATAATAAGTGGGAAAAGTTAATTTTATAGCGCTTACATGGCTTACGCTGGCTGAGCATTTATTGATTAGGGCTTAAGTATAAGTAGAATATAGTTCAAATTGCCCTTGAGCAATTTGTAACTTGTAACCCATCAGAATTAGGTATATACGAAAAATGATAATTATTTATTTAAGCCAAATCTATCTAACAGGATACTTTACATATAAAAAGGCACAATAGAGAAGAAAAGAATAATTAGTAAATTCTATTTACTAATTATTCTTTGTTCTTTACTAATTATTTACTAATTATTCTAATCTTTGTAACCTATATTCAGCAAATAAATGATTATTATTATTATTATTATTCTATTATATGACAAATGTCCCACTATCGGTTGTGTGACACTCGGACAAGAAAAGTTGAAAAAATAGTGATGATATTCTATAACAGCTATAAGTGGGGTGAGTTAGCTGAAAATTATACCAAAATATTTCACGTCTGGCCACCAAAGTGCCCTTTTCTATTCAGATAGTACATGGGTAGACGAGTCTAAAAACCCAAGAGACAATACCGGCCATATTGATTACGACATCAACGCCGCTATTAGGGCCAGAAAAAATTGTGTCCGGAGCTTTTTAAACTTTTCTGCCCATGTAATCGGCCCGTTGGATGAGTGGCAAGGATGCTTGCCTAACATCTCAGGGGCCCCGGGTTCGATTCCCGGCGGGGACAAGTTTGGAAATTTTAATGTAATTTTCAAAATTGACTCTGGTCTAGTGGTAGGGCACACTGCGTTTCGCAGTCATTTGGGCAGCCCGCCTGGCGGCAGTGACCACCCCCTTACAGAAGACCACCGTGAAATAACAGCATATACGTGCTGTTGTGTTTCGGTGAGTGAGTAAGGGATGCCAGAGCCCATTTCCTTATCCCCTCCTAATCCCTTATCCTTAATCCTACTGTAGTCGGCAGCGCACTTGCAGCACCTGTAGCGTTGCTTGTGTTATAGGCGACGGTAGCCACTTACCATCAAGTGGACCGCCAGCCTGTCTGTCGACATAACATAAAAAAAAAGTACTATCTGAATTCAAAAGGGCGCATTTGTTGCCAGATCTGAAACATTTTTCAGCTACCTAACTCCACTATATAGAAGAATTTGGAACAGTTAGGATTGCTTCCGTAGGAAGCCGGGATCGGGTCGCTAATAACAGTAGATAAAAAGATGAAGATTTTTTTTTTCTTTTGAACACGGAATTTTTTCACGATCCGAGCAAAAATAGAAAAGTGAAAAAATACGCCAAGAAAAATCGAAGTAAACGCCCTGCGTACCGAAAATCGAGCTCTACCAGAGAATTTAAACGACGACGGGCGAAACCGCTTGCAACAGCTAGTCTTTTTCTTTTTACTATCGTATGAGGTTTTGGCATGCACGAGCGGAGATGATTTGCATTTTTTTAGACTCAATAAAAGGAGCGTTCACCTTCTTGACCTCTACCAACTTTGACATTATTCCGTGCATGAAGGTCGCGTTTTGTTATCAAACTACTCGCGAGCAACTGTCTCGCGTGAGCCCGCGAGTTATGATGTTTGTTTTTACCTATGTATTTCGTTAATCAATTCCCTCACAATAGGTGATTCGGGACAGTTGAATGAAAAAAAAAACGATGGGTGACATTATAATCTATACATAAAATAATAAAATCGTAAACGAGCCGTGTCTCTGTACCTTAAATATTTAAAAAAAATGTACTTATGTTACCGAGGTAAAAAAAAATTGTTTTTAGAATTTTTGTCTGTCTGTGCGTTTGTGAAAGCTAATCTCAGAAACTGCTTAACCGATTTGAATGCGGTTTTCACTGATGTATTGTAGCAAGCTTCCCGTAACCTTTAGGTGTTTGTTTCATTCCAATCGGTTTAAAAACAAAAAAGTTACGCGTTATACCAAATACTACGCGTCGCGTACGAAGTTGCGATCTCCAGCTACTTAGTTAATATAATAATTATAGTGAATTGTATTATAAATTTAATTTAAATTCATTAAATCACATGTATTACTTTAAGCAATAGGTTATTTTTGCCCAGTTCTATTAATTATCTCTCGTCTTATAATAAATAATGTTTTTTTTTGTTGAGAAAGTGTAGCCTTAAAAAATAGCTTTGGTACTACAATCAAATTGTTTTAATACAAAGAAACCAGCAGTGTCAAGATGCAGGAGTAGCCTATTTAGTGCTGATATCCAATATAAATAAATATGTAAAATGGGACTTATAAAATGTGTAAAATTGTTAAATGAGCAGCTAAAAACCAGGGTAAATGGGCAATTACTGGGTAAGCGTGGTCCACCTTTGTGTTTCGGTGATAAGTAATGGACGTCAGAGGCTATTTCCCAACACTAAGAAGGATCTTTAATCTTTAGATCGGCAGCGCAATTGCAGTAGGTACTTTTTCGTTGCTTGCCATCAGTGACCGTCAGCCTGTAAAAAAATTATTATGAAATTAATATATAAATCACTATCTATTCTAAATTCAACATCTTTCTCGTATCTTATTAATGTCTGTTTACTATAATTTACCGGCGCTATTTGCTGTCCTGTCACCGCTTATCACATACCTATGTAGTACGTTTCTTCAATGTGACATCACATGGTATGTGGAAGTTTTAGTTTGAACCGCCCTACAGTATTACGGCTTTTGGTAGTTTCGTTCGTAGTGACGGACTTATCGTATACCTACACTGTCTGTACAGTACAGTCCGCGAACGGTAAGCAGACCGATTGCACGTCGCTATAGGACGCGTTGTCCGTCTTCTGCAAATGTTTGCGTATTCGCAACTCTGTAGTTAGGTGTTTCTTATTAATGATTATTTACAAATTTTATTTTCATCATTGCTAATTGACTTGTTGTTGTTGCGGTCGCAGTGCAGTGTTTTATGCCTACTTTAGTCGTCTATGTTGTATGAAATTTGCATATTTAATATATTTGTAATAAATACTAATATTGCAAGTGAATAAATGAAATGTTTCTCGGTATAATTAGTGATAGTATTTTAATTAAAGCAAGTGACCGTTGAAGATAACAGCGATAAGATAGGCGCGCGCTAAGACGTCAGTGTGTGGGATGAAGGTGTTGTCGAGGATTATTGAGTTATTGATCTGTCGATAAGTTTGAGTCGAGTGGAGGCAAGTAGGAGGACAAAGCATGGCTCGTTTAGCGACAAGTGCGGCGCATTTGTACCAAAGGCTTCAGGAGTTTCCGCATAAACTTTTGGTTCATTCGGAGGTTGGTTCATGTTTTAGATGTTTTAAAGATTGGCTACTTTTTGTCAAATACAAACTTGACAAATATCGTCAAAATTGTATACTTATACTTAAGTGTAATTTATGTTAATAATATTTACAAATGTTTATTGTATTTGAATGAATCTTTGGAATTTCAAGAAGGTTTTTATTGAAAAGTGTATTTTTGGAGTTTGTACCTCTGCATTATGTTGGCGCCTTAAGGAGGAGACAAACGCTAAATATTAAAAATATCCATTGTTTAATGAAGATGTTACAAGAAATATACAAGACATATACTTTGAAAAAAATATATATTATACTTAAACATGTGAAGAACCAATTGTATTAATTAGAATTTTCGTTAAAGTAATAGAAACTCCACAAAAAAAGTTAGAACACAAGAAGAATTTGACTTTTATTGAAAATTCTCTCGAAAAAGGCTTATTGCGCGCATATATGAATCCTGTACCTATTAATAAGTTAATGTCAGTTTAAAAAATTGTATTAATCTAATGGTAAAAACAAAAAAACACCATTTCTGGGCCCGTTGAATTGTCTCCGCCGCCAGCGAGTTCTATTGTAAATGTCATTTGCCTCAGTGAATCCCTTAAAGTGCCTCTGCATTATTGGAGGTTTGCCGTCAGCTCTGAAAATTTTTACCTGTCCTGGCCAGACAGACCAGATGCTCTCACTGGAGATGCCGAGCCATTCCCTGATGTTACGTAGCTAGGATTTCTTTCGCCTTCCAGTAGGGCGCCGCCTGCCGTCTCACATTTATTTAACTAGCTGAGCCCGCAACTTCGTACGCGTGGTATTCGGTATAGCGCGTAATTTTTTTTGTTTTTAAACCGATTCGAATGAAACAAACACTGAATGTTACGACTTCACGTCTGGTATACTAATCCAGTCTGCCGATATCGTTTAACATTGCGAAGAAACACAGAGTTGGACACTCGTAATGTTTGAGTCACTTCATTGTAAGTGTAACCATTTTCAATTAAAGTTACAATTTTAGACACCCAAGCAACGCTGAGATCCGGCAATATTACCAAAACTTATCAAATTAAGTTCTCTCCGTTCAATAATGACAATTTTTTTGTCAAAAAAGCAAAAAATAATGTTTTTGTGAATAACAAAAATCCGAATAATTATGAATTATGAAACTTAGTATCCAAGAAATTAACAGCTTTCAAAATAAAAGAGAAATAAAAATGAAAATCGTAAGTAAAATTCTATTCCAATTATTCTTTTTTCAAATTACATAATACTGGCATAAATGGAATAAGAAAATATTTCATGTTATTGTACCTTTTTTTGCGTTCCTGTAAACATGTCCAAGTGTGTGTAAAATTTAAGGCTGTTTTTATTTTTTATTTCTGTTTTCATTTACAAAATTAATATGACTATATCCTTAATTATTTTAATTGTGTTGGCCTATTAAAGAGGAAACCGGAGAGAAATTAATTCCAAAAAGCTGAATGTTCATTGTTTCGTGGTAAATTTATAATAAAAACGGTTACTTATTTAGTTCACCAGAGCGTGTTTCCTTTGACACGCTCTCGGCTGTTAATTGTTTTAAAAACATTGCACAAGCACATTTTTCCTGTTATTGCTAATTCCACGATTGACCAACGCCGATAAGTTAACTGCAGTTATTAAATTGTCGACATTAATTGATTTGTTCGCTGTCTCGGCGGTTACATATACTCTCTGAAGACTCAATTGGGTTTCAAAAAATAACCTATGTACAAGTGCCGCGTGCAATGCAAATGCGCATAGGGTTAGATGGGATTTTTACCCACTAAAACACGACTCGAGATAGGCGTGGTTCCAGTCCTAATCGTACTTTGGAAACGTCACCGGAAAAAAGTTAATACAGAACTTACTAGCAGAGCCCGCAACTTCGTACGAGTGATATTCGGTATAGCGCGTAACTTTTTTGTTTGTAAACCGATTGGAATGAAACAAACACTAAATGTTACGAGAAGCTCGCTAAGATACATCAGTGAAAACTGCATTCAAATTGATTAAGTCGTTTCTGAGATTATCGTGCCCAAACGCACAGACAAACGGACAAAAATCTAAAAACTACTATTTTATTAACCTCGGTAACATAAGTGCAACATGTACAATTTGTTTTTTTGAAATAATATTTAATGTACAGACACGGTTCGTTTACGATTTTATTAATAATAATAATTTATTTATTTGGACCAACAATTTTATTACGATTTTATTAATAATAATAATTTATTTATTATATGTATAGATTTTTTTTAATTTATGTAAAAGTCGACATTTAATGGTTGTTTATTCGTCGCCTATCAACACAAGTTGTGTTAATTATCGCTCATTCAACAGAAAGGTTAAAACCCCTTATTTTAACTAACTATAATTAAACATTATAAACTAACTCCCGACATTCTATGAGCCCAAACACGCTACATCTGCTGTAAGTTGTTGAGGAGTTGGGTATCCGCAGACTACTTGATGCTGCAGCATCAGGTCAAGTTTGCCACCGAAGTAACAGTACACGAAAATTTCAAATCAATCGAACCTGTGAAAGTTAATGAGATCCCTTCATGAACTAGGAAATGAGTTGACGATCTTCAAAAGCCTGAACAGATCTTCATAAATTTTATCTAAGAACCATCTCGATCATGTCAGCCTTCAAACAAAAGCACAGAAATACACAGACACGTAGTTCAAACTTATCACACCCATATTTTGCGTTTGACGTTGGGGGTTATTAAGCAATTTGGAATTGCTATTAAGGGGGAGACAAACGCTAAATACTAAAAATATCCATTGTTTAATGAAAATGTTACAAGAAATAGACAAGACAATTGCTTTGAAAAAAATATATATTATACTTAAACATGTGAAGAACCAATTGTATTAATTAGAATTTTCGTTAAAGTAATAGAAACTCCACAAAAAAAGTTAGAACACAAGAAGAATTTGACTTTTATTGAAAATTCTCTCGAAAACGGCTTATTGCACGCATATGAATCCTGTACCTATTAATAAGTTAATATCAGATTAAAAAATTGTATTAATAAAAAATTTTTTTTGTGTAATGTTCTAATGGTAAAAACAAAAAAACACCATTTCTAGGCCTGTTGAATTGTCTCCGCCGCCAGCGAGTTCTATAGTAAATGTCATTTGCCTCAGTGAATCCCTTAACCATGAAACTTATGACACCGGTTTATTTTAATTTTCGATCTTGTAATTGCGCAGAATAGTCGTCAACTACAATAATTTAATTAGGGGAACTGGCATAGATATTTTTCAGTATTCCTCCGCATGTTTTAAAAGAAGGGTTTAAAAAATTCTATTATCGCTTACTGTATAATGGTTTGTCGTTTTTTGAGTTTTTGTTTATTATGTTTGTATTATTATTCTTTTATTATTTGCTTATTTTTGTTTTCTACTTAATGCATGCCAAGTTAGCCTATAAGTGAAGTTATAAATGATATTATAAATGAATTTTTAAATGTGTTTACGTATTAAGGATGGTTGTATACTGCGTTGGCTTCCTAATAAAATAAAATAAAATAAAATAAAATAATCAGTCTGTTTCTATTACTTTAATGTACCTAAATTATTAAATTATTCTTAAATGTTGAAATAAAATAAAATAAAAAAATAAAATAAAATAAAATAATCAGTCTGTTTCTATTACTTTAATGTACCTAAATTATTAAATTATTCTTAAATGTTGAAATAAAATAAAATAAAAAAATAAAATAAAATAAAATAATCAGTCTGTTTCTATTACTTTAATGTACCTAAATTATTAAATTATTCTTAAATGTTGAAATAAAATAAAATAAAAAAATAAAATAAAATAAAATAATCAGTCTGTTTCTATTACTTTAATGTGCCTAAATTATTAAATTATTCTTAAATGTTGAGATGTTGGTGTGCTATAAATAAATAAAACAAGTTTTCGTTAAGTTTTCATTTGAAATTCTTTCTTAATTTAAAATTAATTAAGAAAAAAATAATTAATTAAATTTAAAATAATAATAATAAAAACAGAGTGTGTACCTACTTACGTACACACGTGAATATTTATACTTTTTTGGCATCAATAAAGAAAATAATACAGAAATGTAACAAAAAATCTTGATTTGCAATACAATCTCCCCTTTGATGTATTTGGCTTCTTCAAGCGAGCCATTGACATATTCCTGCAGAGTCGGCAGCACACTGCATCCCCCCTGCTCTGGTATTGATGTGTTCTTATGCGACGTTAACCACATACCATTAAACGGACTGTTAGCCTTTATGAAAAAAGAATATATATAAATAAAGATTTATAAATGAAATACAGTGTTAAATAATAGTCATGTTAAGTCTTAAGTACACAATAAAATCTCATTCGAACGTAATCTTCTATAATCTTTCTTCTACATCTCTATATATAAAAATGAATCGCCATTTTCTTTGGTCACGGCATCACGCGTGAACGGGTAGACCGATTTTGATTCGGTTTTCACTAATGGAAAGAGCGATAAATGGGGAATGTTCATATATATAAAAATTGCACCTCGGGCGAAGCCGGGGGCGGGTCACTAGTAAGTATATAAAAATGAATCCCCATTTCCCTTGGTCACGGCATCACGCGTGAACGGGTAGACCGATTTTAATTCGGTTTTCACTAATGGAAAGAGGGATAAACGGGGAATTTTCTTATATATAAAAATTGCATCCCGGTCGAAGCCGGGGGCGGGTCGCTAGTATGTACTAAAAATACACTGATCTTTTTGTCCTAACGCGCCAAAGAAGTACGACTTCCGACCGTGAACTTTCAACACTTGATTGCGTAAAACTAATTAAGGTTGTAATTAAAAATAAAAACGTGCGATTTAAAAAAAAAACTCAAGGTAGGTATACTTTCACAACGTTTGAACGCTCAAAGAACTTATCAGACGGAAAGTGCTCGATGCTTCATCACTTGAATAAAACAATACGTTTTGACGTCATTTGACTTTAAATGGAACAATTACAACACCTCATGAATAGACGAAATGGGCCAAGGGTGTGTTAATCCATAAATTGAACGTTAGATGTATTTTAATGAGTTGTATACATTAATTAAAGTATAAAGATGTGTTAACACACACGCTCATACAAACACACACAGAGAGAGAGAGAGAGAGAGAAAGGGAAACTCCATTATATTTCCTTTTTTCCTTCCGTAAATTTGCTTTTGTGTTTGTCCTTTCCATACACTAATGTTGTAGCTATTACTGTAAGTTGTTGGTAAGGATCTGGGGCCTTAGACAAAGTAGCATTCGCTCCGTAGCGATGCGATATCGAAGTTCGTTATCGTCTCAGAGACAAAGGAATCGAGACTGTAACACGTGATAAACACGTGATACCTTGTCATGATTTCTTTGTCTCTGAGACGATAACGAACTTCGATATCGCATCGCTACGGAGCGAATGCTACTTTGTCTAAGGCCCCTGGTCTCTGTAAAAGTTCGTTTATATCTTCATTCAACGAACGTATCGGACACGTACCGTCTCAGACACCGTTAGGCCGCCTTTCCACATGGAATAAAACTTCCGCGAGAAATGTCTGACAGTCTGTCCGACAGCAGCTTCCTAGTGTAAATTTCGTAGCAAGAGCTGTCGCGACAGCTCTTACTGCTGTCGGAAAGACTGTCGGACTTTTCTTGCAGGTGGAATGGCGGCATTAGACACAGTTTATTTACATCTAGCGTACCAGAAACGTGTCAAATCAGACAAAAACAGACAAGTCAGCGGCCGCTCACCGCCAGCAATTACTTGGGCTGTTCCGATTCTGAGGCACAGGCCCTCGGACATGTTCCGGCTCAGACAAATATTCTCTCCGCGAATGCCGTCCGGGCGCGGACAGTGTCTGATGCTGTCTGAGCGGTGAGCGGACACGTTACGCTAGATATGAATATGTTCTTACATATAATTTGAAATAATATTATTTTGTCTGACACTCTACGTGTCTGATACGTTCGTTGTTTATAAACGGACCTTTATACAGTAAAATGACATCCTACATAAGTGATCAAAAACAAAACTAACCCCCGTGTGTCGTGTGAAGGAATACCGCCTTCTGTATCTGTCCTTTGATCCAGTCTAGTGAGATGATCTTGAGGTGTTGGTCGAAGCTCCTCGCTATAAGACCGTTCACCTATACAACTATCGGAACATGGATTGTCGAATCGACATCCCACATGGCGGTCAACTCTTGAGTCATGAAGTCTTCTTTGTCTTCTCTTTTCCGGCTTTCACCAGGTTTTGCGGGACAGCAATGTCAACAAACATCGTCCGGCGCTGTGATCGGTCGATAACCATAACGTCACATTATAATTTTTTTGATCTGCTATTGGTGAATCGCTAATAAATATAATAATTCCATGTTTTGTTGAATGTGTAGGTATTCAAAACAGACAGACGGACAGACAGATAGGTAGGTGTTGGAGATGATCCAATGTGCAAAAGTGTAGATTTTAAATTTCATTAGTGCAAGAATTGCAATAACGACACTAAAGTTGATAAGAATATAATCTTTATTTACTTCTGTGTAATTTCTTATTATAAACTAGCTGAGCCCGCAACTTCGTACGCGTGGTATTCGATATAGCGTGTAACTTTTTTGTTTGTGAACCGATTGGAATGAAACAAACACAAAATGTTACGGGAAGCTTGCTACAATACATCACTGAAAATCTCATTCAAATCGGTTAAGCCGTTTCTGAGATTAGCATACACAAACGGACAGACAAACAGACAAAAATTCTGAAAACTATTTTTTTGAGCTCGGTAACATAAGGACAACGTGTACAAGTTGTTTTTTTTGGAAAAAATATTTAATGCACAGACAGACACGGCTCGTTTGCGATTTTTTTGTATGTGTAGATATAGAAGACTAGCGCGACTTCGTCCGCGCCCCGTTTTCTTAGGTGTTAAAGCATTTATTGACCATATTTTTGTCAGGCTTTGAATTTTGTCCTTCCGGAGAAGTACCCTATGTCCTTTTCTGTACCCCTAACAACGTGTACGCAAAACAACGTGTCCAGTAGTTAGGCGTGAAACAAACAAACAAACAAACTCACTTTCGCGTTTGTGATATTATTCAGGATATTGTTTCTTTTTTCACCGCGGTTCCTAATTGGAGATATGAGTGCTCAAATTGAGTCAAAATGGTTTCATTACTGAGCCCTACACTCTATGCCTACAACTGCCTTACAGTAATTACTGTGCCTGCGATAAATTTCCTCTAAACAATTTATACATGTCGGAAGTTTGTTCTATGGCGGAAATTTCTTATCCGTCATTAATTCCTCACCTTCGACTGAGGTCCAATACTTGTTAATTTGTTGTTTTATTTTAAAAAGTGGAAATTATGTTATTATTGTATAAAACAAAATTTATAGTAGTCATATTTTTAGTTTATATATTCACAATTACAAAGGATTGAAGTGATGATTCCAAAAATCTTAATAGCTTCTTTTTTTCAATTTGGCACCAATTCAGTGATACAAGCAGTATTGTCACATTTCTTTTATTTATTTCATTATTGGAGTTAAGAATCGGTTTTCATAACAGACCTCCTGGTATGGAAATTTTATGAGCAGCAAAATTAATACAAGCGTTAACTAAAAAGCCTTACGTTATCTGTCACTTTGACATTTGTGCGATAGCTAACGCACGTATTCCTAATTCTATTGTAGTATTACAAGCAACACCAGAGGGTACCAGAGGCATAAAACGTAGTGACATCTGTGTATATCGAACGTAACTAACATAACTTTTGTTGGAACACGTGACATCTGAGTATGCGCAATGTAACTAAATAATATAAGGTATTTAGGTATCCATTTATCTATTGACACGAGGAAAATTTTATACATTTAATTTTATACGTTTAAAGGAGTAAACACTTTTTTCTATTTATTTCCCTTTTACATCTGTTTCAACAAGACTGCGTATTACTGGTAACATTCATATTGTGAATAATCTTCTAAACTTACCTAATTACGAGTAAAAAGGACTAATACTCAATAATACTATTATTGTAGTTTACTTAAAAAAGTCAAATGACAACATTTATCTTTCTATGGCTTATAATACTTTATGTGAAAACTCATTCACTCATAAAAATACACAAATGCACATCCGCTTTGTAAAGCAATAAAATGTTTTTTTTTTAATTTTGTTATCTATGTAAGTGTTTCTAAAATTATTCTGTTAATTATTTTAAATTAGAAAAATGAACTGTAATTGGCAATTGTCCTGCATTTTATTAACATAGTGCTTATTTTTAGATTGAATTTAGGTCACTTGTCGCTACATTTACTTCTATACTTCATTTCAATCTACATATATAAAATCGTTTGTCCTGACTGACTTATCAGAGCTAGGAGGCTCATTGGTACCTTAATAAGAACTAAGCTGCAGAGCCTGGTACATAGACGCAAAATTGGCTGTCTGTGTGTATTCTATAAGATGTACTTCGGAGAGTGTGCTCGGGAGCTGCATGAGATCATACCGCCTTCCCCTTTCTTCTATCGGACATGCAGACGTACGGCTGGTTACTATCCTCACCTCGTCGAAATCCCTCTAATTCGGACTTATAATGCACACTGCTAAGGATTGGAACTCACTGCCGGCGCGGCGCGGCGTCTGTATTTCCGAGCTCATACAACCCAAATCTTTTCAAGGTTCGAGAGAATAGGCATCTTCTGGGTGAGCTCGCTCCGTCGTCGGTCTCATCTTTCCTACACGGATAGATGCTGGCCAGGAGCAAACCCATCTTCAATAAAAAAAATTAATAACGTAAGGCATCAGCTAAGAAAGGATTTTTTCAACTCCGTGCGAAACCGAGGGCGGGTTACTAGTGTTATATATTTTTGTATGTACACGAGTTTATTTTAGGAACTTCCTATTTATCTTTCTATCTTTTTTTATCTATGTATGTAATTTTATAAAATGTAAGTTTCT
Organism: Bembecia ichneumoniformis; assembly: GCA_910589475.2. NCBI lineage: Eukaryota > Metazoa > Arthropoda > Insecta > Lepidoptera > Sesiidae > Bembecia > Bembecia ichneumoniformis. The sequence goes on along the minus strand of OU342539.1, from coordinate 14,276,999 downwards.
ATATTCATTGTCACCGTTAATACATGTAGGTATAACACATTTTATCAAGGCAATTCAACTTGTCTTTGAGGCTATCGTATAAAAAGTACAGTGGGTATGTGCGAACATATGTCAGCGATACTGCCTCTTAATTAAACAAAACTACACCCACACATGTTACCATAAATGCATCGCAGGTTTTACGTCCATTTTATAATTTTACAAGATTTTACGCCAACGGCTATGTCCGCGTATATTTATAAATTATATCCCATCATTCGATAGGATATCTTAGCTTGGGTTTCTTTGGCGGGTTCCTAGCATCCTGATTGCATTGCTTCGTTTTATGGCAAAGCTAATTTTCTGATCGAAATAATAGCCAGCTCTGAAGACCAATTTCAATTATTCGACCAAGCGTTTTGCAAACCAATTGTCAAAATATCCATACATATAAATTGACTCTGGTCTGGATTTGAAAAGTAGTGGTAGGGCACACTACGTTTCGCAGTCATTTGGGCAGCCCGCCTGGCGGCAGTGACCACCCCCTTACAGAAGACCACCGTGAAATAACAGCATATACGTGCTGTTGTGTTTCGGTGAGTGAGTAAGGGATGCCAGAGCCCATTTCCTTATCCCCTCCTAATCCCTTATCCTTAATCCTACTGTAGTCGGCAGCGCACTTGCAGCACCTGTAGCGTTGCTTGTGTTATAGGCGACGGTAGCCACCTACCATCAAGTGGACCATCAGCCTGTCTGTCGACATAACATAAAAAAAAAAAAAAAATTGTAAACATATCATGTCCGTACATTAAATATAAAAAAAGAAACAAATTGTACACGTTATACTTATGATACCGAGAAAAAAAAATAGTTTTTAGAATTTTCGTCTGTACGTTTGTGCGCGCAAATCTCAGAAACGGCTTAACTAATTTGAATGCGGTTTTCAGTGATGTATTGTGGCAAGCTTCCCGTAACATTTAGTGTTTGTTTCATTCCCATCGATTTACAAACAAAAAAGTTACCGAATACCATGCGCACAAAGTTGCGGGCTCAGCTAGTTGAAATTATAAACGCGTTGGGACTCCAGTGACCCAGAGAATTCGACACTGAACCCAGTAGAAAATATAGCCGGTACCGATGTCTCTGTATATTGTTTTATAATATTCTACTAGACTTTCTCCTTACTTAAGTTATTTTTTCTCAAACATGCTCGGAAATGTAGGCATTCTTGTACTAAAAACAAGCCACGAAGTTTGTAATTCTTGGCTCATGCATTTCTGTCTCGGCCTAGGCCAAGAATGTTGTATGAAAATTCATTCCTGGCCGCTGCTCAGCCCGATGAAACCCGAAGTTTCACGAGTCTTCACGAACGCGCCCGCTGTCACAGGCGGGGGCGTTTCCTTTGCACTCATTGAAAATAAAAAATAAAAAAGGTGGGAAAGCGGACTTTTTTCAGTACCTACCTAAATATTTATTGCTTTTAGTAAACATTTGCGTTTGTTTTATTCTAAATAAAACTGTGTATATGTAGATTAATTTTTTATTATTTTTTTCATTTTAGACTATTTTTTTTGCATTATCACGTGTTTCATTATTTCCTCACATTTATTGAGAAAAGCACTATACCATCCTCGACCGGAATGAGGATTGCCGGACTTAGATCTTAAACCACTTCGTCCGGCAATCCTTCACTTCCTGGACTCTGCAGTAATGTACCATTACACTTCTGAATGGAATTGACCTTGTGTATAAGTAACACTCTTTCCCAACGAGGCGTTTAAAAACGAATTTATTTTGTTATAAATTATTATTTTTCCTATATTTTCAAATCGTCACATGATTTCTTAGGAAATATTTGAATTGTGCCTTATGTTTGTTTTATGTTATCTTTTCAACATATTTTTTTAATTTGTTCTGGTTTCCTACATACGAGTATGTATTTAAATTTTTTTTTTTGAAACACGGAAGATCTTGTACGCTTTTGTATTCTCTTTGAGGATTGTACCAATTCCTATATAATCACATCCCAAAGTTAAAATCTGCTTAATACACTTGACATTGAACGATTCACTAGACGTAAAAGAATTTTTGTATATGAGAATATGGTATATGTAGGTGTATTTGAGACAATCCTCTAAAAAGTAAACTCTAGTCGTGTGTCGGAGCTGACAATGTTGTATTTATGCAACTGAAAAATGTGGGCATTATAAATGGCCACATTTTTCAAGATTTATAGCGGTGCCTATTATACACCTCGAGGTGTACCAAGGGTCCGAACGAGTACCCGTAGTACATCCAAGTGAATTTGCAAAGTGGGTTATGGGTAAGTAGCCCTCTGAGAAAGCACGAATAATCTCAATTATGTTTTTGCAGGCTCTTTCAAATAGGGTTGTTCCGATTGTATATCCTACATCCTCATATCTTGTTGAGTTCTCTTCAATTCTTCATATCTCTTCAATGTTGAGAACACTAGTTAGACTTTTTTTATGCCAAAGCATGTTGAATTTCATTGAATTTTTCCGTCGTCTTGGCAATCTTTGGCAAATTGTTTCTTCGGCGTCTGTGTAGAGTCTTATGTGTTACCTACTGTAAGTGTAGACAATTGTACTCGATGTACAGTTGTCAAACAGTTAGTGACCGTTAGATTTGGAGACAAGTTGACAATGTCTCTGATAGCTCACGACACGGCACACATTTATGATGCGATAATTGGTTTAATGCAAGTTGTATTAAACAAAATTGTAACGGCGTATTTGTTATTTGACTCAAAATAAAGCTAATAGAAATTTTGGGATGTTCATTGCATGTATCAAGTCCATGGATGTTCCGATTTTATCGAAAACTATATCAGATTTTCTTCCCTGTTTGACGTCGCCTTGGATCACCCTAATCTGTCAAATTGTGCAGAAAATTTGATAGACATACAATGATAATATCATTGCGATAATGAGTAATGAGTAGTATCATTGTGATACTAGTCTGACAGAAACCTGATTTAATAGAACAACAAGGTTCCTGAAGCTGAAGAGGCCCTTTAGCCTCTTATTGTACCGTGTACATACAATGATATTTGAAATTGATGGTATCTGGCATACAGCGATTTGCTTCCTACCGGGATCGCCAAAAAGATAAGACAGACTACCTAAATGGAGCCGCCCCGGTCGACGCCGGATCCAGGCTGCTTCTGAACCGGTCCTATTGGAAAATTACGGCGTAGACCTGAGACGATGATGATTTAATTAATTTTAATATTTTAATTAATTCGTCCTTTCTATTTGTTGCAGGTAAGCAGTATTTTAACAGATCCAGCTAGTTCGTATCAGGTATTTTCAATAGTTAGTTAGTAGTTATGGACGATGGATTGTTTTGTTACTTTGTCCTTCTCAGTACGCGATTGTTCGTATACAAAGAAATTGCGATATGTTGGTGTGTGTGTGTCTAGAAAGATATTTGCACAGGTTTGTTGACTAGTTTGCACAAGTGTCTGTTCTGTCTTCTATTCTGTGATGCGGCGCGTGCGCAAGTCGTGGTTGTAATGTGAGGACAGGTGGCATTCGCTGTCGCGGGGTATGCAAATAATTATGTACTATTGATCTGTATGTAGTACCTTACGACGTACGTTTGTAGATTTGAATATTCTACCTATACTTTACTAAAATATCATAATATCGGAAAGAACGCTAAGCGAATCAATCAAATCAAGATTTTGTTATAATATAGTGACTACTAGCTGAGCCCGCAACTTTGTGCGCGTGGTATTCGGTATTCGACGTGAGTTTTTTGTTTACAAACCGATTGGAATGAAACTAACACCTAAATGTTACGGTAAGCTTACTACAATACATCAGTAAAAATCGCATTCAAATCGGTTAAAACATTTCTGAGATTAACGTGCACAAACGCACAGATAAACAAACATACAGACAAATATTCTAAAAACCATTCTCGGTAACGGTAACATAAGTACAACGTGTACAAATTGTTTTTTTTTTTCTAATATTTACTGTACGGACACGACTCGTCTACGATTTTATTATGTAAATAGATTTTAGGTCATTGGAAAACTAAGTATCCACTAAGCACGTAAAGCACATTCATAAAAAGCATTACGACATTTTTTATGAATGTGAAGAAAATCCTTATTTATAATAATTTTACCAACAAAATTTAATTAAAAAAAAAATTAACAAATAAATTATGATTAAATTAATTCAAATTAAAATTAAATAAATGAATATCTATAAGACGATTCGTCTCCTATTCATCAAATTTGGTAAATTAAACTATTGTGTTGCTCTGTGGTCGAAGAATTTATTTCATTAGTATAATTGAATTACATTATTTTACTCACAAAATTCCTACCTGTAATCAAAGAAACGACAGTTAAAGTTTATTCTTCACCAATTCCTTTTTAAATAATCAAAAATTATTTTCATTACGAAATTCACGTAAGAATAAAAATAAATTAGCTTGACACATTTGCTCGAGACTATATTGTCACAGTATCGATTAAGGGGGAGACAAACCCTAAATACTAAAAATATCCATTGTTTAATGAAGATGTTACAAGAAATGGACAAGACAAATGCTTTGAAAAAAATATATATTATACTAAAAACATGTGAAGAACGAATTGTATTAATTAGAATTTTCGTTAAAGTAATAGAAACTCCACAAAAAAAGTTAGAACGCAAGAAGAATTTGACTTTTATTGAAAATTCTCTCGAAAACGGCTTATTGCGCACATATGAATCCTGTACCTATTAATAAGTTAATATCAGATTAAAAAATTGTATTAATAAAAAATTTTATTTTGTGTATTGTTCTAATGGTAAAAACAAAAAAACACCATTTCTAGGCCTGTTGAATTGGATCCGCCGCCAGCGAGTTCTATAGTAAATGTCATTTGCCTCAGTGAAGCCCTTAATATAAGTAGGCAATGAACATTAAAAAGTATTTAACCTACACGCAGACGCGGTATTCTTTACATATAGAAAACTAGCGACCCGCCCCCGGCTTAGCCCAGGGTTCAATTTATATATATATATATATATATATATATATATATATATATATATATATATATACATTCCCCGTTTATCCCTCTTTCCGTTAGTGAAAACCGAATTAAAATCGGTGTACCCGTTCACGCGTGATGCCGTGACCAAGGGAAATAGGGATTCATTTTTATATTTAGAGATTATTATAACTAATAAAACTAACTTTAAAACAAATTAAAACGAACATTTAAACCCTTCATTTCCTAATTCATATATTATAGAATAATAATTGTAAAAGGCCAATATTCTCCAATCCGACAGACAAGTAAGTCCAAGTTGTCAAGTTGAAAACACGTCGAGTGTAAAAAAGTCGACTTATTTTCGATGATATACTTGTGTGGTATGTATTGTAATCTAGGGTTGTTGTTTGTTTTTCATCACGCGCATAAGGACCGCAAAGTCCTTGTTAGATAGAATTGAATTACAACATAAAGATAAAGTCTTGTATTTACAATATTTATTTAATTTCTTTTTTCTTTTGTGTTATCTCGTGCTTAGTGTATTTTTTATGATAAAAGACGACGACGTCCGACTGACGGCAGACGAGCTGGACGGTCCACTAAATAGTGAGTGACTACTCGTTGCCGTATTTTAAGCACGAAACTACACCGGAGAGAATACATAATAGTGCATTGGAGACCATTAGTCTAATAGAACTTTTAAGGTACAAGATTAGAATGAAAGGATTGTGCAAGGGGCTCTTACATTTCGCCGGGCGCTTCTCGGCCCCCCCCCCCCCCACGCCCGGTGACGGTTCCAAAGTCCCCTATGGACTAGAACCACACCCATTTCGAGGTGAGTTTTAGTGCGGTAAGAGTCCCACATAACCTCTATGGGCATTTGCATTGCATGCGGCATTTGAGCATAAGGTACCTTTTGAAGATTTCTCTCCTCGTGAAAAAAAAAAAAAAAAAAAAACTTACATTTCTTAATCCTTCACCAATACGCGACAGTATAAGTGCTCTTACTGACTGCAGACGCTGTTCAAAGTAGACGTTTCGTCTACTAAGACGTCTCAAATACGATTTTAAGAAGCACTTCTGGGAAATACTGGCTAATGGCACAGACTGTAATATGTATAAGTCATCAGACAGGCTGGCGGTCCACCTAATGATAGGTGGATACCGTCGCTTATCAGTAAGTGTTTCAAGTGCATTAGCATCTTATAGTAGACGCATTATCAACTGAGTCGTCGAACAATAAACTTCAATGGCGATAGGAATGTGCAACGGAATGCAGATTGCTATCGATAAGTGGTACGAAAACCGGCCGCAGACTAGTAAATTTAGAAAAACTAACAATGTACTCGAACTTGCTATCCTTTTTTGTTATGTACATTTTTTCCATTAAGCCAGTTTTTACAAAGTTGTGACCATTTGAATTATTTTTTGTATAGATTTTTTTTAATTTACAAATGGTTATGTGTCCTTATAACTGATGTACATGGCTACCTTGTATAGTGAAGCTCAACCGTCTACACTGCTTGTTTAGATTACGTCTAAAAAACATTTGTCAAGATAAAGATAATAAACTGATTTGTTTTTTGTTATTATAGAAAACAAATTAGTCTAATATGTTACAAACTTTTATTTTCAAATAGCGAAAAATCACATATCGTATACCATTCCAAAAGAGCCGTAAGTGCGAGCGAGATAGACTGATAAGAATGATTTATTACCTGGCGACTCAGTTGATAATGCGTCTACTGTAATAGGATAAGCTAGGGAGGAATAGGGAAATGGGCTCTGGCATCCCTTACTCACTTGCCGAAATATGTTGGTGTTTCGCAGTGGCCTTACCTATATTGATTTTACAATAGTTTTACATACATAATATTAATTTCTTTTAACGAAATTATAATTTCACCGTTCCAACGCGTCGTGTGAAATTTGTTTGCACTAAGAAACTCGCATTTGTACGTTCGATATTCACGTTTTTAATTACCACGTCGCGTCGGTCTATACAAATCTTGTGAGAATTATAAAATTGTACGTCCGTTACTTCACAAGTTAGTAGGTTTCTCTGCGTCGTCTCCGACGGGTGACTCTTGAGCGGGAAACGTTTAGAATCTAATCAATAATAAACTTTATTACACATAGTAATAGGGCTTGTGGAAAAATGTCAACGCACAGCCGCACGCATCTTTGTCTAGTGAAAGTTTTAAACGTGGAATTGACCAGATAAGGTTTGTTAGTATACAAAGTGTCGAATTGTCCATTTTGTGAAGTGTTTGTTCATTTCATTTCAAATTTTGGAACTCTTGCGACGACGACGACGTTTGGATTTCTCTTTTTTAAGTCTTGTCGTCTATGGTATGTTTTTTTACTTTTATTGTACTGGTAAATCTATACTATCTAATATAATAAAGAGAAACGGATTTTGTATGTTTGTTTATACGTGAAAAGTACTTTCATTATTAAAAGATGATACATTGTTCCAGATGGACAAAGGGTATAAATACTTTATGTTTAAAATATTAACAACCAATTAATTTCATATAGAAAGTGGTATGAGGATATGAGAATGCTCTGTATAATTTATGGAAAATATCTCCATTTAAAGAAAACATTAATAAATAAAAAAAATTGTAATACTTCGTACAATCTTCTCTATATATAAAAATGAATCCCCATTTCGCTTGCCGTTCGCATCACGTGTGAACGGGTAGACCGATTTTAATTCGGTTTTCACTAATGGAAAGAGGGATAAACGGGGAATGCATTCATATGTATAAAAATTGCACGCCGGGCGAAGCCGGGGGCGCAGCTCGTCTGGCAGGAGTAACTACCCCCAGTACAGAAGACCACCGGGAAATAACAGCACGTGTGCTGTTCTGTTTCGACGAGTGAGTAAGGGATGCCAGAGCCCATTTCCCTATTCCCTCCTAATCCTTAATCCTACTGTAGGCGGCAGCGTTTTTACAACAGCTTTGGCGTTGCTTGTGCTTTAGGCGATGGTAGCCTTTTTATGTTAAGATTAATTTTTTTTATGTTAAGATCTGCCATTCTTAACATTAAAAAAAAAAGATTCTTTTTTATCTAGATGGTATCGGGTACCACGCGACAAACGTCAATGATCGACAAACGTCAATGATCGACAAACGTCAAATTATTTTAACATGCGATATGACGCCAGAGTATTTTATTATTTACTTTACACGCTGACCCGGTCGGAATAATCCTCTTTTTTTTTCATGACAAAGAAAATCGGGTGTCTGGCATGGCATCGACTTATCACTAAACTTTAGAAACATAATCCAATGTAAACCCGGTTTAATGCTCATCGCTTTAAGTCGACTTTGCGATGACACAAATCTACGTTGGAATCTGTGTTTTTTTTTAATAAATAGTTTTGTGAATAAGTTACTTTGAATATTTTGACTTAACGCTCTCGCGGTTGTTTCTCTAACTTGGCAACTAAATTTTTCCTTATATAAGACTCAAGTGTACTTACACGTAGTATTCTCATGTGCAACCAATTTAAGCCTACCGATAGATATACAAATTGTTATAATACTCGTATATGGCAAAACTAACCTTCGGTGTATATAGATATCGTCGTTTTTCGTTAACCACATTACTGTACTCACTTCGATAGAATAATTATAAAGAGGTGATTTTTCCAATTAATCAATTTATGCTTTATAAATAGGAGTTACGTTGAATTTGAAATCCTAATAATATTACGTAAAAGTTTGTATGTTTGGATGTTTGTTACTCAATCACGAAAAAACTGACTAACAAATTTGGCACCCAGATAGTTTATCATCTGGATTAACATATTAGGATACTTTTTATCCTGGAAAAATGCCAGATTCCTATGGGATTTTCAAAAAACGAACTAGAGCGCGTGCGTAGTCGTGAACGCAGCTAGTAACTAATAAATAATTAATAAAAACAAACACATGTTTTCTTTTCTCTTCTGATTTTGGTCAAGACTTTTTACGTAACGTTCTGATTTTCCTTCAAAATTAAAAGAAATGAAATCTTCATATGTCTTTGTTCGCGACTTCGTTCGCGCCCTTTTTTTTTCTTAAACCTGAAAAAATATAAATATCCTGACAAAAATATTTGAGCAATAATTTATTCAATCTTTATTGCTCATACATTCCTGTCAGAAGTTGATTTTTTTTTTTAATATTTTTAGATGATCCCTCGGGAACTGTACTTTTTTTCTGGATGAATGGTACCCTATGTACTTTTCTGTATCCCTCACAACGTATGTGCAAAATTTCATGATGAACAATTGAGTAGTTAAGAGCGTGTATAAATGGAAATAGCTAATCTTAGATTTGAATTTTGTCCAAGTATATAAAATATTTTATATAGATTAATTCATTATAAATGTGAACAGAAAACATTATAAAATGAAATTTTCTCGATAAAACAAAATCACCAAGTTACCCTTCGTATTTATCGTTTTTTGTTTTATTTTCAAAATGACACATATTACAAACAAAAAAAATTATCAGTAATATCTTACTTCACAGATTATCTAGGCCTTTGTTTATTAATTTTTCAATTGGCATTGTAATTTACGATTATTTAATATTTAATATTTGGCACTTTGCGAAATGCGCTTCCGTCTCGTGTCAACCATACTTCAATGTGCATTGTTTCACATGATCAGTCACAACCGCTCCACTGAGACGGGAAGACCATGTTTCTGTGCGCAAGAATATTTAGACGTAATTTTTTTAATAAGACTTGTTAGTGAGTAGATTATTATAAGTGTGTTGTGTATAGACTGTTTATAAATTGTTTCATATTATTTTAACAAGATTGTGTAAGGAACTCCGTTGCGGTGGTATCGTTTCCATTCAATTATGGGGCCACGTGGCTGAAATTAGGATATTTTTTGCTTTGTACGCCCCCTTAAGGCGTGAGAGCGTTACAAACGAACAAACTCACTTTTGAATTTATGATAAGTATTAGTTAGGACTGTATAAGTTGCCTGATATGTAGAAAAACACTCGAATAACATTTATGTCAAGGTGCGACCACGCTATAAGTGGAATAAGTGAACTTAGTGAACTAAGGCGAAGGCAATGAGCAATGTAAGCTTGAGTCTTCGTTATTCGTAGTATGTCTTATTATATTTACTTACTAAACTGGATTTTTAGCTAATATAGGTACTATTAGGTACAATATATCTCAACATTTTCGCCGATTAACTTCATAAGACTTTACTGTTTTGAAAATTCTGATTAAGTTGCGAGGTGTTAATGGCATCCGTCATATAGCCCTGACCTTGCACCTTCAGATTTCCACCTGTTTCGGTCTCTTCAGAATTCCTTAGGCAGTGTCAAGTTAACATCAAGAGAGAAGTGCCAAAACTACTTGTCGCGTTTTCTTGTTCAGAGTCCTAAAATTTCTACAGGAACGGGATCATGTCACCGCCTACAATATGGCAAAAAAGTCATCGAACAAAATGGCACATAATATACTGTAATTAAATATAAATAAACTTAAAAAAAATGTGTCTTGAGTTTTCATATAAAATGCGAAGAAACCTTTTCCCCCAACCTATTATTATTTTACAAATTTAAACAAAGAGAATTATTTTAAAAGAATTTATTGCCATTATTAAACGAAAGTATTTGTCCGTAAGATAATAATTCATAACTAACAAAACATAATAATCTTATCGAAGAGTTTTATCATCAAGAGATATAAAATGCGTAGCTTAAATTAAATTCTATCTATGTATAGGTAATTCATGTTGAATTAATTATAGTAAAATTGTTCTGGGGAGAGGTTCATTCATAAAAACTTTAAAAAAAAACTGTTAGTCGTAGGGACTGCACGTCAAAATTGTTCACACACATATGTATTTGTTTACTAGCTGAGCCCGCAGCTTCGTACGCGTGGTATACGGTATATCGCGTAACTTTTTTGTTTGTAAACCGATTGGAATGAAACAAACACTAAATGTTACGGGAAGCTTGCTAAAATACATCAGTGAAAACTGCATTCAAAGATAAGATATTTCTGAGATTAGCCAGCACAAACAGACAGAGAAACAAAATGTACTTCGGAGAGTGTGCTCGAGAGCTGCATGAGATCATACCGCCTTCCCCTTTCTTCTATCGGACATGCAGACGTACGGCTGGTTACCATAAAACATCTTTTGTGATGCGCACTGCAAAGGATTGGAACTCCCTGCCGGCGTCTGTATTTCCGAGCTCATATAACCCAAATCTTTTCAAGTTCGAGGAATAGGAGTGAATAGGTTCATACTTCCTACGTGGATAGATGCTGGTCAAAAGCAAACCCATCTTTAATAAAAAAAAATCTAAAACCTATTTTTTTGAAATACTCAATGTACAGACACGGCTCGTTTACGATTTTATTATATTTGTATATTTATATGGGGGTAAAGCGTGACGCGAATTCAGTTTTTTTTTTCTCAACCCAAAAGTGCCCAAGTGCCTAAAGAAGTTTTTACTTCTAAAATTTTTTCCCATTTCCCCCTTGCTAATTCCTCATCCTTAATCCTACTGTGTTCGGCAGCGTACTTGCGACACTCGTGGTGTTGCTTTGTGTTATAAGCAACGATAGCCACCACCATCAAGTGGACCTGTCTGACGACCTTCACATATAAGGAAGCTATTAGTAGTGGTCTGAGCAGTACGTTTGACGCCATTAGACAGAAGACCACCAAAAAAATCAGTTTTTTTACCACATGAGGTTCAATATCATTTTAACCGTTCTCTTATCGAGGTTGTCAGCGGCGCACGTCCTACTATGGTGAGCAGCGCACTCGCAGCTCTTGCGACGTTGCTTATGTTATAGGCGACGGTTAGCCACCTTTTTTTTTTTTTTTTTTTTTTTTACGAGGAGAAATCCGTTTACGGATACCCTACCGCTTGGCAGGCGATAGGGGTATGTGGGGGTCGCCCAGCACCTGATAATAGCGATACTGGGAATACCCACTAAAACTCCTCGGTGTCCCCTTGCCCTTGAGCGAAGTGGACCGGGTTCTGCCGTGGCAACAGCTCCGATCCACCTCAGGGCAGCCGAGCCATAGGCTAGGCCCAGCTAGCATCATTGGGGGATTGCCCGGGGGCACCGGAGCAATCCCCAGACGGGGAGGACCTTGTGCAGGCACACATGGTTGCCGACCATGTGCGCAGGTCCTCACCTGGGACATTTAAAGACGGGCTTCGTAAGCCCGCCTTCGCCTGCCCTTTCGTCTGCGTCGGAGGGGAGCAGCTTCTGCGTCCTCCTCCCTTTCCTTTTCTGCTGCCTCCTTTTGAGTCATAACTGACTCGCAGAAGGCAATGACAGCTTTCCAACTGTTCACACTCTCAAGCATGGCTCTAACCATGCTTGGGAGTGTGATATCACCGCCGCCGAGCGCCCTACTCAGTTCTCGGCGCTGGGTTTCCCAAGCCGGGCACACTTGTATCGTGTGCTCCGCAGTGTCATCTGGGTCGGCGCAGTGGTGGCATTGCGCCGATTCTTCCCTTTTAGCGACTCGGTGCAGGTAGTGGCCAAAGCAGCCATGCCCGGTCAATACCTGCACTGTTCGGAAAGTGAGGCCGCCCCTCCGGCGCCCTACCCACTCATTTAGTACCGGACGAATCGCTTGAATTGTCCGGTGACCCGCGGTTGGATTTCCTAGAGTCTCACTCCAGCGATCTAAGGCTCTCTTTTGTGCTAGCGCACGAACCCGTTGGACTCCTTCAATGACCGGTCCCCCTGCGCAGGCCATTTCCGTGGCCCGATGCTGGTATACTTGGGCCAAGACGAGGGCATCTATGTCCCACGGTGGCGTGCCTGCTAGCACGCAGGCCGCCCCGTGGCTGACAGTTCGGTATGCCCGCACTGCCCTAATCGCCATGGTCCTTTGCGGTTTACGCAAGAGGGCCCTTGAACGCGGAGTGAGACACTCGGCCCAAACCGGGCCTCCATATAGCGCCATTGACTTAACCACCCCGTGGTATAGTCTCCGGCATGTCGAGTTGGGTCCTCCCAAATTTGGGAGGAGCCTTCCGAGGGCTGCTGCCGTTTTGATCAGCCGAGGAACAAGGACCTTAAAATGTTCCTCGAACGTCCATCTGGGGTCCAGGATCAAGCCGAGGTACTTGAAGCGTAACTCAACCGGAATCCGAACCCTTTCCACCCGAATATGGAGCCCCGGTGGGATTTTTCGACGTGGGGGGTGAAAGCCCATGGCCTTGGTTTTTTCCAAAGCCACCTCTAGTCCCAGTAGACGGATGCGCCGGACTACTAATGAGCCGCCAGCCGAAGCCAGTTGAGCCGCTTTCTCCCAGTTTTTTGCTCTTGTCGCAACCAACGTATCATCTGCGAAGCAGATGACCTCCATTCGAGGGAGGAGGTTGCCCCTCAACACCCAGTTATACCCCAGGTTCCACAGTAAGGGGCCGAGAACGGCCCCCTGGGGTACACCGACTAAGACTGGCCACTGGTGGACACGGCCATCCGCTCCCTCGTATAGGACTACCCTCCCATGAAGGTAGTCGTTGACGAGAGCGCAGAGGTAGGAGGGCACTCTGTGGAACTTGAGTGCCGCCCTTATGCATTCATGGGGAAGACTGTTGAAGGCGTTACGGATGTCAAGCGATACCGCAACAACAGCCTCTCCCCTCCTAGTGGCCTCGTTAGTCCATCTTTTTAGACGGCTCACCGCGTCCACTGTAGATCGTCCGATTCGAAAGCCGTATTGACTTTCGTCCAGGTCCGGTCCCGTGTCTCTAAGATGCTCGATTATCCGGCGAGCTATGATCCTTTCCATAGCTTTGCCGGAGTCATCGAGCAGTACTATCGGCCGATACCCAGACGGCGAGTCAGCTGGGCGACCCTCTTTGCGAAATAGGCAGAGACGCCCTGTCTTCCACCTAGTGGGAAAGCGACCATTGGCGATGCTCGCGTTGAGCACGGCCCGAAATCTCTCCTCCAAGGGCCCTAGCGCTATCGCTAGTGCCCTGGCCGGTACCCCATCTGGGCCCGGGGCCGTATTTTTTCGCCGGGTTCGCTCCCTCACTGCCTCGAACTCGGCATCCGTAACAGGAGGGCCCACCAATTCAGGATTCGGAAGTTGTTCCTTGGGTTCCATTGCAGGGGGCTTAAATTGGCCAGGCGCCGGGAAAAGGGTGCCCATTATCTCTTTGAGTAGACCAGGCTCAAGATTGGCTGTGGAGGGTGGGTTTGGATCAAACTTTCCCCTCACAACCCTGTACGGCCGGCCCCACGGGTCAGCGTCCAGTAGCGCCAGAAAGCGTACCTGGGCTTCCTTTTTGGCTTTGTTTATTCCATTTTGGAGGGCGTTGTGGGCTTCCCTGTATTCCTGACGAAGTTGGCCTTCTTCGTCAGGTGACCTTCTGTGCCGCCTTCTGCGGCAGCGGAGGAGGGCACGCCTAGCCGCTAGACAGGTCTTGCGCAGGGCGCCTATCTCTTGCGCCCACCAGTAGACCCTTTTCCATGTGGGATGGGGTCGCCATCTTGGCATGCTGGCGCTGCAGACGGCCTGCAGGTCGCATGCAAAGTGTTCCGCTAGTCCATCAGTGTCCCCTGCGAGATGAGGAGGGACCGCTGACCACTCCTTGACCATAGCCGCCTCTTCCGCCACTTCCGGGCGGAGCTTGGCAAGTGCCCACCTTGGAAAGGCGACACTTGTCTTGCAGTTCTTGTGCGGTGAGGCTACAGGACAGGACACAGTGGAGATCTCATATCGGACGTACAAATGGTCCGATAGAGACTCCACGTTTTCCTCTACTCGCCAGCCCCGGATTTGGTTTGCGAGGGAGTTAGTGGCGAAGGTTAAGTCTACGATGGACGTACCTTGCCACCGGACGCACGTGGGTGTGTTACCCCTGTTGAGTACTTGAAGTCCCAGGCTCACTGCCCAGGACTCCAGTATACTGCCCCTTATATCCGTCCTAGGTGACCCCCACGCCAGGGATTTGGCGTTAAAATCTCCAGCCACCAGGACTGGGAGTGGGGCTGCTCGCCTAATCACCCCCTCTATCTCGACCAGAAATAATTTAAATTCTGCCCGGCTGCGATTGGGGGAGAAATAGGTCGATAGAACCACTGTTCTCCCCCAGTTGGCCGCAACAAAACCGGACCCCCTTTCCCTAATTGAGAGAGGTGCATCTCCAGGTCTGCTTGCTATGGCGGCCAAGCCGTTTAGGTCCCCCACCCAGTTGGGGCTATTGGGAACAAAGTACGGCTCTGCTACTATTGCCAGATGTATCTCCCACTCCGCCATGGACTGGCACAGGAGGTCCTGTGCCCCGGCGCAGTGGTTGATGTTCGCCTGGACTATTTTTCCTATGGACCTACTTGGCATTGGCCAGGTCCATAGATTCCTCCATAGGTGCCGAGACATCGTTCTCTCGGTCGGCTGTTCTGGCCGCTTCCAATCTTCCTCTAACAGGAGGAGGGTTGCAGTTGAGGCCTCCCATTCTATGATTCGCCGGTAGGCCCGCGTCCGTGCAGACAGCACAATTCATGTCCGCCTCACACTCACTTGCCATATGCCCTTCCGTGCCACAGCGGTGGCAAAGTCCACTGCGGTCCTTCTTCGAGGGGCACCTTATTACAGGGTGACCAAGCCCCATACATCTGAAACAGCGCATCGGGCGTTGGTCAATAGGTTGGATGGAGGCAACACTCCACCCGACCGTCAGACGACCGGTTTCCGCCAGTTTTCTGGCTGCTTCCACCGGGCACGAGGCGAAGGCGGACCCTACTCCTCTGATGCCAACATGGATTTTTCCAACTTTTATGTGCTCGAGAGCACACCCGGTGGTTAGGACTAATGCAGCCTTTAATTCCTCAGCCGTTACCGAGTCGTCCAGCCCATTGACTCGGATGTCCGCTGTCTTCATCGGTCGTGTGACCTTCGCTGCGTCTCCAAGGACTTTACCAATTTTTTCCGCCAGCTGGTCCGCCTGTAAAGGAGTGGTCTCCTTCGGGAGCTCAAAGATGCGAGACCCTGTGATGCCCGTGCGAACTCTGGCAGGGCCAATCCCAAGCGCGTCCAGGGATACCGCGGCCTTTGCTTTGGCTATTGCATCTTTGTATGTTACGCCCTTGGAGGCCGCCTCTGGATTGAGAGCCACCACTACGGCTAAAGTCTTCGGCTCTTTGGGCAGTTTAGGCACCTTGATGTTTCCCTTTTTGGGGGTTTGGCTGGCCGGTGTTTTTGCGGCGGCTTTATTTTTGCCCCGTACAACCTCCATCCATTCTCCTTCGTCACGTGAGGGGTCATATGCAGCCTTACCGGTCGTCTCCTGTGTCCTGGAGGGGACGGGTTTAGCCACTTTGGTTCCTCTTGCCGCCTTTGGCAGGTTAGCCGGAGGAGTGAGAGTCGAAACCGTCGTGTCTTGACCCCTAATCTCTGTCCTCCTTTTTTCAGCCTGTAACTGTGGCCGATGTTGCTGCGCGGGTAATAATCTCCCGTCTACCTCCAAACTGTCGATGTGTGCATTCATAATACCGCCGACATGGGCAGTGATTTCTGCCTGGAAGGAGGCGAAGGACTCTAGGAATTCTGCTCTAGTCAGTGGCTGTGAGGCGGCCACTGTCGTTTGCAGCGCTTCTGGCACAGACTTTTCAGCCCGGGACCCTTCCGAGAATTCTCGTCGAAGCGCATTTACCTCTTTGGTGCAGGCGTCGAGTTCTCCGCGAAGGCGTATGATTTCCGCCCGTTGTCGTCGTACCTCTCGGGTAGACTTGAGTTCGGCCATTGCTTTTATAGCGTCGAGGATGGATTTGGTGCCCTCCTTAATTTCCTTATGACAGACATTTTCGAAGCATTGGCCTCCGCCTGCTGTGTAAGTTCTTCGATGGATTCTCCCGTTGACTTCACCGAATGAAAGGTCGAGTCGGACCTGACGTAGTCAGAGTCCGAGTCTCCGTCCCTTAGTTCGCGCCGCGCCTGTGAGATGCCAACATCATGGCCGAAAGACTTCACACCGCGGCCCTTTCTCCCTTTTTTAGATTTCGGCTGTTCAAGAGGTTCAGCAAAATCTTGCGCATCATCCGATCCCGATACCGCAGCAAAGAACGTGCTGGGAAGAGGAGGGAAGTCGTCCTGCACCTCTTCAGGTGCCTCCTTCGTGAGTGCCCTCTTGCGAGCCATCGATCGGGTCAGGACATTGGAGTACAGGAGTGTCTTTCCATTTTTCGCCTTAGGGCAAGGCCCACTTGCCTCCGTGGAGTCAGACATTGGCCAGTTTATCGCCCTATCCACCTCCGAGTTCGTTGGGGAGTCCACCCCTACCAGAGGGGGGACAAACAAACAGAGTTTACCCACTTATTAACCAAAAACCAACAATTTTCTTGGAAAATCGAAAAAACAACAATAATAATAAAACAACAATTATTAACAACAATTGTTGTGGACTGCCCTGTAGAGCCTTGGGAATGGCTTCATACAAAGCAATCCGCAACAAGCGACGGTTAGCCACCTACCATCGAGTGGATCGTCAGCTTGTCTTTTAACAATTTTAACATGAAAAAGGACCTCCTTTGAATACGGATCCTCCGGTGGTTTGCTGCGCCAAGAGTTGTTTAAGTCAAGTAAGCATGTAAATTAGTTGATTTTTTTATTCGATTAACAATTTGCCCAAAATGTCAGAAAAACTTCAAAACAACTAGTGAAAATCTCTTTATCTTCCTCCACGGATGGGCATCTATTGTGATAATGGACCAAATTGCAAGTTTTCTGCAACTGTGTAGAGACCTTCCTCTGCCCTCGTATAAACAAAAGATAAGAAAATTTAATTAGAATAATAGAAGCGACACCTGTGCTGTGCATTTGTGTTGAATCTATCTAGTGTATACTAGGTTCGTTCGTTCAGTTTTCGCGCGAATCTCGAACGCTAAAGACGTGTCTCAAGTTTTCAACGACATTAATTCCTGTGGAAGATTTTTTTTGCACAATTTTCCTAGTGTTAATGTTGTTCCTTGGAGCTGTCAGTGGACAATGCCAACCGTTATGCGTTTACGTTCCATTGTGAAGTTATTGCAAATTGTAAGTAACTTTTCGTGATTTTATTATTTCGGAGATAAACATTTATATTAAAAGTCGATTGACAGGTTGACGGTCCACTTGATGGTAGGTAGCTACCGTCGCGTATAATATAAGCAACACCGCAGGTGGTGCAATAAGCTGCCGACCATAGTAGGATAAGCAAGGGGGATAGGACAATTAGCTCCGACTATACGAATTATAGTTTTTCTATAGATGATATTATAGTTTTTCATTATGCTAACCCTTATGTTATAATTCTTATCAACTTTAAAAAAAATCGTAATGAATTAATCGGTTATTCCAAGATTGAATTGTATTGGAAATTTTAATAATATTTGTTTTGGTAAATATATCAAGAACAGAAAAGGACAAGATATAATGATTGTAAGGCGGAAACTGAGGTATTTTTATTTTTTACTAGCTGAGCCCGCAATTTCGTACGCGTGCTATACGGTATAGCGCATAACTTTTTTGTTTCTAAACCGATTGGAACGAAACAAACCGTAAATGTTACGGAAAGCTTGCTACAATACATCAGTGAAAACCGCATTCATATCGGTTAAGCCGTTTCTGAGATTAGCGTGCACAAACGCACAGACAAACAGACACAAATTCTAAAAGTTTCTTTGACCGCGGTAACATAAGGATGTACAGTACAACGTGTGCAAATTGTTTTTTTTTAATATTATTTAATGTATACGACTCGTTTACGATTTATACGTATAGATGTATAGATTTAAATGGCCTATGTTTAATTTATTTTGTTCTATCATCTATTAATGTTCTAAACAAAATTTTGAAAGAGACAGTTGGTAACACATCCCTCACAAACTTACTTTTAGTGAATATTTACTGTCGACGCACTAGACCAGAAAGCCCTACCACATATACATATATTTGATTTTGATATACTAATAAAGGCTAAATTACCACTGACATATGATTGATACAATTGTTCTCCCAGGAGTGCCCGGGAGGGGGAGGGGGTTCCCTACACAGCCAGTCGTGAAGGGGGTTCCCTAATGAGCACCAGAAAATCCCGAATCCTCGGTATACCGATCTGGTATGGAGTCGGTGACGGGATCTCGGGAAACCATGAGGGCTAGAAGGGGGGGTTTGCGGCATGCCATAAAGGGTCATCGGGGGTTACCACACCGCGACCTAAAAAAAGAGACGTGGTCGAGGTCGCCGGCGGAAACTAGTTTCTAATATATAGATGGTTTTAAAAATACGCGCTGCAAGTGCTGTAAGACTTTTAACAATAAATAATCAAGCAAAAGGATTAAATGTCCGTTTTGCGGCAGTAACCGCCGCCTTAACAGAAGATCATCGTGATATAACAGCTCGTGTGCTGTTTTGTTTCGGTGAATGTGTAAGGGACACCAAAGCCCATTCCGCTAACCCTTTTATCATCAATAAAAGAAACGCTCAAAGGTCTGCACATATTTTTACTATCAAAAAGTTGTTTATTGTAGAGTTGTATATAAGTATTCTATTTTTACCTAATCAGATAGAGGTTTTGTTACGTAAGTCAGTTCCTAAGCGATCTATCGCAGTCTATCGGCCGAAAGTGTATTGTAATACGTCAGGAAAGTCGATATCCAGATTAAGCCAAAAACGATCAATCATTGTCTCGATAGTGGATTACACGAAAATCGACGTTAATTAATATTTGGCTACATTGTTGCGAGCGTGCGATGTGGTTTTTCCCAATGCGATACGAGATAAAAGATATAGTAAAATTAGATACTTGCTTTGATAAATCCAGTTAATCTCTTCACCATATTTATATAATTATTGTATTTCACGATTGTAGTCCACGCGGTTTCACGCTACGTTAATTATAAAAAGCTGATTTTCTCTTATCTCTCTCTCCCTCTCACTCTTCCTCTCAGTAACCTCTGGCGATTTCTGTGTGCCATGCTGGATAACAGTTCGTACAACACAAACATTCCCGCCTCCGGAACTGTCCCTGTATGTGTTTAGCTTTAAGGTATGATTCCGCAGCCGGCTGCAGGTGACAGCAATAGGCTGTCGTGGTTTTATATTTACAGGCGAAGGTAGAAGGAGACCAGTAATTTCGCCTGTTGTTTGCTGTTGCTGCTTGCTGTCTGCGGTCAGCTACGGAATCATACCTACCTTTAGCGTTCTCTTTGTACGATTCCAAATCGACGTAAGAAACTCATAGATCTTTTCCGAAGAATTGGGCTATCGAATGAAAAAAGGATTGTTCAAATCCGAATTTTAGTTCCAGAGTATAGGGAACTCTAGAAATTCCAGAAACAAAAACATAATCTTCAGATTTCTATTAGTTTTGATTGGCTCTTTGCGTATTCCAATTTTACCTTGTCTTGCATTTTAAATAGCAATTTTTTACTAGTAGGTAAATGAGGATTGAAATTTTTGTTCTTCAATCACGCATCAGTCGTCTAACGGCTTATAAATTTATATAATCAGTTAAAACCCTTATTCTTATCGTTATGAAATTAATAAGTATTGAATGAATCCATTGATCGCGGGAAATGAATGAACGATAACTTGTCTTCGGCTGTTAACAAATCAATTAAAGTGCCGATAAGAAGTTGGACATTTTATTGTGGTACCTACTATTTATTACTATCAGTAATTGCGTGAACGGTTGCATCATTACGAGGGAATTAACTATGTTACTTTGCTATTAATATAAATAATAAGTTGTATGGGATTTTGATAACTATAATATGTGTAAATGTTTTTATATGTTAATTAGGTACCGATAAGTGAATAATATAATTGCAGGCACACTGCGTTTCGCAAAATTGAGCAGTTCGTCCTTTACAGTAAGCTTAACCTACAGACAACCACGGTGAATAACAGCATGAATGCTGTTGTGTTTCGGTGAACGAGTGGAAGATGCCAAAGCCCATTTCCATATCGCCTCCTGATCTCGTATCCTTTATTCTACTAAGGTCTGCCCACCTTTACAGCACTTATTTCGTTGCCGTGGACCGTTAGCCTGTCTGCCGAATTTTACATTAAAAACCAATTAGCTAGATTGAATACGAAATATTCTCTCTATTGTGAGATAAGTTTAAGATTTTCACATCCCTATAATTTATCAATTTGATAGATGAAGTTGTTCCGTTTACTGATTCATAATGTCCTAAGAAAAATAAATTAACACTCGGGTTTTTAAATTAAATTAATAAAATTCCCACGATCATATTGTTATCGTTAATATGCGGCCTTTAACAGGTAATTTTGGTGTAATTTGTGAATTGTACGAGTGCCATTTACTCGTATCAGTTATCGCAGACTTGGGATTTTACACAATCAACAATGCGTCCATCATGTTATACTCTGATGCCTTAAAATACTGACATAAAACAAATACTTACCGTCATCTACCATTGCTTACATATTTGTATTCGGTGGTATGTGTACGCGAAATATGTTTCGGAGATTATGCAATTTGAACATTCATTTAAAGAATTTTATTAATAAAAATACAATTTTTTATTTTTTATTAAAGTTGTTGGTTGCGATGAGTTACTTCTGAGTGTCGGCATGGCACGGCACAGCAAAGGATTTTTTTCTTAAACGCATTATTTTCAACCTTATTGCAATGATTTTAATACTCACGCTCTTTCAAGAAGGCGTGTTCCACGTCATGTCCAAGATGCCTCGGCATACTTCGGCACGTGTCGCGGCAATAAAGGAGTGTGAGTATATGTGTTCTGTGAGTGTGAGTGACTGAATCTGAATGCATTGCAGTAAGGTTGAAATGCTGCCAAAAGTCAGCGCCGGCCCTTATTCAAAATTCTAAAACAGAAATTAACTGAAAAAGACTATTTTACTAAAAAAAATAATTATTTGGTGGGATTATTGATTTGCACTGATCGCTGATTATTTGTTTATTGTAGATTGCACATTTATGTTAAAAGTTTCATAAAATCGACAATCGTAAGAGACTGATTTAGGACCGCGCCTATAAATGTCCACTAATAATTCGTACGGACGCCATGACACTTTCCAAAACTAACACAACCAATAAAAGCATTACGATCTTATTAAGGCGAAGCCTCTAAAAAATAAGTTTTCGGACTAACGAGTACTAACGAATTTTTTAAAACGCCTTTTTAACCCCGGCTTAATTTTCGGCATATTTATACGAAACCAGTTTATATAAATTCTAATCATCTTGTGTAATGAATCCCGTAAAGTTAATTAAGTTCATATTTATTATTGGTACATAGCGAACGTTACGGTGCATAAAAATATGGAACGTTAAACTTTAACTGTAAACAGACTGGCTAATAATTAAAAGCTCATAAAACATCCTCTATAAGCAGAGGATGTTTTATGAGCTTTTAATTATTAGCCTCTGTTTAGCGTAAAGGTTGTACATAATACATCCGCGAGCTTGAGTTTGTATAGAATCTGTAGAATGATTTATGTACGCATTGTATGTGTATTCATGAGTATTATTCAATCAGTATTCAGTGTTAAATTGTTTTGGTAAAACTTTTGTAGTGAACTAGATATTTAAATCTTATATATAAAAATGAATCACGCGTGAACGGGTTGACCGATTTTAATTCGGTTTTCGCTAATGAAAAGAGGGATGAGCGGGGAATGTTTTAGGGTATATAAAAATTGCACGCGGGGCGAAGCCGGGGGCGGGCCGCTAGTCTTATATATAAAAATGAATCCCCATTTCCCTTGGTCACGGCATCACGCGCGAACGGGTAGACCGATTTTAATTCGGTTTTCGCTAATGGAAAGAGGGATAAACGGGGAATGTTTTAAGGTATATAAAAAATTGCACCACGGGCGAAGCCGGGGGCGGGCCGCTAGTAGTAAATAAAAGTAGGTAATAAACTCATTTCACGGCTCCACAATAGAGTTGTTCTTGAAGTTTGGTGAAGACATAAATTGAATTCTGGTTAAAAATTTCTGTCCCGTTTCTGTTTCCCTGTGCAATAGTGAGGTGAACATGAAGTATGTTATGTATGTTTGTTTACAGAGCGATCAATCGCCGTTCCGGCGCTGGACGACCGGGAGCGGCGCCGGCAGCTCATATCGCCACCACGACCCGCGCAATATGTACACAAAGGTAATATATTTCTAATTCCTCAACATCAACATACCGTTCGTCGTCAAACCGAAACCTGCTATCTTCAAAAAGTATACTTTTGAGGTTTTGACAAAAAAAAGTTTTTCTGAAAAGTTTTACAGTGAAAGTTTATTTTAAAAAAAAAGTATTTTATTTGAAAGCTTAAGGTTTTTATAGTAAACATAAAAATTTAATAGTTTATTTATTATTTTGATAATGGAATAAATAAAATTCCAGCTGCTGCACATAGCATGAGGTCCCCTAGTTCGACAAATAGTGCTTAAAAGCACTTAACGGTTGTTTTATACTGATAAGGCCGTTAATAATTCAATAAGGTCAAAATCTCAAAAAAGTGTACGTAGCAAATTTTGATTTGACTACGACTATAGTATTTAAAGTGATTGTCACACGTATTTACGTTGAATCGAACGAATCATGGGAAAATTCGCAAGATATCCAAATTCCAGAAGAATCAGGATGACTTCATTAGATTTTCCGCGGACAATGCTCTCTGACAATTATTTAAAAAGTAACATATAAGTAAATCATTTTGGCAATTCAGAGTAACTACATTTGTTCTGCTCAATGTGTGGAAATGTGTATACGCGTCCTAAAGCTGAACGGGTTTCTTATTGATCATTCGAATACTTTGGGACTCCTAAGAGACGTTTTAAAAGAGATGTATTCATACATTTACAGCAAATAAGTGAGGGCGCGGCTCCACTGAACGGTGGCACGAATCCGAGCTGCGGCGGGGTGGCGCGCTGGTCTTTGGGGTTGGAGCAACTGCTCGCTGACCCATCCGGCGCCTCGGCGTTCGCGCACTTCCTGTCCAAGGAGTTCGCCACGGAAAATATCAAGTAAGTAATTACTACAGAACTATTCGTATACTCAAACCACTAAAGGACTATCTGGAATAGAGCCGTAGCTCAGTATTTACGCTGACCTATGTACCGCCCCGTGACGATATACAAAAATCAGAAAATTCTTTTGTCTCTGTAAGCCCAATCTGATTGATGTGATTGATGTGTCAATCTGATTGATTGCATATCTTAATTATTTATGTTGGACTTTTACACTTGTGTAAAAAGATCACAGTATACATACTTCTGCTAACTGCAACGAACTCCAAGTACAGTGTCTTTAATTGACGTGGAATTTTTTAATGTCAAGGCTGACGGTCCACTTATGTCCATCAGCCACACGAACCTTCCATCAAGGGTCGATTAAGGATGAGGGATTGGGTTGGGATAGAATAAATGGGCTTTGAAGTCGGAGAGCTAATTATTTATTTTATTTTAGGGAAATTTACAGGCACAAATATTAATAAACAATTAAAATGGAAAAATCATACATACACCAAATAAAAAAGATTACAGTAATAGCATGAAAGATTACAAAGATTAATTACAACCAGCATTCACAGGAGGCAAGTTACACTACAACATAAGCACAGTCTAAACCATACTTACGTCATACAGTCGGACAACGCTCAATGTTCGAGCCTGCAAACTGAAGCGAGTTCGCCGAACGTTGCTCTATGCATGTACATTTTTGATATAAGGAAGGTTATAGTTTTAGAAAGTTACTGAAAGAATTTTTCAGCTAACTGAATAACATTCTCTCCAGATGAGAAGAAGTCAATACTTAATGCATCTTTATGCGCTCTGGTGGTAGTTTCTGGTGGGCGTGCGAGCAGTACGGTCAGACCTCTAACGGCGAAGAGCGTGTGAGGTTGGCGCAGGAGATCTGGCAACGGCATCTGGGCGAAGGCGCCTCGGAGCCGGTGAACGTTGACGCGGCCGCCAAGCGGGCAACGGCCTTGCGTCTGCATCTGCAGCCACCTCCGCAGGACCTCTTCATACAGGTGCCACCTCAATCTTAAATCTCTCGCCTGTGGGAGTTACCTACTACATTTATTTAGCTCAATTCAGAATTGGTGTTTTGTATAGAGATGCGTACACGCATATTTGTTCAGCTTTCCGAGGACAAGTGTGTTTTTATCATTCGCGTTCATCGCTGTACGCCACTCCTCGTCGACATGTTACAACTTACGCACAACCTTACGCGCAACTGTACAAGTTTAACCAAAATGGTCAGAGAAACGTGAATTGAGCTGAATCAATCAATCAATCAATCAATTTATTTGTAACTTATAAAACATACATTTAACAGACACAGAGAAAAAAGAAATAACAGTAACAGCAGGAAAGAAAGTTACAAAAAGGTCCCTACTCAGCATTTTGCTGGCATAGGCCAGCACTGATCTTCCGTAGGAACCCTTAGTTAATACACAAACACGATCACACAACATGCATGTACCCGTTAACAAATGAAATAATAAATATTTATTTAAATCTATTTGTTGTCAAGAAAAATCTATTTGTGTAGTTCTCCCTATTAACATAACGATTATTAACATAACGATTTGTTTTTTTACATGCGCAGGCCCAGAAGCAGATATTCAACGTGATGAAGTTCGATAGCTATCCTCGGTTCTTGCGCTCTGGGGTGCACGCGGAATGCGCGCGCGCCGATTTGCGGGGGTTGCCTCACCCCTATGCTCATAACAATAGGGACGATAGTGCCAGAGACGAGATCAATGCCAAGGTATCGCGAGCTGACGCAGCTTTAGTAGTTTTAATTAGATCTAATTCAAATAAAATTAATGAGAATGCTTTATTGGATAGAATAAATTTTCCATAAATTATGAAACTGAAAATCTAACCAATTGCTATAATCGTATAATACTTATAATACACATTTTCAACTTATTTGCAAATGAAAATTGTGTTTTGACATTCTCAATTGAATTTTTTTCTAAAAATGGGTAAAGTCTGAACGTTTTCAGACCTGAAGCTGTAATAACAATTATTATGTTATTATTATTTTCAATTTTTAAAATTGTAAAATAGTTGGACTTTTTCTATTGTTTGGATTTCAAATAAAAAAAATTCCATATTTTTAAATTCGATTTTCAAAAAGATATTGTACATTTACATCATCTTAATTTGTGTCAGGTAAAAAAGTCTGCCAGCAACGCGTCGGAACGACGCCGAAGCGGTGGGGCGTCTCTGCTGCCCTGGAGACTCCGCACGGGGTCAAGGGACCGCGCAGCGGACTCCGACCCACCTCCCCAGGACACCTTCGATGTGAGTACTCAAATGTGCTAAAAGTAAAAATAAAATAAAAAAATTTTTCAAAGCGGGGGGTATGCCTCTTCTAATTTTTCCAAGGGACGTTGATCGCAGATATTTTAAATTATTCACGGTTTAAATTCTTGTCAAAAGTGCATTTGTAGATTTTTTTCAAACATTAATACGTAATTCAAATTTGTGAATATTCCTCGGTTATCCTAATCTGTACTAATAATATAGTACTAAATTAAATATTTACTATCAAAACATTTATTTGATTATGAAATGGGACTTATGTAAAAGCTACACTTAACTCATACAGATAATGCTACTTCACACACATGCAAACATACACATTTTATTGTATTCTTTGGATTTTAGTACGGTGTTGGAGGAGCGGGGGTCTCCTGACAGTTGACACCAAGTAGGTATTTTTATACTGAATAGGAGACCCCTACACCTTTTTTGTACCTAGGCTTAAGTATATGAATAAATTATTTTGTATTTGTATTATAAAGAGGTAGTTTATTTGTTTGTGCAACTACTCATCCGATTTAAATATTCTTTCACCAATAGTTGGATTAGAATTTCAGGATGGATGTAGACTAAATGTTCCACAAAGGGGAAAATAAAAATCCAATGCTTGGCAAAATTCAGGCGTTATATCTTTTATTTTTCGAGTCGCGGGCTCGAGCTAGTAATATTATTAATGCGAAAGTTTGTATATGTGAATGTTTGTTACTTAAAACGGCTGAACGGATTTGGTCGAAATTTGGCACATACATATAGTTTATTACCTGGATCAACATATAGGATACTTTTTATGCTGGAAAAATGTTAGATTCCTGTGGGATTTAAAAAAAAAACGAACTGGAGCGACTACGAATTCGCGGGCACAGCTAGTACATGAAACTATAGGTTCAATTGTATCTATTTTGTATTGAGGGCTCTCGAATTGATGAAGAATTGACTCAATTTATGTCAATGATGATTCAATAAATATGAATGATAAATGACACACACTGATCACACCTATAAATAATATTAAAGGTTTAAATAGCTTATTTTCGTATTACTTTGGTAAGTGCTTGGTTCCCTACCCAACCTGATACCTCATTCAAAATATAGCGCAGAAATATATGGCAAACATTGACTACTCAAATAAATAATCATAATCGCCCGCAGACATTCGTCTAGATGAGTATTTTAACAAGCCAATATTCAATATTTTTAACACCCTCAATTTGAATTTATATTCTTTAAATAATACCCAAATTCAAAAAGACATTACTAGTTAACAAATAATATTACTCTCACCAGAAGGGACCAGTGAGAGGGGCCGGAACAGGCCCCTCTTTACCACCGGGCACTCTAGGCCATAAGAGGACGCTTAAGATAACATTATATTATTTGTGCTATAAAACCTTCGCTTTTCGAATACAAAGAACACCCATAACCGACAATAACTGAACAGGAACTTTTGTTTTCGTTAAACAACTATAAATAAGTTTACACGGCACATAAAACTCGTTTCAGTATAAACACACAGAGTAAATAAACAATCACTGTGCACAGACTAAAATTAGATGCGGTTTATTTATTGTGTATGACAATGAAAGCTCGTTGTATACACATATTATTTTATAACAAGGACTCGGAATAACACTTATTTGTTAAATGATCTATTTCCCTGAACAAATGGAAATTTTAAAGGAGCGTGTTCTTGAAGCGATAACAATGATAGCTGTAAAATTTTCCTTGTTTATTGTTTTTTTTTCTTTTCTTTTTGTAATACTTACATATTTTTATCTTGGCAATATAAGTTTTTAGCAAATGTGAAAAAGAAAACTATTATCCCGTAGTAGTTTTTTATTATTTATTATTAAAGTTACGCAGCGTACTGGATTTACCGAGTAGCCGAATACAAAGCGTTACCGGTTTAACTTACAAATAATTCGGTTATTTTTACGCTATTTTTTTACTCATCTTTCTTACCTGATGTGGATAGTAATGGCAGGGCACACTGCCGTCTGGTGGCAGTAACCACACCCTCTTAGAGAATAGCATCGTTGGCCGGCTACCCAACTTAACAGATACGCATACCTTCAAAGTACATTAGAACTAGTACACTACCCACATTTTATCCTTTAGAAAATAAGTTATGCATTTCTGGCATATCAGGGATCTTGGGCCATAAGGATCATTTGTATTTACGAGGTATGCCGTTTGACTCAGGTGGTGAAATCCAGCCAGAGCGGTTCCGGGCAGTGCTCGCTGTGTCGGGTGGTGCTGCCGGACGGAGCCACTTCCGTGGTGGGAGTGGAGCCCTCCATCACCGTGGAGCGACTCATAGAAAGGTTGCTACAGAGGAGGAACCTGCTGTGCACGGCCTACGATGTGCTTCTCAAGGATGCTGCGCCGGTTAGTATTACTGAGATTTTTTTACGTTAAAGTCGACAGACAGACAGTCTGATAATTTGATGGTAGGTGGCTACCGTCACCTATATAATACAAGCAACGCCACAGTTGCTGCAAGGGCGCCGCCGACCTTAGTGGGGTTATGGATAAGGGATTGGGAGGGGATATTGGAAATGGGCTCCAAAGGGCTCGTCAAATGCAAAAGCCCAATTTTGGCAGCAGCAGCTGGCTCCACACAAGATTTTGTTAGACTGTTAGCTTATAGCAAGGACGTTTTGTCGAATTTATATTATCATTTCTTACTTTGACTTTTATAATTACTTAAATCTTAGTCATGCTTTGTTTCTCGTCCTTATATGTAATTTTTATTTTTATTAATTACTTGCAAAATTTATTTGATGATTATGTATCTTGTATATGTATTTTTTAAACAGAAATAAAATGTAATAGCTAACACCAGTAACTGGCCTGCAAACGCATTTAAAGAAGTTTTCACTTCAAAAAATCTGGTTTTTGCAGGGACCATACAAAGTTTGTCATTGTTCCCTATGACGAATGCACGCGTATGTATCTCTTGGTTGCATTATTGTGTAAATGGTGCAGGGTGAACAGCGCATCGTGGAAGCTCGTTCGCCGTCGGTCGTGCTCGGAGGTCGCTGTGCAGTGGTGGAGCGGCGGTGCGCCGTGCGGGTGGAGGTAGGCGGTCGCTGCGTGGCCGTCCGCTGTCGCGGTGCGCGCCGCTTGCGCCACGTGCTGCGCCCGTTGGCCGCGCGCTACGCTCGCCACGGCCACACGCGCGCCCTGCTCGACGGCCGCCTTCTACACCCCGACACGCTCATGCAGGTACTCACTTTGCTTTGTTGCCTGTGCGCACATTTTAAGACAGCAATACAATATAGGTATACATTTCAGTGAGTACGTGAACGTGGTGTCAGGCTTCACGCTGCGCCGCGATACACCTCGCGGCGTCTTGCCTCTCGAATCATGGCATCGCGTTTCGGTCTGAATTGATCCTTACTCTCAACCACCCGACCTGCGCCTCTTCTTTCTGCATTTTCTTCAAGTATCTTCTGCATTTGATCTTACAACCTGTAAGAGCTCATATGTGTAAATCTAATCTAAGTGTTTCTAAGCCACACGCGACACCGAAAAGGTTAAAGGTGCGCCTCGGCAAACGAGAGTGCGTTTGAAAAACATTACATAGTCTATTTAGGAACTCTAAAGGTTTAAACTGTGAAATCTTAACAGACATACATACAAAAATTCACATTTATAAAAAAAATTGCGATTTGAACGGTTATGTGCAATTATGAGAAATGTATCAGGAATGACGGGATTCGTAGGTGAACGAAAGTTACCGACATGACCCTGCGGATCAGTTAGTTAAAGTGATAGTAATGGGCAGGACACATAGTATGGAGAGCCTTGAGCAGCTGGGACCGGAATATACTCGAGTGGAAGCTTCGGACCGACAAACGTAGCGTAGGACATCCACCCACAAGCTGCTTCTGACCGGCCCTAAAGGAAAATTATGAAAATCCAGTATTGGACGTCCTATTCCTGAGATGATAATGATTAGATATGACTGAGTTCGATTTAGAAGTTTTCTACCAATTAGGTTCATACGATACAGAGTCCATTTCCTTGTCTCTTCCCAATCCCTTATACTTAATCCTACTATGATTGGCAGCGCACTTGCAGCACCCGTGTGGTTGCTTGTATTATAGGCGACGGTAGGCACCTACCATCAACTGAACTGTCAGCCTGTCTGTCGACTTTAACATTTAAAAACTTTAGGGTAATGGTGTAATTTTATTTTGCAGGAGCTGGACGGCGCGAAGCTGCAGATAGTTGAAGTGGACGAGAACGGCGAGTACAAGAATGTAACGAGCGAAACGGACGGAGCGGAGCGAACGGACGTGACGGAGCGAGCGGACGATGACGCCGACTCGGTCACCGAGCTTCCACTGCGAAACGACGATTGCGGCGATGCCGACACTCAGGTACTTTGGCAAGATAGAGTACAAATTACTCCACAGTGTATTGAAGAAATATGTAAATGTCGGCAGGCAGGCTGTCGGTTCACTCAATGGTAGGTGGTTACCATCTCCTATTAACAAAAGCAATATAATAGGTGCTAACTACCCCTTAGCCTCTTTTTGTGTACAATAGTGAGGGCTCCGATAAGCTACGGTTGCGCATAGTCCGGATTATGTCTGGTACAATCTACCTTTTGAGGTGCTTCCATCTAGCTACAATATGACTTCTTCAAGCGTGCCGTAAACTAGTTTCTACAAAGTTGACAATGCATGCAGTACGCACCCTGGTGTTGCTTGTGTCCTTAAGCGACGGTAATCACCTAACATCAAGTGGATCGTCAACCCGATTGCCACCTTTTATAATATACTAGCTGAACACGGCCACGCTTCGTTGCGGCCCATACGGCGGTGGAGTGCGCGTGGGGCGTGCGGTACTGGACACTGCTTATATATAATACTATTGATCGTAGCGTAATGTTATATAGCCTATAGCCTTCCTCGATAAATGGACTATTCAATACAAAAAGAATTTTTCAATTCGAACCAGTAGTTCCTGAGATTGGCGCGTTCAAACAAACAAACCAACTCTTCAGCTTCATATATTAATAATATAGATGAAAAAATTGAGCCGCCGAAATGAGCTCAGCATTAATTTATTTCTTACAGTAAAGAAGTCTCGTAAATCTCAGTCAATTGCAAACGGCTTGGTCGCTTAGTAACACAAGTAACACAATAAAGGTTGCAATTTGCAAGTAAACTGTCGACTTGGATAAAGTATAAGGAATAACGAGGGGACAGGAAAAGGGGCATCGTCATCCCTTACTCATTCACTGAAACGTAACAGCGTATGTCCTGTTACTGCCGTCAGACGGCCTGCCCAATTTATGACTGCTTACAAATTTAAACAACCTATTTAAAGACGATCTAAATGCCCGAAAGTACTGACATTATTTCTAGTCTTACTAAAATAGTCAACTCCAGAGGCCTGTGTCCTGTTCAATGTCATTATAACTTATTAATCCGCTAGGTAATGTTAATCAATTTTGCTTGTCTATGGATCTCCTCATTCCTGATTCTATCTCGCAGTGTAACCCCGAGCATAGCTCGATGAACGTTGAGCTTTCTTACGAGGCCCATAGTTAGAAATGTCATCACTGTTTCAGCGCCATATGTCATCACTGGCAACACACACTGGTCGAAAACCTTTATAAGATTGCTTAGAACTTTTAAATTGTTATTTTTGTAGAGACGTTTTGTAGAGTTATTTATAACTTGAAAAGATCACATTTTTAAAAACCTAATGCTATTATATTAGGTTAATAGTATATACAAAGATGTTATCGGACAGTCCGGGGTGGCAAATCCAGGGTGATGTGTCAAGATATGATTGTTCAGCAACGATTTCATAAAAGCAGCAGGATCATAAGGTTCAATCGTATGAAACGAGACAACGAAGTTAATGTAAATAAATATAATTATAATAACAAACAAAATTATGCAAGTGACGTGAGTCTATTAAAAAAAGAATCACATTGAGTTTCATTGTTATTTTGACACTTTATTACTTGTACAAAGGTCTGTCTCTGAGATCAGACTGAGTCTCTGAAAATATCAAAAAGCCAGTCTTATAAAACTTTTTTTTAATCAATTAATTAATTAAAACTTTAAAAAATCCCAGATATTTCACCTATGCCATGCCATGGTATCTCATCAACATTATATCAAATCATTATGAATCATTGAAAACAATGACATAAGATATTTTAGCTATTTGACACAATCACTAGTTTACCTGATTCCAATTTATGGAGACCATTTGATAAGACATAGACTGGAGGCTACAAAGATCGTTTCTGCAAATGACAGAGTGCCGCCAGCAGCAGTACGAGCAGGAGCGATTGCGGAGCTAACGGAATCGCCGGAGCGGGCATAGTGCGCGCGGCGCTTCGCCCCGGACCACCATTACACCATCATCCACCTGGTATGTTTTATTTGGCGCCAGCCCGCCATTTTGATAACGTAATCTCGTGACACACTCAGTGGCGTAATCATGCGGATGTGAACGTGACAAGGTTCCTGCGCATTAACAATTTGCGTGGATTGTAGAAACTAAACAAAAGAAACATGTTGTTGTATTTCATACCATCAGGACATACAAAGTGATATTAGTCTCTGTTGCGCTCATGAGTGGGATTGTATATGTATATGGTTTGTTTATGGACGTGTTGTACGCGTCAGCTTTTAGTAAAAGAGCTATATGTAAACTAAGAGCCGAAGGCCGACCATAATAGTGTCATGATTCTAAAAAGGAAGTTGAGTTTTAACTTTAGTTTGTATGGTGGCACAACTGATGCCCGCTTTGGGGGGACGGGCGACGTGGAATGGAGAAAGGCAGTTCTGTTGTAGTTGTCAGCCCGAGCAGTTGTACCAATAAATAAGTAACGAGTGGAGTAAGCATTTAATCTGTAAGAAGTTGTCAGCCCGAGCAGTTGTACCAATAAATAAGTAACGAGTGGATCAAGCATTTTATTTTATCAAAATAGGATTAAGATAGGGATTAAAAATTGGCATTCCCTACTCACTCCCCGCAACACAACAGTACACATGTATGTATTTTACGATGCTATTCTCTAAGAGGGTGTGGTTACTGCCACCAGACGGCAGTGTGCCCTGCCACTACTATCCACATTAGCCCTGCCGGGAATTGTATCCCGAATATTAAGGCTCATCCAACAGGCTCGTCAGCTAGTGAATTTAAGAATAAATATTTGCTTATTTGTTTAGATTTCCTTGAGAACCTTCGCGAGACCCAACGGCAGAGGCTTCAGAGCAGGATGGACGCCCCTCCGCCGCGATCTCCACCCCCTTTGCCCCCGAAACCGCCCGCGCGCACACCCCATATAACGCCAACCGTCAACCCGGCTGCACGTGCGGCGATTGTCTGAGTCCGTACATCCGTTCTTGTGCTGAAACTGAAACGCGTATGCGGCGGGTCTGTGCTTTGAATCACACCAAAGCATATTTCAAGATTGTACTGTTGTAGCAAAGTGGGCAAAAGCGCCTGAGAATACAGAAAAAATCAGAAATCGTTAGCTCTTAAAGTCGAGGATATATAAATTATTCTTATTTAAAGCCGTCTTGTGTTAACGTAGAAATGATTGATGATACATTTCATGTAACAGTCTTGGATTTTGTTTGCACGCGACTTCTGATTTTTGTGTATTCTGAGGATTATTGCGCTGAACAGATTGCGGCGTTACTTTTGTATTTATAAAAATCTTGTGGATATTCTTTTGTTAATGATACATACATGTCTGTAGTTTCTTTGTCTGAAATTGGGTCATGTTAGCTATAGATAGATCGTTTAAATAGATAGACCGCCCCTGTACCGCGCGGGCGAAGAATCATTTAAATGGACGAATAAAATGCATAATTTACGAGACTTAAATTCGATTGAAGAGTGTAAATGTCTCAAGTCCTTGACAGCTCAATATTTGTGACACTAACTCCATTTTTTTTAAAGGTAGACTTTGATAACGATAAGCACAGGGAGATAATATGGGTTTCTTGAAATTCTGCCTGTCCCGCGTTGAAATTTTGAATAGCTGATCAACGGTTCTAACACCTATGCACTCTCAGATATTTCGGAACCAAGAATTCTTGCATTAGGGACGTAACTACCGCCGCGCCGTATCAATTGCATGGGCCCTGGACTACAGTGGTTGGATGCGTGTAAGCAAAATTCGTAAAATGTTATCCACGATCTCGCTTACATTTTTAAGCCATACGCTAAATTCTAAAGTTTAGAGTTTAACTTACGACTCACGGAGTTCACTGTTTAAAAGTTCAAAGTCTAAGCCCATTGTATCTAAAAACATAAGAGCTTTTTTGTTTATTTTGTAAGAAATCTTACCCTAATTTAGGCTATGCCACAGTCAGGTAGAAGGGTCTACAAAATTTAATACAGGACTCGTCTAGGAAAAGCTACGCCACTGGTACACCTTCAAATCTAAACTTATTTACTCATCGAAACACAACAGCACACGTGCTGTTATTTCACGGTAGTATTCCGTTAATGTCGCCCGACGAGCTGTAATTGAGTAAACGAACTGAATTCCAAAAATCAAAATATTTATTTATCAATTAGGTTTCTCTAAGAAACTTTTATGATCGTCATTTAAATTTAAATTTACCAGGGTTTCGGAAAAAAGCCAAGATGACGATCCTGAGAAGAAACTCAGGATACTATTCTTTTTGTCATCTTTGCAATATAAAAATTAAATTATAATTATACACTTAATACTTAAAGTACATATACAAACAATACTGAGCTCCGAATCCAGGCTTTAATTCCAGGCTTCATTGTCACTTAAATAATCAGTAACCTTATAATAGCCTTTCGAGAGGATAAATAAATATCGTACGAGTAACATGACCCCTCATATTATTGGCATAGTTAGCATTGAAGCTAATACAAAGCAATGTAGGAAAAAATCGACATTATGTGAAATTTACATTTTAAGAAGAAATTATTGTGGACATTGAATGGTTTCATTTACATTAAATGTATTTTAGTTACGGTATTTCTTATTAAACAATAATAATAATGATGAAGAAATGTATTATAAATGGATTTTTGTAACCAGTGATTTCGTTTTGGGTGAATATATTTAATGAATGGATTTGTAAATCGATTTTTTTGTCTTTCTTTAAAAAATATTACTTTATTGATGTGATAATTATAGAAAAATAAGAATTATGTTTCACTTTGCTTGTAAAAATTTCATGACGCCATATTGGTTTAAAAACAAGATAGCGATTTTAATAAAAATATCTAGCAAGTAACTGTTTATAGTCGTATTTGTCAAACAAATATGAATATTTTTTTTTCTTGAAATAAAGATAAAAACTTCGAAAAATGAATTATCGTGAATATATATTTTTTAATACAGTTGCTCAAAAAGTGGCGTATTGCAGGGACGTATAGCGTTCGGGATGTGGGCTATTACATACTCGTGCTTTTTTTTTACCTTTCCCAACTGTCAAAATAATGTCTATTAAAAAGAAAAACCAACCATGAAGTTTTTACTAAAAAAAATTCATAGAAGTTTTTATGATTCATGCAAATACGTATGTTTCTAAAAAGAAGCTACTAATTTGTTTCAATATCAGATATAATGATTTGATTGAATGAGTTAGGTTAGGTTTCATTTCATTTTCATTTCATATCAATAAAAAAATTCTACTGAAGACTTGGCTGTATGGGCATAGTTTCCTTTGCCTACCAGAATGGGTGAAGAAAAAAAAATCTCTGCTTATATTCTACGGTTGGCGCCATTTTCCAGAAATTTTCTTTGCGAGTTTAGTTGTTTGTTTTATTAAATTGCTTCATTTTTTCGCAACTGTATTAAAAATAGTCGTTCAGTACACGTGCGGAACCGTCATTGCAACTTGTTCCGACTGTCGACCCTCGCCTTCGGCTGCGCCTCGGCTCGGGTAGACATTTGTCGGAACTCTTTGGAATGACAGCCTTTCCGCACTTGTAATGAAATATACTATTCTTTCACCATAATAATAACATTGTTTTTTAAAAAGTGGTATTACAAGAAACTAGGATGTAATATTCATGTTTTTTTTTGTTATTTCTTGTGAAAGTTCTGACAAGGTACAAATTAAATGCCATGTTATTATATCATTCCATATATGCTCGGAATATTTTTTATAAATATATTAAAAATTTTAGTTTTTTTTTTTTTTTATTTTCTTACTTCAGAACATTAATTTACACGAGTTTTTCAGGTTTTTGTGAATTCTTAAATAATATGTAAAAATGAATAAGGATGTAAAATAATCTAAATGGTACCTAAGCAGTGGAGTGGGTATGCAACATTATAGATTTTTTTAATAAATTTCTTCCAGTGCCCTTCGATAAGCTTTACACTATATTTTAAAAGTTATTATAGAATAAAGTGATATAAATTATTATTATAAAAAAGAAAAATGTAAATATAAATGGAAATTTGGTTATTATATGCAATAAAATAAGAAATAATTAAACATAATTGTGTGGTTTTATTTCATGACGCCATTAGCTGATGTTTGTGAGATTTTTTTATGGAAAGGATGTCATAAAAAAATCTAGTCATATTAGCATAAAAATATTAGTCATATTAGCCTTAGTCTATTAGCATATTAGCATAAAAAACTTTACAGGGAGATAACTTTTTTTTCAGGAATTTGCCACAGATTTATTTATGATTATTTAAGTAACGTTATTAGTCGCATTTTCCTCTTAAATAGTTGTACTTTAATCATACATAAAAGGGGCACCTAACTTTTATAAAAAATAAATAAAAAACTTTCTGAGATTGTATGAACATGTTTATAAACTTTCTGTCAAACCTAACTAGTAATAGGTAATCTAATCTATGTAATGCTGTTAGGTTTGTTACTAAATAATAGGGAATATGTGTCTAATTCAAAAAAGGCTATGTGAGCATTCACATAGGTATGTTGACGCAAACTACGTCAAGAGCAAGTGTGCGCAATTTTTAGCGTTACAAGTAATCCGGTACTAATTTGGCTGGTCTGGATCTGGCAAATAATGGCAGGGCACACTGCGTTTCGCATTGATTTGGGCAGCCCGTCTGGCGGCAGTAACCATCCCCTTACTGAATACCACCGTGAAATAACAGCATGTGGGGTGTTTCGGTAAGGGATGCCACAGCACATTCGCTATCCCCTTATTAGTTACAAAAATAAATCTATATACAATGAAAATAAATGATGGTCACGGCATCACGCGTGAACGGATAGACAGATTTTAATTCGGTTTTCACTAATGGAAAGAGGGATAAACGGGGAATGTTCTTATATATAAAAATTGCATCCCGGGCGAAGCCGGGGGCGGGTCGCTAGTTAATAAATATCGAACATCATCTTTTGCTCACTAAATCCAAACTGCACAAGCGCAGTTATTACTTGTGGTACTAGAGTGCACCACTACAATATGTAGTTTGTCTTGAATGAGTGTTCCCCATAGAGTAAAGTGGTGTTCCCATATGAACTAAAATTTCGTTAACGAGAAGGTAAAATAAAATAAAACCTGTAAATACATTCTAAATTTTATTTACAACAAATAACTATCAATGAGCTATTGCTGGGGCTGGTCCTTCATTGGCCACTGCTGGTGGAGTAGGCGTCTCTTCGGCTCCCTGCTCCTCTTCTTCCTCCTCTACATAGACCCTGGTGACCCTGGACGGCTCCTTGGGCGGCGTCCAGTCGGGGATAATCTTGCCGTGGACACGCCACGTGCCGTACATGTTTGACAAGTGTTTCTCGAAAACAACATACTCTAGCACGTCTTTGGCCAAGATCTC
This sequence comes from Bembecia ichneumoniformis, assembly GCA_910589475.2. Taxonomy (NCBI): domain Eukaryota; kingdom Metazoa; phylum Arthropoda; class Insecta; order Lepidoptera; family Sesiidae; genus Bembecia; species Bembecia ichneumoniformis. The sequence goes on along the minus strand of OU342539.1, from coordinate 14,238,884 downwards.
GCTTCCGTGGATGAGGCGACCGAATCTGTCGTACACTGCGAGCTGCTGCCTCGTGTGGAAGCGGACTGTTATCTGAGGGATGAGAATCAGTGGGATAGAAAAATCATCTACCGTTTGTCTTGACTATTTGGAACATTTTAAAAATGTCAACTCCGTGCGAAACCGCGGTCGGGTCGTTAATCTCTATATATAAAAATGTATCCCTATTTCTCTTGGTCACGGCATCACGCGTGAACGGGTAGACCGATTTTAATTCGGTTTTCACTAATGTAAAGAGGGATAAACGGGGAATGTTATCATATATAAAAAATTGCATCCCGGGCGAAGCCGGGGGCGGTTCGCTAGTCTTTATATATAAAAATGAATCCCTATTTCCCTTGGTCACGGCATCACGCGTGAACGGGTAGACCGATTTTAATTCGGTTTTCACTAATGGAAAGAGGGATAAACGGGGAATGTTCATATATATAAAAATTGCACGCCGGGCGAAGCCGGGGGCGGGTTGCTAGTGTTATATAATTATGCTAAGTGTACAAAGCGCGTGTACTCGCACTAATTTATACTAAAACACTCGATAGGACAAATAAACTTCAGTGATTGTAGATCTGGTGACGGACTTCATTTTGTTTCATTATTTCATACAAATATACAGAGTAATCAATCCAAATGGGTCAGTGAGGGCAAATCTCAAACTATAAGATACCAAAATGTGTTCTTAGGAAGTAAGGCTTCGATTTTTGATAAAATAAAAATTGCATCAAACTTTTTTAAATTACGTTCATACGCGACCAGGAATCGAACCCAGTCAAATCTCTTTAAAAAAAAAATCGCAATTATTTTTATTACTGTTGTTGATAGTGTAAGTCATAAGGAAATTTATTCCTTATGAATTACACGCTATGAAACCTTGTGTAAATAATAGACACAAATGTCCACAATTTTAATAATTTAATACAATTTTAATGTCAATAATAAATTGATTTTTTACATTGAATGATTTATTATGTTTATTTAGAACACTTTAGAATTTATTATTCTAAAGTTTATGTTTAGGGTTCTATTAACCCTTGGTCGAACGGTTGAAGTGCTTGCTTTAACAGTCTGTCTCAGGGGACCTGGGTTCCATTCCCGGCAGGGCCAACTTTAGAAATAAACACTTTTTTTATTTTACCATTTTTATACCCATGTATCGTTTAAACTAGAAAGTTCCGAGTTGAATAATTTAAAGATGAATTTATAGACAAATTTTTTATACCTTGTGTTTACTTATTATTGTATTTTTTTAAAAATAATATATAGCCTATGATACTCGCTGATAATGTAGTTTCAAATAGGTGATTGAATCGGTCCAGTAGTTTTTGAGTTTATCCATTACAAATTAAATTATAATTTAATTTAAAAACACACTAAATTTAAATCTCTCTCTATAATATTAGCTAGTAACAGGACTATCACCACACACCTGTCCAAATATGTTCTCCTTGGTAACAACGTCGGTACACCTGGCGTGAACTATCCTCGGGGGCTCCAACGAATCCAAAAACTTCCAATGAATAGTTTTCATTTTGGAGTTATACAAAAATTCAGGATGCGCTTTCTCCGTAACGTACAACCTTAGAGCTTCACTGTCCCCCTTCGCCAACGCCTGGTGAGCTTTTATGTATATATCCTGCGCTTCAAGACAAAAATTGCCCTTATCGAAATTATCATCAAAGGATTTCACTTTTCGAATGGCCATCATCGATCTGGACTTCTTTTCCAATAGCTCAACGGTTTGTTTGGCTCGCGTGGGCGATGCGAGCGACGCCTTGCCGTCGCCCTCGGGGGGAACGTATTCTTGGAAAATACCACCTGGAAGGGAAGGAAGATGACAATAAATAATTAATGATCATCATCAGCCCATAAGCTTTAACTGTGAGATAATCTTTTTTTTAAATAAGTGACAGGTATCCAGTCCTAATTTCACTCCTTGTTGCTCTCTTAACTCTTATGGTCAAAGATCCCCTCATTTACATTACCCCCGTCTGGGCGTTCTGCCTCCGCTCCGCAGTGACAAGACACCCTGGCAAGAATGCAGAGCTCTGTATTCTTGTCAAATACATTATAAATAAATTATATAGCCATTGGACTATACAATTTATATAAAGCTCTTCACACTTCGGCAGTTTTACTGGCCCCACAAATCCATTGGTCGTGCATAGTGGGAACCTAGCCTTCCACTTCAACAGACTAATTCTTTGAGCTACGTTTAACCACCTTACTCTCTAACGGATCTCCATATACTGGATTATATCTTTCAGAGAAATGCCAATATTGCCGTCTCCACCGCTCACAAAGGGACTTATAATATGTAGATGAGATGAGACATTTCGTCAACATTCAAGAATAATTTTATTGTGAATAGTAAAGACCTTAACATTACAATTAAAAGAAATCTTTTACAGATGATACAGCTGATATTGATGGCATTTGTAGGTATTTGCAGGGCAGACACATTCTACGGTCATCACAACCAAGCAGCCTATCTGTCAGCCTTCAGAAGACCACTGTCAAATGACAACAAGTGCACTGTTACGTTATAGTGAGTAAAGGATGACAGAGCCCTTTTCTATATTCCCTCATTATACCTGGGTAAAAACATGCTGAAGATTCATAGACTCCTCTCAGAAGTTCATGTAGAAGAGACTGACAAACAATCATACAAATTAGTATATGTATTATTAAGCAAATTACAATAATGCAATAGGGAATATGCGTCTAATTCAAAAAAGGCTTAAATATATTTTTTTATCAACATTTTTGCTTTAGAACTATGTCTATGTAAATATTTTTTCGTTAAGATTTAATTGTGGGTAATTCAAAATACTTGAAACGGTCAGATCGAATGTGACGTCAAAGTCTATGGAATGTGACGTCAACGTCTATGAATTAAATGTCAACAAGCGTGTAGATGTTTGTGATTTTTAACATTTGATTGTATTGTAGACTTTGACGTCACGACAAGCGCGCCAAAAGGGCGGGTGTGGCCTTTTTGGCGCTGAATATTTTTTTACGGTTATATAACGATATAACCTATCGTATGAAAATATAAAAAAAATTGTGCATATTCCCTATTTGCAGTTGCAATCAGTAAATAAAAGTGAAGTTTGTTTGTTCATTTGTTAGGTTAGGTTAGTCACGCCTTTACTACTTAATCAGTCACCATAAAATTTTACATGTCAGGTGTACAAAAAAGGACATATTAAGGTACTTTTCATCCAGACAAAATTACTGTTCCTTTAATCAATATATCCTATAATCCTATAATCAATCCTGTAACCAAACCGGTAAATAACCAAAACAAATGTATACACTAAATAGACTTAACATTAACGGTCTTACCACAAAAATACTATTTCAACCTTGTTTGAACTCGGGTTTACTTAAACTAGTCTAAATTTTAAAACCCTAGTTTAAACCAGGGACTAACGTTTCATACCACAAAAGCTTGTCTAATGTTGGTTTTCTTAGGCCACTGTCTCGAGATTATGATTCAGTCAATCGATCATTCATTCAAAGTAACTTTCCGTTTTCAGCATGTATTAGTGAAATCACATGTTAGTATATTATTTTTTCATTCATAAATAGCAATAATTTCTTTTTTCTAAAGATCAAATGCCAAATATTATTGTTAGCTTTATACGTTCATAAAGGTTTTCGGTTAAAAATTCTGTAAAAATACCTAATCAAGTGGAATCTCAATAGTAGTGGAACGAAACGTACTTTTCTATGACTGTTAAAGCAAAGTTGTCTGTCAATTTGCATTTTGTTGTTGTTGCAATTCGATCGTGGTGGCAAAGAGTTCGAACTGTTATCCTTATCATCTATAAATTATATAAAATAAACCATTTCTTGACCATGGATCACAAAAAAAATGAGCGAGAATTGGTCACAAGAGGAAAAGGTATTTATTTACTTTAATATTACTTACAAACTGCACTTTTACTTTGTAAAACATAAAACAGAAATTAAATTCATAAAACAGAATTTAAATTTTTGACATAGGTAAATAGTATTGCTGTTACTTAAACGTTTTTAATTACTATTACTTATTACTTTAACCTTACTTTAGCGTACTATTACTTTAACCGAAAATGATTTCTTGGAATCGGCATCCTAGTGAAATTTAACTCTCTTAAATCTTCGACATCTATCATATCTATTTCAAAAATATTGTCCATTTTTAAATAATTACAACAAGAAAATATTTAAGGAAAATCAATTAAAAAATTGAAATAGTATTATCTCAATGATTAAAAATAGTTTTGTTGACAACTTGACACTGACAAACAGCTGAACAGTTGTGCCGCCATATTACTTAAACCGTTCCTAAACTAGGTGGCTAGTGGGTTTAAATAAAGCATTTAATTAGACCTCGGTCTAACTTTAGTTTAACGCTAAACTCATATTTGTAGTAGGAAAAACGTAAGACCCAGGTTCAACAATAGTTTAAATCTTGGTTTATGTTTTTGTGGTAAGACTGTAAGACTTTAGAACTAGAAATGGCCTTAAAAAACATCACATGGGATTATACTGACCTTAGTAAGTGAGGAAATTAAAATTTGTCATTGTCTAACCAAGTCATAAGAGCTCATTGGGACTTTTATAAACAAAAACAAAAAATACAAATAGGTTAAGCTAGATTTGTCACCTGTGGCAGAGATGTAAAAAGGCCTCTCCATCCATGGTCTCGGTGGCAGTAGACCCCGTTCCTTCATCTTCTGTCTCACTTTTTCTGGTGGCATTGTATCTGAATTTTCATTTGGATCGGGCAATTTCACTTTAATAAATTTTTCTTTTCGCATCTTGCTATACTTTGGGTCATAATGTTTAGTGTTTCTATTTCGACATGACTGAATGGTGACCATGCTCGGGGACAGACGCAGGCCTGCAATCTGCAGTGAGGACATAAGTATTTAGATAAAAATACATAACTTATATATGCTTATTTTAAATACTTTGGAAAAGTGTGGGATGTGATGCAGATTCTCAATGCATACATTTTATGCTTAAAAATGTAAGTTAAATATATCCTATACACATTCTATCATTAGTAAAGATGTGCAACTTTTTTTTTATATTAACAAATTCTTATATTCACAAACCGTCCTCTTTTATCACTCTTTTCATTAGTGAAAACTGTATCAAAGTTAATTAAATCTTGTATGTTTACAGATTCAAATAGATTGTCCATTGATGAGATGAACAGGCAATATAATAAGAGGTCACAGGTCAAGGTTGGATCCATGCTACTCTGGTTATACTGGAAAATTATAGGGGAAGTTATGACCAGCACTGGATTGGCCTAGATGATGATGATGATGATGATAATGATGAATTTGTTTTATTCATCATTCACAAACACAACATGTGTCATGTAGTTCTATCTGTTAGTTTTGAGAGTTCTCGTGACAGTTCTTTGTGATAGACTGGATTTGATATAATCTATATATATATATATATATAAATGAATCCCCATTTCCCTTGGTCACAGCATCACGCGTGAACGGGTAGACCGTTTGATTCGGTTTTCACTAATGGAAAGAGGGATAAACGGGGAAAGCTCATATATTTATAAAAATAGCACCCCGGGCGAAGCCGGGAGCGGGTCGCTAGTTTAGTATAAAATTTTCAAAAGAAAAATGAAGTAATATTTAATAATATTTTAAATGTAATTAAATATTTGAATGTTTTAATCAAGTTGTGCATAAATCCATTTGGGTGAAACTGAACGCACAGTTAGACCATGTCCCGAATTAACATAGTTAATATTCTTGTCCAAAATTCCTCAGTACCTCAAAATAAAAGTTTTCGACCAACATGTCAAATTCAACCTTATATGCCAGTGATGACATATAGCGCTGAAACGTGGTCTCTAAATATGGGCCTCGTAAAAAAGTTCAATGTCGCTCATCGGGCTATGGAGAAGGTTATGCTCGGGGTTACACTGCTAGATGGATTTACAAATGAGATCTGTAGACGAACGAAATTTACCAACATGAGACTGTGGATACCTACTATATTATAATAAACCTGCATGGTTTTAATGTTATATAAATATAGGTCAAAAATTTAATTATTTAAAATGTGAATGCCTATTCATTTAATTTTAATAGGTATTTCCTTTTCTTTAATTTTAAGCTTTTACTAAAAAGAAGTTCATTTGCTATTCGAACAGTTATTTCTTCGTGGAAACAAATTTTATAAAACTGCTCGATCGCAACTGATCGTTCTGTGTTTGATCAACACTGTTCTCCTGACGATTACACTGTAGAGCAACAAGAACTATTTGGTTGAAGTGTGCCATTAAAATGGAATCATTTACTATATTATATTTTACAGTTATAAAAAGATTATTATGAAAAGGAAATAGTCAATATAAAAAAAGAATTAAACGTATTTTGCGGAAACAATTCGTATACATTATCTTACCTTTGTTAGTAACGTATTTGCCATATTTTTGTGTTCTTTTAGTTGAATCGTTCAACAAACAATTAACAGTATAAATGTTAAATGCAAGTCGAAAAAGTGTAAACTAAATCATTTTTATTTACTTTTAATTAAAAAAAAACTAATGAAAACTAACCTATATAATATAATGAAACAACTGTTACAACTTACAGAACAAATTCATATTCTACGTTTGTCATTGTCTCTGCTCAAAGTATATTGGGTTCTGCGCAAGGAACATATATATATCATGGAAGTATTATATAAGGAATAAGCTCTATCTGTGCATCTTGCAGCTAAAATAAAGAAAATAAAACCTTATGCTAAGGTCGTAAGAGTCTTGTTGCGCGCAAAATAAAAATGAAACCGAGTGAGAGGGCCACCACTGAACGCTGTGTCCCGTTCTATAGAGTTGCCAGAGTTAAGTTGGTAGAAATGGTAGAAAAATATGCGATTGATGTAATGTAATGAAGTAAAAACATTTACTTCTAAAATGTTTCTAAATATAAATAATAGTTTATTACCGACATGTTAAAGCAATATTATTTGTTGCTACGTGTAAAGCCTTATTAACGCAAAAATTTTGCGATTGGCGTAAAGGTTTTCTTTTATTTGTATGAAATACGGACACCTGACCTGACAACCCCACATGAAATCGCCGACTCTGACGTCAATGGCGGAAATTTTTGATTTAGTGATATTTTTGAAGAATTTTAATTAAAATGGGGAGAATTTGTGTCGTGGAGGCATGCGGAAGCGAGTATTATCCTGATTGTGGTTTATCTTTTCACAGGTAATAGTTTTAAACATAATTTGTTAGTGAACAATTAGGGTGACCATGCATGACTATCCAATCCTAGTTCAAGAACAAATAACTTAAATACCTATGCATTTTTTATTCCTTTCTCTATTAACATAACGGGTTCAATTTCAGATTTCCTAAAGATCCTAATGTTAGGGAAATATGGATAAATACGGCGACGACATCCACGTGTCGACAGGTACCCCTTCGCCGAGCCACCAGGCCACGTGGCATCACTTCGGCGTGGTCTGTGTGCTTTGTGTCTACAAGTGAGTGTTTAAGAGCATCCCCCGACTTCTGCGAGGAAGATCAGGACCAACCTTCTAAACTAAATTGTTTTCTCTTTCATGTATAAATTTTCATTTGTTATATAGTGTGTAAATTTATTGGTATAGTAAAGTGTTGTGTGATTGAACTTGGCTTTCTTTTGTCTAAGTCCACCCCAGGTAGTTGGCGCCCTGAGAGTTAACACTGGTCTCGTGTAGTGTCTACCCCTGAGTTTCAGTCGGTGAGTAACGGTTGGAACGCCTGCGGAGCCCTAACGCCCCGCAGAGGTTTCGCGGTTACAAACTTAACTGTTTTTTTCTTACCTAACTAATTAAATATACCACAATAGGTAGCTTATCGTAATTTTATCTCAGTCCAGCTGCATGTCGTGTCCCACAAGGACCAGTAGGTAAGTACCTACCTATATGACGCGAGTGTGAAAAGCAAGCAAAAACAGGAAATGTATAGTACCGCAAAGGGCAAGTTTATCATTAGCATCTTCGATTAAAATCCATCTGAAGCAATGATCTGCTGACGTCAAATCACAAATCATTTTTTATAATTATTGTCCTTAAATCATATTTCAATATATTCACCATCGCCAGAGAGGGATAAGAGGTACAGTTACTGATCTCTCTTTCGGCTTCAATTTTGCGACAACAGGTCATTCCTGTTGTATATAGTACTTATTACTTCCATGATATATATATATACTATGGTTCTGTGTTACTCAATCATCCCATAGAAATATAACTAAAGCAATAGGATCCAGACCAAAATAATAACAAATATTTATAGTGTGGCGCTTCGTACACCTTGTCTCATGTCTGACTGTTCCGTACCAGAGTGATCTATACAAATTATCCATATACTATATATTGTCGGCACAACACTAACATAACCTACTGTTTCTATCTTTTCCTTAAAATATTACGTAAATTCAAGAAACATAATTTATAAGTGATGAAGAAATAAACAAAAACGTTGTCACTCATGTCACAGTCACATACATACAACCCAAAAATACAGATAAGTTAAGTTGACACTTTGCCCAAATCATTTGTTAACGTCTAGCTTGTTAGAATCTCCTTATTAATATAGCATACTCTTTGGTGAAGCTATGGTATATTAAAAAGTTGAAGTGAAAGCTGTCACGGAACGGATGATTATTATATAGAATAACAAAATATGTATGTCAAGATAATTTATAAAATAAAACAACGTTTTGTCTTGAAATAACTTTAATATTTGTTTCCAATGTCTTTCGCCATCGACACGAATCTAATTAACTTAAAGTAGCTAGCCTCTTTAAATCGGTATCACAAAAAGGCACCAAATACCTAAAGGAACCAAGTTTGATGTTTGACCTAGATACGCCGATCAAAAATAAGAACAAAGTTTGTATGTATATCTCTTTTTGACTTATGGTCTTTATGCAAAAGCATAAGGAGCAACACATTAAAAATATTGATTTTTATTTTAGTCTGGGTTCTACGCTTTAGTTATTTTTCTATGGGTCATCCCAACGGGGCGGGGGGGGGGGGGGGGTGCAGACTCTAACACATAGAGTGTTTTTTTCTTTCATCGTCATCATCATTATCAGCCTGTGTCTCTGCACTGTTGGATGCAAGCCTCCCCAAGGTGCGCCACCCAGCACGGTCTACTGTACTTCGCATGCAGCCTCTTTCTGTGAATCCTCTCAGGTCGTCTGTCCGTGGCCTCCACGGGACGTCTACCCCATCGATTATCCTCTCGATTATCATAGATCTATCGAATTTTAAAATTTCTAATCTTATCCACCAAAGAAACTCAGAGCATAGCCTGCTCCAAAGGCCGCTGAGCGACCCTAAACTTGTGTCAATCCTTCCGTGAGAGGCCAAGTTTCGGCACCATACGACATCACTTGCAGCATGCACTGATTATATAATTTGTTCTTCAGACATTGCGACAGTGGTGACGAGAACAGATAACGTAGGTAGCTTTCCAAATGCAGCCCAACCAAGCCGGTCTCTTCTGTCAACCTCTTTGTCAAAGTTGTTCCTGCCTAACTGGATCGTATGGTATGTCCCAAATAGACGTAATCCTGCACAACTTCAAGTTATACCGTTCATCCCGATTCATCCCAAGTCCTACGCGCTGAGAGGCGACGTTATTCAATATCCCTCTGAGTTCTTCAAAACTGAGGTGAGATAGACATTTAATCTTTCTGATTCCCAGAATAGCGTCTTAAATATGTTAAATATTTTTATTGGTTCGTTTAAACACTTTTGCGTGCCTACACTCTATTTCTTTTTGTTGTGGGATCCAGTCTTCTTTCTTTAAATTAAACTCATTTATTTTATTATATACATGCACATATATTAATCCATTTCTTATATACCTTAAAATAAATAACACTATAAAATTCTATCCTTTACATATCGTTTTTTTTTTTTTTTTTTTTTTTTTTTTATTATATACATGCACATATATTAATCCATTTCTTATATACCTTAAAATAAATAACACTATAAAATTCTATCCTTTACATATCGTTTCTAAACTTCAACCCATTCTCACTAATTTTTTCTCACAATGACATCTTACATATATTTTTAAAACATTCTTATTTTAAACTCAAACCTATATAAATATATATTGCCAGTATTTATGTTCAAATACATCAACAAAATACACTTTCAATGCGTTGGTAAATAGTTTTGAAGATATCATATTCTCCTGTCAAACTCCTCTTCGTCGTTGGATCGGTTTCGTCTGCTGGCCCTGTACTTGCACGGTCATCGTCGCGGCTTTGTACAAAGGCCTTAACAAACTCCATATAACGACTCTCTATTTGGCACCATAGCAAAGATTCCAAAACGGCCCAGGTTTCAACTGAATGACAAGGCTTTCTCGTAGTCCACAAAGGCTACGCACAGAGACTGATTATACTCTGATGTTTCTGTTTTATCTTTATTTTTTCTTTCAACATTATTAAAAAAAAATATAAATAGTAATATACAAATTTCTAAAGCCACAGATAGTGATTAACCGTTTGATTAGAATAGTATTCTGTGTTTATATTTAATCGTTATCTATGGTCTATCTGTCGTTGTTCCAAACCATAAAGTACGGTCTTGTCTATATCTATCTCACATCTGTCTGCCATTTTTAGTCAAGTATTTTCCTTTCAATTATTATTTTCCTTGAATATTTATTTTTGTACATTTCAAATTTATTGTGTATTACAAAAAATAATTTCGTTCACTTAAAAGTAACTAAAATAGATATTTATGTGATATTGTATAAAACCTCCCCGTTGTATCAGATTTTTTAAATTTTTTAAAAATATTCAAAGTTTACTGTAAATTTCATATTATATTAATTCAGCTTAAAGTGAATATTATATATCTATTGTTTTTCATGTTACCTTGCCTACCTAAATCAGTAAGTCTACAATAAAATAAATTTTGTGAAGTATCACAAGGCTCGTTATTTGAATTTGCTGCCATAACCCGCCACCGGATATCCGCCTACTCCGCTAAACACGTTGTCTTTGTGTGTTGGGAATAGACTTTGTTGCAGCGTTTCTTTCTTTTCTGAACAGGCGCAGTCCGAGAGAACTCGCAAAAGGAGTAAAAGGCTCCTACGTAACCTGTCACTACGTAAGTATCAATGTAATATATGTCTCGATTGCGCATATCATACAGTAACGTAGTTATCTTAGTTGAGTTAGTTACGTGAACGCACACAGCGTTTATTGGTAAAACGAAAAGCGCTTGCTGAGTCATAATAAGTGTGTGATCTCGTTATCGAGTTTTGAACTATCCTTGTGCTAAAGGGATTGATTCTCGACGCTTCGGTTGATTTGGCAGTAAGTACATGACATTAAGTAGACGCCATGGGGTTGAGAAAGTGCTGGCGCGTGGCGACGGGCAATGACCCTCGCGAATAACGGGTACATCATGTACATAGGTACACTTTGTAGTAATATTGAATTGCCACGTGTGTTATTGTTTCAGCAATATATTGTATGAGTCAGAAGGTAGAAAAACCAGTATTATCGGGTCAACGGATCAAGACCAGGAAAAGAGGTAAGGGTTGATTTTTATTACTCAGGCCAGTTCTCGTGACGTCACGTGACTAGTTGTCTCGAGAAAACAAATAAAGGCGATGCTAATTTTATTGCCGCCTTGACCGTGAGTTGCTTCCATGGAAACCTTGATTGACGGTAAATGGTATCTTAATGTCCCTAACTGTAAACATGTACACAAGGTCCATTATGTATAATTATACCTACTTAATAATAATAATAGTATTTATAGAGGATCTCTTCTGTTTTACAATAAAGCCGAAGTTGCGTTTCATCGAGCAACTGATTGTAACCCTTTTGTTCATAAAATCTACGATACTAACTTTTGCCCGCGACTATCGGCGCCCCGATTTTTTAGGTGTTAAATATATATTTAATACTTTGTTGCTCCAATATTTTAGAAGTTTTTGTTTTTATTTATAGATATCACTCGGGAACAATGCTTTTTCTGAATGAAAGGTATCATATGTCCTTTTGTGTGAGCAAATCTTTACGATGATTGGTTGAGTAGCAAAAGCGTGAAAGCGTAACCAACGAACAAACTCACATTCGCATTTATAATATGAACAATAAAGATCGAATTAATGTCACAAGGACTAACATCAGACCGAACGCAATTTTTACCAAAATGAGCCCAACCTAATGACCTATGAATTAAAGTGCAATATTGCATGACAAATTTTTGTAGCTTGGAGATATAACTATAACCGAACAGATTTAAAACTGGAAGGTTTTTCTTAAATATTGTGTAAAATATGAAAAAAGAAATGAAAGTAGCCGATTAAAACTTTAGTACAGAACTTAAATTAATTAATAAAGTTTAAAAATAATATAGTTGTCACTGTAATTTTTTATTACTTTGAGGAGAAAGTTTTTTTATGTTACTACATATTTTTTTTCTCAGAAAATATAATTTATTTATTTATTTATTATTACATGGCCTCCAACGATTATTAATTTATTGTATAAATCTGGCAGATTCAAACTTTTTTAAACATAGTTTATTATGCTCTGTATTTTTATCTAAGTTTTTGTTTTTCTTTAATGAGTCAAATTAGGCGATGAAAATAAAGCTTTTCTGCTAAGTCCTCCTCTTAAACTATACACAATACAAACAGCCTTAATAGATGTTTCTTTATTATCAATTCCTAATTCTTTATTAAAAATAACTATAAATATGTATTTAAATTTTAATTACTATTAGTGGGAATTTATTATTAAGTTATGTTAATAATTAATGAAATATTAAAAATTCTGAATCTAATTAACTGAACAATAGGTCATCTTTATTTGGGGCATGGCTTATCTGGGGTATCATTAATTGCTCTAAATTGTATAAATAGGTTTGAAACAAACTATAAAAGCACAATTTGAAAGTATGCGATTCTTATTTTTCTTTAGCCAAAGAATTCTCGTTTTTTGCACTAAAACTCCTAGTTAAGGTCAAAGAGAAATGCTATCTAATAATGGATTTAATATTCAGTTTATAGGTTGCAGATATCCCTCTTAGGAATATCTTCAAGTTAACTATCTGATAAAACTTGATATTTTTCTGTATCACTCCAACCTGTGGCCAACCAGTAGAAAATTCCTAAAAACAAAATTTCACAAGATGTTTAAAAATTATTTTAGAACTTTAATGATGTTGCACAATATGCCTTACAAGCTAGCCTGCAACTTCATATGCGTAACTTTTTTGTTTGTAAACTGATTGAAATGAAACAAACACTAAATGTTACGAGAAGCTTGCTATTGCTACAATACATCAGTGAAAAGCCGTTTCTGAGATTAGCGTGCACAAACGCATAGACAAACAGACAAAAAATTTAAAACCTATATTTTTTTCACCTCTAACATGTATATAGAACAGATGTGACTAATGCAATTTTAATCTGTACATTTTTGAACTCTTATTCCTAAACTCTGAAATTACAATGCCATATATTCTCAACATCTCTTATCATTATCAATATATTAAATTTATAACACTATTGATAGAAATAGCTCAGATTGAAATCTTAAGTCGGAGGCATAGTCAATTTTACACGACCATAGTGTTGATATTATTTGAGTACTTCTCTTGTAAATCTGCAATGATTTAAATGCAATGATTAAAACAGCAACTTAAAGTTGTTAATGGAAACTCTGTGGGAACGAACTGTTGGCAGGCATCAAATCTTTAAATTTATCCATCTGCTTTTCCTGAGATAGGTACATAGCACATCTAATATGGAAGCCCTAGAACTTGTGCCCTTTAAGTATTAAATGTTAATGTGATTTGTATATAGAATTAGGTCATAGTTGAGTTAAATGTATCTAAAGGATTATTGGTTTATGGGAAACAATGTAAGATTTAATTTGAAGTAAATGATATTATTTAATTGTCCCTATTTGGTTTCACAGTCAAATGAAACAAAGAGCTATTGTATGTTAATATGTTTAATGTGTGAACGAGACACTTAATCTACTTGTTAAAGTGAGACAAATATATTTTGATATATTCCAAAAAAGATTAAAAAGAACATCTATCCCTTCAGACACAGATATCGAGTTGAAGTCTATCATCTATTGAAACTGCATTAATTACAAGTTATTACAATCGAATTGTGACATACAAAACCTGTAAGGGTCTATCCCGCTTCCTACTAATATTATAAAACGAAAGTTTGTGATGGCTGAACGGATTTTGATGAAATTTGTCACACTTATAGTGTATACTTATAGTATGTATACTATGTATACTTATAGTGTCCTAGATTAACGTATACCTTATATCCTGGAAAAAAAGTTGGTTTTTCAAGGGCATTATTTTCTTTTTCAACGCGGACGTAGTGGCGGGCACCAGCTAGTGCTTTCTATTTACCTAGTATTTTAAATTTTGTAAGACGCAAACACGGATAACCACTTTGTAGGTACTGTGACTAACAACAGTACGTGTGCTGTTGTGTTTTGACCTTTTGTGCATGAGTCAGGTTTGCCGTGTCCCTATCCTCTATCCCCCAATTGTCCCTTTATACTTTTATCCTGTTTGGGTCGCAGTGCATTTGTATTTCCCCCTGATGTTCCTCATATCATAATTATAATATAATAATTGTATCAGACTGTCAGCTTGTCTTAACAATATCTGGGTGAGCTCGCTTCATCGTCGGTCTCATCTTTCCTACGCTACTAGATGCTGGCCAAGATGAAACCCATATTTAATAAATAAAAAATCTCGTTGAGAATTTTAAGTTACAATTCAATATAGAATTTTTCGTCTAACTGTATACAATAATTTAAATTTAAAAATGTCAGTTTAATGGAGATTTTAGATTTTGGTAGCAATTGGAAATTGTTTAAAAAGTTCATTTTTTTTTAACAGTAGAGCTGATAGGAAGCACATTTGAAATTACTACATTGCTAGGGGATTCATTATTATTTCTTAGTCAGTCTAACCCTCGTGCCGGGCCCTAAACATTGTATCGTGTAGTAGTATTTGTTTTTCATAGTATATCTGTAAATCTCGTTTGCCTTACCCAATATAGCTTCATACCTTGACCGTCAATTACTACAATGAAGGCGATATATCAAAGTATATTTTATCTTCGACCTTGTCCATCTGATTCCGTCGGCACTACCGTATTAGCTGTTCGTAGGGTAGATAAGGCATTTTTTCAAATGTTCCAATATTTTCAGTTCCATATCTTTTACAAGGTATCAAAAACATTTAGCTCTAAAAGGTCACCGACCGCTTCGATCATTTCTTTTTTTCTTTTTCACATGGACAATCGAAATGAGTTTGTATAATGATTTGCCCCCCTTGCTTTTAATAGTTTTTTAAACATTTTACTAATCTAATACAGAGATTCACAGGTTTATTTGTTCTGCTCGAAACTAATAATTTTCGTTGACTACCTTCTCTTACAATATTATCGGCGCAGAGTGTACGTACAGCAAAAATCCAATGAATTTGTATTCCTTTTGTGATTAATCCTATGCTTACGAAAAAGGCTCTAGTTTTTCTCGGTTTAGTCATTTCAGAGACTCCGTTTCACATAATAATGAATAAATAATAATTGTGTTAGGTATTTGTGTTTTTGTAATGTGCAACTAGTGAGCTTAAGAAAAAGCTTTTGCTCTGAAATTACAGATAAACACATATTTTTGATATACATATACTTTACGAGACGTCTTTGTACATTAAATATTAAAAAAAGAAATGTTTTAAAAAAACGTTTTAAAATTTTTGTTTGTGCACGCTAATCTCGGAAGCGGCTTAGCCGATTTGAATGCTGTTTTCACTGATGTATTTTAGCAAGCTTCCCGTAAATGTTTGTTTCATTCCAATCGGTTCACAAACAAAAAAGTTACGCGCTATACCGAACACGCACGAAATTGCGGGCTCAGTTAGTTACAAATAGATTAAAAACAAATAAAAATACTTAAAAATGATTGAAACATTCTTATAAAAATGCCATAGGTTGAGCTCGGCAGTGTGTGTTATTTTGTCTTAAATTAGTCATAATTCCTCGAGTTGACGATTACTTGTTGACTTTATGATAGCGACGAGGCTTCAAATGGTTGCCTCTCTCTAGAACGTTCAAATATAGAAACGCGAAAAGAAACCGTTCAAATCGTATTATTTTTCATAGTGAAAACTTCGGATCCATTTTTGAGAAAATTACGCGGACGGTGGTGTGTGAAATTTGGTACTCTTTTATAAGTGTAATGTATATTTTTATAAAATATACATTACAAATGCATTAAATCAATTAAAATAAACGTTACACACACTACCGCGTGTTTGACACATGTTCGTTTGACACTACTTATATAATATGTATACTCTTTTGTTTAATGACGACCACTAGGCGACCTCTATCTGGCTAGTGTATTGACTCAATACCGAACGCGTTGACGATATTTAGTAGAAATATCTTGACCCATATAAAGCATTCAGATATATACAATACAATACACCCACCCGATGTGAAACTGGCGAAACGTTCGCTGCAATGTACCTACTTATTTCACAAGTCGAAACCTCCCACGAGATGAAGGGTTTTGCTAAAGCGACTTTATTTCCTACTTGCTGTTGTAAGTGACTTCGTCTATTTATAACATTTTTTGTTCGTGGAAAACGGCAATTTTTTTTATGGAGGGGGTAAAGGGGTGATGGGGTGAGGGTGAGTAGCCTATGTTACTCACTGATAATTATCTATAGGTGAAAGAATTTTTAAAGTCGGTCCAGTAGTTTTTTGAGTTTATTAATTACAAAAATACATACACACAACGTACAAATATTTTCTCTTTACAATATTAGTCTAAAACAACTCGTAATAATATTCTAAAAACCCTGTATAGGCATAGAAGGAACTAAAAAGCTTGTCTTCGTTAGTCCTTACACCCTTACATGTACATATTACTAGCTGGTGCCCGCGGCTTCGCCCACGTTGAAAAATAAAAAAATAACGCCAGGCTAACATTAACATTGAATCAATAATATTGCTCATTTATTATGTCAGGAGATATATATTTAATTAATATATTTGCCTTTTATTTAATAATTGACTCTCTTTCTAAACTTAGTAATTTCGGCTCTGCGGTGATATTTAAAATCAGTCAGTCAGTGAGAAATAGATAATAGTTATATCTTTCAAAGTGTTCTCTCTAATTGTCCAGTTATAATATAAACGACAACATGAAGATTTAGTAGGTAGTTCAAAACAAAATATACTATTAAAATCTAAACAAAAAATCTACAATTAAAATTACACCTGTCGTTCGGCTGTTATCGGCATATCGTGATGTTTGTTTAGCCAAACTTTGCTCAAAAATTTATTGGGCCATTTGTCAATTCAGAATTCAGACTGCTAGTTTCAGAAATTATCGCGTTCGAACAAACATACTCTTTAGCATTGTTAAACATAATATATTATGCACCCAATTAGAGCCGGCCCGACGCGACATTGCTCGGGTCGGTGTCGAAGTGTGCAACATTAAAGTCGCGGATTATTCACGCGCGACCGCCATCTGTTGTCGCGCGATTGCACTAATCGCGACACATTTAGTATAAAATCTCTGATTTGCTTATTTGGTAACTTAAGTCAAATTTAATTTATATCACTAACACTGCTTTAAAAACGACGCTATAAACACACACACTGTGCAGGCAGCCCGTCTGGCGGCAGTAACAGAAGACCACACTAAAATAAGTTTAGTGTGCTGTTGTGTTTCGTTGAGTGAGTAAGGGTTGCCAGAGCCCATTTCTCTGTCATCTTATTCTACTATGCGGACATCCGTGACGTTGCTTGTCATAGGCGACGGTAGCTATCCATCTATTATCAAGTAGACCGTCAGACTGTCTGAAGACTTTTATATTACAAAAATATGTATTAACGTCGGCAGGCAGCCTGACTTGGGGCCTGATTTACCCACAAGCTATTCACACTTGAGCCTAGGGCGCAAGTTCCGAGGGGCGCTGGAGTATCGCCGCTGGTATCTTCCTATCTGGTTGCCATAAATAAAACAAGCCGGTGTGATTTTTAGAACAATATAAAAAATCTATTCACATCATCTATTATGAATGCGAAAACTTTAACTGTTTCCTTTTTAAGCTAGATTAACCAATGCCTTAGGCATCGGCAGAACAGGTCTAGGGCCTAGGTTTGCGTGGGGCTCTCAGAACTCTAAATCATGCGCTGGGCTGACTGTCCACTTAATGGTAGGTAGCTTCCGTCGTCTACACCATAGGTGCTGCAAGTGCGCTGCCGACTTTAGTAGGATGAGGGATTAAAAGGAGAGACAGAATTGGGCTCTGGCCATCCCTTACTCTCTAAACGAAACATAGCACATTGGGGGGTTCGTCACGGACGCTAGACGGGCCAATTTATTTATGGAGACAAAATGCATATAAGAATATATCAAAGTGAGATATTGATTCGTTCCTGTTACATCTTATACATATATAAATAAAGTCCATTTGAGATTAATAATGTTGCACAAGAAATCTCATTGGGAATCTGTGTCAGTAGTTGCGTCATGTTCTGATTAATTTACATGGTATATGCGTCACTACATGCAGATGTGGTGGTCCGGTATTGTTGACTAATAAAAAGAAAGTGTTAATGTCGCTCTTATGAGTTTTATATGTTCTTTTTTGTAATTAAAGCGAGTTGTTTGAACTCGCTCATCTCTGGAAGTAGCAGTCTGGTTTCAAAGGTTAAACATCCCTCTATGGCGCTTAGGAGACGACCATAAAACAAGTCAACAGTCAGAAAGGACATGTGTAGCCGTAGGTCCGTGAACTAGTTTGGCCACCCGACGAAAACCGACCATTCTTTTAAATGAAATGACGAATGAAATAGCGGGACTGAATATTGGTATACTCGTATTTGCGATTTTATTGGAATAATATTCCAGTAAAGGAATAAATTTAACCAACAGAATATACTCGAATTGTCTAGTTTAGCAAAAAGCTTAGCAGAACCAGTTTAGCAGAGCTTAGCAGAACCAGTTTAGCAGAGCTTAGCAGTCTTTATTTAATACAAAGAAAGTGCTATTGAATTATAAATTGAGTAGTACTTGGTACTTAGTATTTAGTTTAATACAAAATTGATCAGCAAATAATTTATTGTTGGCAGTTTTTAAGTTGATAAATGTATCTCCAGCAATATTAATAATAACTAAGCAAATCATGAGTAGGTTTTAATCCTTTCTGCATTGAGCTTTTGAATAATAATGGAAGTTTTAAATAAATGTATCAATGACTTCACTACTTGTGATATATATTTTAAATGTTTGATTCTTCTGAACAATCTTGTTGACCAAATAATTATTTACACACAACTATTTATTATGTAAATATCAACCTGACTAAATATCTATTTTTTTGTAATACTAAATTTATTTATACCTATTATTTTATTGAGTTTTTTTTTACTGCCGACAAAAACAGTATACGTCACAACGCGTAGATTGGGCTATAATAGTAGGTAAATGACGTAGTAGTTTTGGCGTTGTAATGTGGTATGTATTTACTTGCAGATGAGAAAGAGAAGTATGACCCGAACGGGTTCCGCGACGCGCTCGTCGTGGGTCTGGAACGCGCCGGCGGAGACCTCGAAGCGGCCTACAAGTTCCTAGACAACGCCGGCAGCAAGCTCGACTACCGCCGCTATGGGGAGGTCATCTTTGACGTGCTCATCGCTGGCGGCCTACTGCGTAAGACACAATAATTCTTTTAACACAATAGGACTTTTGTAAAAACAGATTTAGATTTGTAAACATGATGAAAAACATGGCTAGAGTCCTGAAATAAATGTAGAGAAACAATCTCGTTCATTATAATCTGATTTCAATTTCGCAAGAAAACCTTGACCAAATGCTCTGTATTGGTGCTAATGTATTTGATGACGTATTTCAGTGCCCGGTGGATCCGTATCGATGGACGGCGAGTCTCCAAAGACTAATACTTGCGTCTTCACTGCTAGCGAGGACATGGACTCCATGCACAACTTTGAGCAGGTATGGTAATTTAAATGAACCAGATTAGGGCTAAGGACGTAATAGCAAGCGATTTAGTTTCGATTTCTCTCAGATCATGAAACAGCGCATTTACAACTAAAATATTTATTTATTAAATTAAAAGTTAAAACCCATTAGTTATTTTAAAAAAATGAAAAGTTACAATAAACTAAAACAATTAAATACAAACATTTGGGATTAAAATCTGTTGCTCAGCTAGATTTTATTGATGATGAAAAACATGGCTAGAGTCCTGAATACAAATTAGTGTTGAAAAACATCTCTCGTTCGCAATTATCTGACGCTTACGTTTGTTTAATGATTTTGAAGTCGTTTGGCGAATGGTGAATTTAACGAAATGCGTCCGGACGACAGGTGTTCGTGAAATTGATGCGTCGCTACAAGTACTTGGAGAAGATGTTCGAAGAGGAGATGAAGAAGGTGCTCGTCTACATCAAGGGTTTCGAGCCTATGCAGCGCATCAAACTTGCGCGCATGACTGCGCTCTGGATCGGTGAGTAGACTGACCGTCGAAAAAAGCGTTAACTATAGCTTGGACAAAATCGCTGTACCACTTAGGAATGCGGAATGAGGCAGGAGAAAGTGCGGAAAGAGCATAATTTCACATTAGAGCTATATTGTCGCACGATATCGATTTTATAATATTTTATTTTTTTTTTTATATTTTAAAAATTTGATGATTTTTATGATATTCACAGTTTTGATGTTACGAGATAAATCTCTTGTGCATTTGACATAGGCAAGCCATACACGACGGACATAAAGAGCGGCTTGCTCTACACCCTCGACTTGCCGCGCACATACCTAAGATCGCGTTTATATTGTTACATG
Organism: Bembecia ichneumoniformis; assembly: GCA_910589475.2. Lineage (NCBI taxonomy): Eukaryota > Metazoa > Arthropoda > Insecta > Lepidoptera > Sesiidae > Bembecia > Bembecia ichneumoniformis. Next base: position 14,217,897 of record OU342539.1, on the reverse strand, counting down.
CAGGTTGAATAAAAAAATTTTATCACCCGAGCGGAGTCAATTTATTCCTGCAAACCAAGATTTATTCCAAATATCACAACTCTTCTCTCTCGCCAATGTCGTCGCTAATTCGTTCAATGTGTCGCTAACTCACTGTCGCAGATGTCTTCACAAAAACTCTTAACTGTCGCTTTCGTATCGCGTATTGAAAAATGTTACTTCGGTTCCTGAAATATGAACCCTATGTCGTAACCGTAAAGACTAATTTCCTTTTGCACTTGTTTAAAGGGGGGGGCGTGGTCACCTTGTATTGGTAAAAATGACCTCTTGTGCCTGAATGTTTTTGAAGGAACGCCAACTCGCGTTCCTTCGAGAAGGTTCTATAGCCAACCGTAACAATATGACACGAATTATTTCGTCAGCCAGCCGCGCTGTCACCATGATGGATAAATAAACTTTGTTGCAACTACGTAAAGTTGATTTTTGAAGAATCTCAGAGCACTTGAACGGGAGAGCGTGCCGACCTACCGGATTGGGTGATTGCGAGGAATTTGAATGTTGTTGTCTAGACAGTAGAGTTTAAATTTGCTGCGAATGAACACAAGTACGCGGGCGCCGAGCGGCGGCGGTCACCAGAAATTTTTCGCGTCCGTCTCTAACTACAGCCTAAGGCGTGGTACAGCGGTTTTGGTCAAACTATTATGCCCTGTTTGTATACAAGGTTTAATTCTAAGCACCCAATTAGAGCCGATCTGATGTAACTTTGCGCAGACCGGTGTCGAAGTGTGCAATAGTAAAGTTCGCGGTACATCCGCGCGCAAAACGCAGTCTGCGAAAGCGCGTTCACATTGACCGCGATACATTGTGATTGAGCAGGAGCGCCCATAAATACATACGTATCACAAAAATTATTCAAGCCATTTGATACTAAATTGAGCCATAAGAGCACAGCCTGCGTTTAACTGGACGGATTTCATCGAATGTTTGATGAGGTGAAGATTAGGTCGACGTAGTCTTATTTAACTTTAGTAATTAGCTACTTGCCTTAAAAATTTTCCTAAAATAAAGATCAATTATAATTTTTACATTTTCGTAATATAGCCACATTTTCTTGGTCGTTCAAAGTCTCATAAAATCATATTACTTGTCGTAACAGTTATATTTGAAATGTACTAATATTAAACTAATACTAATAGTAGATATTAAAACTCTACTGTATAAAATTGGCTCCACTTAGTTGAACTAAAGCAAGCCGCTTCAAAAGCTTTCAGGGGTTCGTAACCTTTTTTTTTTTAATAAAACAAATTAGTAGTAAGTATTTTACCTAGTAGCGCAAGCATTCATAATAAAGACAAAGGTGATCAAGTGTTGTCAAAAGATCGCTTTCCTATACCAAGAAATAAATAGCACCGGCCGCTTACGTGCGAGGGAAAAGGACAGAGATGCATTGAAATTGTAAAACTCAGTATGGGTTGGGTTTGCTTACATTGTTTGCGTTGTCTCTTTTTGGCTTTACTTGTATTAAAACACTGCGGATGTGTGGTCTTTATTGACGAAATCCTCAATGTTTAATTTGTTTGTTATTTAAATGTCATAATGTGTCTTTTATTACTGTTATCACATGGATAACAGTAAATACATGTGTATATAAATAATAGTATGTGACGGTGGACTACAGGCAACGGGTGCGTGCCGCCGTCGGTACTGCTGGTGCTGGTGAATGAGCACCTGCTGAAGGATAACCTGGCGCTGGAGTTCGTCCTGGAGGTGTTCTCGACCATCAAACAGGAGCGCGGCGTGAACACGCTCGTCACCCACCTCAAGAAGGGACAGATCGAGGGCAGGTGCGTACACTCGCCAGTCAATCTCCGGCTACCCCCAATGCGTCAGTGCAACGTTGGTTCTTTGTCGTGAACTAATGTGCCGTCCGTGTTGGGGCATAGTGACGCTTTATGTACTGTCCTGTCGCCCTAGTCAGCGATACGGTCATAATTGAGGCTACATATTACGATTCATGCTAACGCAATCCTTGTAGGGCGTAAATTATGCATTATTTTGACCCTTTTATTATTCTAATCTATACTGTTAGGGCTGGCCATAGAACCTTACGGTTACGACATAGGGTTCATGTTCCAGGAATCGAAATAGCATTCTAGAACCAATAGAATAACGGGCGCACGATGTTTACTAGTTTTAAATTTCGAGTACTTTCCAAGGGAATGAAAGGGGTTTTAAAGCGTCTGGCAGAAGTTATGGCGCACGGGACGGGAAGTGTCTTGCCAGTGCTAAATATTATTGTGTAATAATATTCTACAAAAACTCTAAAATCAGCCTTTAGAAAATAAGTGTTGACGCATAGGTTGTTGGAGTTCCTGCCGCTGAACCGGCGCAGCGAGGAGGCGCTAGCGGGCGCGTTCCAGCCGCGCGGGCTGGGCGAGCTGTTGCGACTGCACCGCGCGCAAGCGTCGCAAGAGGCCAGGCGTGAGCTCACGGAGGCGCTGCTCGACGAGCTCGTCGCCGAGCGGCCCGTGCGCGACCTCATCCAGGAGCTGCGCGAAATGGCGCAACGCCACTCCATTCCCGACCACGAGGTGGTCGCCATTGTGAGTTTGCCACAACACTTAACTTATATTAAAAGATATATATCAATTCTGTTCTGCCTATTTCAATAGACTTTCTGTATTTGTATTCAGCCGATACAGATGGCACAGGTCTCTCCTCAATGCGAGGAGTGTATAATAATGATGCTGAAACCGCAGATCTTAATATTGTCAACTGCAACTTCTATGGATTTATTAACTTTTAAATGTCGTTAAGTCCATCAAGCTAGCTCAATAATGACAGCGTTGAAAGCTTTGTTTAAAAGAAATCTTCGATTAATATGATGATAACTGATGACGAGTCCTAGCGACGTGTCCGCTCGCGGCGACGCGCGCGGATCGAGTACTTCGAGACGCGCGTTGAAGCCGTACCGCGGCATGTACGCGATGACGTCACCGGCAATCTGACCACAGTCTACTTGTACGGTCAGTGAGTGCGCTCGTAGCGGTGGTGTAACGGGGTGAATGGTGTTGCAGGTGTGGCAATGCGTGATGTCGCAGGGCGAATGGAACAAGAAGGAGGAGCTGCTGGCGGACCAGGCGGCGAAGCACCTGCGGCACTACACGCCGCTGCTGGCGGCGTTCGCGCAGTCGGCCCGCGCCGAGCTCGCCCTGCTCACCAAGGTGCAGGAGTACTGCTACGAGAACATGAACTTCATGCGCGCCTTCAGCAAGCTCGTGCTCATGCTTTACAAGAGCAACGTGCTCTCCGAGGAGGTCATTCTGCGCTGGTACCGCGAACCGAATTCTACCAAGGTAATTTCATTTATCTATTATTTATATGCAATCGTTACTAAACCAGGGCCCAAATCACGTTGCAGGTTGTGGACCTGTTGCTTGTTGTTGTATTTATAGGCGACTACAGCCGCCTTCTATTGTAATAAAATTAATTGGCTGAAACCGTTGTGCCCCTCCTAAGGAATGCGGGGTGAGACAATATTTTATATATTCGCGTCACTTTTATGTAAGCGCCCTTTTGTTTGCTTTTCTTTTCTCGAAACAAGCATACATATAGAGCGGAGTGGCTTTTTTACACCCCCTCCTCACAGCGCATATATCTGTTTAAGACGTCAAATTATAGCTAATGTGGTTTTAAAATTAAATAGTACTGTTAAAAGATTAATTAAGTTTAAGCCTTAACTTAAGATGTTTGTGTTACGACCCTGTCGTAAAACTGGTGATTTTTCTTTTTCAGGGCAAAGTGATGTTCCTTGACCAGATGAAGAAGTTTGTCGAGTGGCTGCAGAGCGCCGAAGAGGAGTCGGAGAGTGGAGAAGAAGAAGATTAGAGTAAGAGCAGCAGTGAGACTGACAGCGCGCGTCGCCACCACACGCCACCACCACCGGGGTTGCCATCGACAAATATTGTTCACTGTCGTCTCATGTTATTTCACACGTAATCACTGTCATAATGTGCTTATTATAATATAAACATAGAGAGTTAGGATTGTGCGCCCCGACACTTCCGTTTCAATGATCATGTTTTTAGATCATAAGGTTTCATGTGTAGAAAGCATTTCATCTAATGAAATTGAACAAATATATTATCGAGTACAATCTTTTTTAAGCTCTTATTGCGCAAATTAAACATTAATATTGATATAAATGAGATTAATTGGTTGGCGAAAAAGTTGGAAAATATTTGAGTAATTGATTTTTTTTTTACGCAATTTATAGCCTAAAAAAAAAGAATATACTTATAAGTGTGTGGGAATTGCTTTTTGTAAGATGAAATCGCGTACAGTAGAGGAACGCAATATAAGTGAGTTGTGGCAACCCTGACCCAACTGAGTACGCGACAGCCCTGCGAGACATAGTAAGGGCCGGCGTAAATTGGAGGACGGCATGGCGAAGTATTTGAATTTTTTCATAGTAAATTGTACGAAAATAATCGGCGTGCTTCGGCTTTCCGCCGTAGCATAATATGTACAATGAAATTTGAATTTTATTAAAAGCCTACAAAGTGCAAAATACTATGCCGTGCCGACCTCCAATATGTGCGGGCTCGGGCGGCGGCGCTTACGAATGATGCTAAATACAAATAACAAATAAATAACATAATAATGGCGACCGCGTACCGCCAACGCACCGGGACGAGGTTTTCTACAACTGTATCATTTCTAAAAGTAACATGATGAAATACAATATTTTTTATTCAATTTTTTTAGGAAAATTCAATAAATTGTGGCAACACGCAATAGACTTGTTTTATTTCTCTTTGTAATACCAACGTCAAACAATTTATGTGTCTGTGAGTGTAGTTGTTGCATTTTACGAGCTTATAGTGTTGTGTTGACGTCTTAGTGAAGCCAAAACAACTAATATTTGGAACAGGCTTATTTTAAAATGGCATCCGCTAAGAAAGGATTTTTGAGAATTTCCAATCCATGCGAAGTATTGTATATTTTGAAAATAATTATCAAAACCTTATTTCTACATAATCACAGAACCGTAGATATAGCCCGTCTAATAAAAGATAGTCCCGGATGTGCGGCGACTAATTTCTCTAGTGTGCATTGACTATTTGTCCTGATACTTGATTGTGCGAGTAAAAAAACGGGACAAGTGCGAGTTGAACTCGCGTGAAAAGGGTTTCGTTTCGTACGATGTTAGCTATCATGTTTTTTTTAATACGCACAATATTGAGTGATTTGCCATGTTATTTTAATATCATGGACTTCTTATAGGTTTTCCTATAATCTATAAGCAGAAAACTAATTTCTGTATATTTTTCAAAATTTTAGGTTCAATAGTTTCCGAGATGGGGGGGGGGGGGGAAAGGTCAATTTTCGTCTATTTTCTTGAATAACTTGGAAACTATTTTAAAATTACGAAAAAATACATTTGATATGTCATGCGATGCAGTTTTCAAATTATTATTTTTTAATTTTCCACCTTCCCTTCAAAAATGACCGAGCGTTGACGTACTCGCCAACTTTCTTCCTCCCATATACAGATTTCATCTATTCACGTCACGCCTCTGCGTTTGGGTCACAGAAATTGATATGTGTATCAAATTTCAACTTAATCGGTCTAGTACATTCCGAGATAATTGACTGTGACAGACGGACACATGAGTGATCCTATAAGTGTTCCGTTTTTTTATTCGGACGTACGGAACCCTAAAAATGTTGAAACGTGATAATTTTTCCCCAAATTATGTGGAAATTACGCCAACTCGGGTGTATTATTATAACTGCCACGTAATATTTATGCACGGGCGGTATCTGGTACAGCAGATAGAAATGTTATCATTAATGTTTTCCTACAGAACCAATGTCCGTAGGCTTTGGGAATACATGACTTGAGTTTATTATTAGTGTAGGAGGAAGATAGTGGAGAGTCCGCTCTACAAACAAGACGTCAACACAACCATGAAATCACGTGTGCTCGTGAAATGCAACAACTTATCTATACATATAATAAAATCGTAAACGATACATTAAATATTAAAAAAAAACCAGTTTGTACACGCTGTACTTCAGAGGTCAAAAAAATAGTTTTTAGAATTTTTGTCTGTTAGTGCACGCTAATCTCAGAAAGGGCTTAAGCGATTTGAATGCTGTTCCACTTATGTATTGGAGAAAGCTTCCCGTAACGTTTAATTTTAGTCTCATTCCAATCAGTTTACAAACAAAAAAGTTACGCGCTCTACCGAATACCACGCGTACGAAGTTGCGGGCTTAGCTATAGTACGGTCATTCTATGAATGCATAAAGTTCATTTCCAAATAAGGGTCAATTTACACCGCCGCGGAATGGAACGGAAGCGACGAAATTGTACATAGCATAATGAACTTTATATCAATTGCATAACACACAAACTAAAAACGAGCCAAAAAATTTGACGCGCGTCTTCCGCGGAATCCTCGCGCATTCTCGAGAATTCTCCGGTGCCGTCGGTGGAATCCGCGGTAACTGGCGCGAGCGGGGGAGTAGCTCGCAGGTCGGTCACAGTAGTGCGGGGCGTTTTTTCCAGTGAATTCTCGAGCATTCCCGCGACTTCCTGCGTCATGAGGCGAAATTGACGCTTCCATTCCGCGGCGGTGTAAATTGAGCCTAAGGGTCAATTTACACCGCCGCGGAATGGAACGGAAGCGACGAAATTGTACATAGCATAATGAACTTTATATCAATTGCATAACACACAAACTAAAAACGAGCCAAAAAATTTGACGCGCGTCTTCCGCGGAATCCTCGCGCATTCTCGAGAATTCTCCGGTGCCGTCTGTGGAATCCGCGGTAACTGGCGCGAGCGGGGGAGTCGCTCGCAGGTCGGTCACAGTAGTGCGGGGCGTTTTTTCCAGCGAATTCTCGAGCATTCCCGCGACTTCCTGCGTCATGAGGCGAAATTGACGCTTCCATTCCGTTCCATTCCGCGGCGGTGTAAATTGAGCCTAAACGATACAGAAAATGTATGGAATTGACGGACGGAGTATAGTACTTTATTATAGTTTTGACCAGCTGTTTCGAAGGTTACTTTATAAATTTTATTATAACCTAAGTATAAAATTGTGTTAAGATTAATTAATACTCCAAAACTATACTTAATTAATTTGTCTATTTTATTTGAAATAACTAGGTACATATTATACATTGTTATAATGGTGTTGCTTAATACCAGCGTTCATATTTCACCCAGTTACGTTTAGCGCCATCTGTTGTAATGATAATTGATTTGAGAAAATTTATTCGCTTTTAACATGCTAGCGCCATCTAGTCAAAGGGGAATAAAATTTTACGTTCATCAATATAGATAGAAAGAAATCATAAAATAAATTATGTATTTTACTACTACCATGATCTGTTAGCCGATGAATGTATTATTTGAATATTTATGAATGCGAAAGTTTGTGAGGATGTATGTTTGTCACTACTCAACGGATTTGGATGAAGCATGAATTGCTGCAGCGCACTTGCAGCAGCTGTGGCATTGCTTGTGTTATAGGCGACGGTAGCCACCTAACATCAAGTTGACCGTCAGCCTGTCTGTCGACCTTAACATAAAAAATAAAATAGAAAATTTGGCACATACTAGATAGTATATTATCTGGATTAACATACAGTATACTTTTTATCATGGAAAAATGTTGGGCTCCCGACAGATGTCTTAAAAGAAAAAACATTGGGCGCCACTCTTGTCGCAGTGATAAAGATGTCAAATCTTTATCAATTTGACGAGCCCGTTGGATAAGTGCTTGGGGTGCGGCTTTGTTCTAGGGTTGAGGGTTCGATTCCCGGCAGGGTCAACTTTGAAAAATGAACTTCTCAAAGTTGGCTCTGGTCTAGATCTGGAAAGTAGTGGCAGGGCATACTGGTTTCGCAGTCGTTTGGGCAGCCCGTCTGGCGGCAGTAACCATCCCTTCACAGAAGACCATCGTGAAATGACAGCATTTGTGCTGTTGTGTTCTACTGTAGTCGGCAGCGTACTTGCAGCACCTGTGCTGCAAGTGACGGTGTTATAGGTGACGGTAGCCACCTACCATCAAGTGGACCGTCAGCCTGAATCAGCCTGAAATTTGAACGTGGACGAAGTAGCGGACACCAGCTAGTACTGCATATTTTGCATCAAAGTTTACTGATATTAATTACATAGACAACGCCATTTCAGGTACACATTGTTGGGGAAAAAAATCAACTGTTGTAGTATATTATTAACGTTATAAAGACAGAGCAGATTATAAGTTTGTTTATATTGAGAGGATCCTTTCAAACAAGCCCAATTGTCTAGTAGTTAAGGTGCTTGCCTTAACGCTCCGACTCAGGGGTCCCGGGTTCGATTCAAGGCAGGGCCTCTGGTCCTGGCGTGCAAGGTTTCGCCTCCTGTCCGTTGTGTGATAACTTTGGCGGCCATGCAATTAGTGTGTTTAGTCTTGGCGATTTATTTAATTATTTAAATTGATCCAGATGGACCCAATTGTACGTCGGTCTAGCTACATATAACCAAATTGAATACTAAGTTACGCAGACAGAAACCGGACAGTAACCATTTATTGTATTTCCAGGAACTGTGCTTAGATATGCCCTGATGCTCTGAAAAAATATATAGATATTTAAGTTGGAAAGTACTAAACAATCTGAAATGGGCACTGACTTGAACAACGTATGGAGTACGTACTTTTTTAAATTTTTATTATTATTATTAAAGGTGGCAGACAGGCTGACGGTCCACTTGATGGTAGGTGGCTACCGTCGCCTAAGGACACAAGCAACACCAGGGGGGTCACATGTGCGCTGCCGACCTTGCAGGAATTTGTTTACTGCTCGCTTGAAGAAGCCCATATTGTATCTAGATGGAAACACCTTAGAAGGAAGACTGTTCCAAAGATCGCGCGTCCGTGGGATAAAGTTTCTACTCATCCGAACTGTGCGCAGCGGCACTTTATCCAAGTAATGCGGATGAACTTCGCATCTATGGCGCGCAGTGCGGTGGTAAATGGTTCGCGCTCAATGGTTCATTTTCGAATGTTATCCTCATTTACAAAATCTGAAATTAAGAAAAACTTTTATTACCAAATTCTCCAAAGTGTAAGATAAAAAATAAACTAAGAAAGGATTTTTGTAAATTCGTTAGTCTATACTAGGGACCCGCCCAAAGACTACAATATGACCCGCCCCTGATTTCGCACAGTCTAAAATTCTAAACTATTTTATTTTATCTATAGATCTGTAGAATCTTTTATAGTTTTCTTTTAGTCATAGATGGCTTCAAATAAAAAAATTAAATATATAGAAGAGGGCATTGGGAAAATTTTCCTACAAAAATAATGTACCTGATCGCCGTAATCAGGATGGCCATGGGGTAGCTAAATATTGTAGCTTTTTAAAGTTGGCGATGGACTGAGCGATTTTGTACCATGTGGTTTTAAATATGTAATTACGGATTCTTTCGTGTTGCCCGATCTATATAGTTGAAAATCTTTGTATGAACCAAAGATTTTCAAGGCTATTTAGCTAAGCCATGGACGGCGATCAGGATCAATAATTTTGTAGGAAAATTTTCCCAATGCCCTCTCTATATATTTAATCTTTTTGGTTTCACAGGAACATTTGTACAACCTACGTAGAAAAATAACAAAAATAAAGATTCCAGAACGTTAAATGGTCACATAATTATTAGTTTTTTAAATTGTGTTTCTGATAGTTTATGTCACCATGTGCGAATTGAATAGGTATTTTTGGTTCCTTTGCCAAAGCATCAAAGTTCCTTTCGCAAGCTTTGTTTAGAAAAGAGAGATCATACCTATTCAATTATTATTTAAAGTCCAAGCATGTTACAATAGAGAACATTTTGAATAGAGTGCCCTTTTTCTTCGCCGATTCATAACAAAAGACAGTAGAGGTGCGCAAAAAATATGCATAAAACTACACACAGTTTCGACAGATCCGGGACAAAGATTATTTGAACAAAAGTGCCGAAAACTTATTGTTTTATGGGTGGTTGACGCCCATAAAAGGAGGTTTTTATTCTAAAAATATCAGACATGAAATTAAATCGTTATTTGGTATCAGTTTGGTATGCAGTTTTATGGGACTTCTCATTTATGTCGTTAATATCATTTAAATATACTAAATTATTTACTAGATTTTTACAATTTACATGCTTGGGCTACCGGCCACTGAACTAAACTAATATAGTCTTAGCTACCGGCTACATTTTTATTCCGTTCCACAGGGTCCCATCCCACTATTACCTCGGTCAGCGAATTAGTCTTGCTATACCACGAGGTAACCAACAGCATGCTTGCGGTCTAAGAGATACAATATTATTAGCTATGTGGACGACATGGTGCTACTAAGCGCGTCTGTCTGTGGTCTAAGGAGATTGATAACTTGTATGTGTGAAAAATACGCCCTGACACACGGATTAGTGAATGCATGGTCTTTCGGGTTAGAGGTAAGTGTCCGGACACTGTTCCGTCTATCAAACTAAACGGTATGGCTCTAAGACAAGTTAATATTTTTAAATATCTTGGCACTGGTAACCACTGACTTGAAGGACGATGCAGAGCACAGGGCTAATATGATTGCTCGCAGGTTCGCCAGATGTTTGAGGGATGTCAAAGTAGCTCTTTGTAGCATTTTGTACGTCCTTCTACACGAGCAGCCTGTGGGCGGAGTATACACGGAGGCAGTATAGCGCTCTGTACAATGATGCGTTTAGGGTGCTGATGGGGCTTCCACGATTTTGTAGTGCATCGGGAATGTTTTCTCCAAGTCGCCGGTCGACTGTTTCTATACGGCAATCTGGAAGTAGTGTGCATCCCTGGTGCATAGGGTTCGGGCCAGCTCTAGCTGCATCCTGAGCGCATTTGCTGCTGGCTTGACTGTCACTACCTGAACCACTGTTTAAGTTAACCACTGTTTGAATACTAACATGGATTTAAGTTGTTAGTAAGATAATGTGATAATTTCACACGCCATGGCAAAGGAATTATAATCTTCTCATCCTTGTTGACATTATTCAAATCACAGAGAACCATTATCCTTGAATAAATTTTTAAGTTAATAAGTTAACAAGTAACTTATTATTTAAGTTACAGGTAATTTTTAAACAAACTTCTTTCAGGTCGGTTCTTACCCTAGTATATATTCTGTGCCCTTGGCAAAAGTATAATGTCGGGAATGCAGGTAATGCATTATGACATTTAGATTATGAAAAAGCAAAGATGTTGTATTAGTAATCACCTGTGCAAGTAAACATATAATGCATGGCGAAAGTATATTGCTATATTGCTTTACATATTTTGTCAGGCGTTATATCTTTCGTTTTTCGTGGGCACCAGATAGTAAAAAATAAAGTCTCTGTTGCTTCTACGCTTGCATTGCAAATTGCATCCAGCATCCTTGTAAAACAGGAGGAGAGTTGCTAGTAGACATTATGATATGAATTATAAAGACACTACAACAATGCGAGCAAAAGTAAGTAGGTACATTATGTGTATATTTAACGTTTTAAAACAATCTTCTCTTCTCTCAGTGTCATCTCCTATCGGAGGTCAGCTACCATCATGACTATCCTAACCCTCGAGGCGGCGGGCGGCTAGAAACAGCGATCTGGTACTTCGGCCATACCACTCGTGGAGATTCTTGAGCTAGGAAGTACGTCGTCTGCCCGGCTTGCGTCTACCCCGTTACAGCAGATCATACCATATTTCTGGAATACTTTGGGCATGATATGCCCAAAGTATTCCAGTTTTCTGACTTTTATGGTTTTCAATATTTCGGCCTCCATTTTCATTCTCTACAGAACCGTCTCGTTCAAAATAAAAAATGTATTGAAACTTAGAGTGAATATGCCATTGAACAAAATGTTTAAAGATATTGTGGCTACCACGTGGGTCAATATCATATACTTAGGTAATTAAAAATGTTCTACAATACTTTGTATTAAAAAATATAGGTAGTAATTGAATAAAGACTAGTCTTGGCGATGCCTAATAAGTAGAATATGTAGTAGAAAATATGCCGGTTATGGTTTAAAATATCTCTCTTTTATGTAGAAATCCCGGCTTGTTAGCGTTTTTTGCTCGCTCAGGTATCACTAACACCAACACATCTCTTTATCCGCACTCCCTTTGAAACACTCTGTACTTCTGATTGTCGCATTCAAAGCGCAAGTAGCTCTACGTCTGTGTGAGTGAACTTCAATAAACGCAGGTGTGCTTGCTCCGTGGCCCGCCAAACGATTTCCCATTGAAGACGCATCTCGAATAACTCGCCCAGATTTCCTATGCGCGCGCAGCTGTCAATATTCCGAAAACGAAAAACGCGCGGGAACATTTGACATTTGCGTCACCTCTAATGGCCAGTTACTTTTGAATAAAGAAAGGAGGTTAGGATGTTTTTAATTGTCGAACGAGAAGTTTTTGGCTACACCTGTGTATCGCGGCGACCTTGTAATGAACAGCCGCCGTGGCCTTGGAAGCGAGGCGGTGAGGGGGGCTATCACAATACGTTGGGCCACGCTGGGCCGTTAAACAAGTCCTGGATGAATAGTCCGGAAACCGTTCTCCCCTTGCTAAATTATGCATTCGAATCTATGCGAAATCCAGATCTCTCCGGCGGTTTAACGATTTTTCTATTATACATTGTTACTGAAAAAGGGGAGTCGAATTTTATACAGTTATTATAAGCACTAACTAGGCAGACATATACCTAAAAATCCTATATGAAAACTATTGAAATTATAATATTAATTGAACGACATTGATTTTTCTCTTCTAGAAGATATAGAAAATATTTCAGTCAGTCATGTGCTATAACAGGCATACATATAAGTCTGTACATGAAATATTTTTTGAAAAAAAAAAAAATACAATTTTACACTTTGTACTTATGTTACCGAGGTCAAATAAATTGTTTTTAGAACTTTTTTCTGTTTATTTGTGCGTTTGTGCACGCTAATCTCAACGGTTAACCGGCTTAACCGATTTGAATGCGGTTTTCACTAATATATTGTAGCAAGCTTCCCGTAACTACGAATACCACGCGTACGAATTTGCGAGCTCAGCTAGTATTAAACATATCACCACATATCACTTAGAACACGGATCTAAATCGTCTTAGATCTTTATCAAAGTTTTACTATTGTACTAATTTTTGTTTGCGACTTTGTTCGCGTAGGGATCTTTATGACTCGCCCCCGGTTTCGCACGAATGCAATTTGTAATGCATTCGGAAAAAGAGTAAAAATAAAAATAAAAGCTACTTCGTTTTATAATACTATTGACGTTTCAAGTTGGGTTTTATAATTTCTATTTCCATTTTATTACTATTTGTTAAAGATTACCAGAAACAAAAATAAAATACGAGGGACCTGAAAGGAGTTTGTTTGAAAATTGTAACTTACCTAATAACTTACTTGTTACCTATTGAAAAGTTTATTCATTAACAGTTTGGTATACTTGAGTTTAATTTCAAACAAAAAAAAATGCATGTCTTTTAATAATAAGCATGACACTGGCCACTTTGAATTAAAATGAAACCTGCATGGTGCCAGATTTCAGAGTGAAACTTATTTCAAACGAAAACTATAATGTCCTAAAAAAATAGCGTTTTGGTTTAACCTCTTTCGTAGTGGTAACTTTGACTTGAAGAATGAATCACGAAGAAGACCAGCCACTAAGGTAAGAAGGTGATGGTGGAAGTCGATCCGTACCAAACTACCAAGGAATTAGCGGCATGGTTTAATGTTAGTATACCCACAATATTGACCCATTTGCAGAAAATCAGTGAAATTTAAAAAAAAAATTGGAAAAGTGTGCCTTATGATTTTATTAATCTGCAGAGAGCGGTGCGCGTTGAAACTTGCCTTACCTCGTTAAACCGATACAGAAGTGAAGGGATTTTAGACCGAATTGTGACTTGGATTCTTTACTATAATCGTAAGCGAATAACGCAATAGCTGACCCCATGTCAAACGCCACAACAATGCCCTAAAGCGAAAATTACCATAGAAAGGTTTTAGTAACGGTTTGCCGGTCATTTCATGGTTTAATGAATCAGCTTCTGGTCAAGCAATAACAGCGGATATTTAATGCGGAGAACTCAGAAAAGTGATGGCAAACCTCGCAGTAAGACAGCCCTGACTCGTTAATCGATCTTTAGCATTATTAATCCTTACCACCAACCCTGACATTGATATTTTTTGTGACAATTGGTCTACTGTAATTAAAATTTTTCGGACATATTGTGAAAATTTAATAGACCAATGGGACAAAGGCATGTAAGCCGTTAGTTTAATTGACTAATATTGTAATGGATATATTTTTCTTATTATTGATTATTATTATTATTATTTATCATATTAACTACTAAGATAGGTATGTATTGTGAGATAAATGTTAGTGGACCTCTCCGTTTTTATCTCAATAAAGAATTTGAATTTGAATGGTAACGCAAGACCTCACACTGAGTAACAGTTTTAGCACTGTAAGACCTGCAGTTAGAAACCATCCACCGTCCTCCATACTCGCCAGACCTAGCTCCAATCGAAAATTTATTCCGCGACTTGGACTTATTTTTGCACGGCAAAATTTCATTCAAGGAAGCGGCACAAAATGCTTTCACACAGTTTGTGGAGTCCAGGACCCCAAAATTCTATCGCAAAGGGTTAAATGATCTTCCGATTAGATGGCAGAAATGTATACTTTGATTCAATAAATATATTTTAACCTACAAAAACTGTTATCATTTTTCGGTACGAATCGGCAATTTATACTTTTAACCTCTAGGTAACTTATCATTAAAAGTTATTCTCTATGTTAATATATATAAACAACTAGCTGAACTCGGCCACGCTTCGCTGCGGCCTATACGGCGGCGGCGTGCGCATGGGGCGCGCGGTACTGGACACTGCTTATATAATACTATTTATCGTAGCGTTACGTTATATAGGTATTTCTCGTTACGTTGTATATAGAAAGGCTATTTCTCGATAAATGGACTATTAAAAACAAAAAGAATTTTTCAATTCGAACCAGTAGTTCCTGAGATTAGCGCGTTCAAACAAACGATCAATCAAACTCTTCCGCTTTGTAATATTAGTAAGTATAGATTAAAATAAATGCATAGTTAGAGTGTAATACCTTGAAATAATACCTTTTTTTTGTACTATCAAATTCATGACACCTGAATTTTTATCTTTAAAGCAGCATATGTTCTCTCGTTCAGCGCCTACTATAGGCAAATACTGTATATTGTTGCTAAGAAACATATTCTCTGTGGTCTATACACAAAGGTCGCGATTAAAATTAATTTTGGTAACGCATTTTCTTATTGTAAACACAGTTTTAAACACACATTGCATCAGCATGTGTGCTGTTGTGTTTGGTCTTGTGAGTAAGGGATGCCAGAGTCCATTTCCCTACTCCTTCCTAATCTGTCAGCAGCTGTCAGCACCTGTGGCGTTGCTTGTGTTATAATAGGCGACGGTAGCCACCTACCATCAAGTGGATCGTCTTCCTGTCTGAAGACCTTTACACAAAAAACGTTGTAAGTAAGGTACAAGTTAATTCGGGAGTCAGATCTGCGTCTGCCATTTTAGCAGCTATAGATTTATCCCACTGGGCTTCTATTTTTTAAAAAGGTCTGTTCTTGAAGTAACTCGAGTTTGGTTTACTTGAGCATGAATAATAATTATTCATCTTTTTTGTACCTAATAATAAATCCCTTGCGGTTGTACCTAACGGTGAGATTGAATTAGAAGCTTTATAAGAGTTGATATCGAAGTGCAAACATATGGTCATTTTAAGTTGAGAACCTGTTCGCTTCGTCGGCACAGTTCGTATAACTGTTTTGTATTTCTGTATACAACGATTGCGCCTACGCATCGTTTCAAATCATTCCTTCTGAGATTTAATTGCAAACGTTTGTATCGTTTGGCTTCTATAAACAATAGTGCATGGTATATCCATGAAAAACATGGTATATTAATACCATGTCCATAAGAAACGAAATTTAGGAACTGGTACGACCAGTTGTGACATTTCAGTGGGTCTACTCAAAATTTATTTCAAGGGTCTTCTTCTTTATAAATGTTTCGGTACAATCAGATCTTCTACGATGATTTTTTTTCTTTGATTAGCTATCCCTAATCCCTGCACTAGGATACCCTGTGTTGCAGGGGTCAGTAAAGCAACGTGTGATTGTCTGTGTATGTGTGTGCATATGTGTGTGTGTAAAATATGTGGTTATGTGGAGATCGTGATTGTTAGGTTTTAATTGTATCAGTATGTTAGATGAAATACAACATTTTATCAATAGCAAAATTTAAAAACGCAAAATTAAAATTAAAATCAAATTAGCAGATACACAGTTTTTTTTTTAAAAAAAAAAACCAGCCAGTCAAGTCAGAAACAGTCAAATCACTCATTTCAAGGGTCCGCATTCGTCCGCAATTCAATAATATCATCAAAAAACTATTAGTACTGTCAGTCAATACACCTCTACCTCCAATCCGTAATAATTTACTAGCTTTCATCGGCGCCCCTTTATCTTAGGTGTTAAAACATTTACTCAATCTTAATTGGTCATATAATTATTGTATTTTTGTCAGACGTTGAACTTTTATTTTTATTTTTAAATGATCCATGGATGAAAGGTATTATTAGGTAACCTTATGCCTTTTTTTGTAGCCACGTGTATGCAACATTTCATGACGATCCGTTGAGTAGTTATTATATAATTACTAGCGGCCCGCCCCCGGCTTCGCCCGGCGTGCAATTTTTATATACCCTAAAAGATTCCCCGTTTATCCCTCTTTCCATTAGCGAAAACCGAATTAAAATCGGTCTACCCCATCACGCGCGATGCCGTGACCAGAAGAAATGGGGATTCATCTGGCTTCGCCCGGCGTGCAATTTTTATATACCCTAAAACATTCCCCGTTTATCCCTCTTTCCATTGGCGAAAACCGAATTAAAATCGGTCTACCCGTTCACGCGTGATGCCGTGACCAAGGGAAATAGGGATTCATTTTTATATATATAGAGAAGATGGATTTCCTCATAAGATCAAATTTAGAATAATATTATTGTCCATTTTCAGTCGAACGATCAAAGTTCAAAGTTCACAGTTGAAGGACTAATTTTTTGTTGAGTTCAACTCTGGTTTATTGGTTGACCAAGGGAAATAGGGATTCATTTTTATATATAGAAAAGATAGATAATATTAATTCTCTCTTTTTAAGTATTTTATACTAGTTATCAAAATTCATTTTTTCTCTTCAGATTTAAGGTCAGCAGCGTACAGGTACCCTCCTCTGATATTGCTTGTGTCTTTAGGGCTAACTACCTACCATCAAGTGAACCGGCACGGCAGCCTGCCTGCCACCCTTAATAATTAAAAAAAAGATTAGGCCTCAATGCTTGCAAGTCTTGCTTCCATACACGTAGGCTTATTGAGGTATATGGCCTTTTGGTTCTTCTGCGAATACACCTTCCCCATAGTGGTTTTAGCTTCAGAAGCAAGAAAAAGTCAGAGGGAGCATTGTCAGATTAGGTACGGGTCGGTCCTTGGTTGATTGGAATCTTTGGAATAATAATGGTTTTGTGTGAAGATGATGTCAAGGCGTTTGCGGTGGACATTTAGGCGGAAACGCCTCCTTTATTTATTTATTTATTTATTATTACTGGCCTCCAACGAGGCAGGCATCCCTTGACACACAACAAGGGACAAATAGAAGCAACACATGGCAGATGCCGCCGCAATTACAGGAGAGCTTGCACCAATAAAAAGTCCAGAGCAACATACCAATAATAATAATAAAAAAATTGAAAAAATGAAATATAATGTCAGCAATAATTTATTAAATCAACTGTTTGAACTCTAAGACTATAATAAGTAAATATATTTAGAGTACAGACAACTATATATAAGTCTTTTAATTTTAGAAATCGCGCCGTTATAATATGTAAATTAATTTAATAATAAAAAAAAAATGAGTATGTAACTTGAACCAATAAATATTATTGTTATTATTATAAGGGTCGAAATCGTGACTCAAGTAGTTTGAAACGCTCATAAGACAATTCAATGGAAAACAACATAGCCCAAGTTGGTTCTGAAGTAATTCAAACGAAATGGTGTATTATGCCCTGCCTGTGGGCGCTCGATGAGGAACCTAATTTTTTACCTAAATGATAACAATAATAAATCGTAATATCTTATAAACTGTAAAAGTTTGCTCTTCTGGAAGGAAGTATGAGTGAATATAAGTATGAGCGAGTTTCCAATGCGCCATTGCGAAGATTTGACACTCGAAACTTATATCTCGTCGCCTGTTATTATGACTTTCATGAAAGTGGAATCCGCAGAGGTTCGGGAATCATATCATCTAACCTGCTTTCGATGCTGTTCTCCCACAAAATGTAGCTTTTTCGTACTTGCGTATTTCATGCCAAAAAATCAGTAAAGTGGCTTAAAATATATACGTTTATCTCTTGTACCATCTTTCTACGATTCAAATGACGTTGGATCTATATATTTATTTATCTATTTTTTTTTTCTTCGGGCTCCAACTTTTTGAATCTGTCGTTAATTTCGGTGTAGATGAGTGCTTATTATAGTTCGAAGGATGAGGCAAATAAAGTACCACCGCTCGGCCGTCTTTTTAAATGCTTTGTAAATGTACCATTCATAAGCCCTTGTTTTTGAAATACCTACACGATTTATTGGTAGTCTTTTTTGCAACGTTTTCAATGATTAAGCATACTAATTGAATTTGGAAGCATACGAATCATTTGGAGCAGAAAACTTAACGTAAACACTGGTCCACTAGTTTATTGAAACATGCGCTCAATAGCGGGCGAAGACTCATTTTAAACTGTTTATCTATAGACAAATTAATAAAATTTTGGACGACAATATTCCTCTGAAGAATAAATCATAAAAGTAATGTAGGCAAATGTGCACCGACAATGCATTTTTACCTGTGGTACCGTTCCAATCCCTCTTGGAAGGAAAAAAACCCGTATCCATTGTCGCTCGATTTCCGGGAACATATTGTTATGTTATATTGAATTTAAAAATGGTTGCACTCGCCTCTTTCAATAATTACTTTTCTGTTTCTTTTTAAGTTTATTGCTGCGAAATGTTTGTTTTCTTCTTCTCTTAAAAGTTAATTATAAAAAAAAAAAATATGCTGATACTCTTTTGAAATTCGTTTGCAAAATTCTGCATTTTTTTGTCCGGAAGAATTTATTGTGGGTACATTTTTTGCTCTGATTTTAAACCCTGTCCCGAGTTTTTAGCGTTTTTTAACATTTGAATGGAGACAAACTCTAAATGCATACATTCAAAATCAAGTTTCCATTAAAATTTTAAGTTTACCATTAATTTATTTCCAATGCTGATTTACTTGATGCTGAACCCAACTCAGCATTTATGTTTCATTGCTACAAGCACACAGCGCTGATCTTCCGTTGGGATGGGATCAAGTGGGACCAAGTAGAGAACAGATACAACTTGTATCATACAAGTAAACATATAAGTAAGATAAACAGTATAAGTAGAGGCAAAGCACACTGTATTTCGCAGTTATTTGGGAATATATAGCCCGTCTGGCGATAGTAACCATGCAGCCTCTTATCTTACAGAAGACCACCGTGAAATAACAGCACATGTGCTGTTGTTTTTCGCACTTGTAGCACCCGTGGCGTTGCATGTGTTATAAGAGACGGTATCCACCTACCATCAAGTGGACCGTCAGCCTTAACATATGAAGATAGATACAATAATACGAATCTAACTTATATGTATGGGTATTGATGAAATTAAACCAACAAATCACATTTGCTTTTTTGAAAACTTATCGAATCCAAGGACATAAAGTATATTATATTAATTAATTAAAAATTTATTGTAACGACAAGCTGTGTTCTGCGATATCATCCACGGTTTACTTTAAAACAAATCGGATCTCCTCTTTTTCGTCGGTAGGTAAAGCTTGGTTTTCGTCAGGCGGTTAACTTCAATTAGAGTTCTTTCTGATTTGTTTTTCTAATTTCTCGGCTCCCAAGGATCTTAGCGTGATGTTCCCTAACCTTCTCTAAAAGCTCTGTTAAATGGAAGAAGAATTTTTCAAATTCAACTGCTAATTCCAGAGATCATCGATCCAGATTCCATATAATAGAAGTATAGATAGAAGACAATAACAAGTAGATCTAAAGCATCCTTCTTAGATAGTATTAGGTTTAAAGTCTAAGTGTAAGGACGAAGAGATGTAGAAACTGTCTTTATAACGTGAGGAATATCGTGGAAATTTGAAAGATTCATACTAAAATAGGCAGGGCACAAGTAATACCTCTGGCGTTGCTTGTATAGGTGTTACGATCCACTTGATGGTAGGTTGCCACCTACGTCTGCCTGTTTGACGACCTTTCATTTAAAAAAAATTTAAAAAAATCTTAATTTACTGTAATTTTCTTTTATGTTAAGGTCGGCAGACAGGCTGACGGTCCACTTGATTGTAGGTGGCTACCGTCGCCTATAACACAAGCAACACCTAAGCTGCTGCAAGTGCGCTGCCGACTACAGTAGGATTAAGGATAAGGGATTAGGAGTGGATAGGGAAATGGGCTTCGGCATCCCTTACTCACTCACCGAAACACAACAGCACAAGTGCAATTACAAATGCAAGAATATTTTTATAACAATTTATTTCCATTTATAAGAAACATCGACTTTTTTTATGCAATTATATAAGTGCCACAAACTTTTCTTGTTTATCGCTCTTTCCATTAGTGAAAACCGTATCGATTTTGATACTGTTGGGAGCAAAATCGACTTTATTTTATAACTAGCTGAGCCCGCAACTTCGTACGCGTGGTATTCGGCGTAACTTTTTTGTTTGTGAAAACAGCATCCAAATCGTTTAAGCCGTTTCTGAGATTAGCTTGCACAAACCCACAGACAAACAGACAAAAATTCTAAAACCTATTTTTTTGACATAAGTACCTACGTGTAGAAATTGTTTTTTTTTTTTAATATTTAATGTACAGCTCATTTACGATTTTATTATATATATTTTCTTTGTCTGGAAACTGATGGAGAAATGTAAGTATAGAAGAACAGATATTCATAGATAAATATAGAAGATATAGTAGATATGGATAGAATATCTATGCCTGCAGTTTTGTGGGATAATTGGTGATGGAAAAGATTCTAATTTAATAATAACATTGACGGGATTGTTCAGAACCTACTGGATAATTATGTTAGAGGCCTATGTCCAGGGGCGGATCCAGGATTTCATTTTGGGGGGGCCATTCTGACAAAGTTCGGAGGTAGGGTTAATATCACAAGTAATTTTTTTGTGTATTTTTTTTACTAGTTGAGATGCATTATGGTTGTATTGCAAATACTTTTAACCCGCGTAATCGCGTATTTGAACTGTCTCAAATGTCTGACATGAATTATGAAACTTTCGATAACTTTGATTGATATGGATTATATTATTCTATATTCAGTTCATATATGAATTGAATTGTACTTGAATTGAATTGAAAAGTTAAGTCAAAAATATGGAATTCCTGGGTCTTTTTTTTGGGGGGGGGGGGGGGATGATGGGGAGGGGGGATACACTATAAATTTTAGTCATTATTAAATATCACATACGATATGTTTAGGAAAAAAATTATAACGATAAAATTTACCATTAGAAAAATTATAAGTATGTATAGACGCGAAATCTAGTCGCTAGTGGGTCAATGACCCCTGAGAGGTCACGCGTCTCAAAAGTGGCACTTGTTCATAATTATTGTAAGTCGATATTTTTAACAGAATTATGCCGTTGTACTTTTAATAGTTAGTTCTCAATTTAAATGACACATTATTTAATATGCATCAAAAATTACTAAAAGTTTAATGTTTATATGTAAAGGTCGGCAGACAGACTGACAGTTCACTTGTAGTACTGTGCATTGATAGTCAGTCAGGAGAAACGATTTCATAAATATAGTTAGATTAGGAGATATTGAAGTAAGGGAAATAGACTCTTTTGTTTCCATACTGGCCGAACAGTATGTGAAAATACGAGCATTTTTAAAAGGAAAATGTCAGCAGACAGACTTATTTATTTTATTAGGGAAAACAAATTACACCATGTATTTGTTAGACTAGGAAAAAAAAAGAAGTTAAACATACATAAACTTAAATAATAGTGCAATCAACAACATTTTCCACAAAGTGGTAAACAAATTTTATACAGAGAGGACATACAAATACACAAAGAAAAATCAATAAAAAAAAGAACAATAAAAGAACAATAAAAACTCATTACGCTAATGCATTGATTTCATAATATCTTTTCTATATTTTTGTGGACTAGTTGCAAACAGGTCAATTTGTGTAAAGAAAATATTATATGGTCCATTTGCTGGAACTACTGTCGCTTTTTTACACAAGCAAAGCAACTCTGCCTTATCCTTATAATATTAATTGAATTCTGTGTCCGCGTCTGTTTGTCTGTCTGCAAGTCGGCAACTCCTAACCACGCAACGGATGTTTGATGCGGTTTTTACCAATGGGTAGGGCATTAAACTTTTTGAAACCGTGCGAAACCAGGAGCTGGTTGCCAGTATAGGATTTAAGAGATAAGTGACATTTATTTTACTAGTAGAATAATAGGAATTTGTCAGATGACGTATGACGTCAGAGGGGCTGCTCAGTTCATGGAGTGCGGAGCGCAGTGTACCCTGTCATTTAATTAGGAAAAGGTGTATAGATGTGTAAAATGCAATAATTTAGTGATAGGTAGGCCTAAGATCGGCACGTGGGCTGCACTCGGAATAACGGTTGGCATCGTTTGAACCGGTCTTTGCGACTCGGCGCTCTTTTCTTAAACTTACTCTTTACTCTTCATCATATTCACTTTTCAACAATAAAAGTAACAATAACTCACAGGTAAAACGCTAAGTAGACTAATTAACCAAGCAATAATTTTTCAAACGATTCATTTAGAACATAACATTTTGACAGGATAAAGAACCATATATGTTAATCCAGGCGATAAACTATCTGTGTGCCAAATTTCATACAAATCCGTTCAGCCGTTCTTGCGTGATCGAGTAACAAACATTTAAAACATACAAATTACATGTACATTATTACATTGCATTACATTACATTACATTACATTACATTACATTACATTACATTACATTACATTACATTACATTACATTACATTACATTACATTACATTACATTACTTTACATTACATTACATTACATTACATTACATTACATTACATTACATTACATTACATTACATTACATTACATTACATTACATTACATTACATTACATTACATTACATTACATTACATTACATTACATTACATTACATTACATTACATTACATTACATTACATTACATTACATTACATTACATTACATTACATTACATTACATTACATTACATTACATTACATTACATTACATTACATTACATTACATTACATTACATTACATTACATTACATTACATTACATTACATTACATTACATTACATTACATTACATTACATTACATTACATTACATTACATTACATTACATTACATTACATTACATTACATTACATTACATTACATTACATTACATTACATTACATTACATTACATTACATTACATTACATTACATTACATTACATTACATTACATTACATTACATTACATTACATTACATTACATTACATTACATTACATTACATTACATTACATTACATTACATTACATTACATTACATTACATTACATTACATTACATTACATTACATTACATTACATTACATTACATTACATTACATTACATTACATTACATTACATTACATTACATTACATTACATTACATTACATTACATTACATAGACTGAGAACGCTTCAAGGTTGTAAAAAAATTAATAAGTAGGCACCTACGTTTTTCTACTAGGTGTCTTAAAATTTCAAAATTACATAACTGAATTTAATTGTTTCAAGTCGTTGTAAGTGAAAACTTAAAACTTATTAAAAAACGATAATTCAAAGCATTAAGATTAGCATTAAGACGATTAATATTTAAATAAAATTATTTAAGATACTTACCTACTTATGAATCCCTTCGCAATAAAACCCAATTATTTTGAAATTAATGGAGGTTATCTTGAAAACCATAAATGACAATCAATTAAACGAAAATACATGTTATTACCAAGAGAATATTCTAATAGCGATTAACTATAAAGTGCTTTCATCCTTTATGTGGGCGCTTAAAAAGTTAGCAGTCGATTTAATTTGTGCTTTTTTATTTACTTAATTGCATCGACAGTTATATAATATAACTAGCGACCCGCCCCCGGTTTCGCCCGGGATGCAATTTTTATATATGAGAACATTCCCCGTTTATCCCTCGTTCCATTAGTGAAAACCGAATTAAAATCGGTCTACCCGTTCACGCGTGATGCCGTGACCAAGGGAAATGGGGATTCATTTTTATATATAGACTAGCGGCCCGCCCCGGCTTCGCCCGGGGTGCAATTTTTATATATAAGAACATTCCCCGTTTATCCCTCTTTCCATTAGTGAAAATCGAATTAAAATCGGTCTAGCCGTTCACGCGTGATGCCGTGACCAAGGGAAATAGGGATTCATTTTTATATATATTAGAGAAGATAGATTTCCTCATAAGATCAAATTTAGAATAATATTATTGTCCATTTTCAGTCGAACGATCAAAGTTCAAAGTTCACAGTTGAAGGACTAATTTTTTGTTGAGTTCAACTCTGGTTTATTGGTTGACTTTTTAATCAGATTAAAATGGGTTAAATTACTTGCGTATTTCTTGAAAATTAATACTTATATGTCTATAAAAGTTATATGACGGGTTTTTGTTCTTCATTTATTATTATTTGTGAACAGATTTTTTTTGTTTAGTAACTAATGACGATAGTTTTTTCCCCAACTTTGAAATGATTAGGGTTGAATTTCAAAAAAATAGTGTTAAAGCTAATATAAGAACTTTAATATAAGTATGTAGTAGAGTACTGGCATGTTGCAATATTAAATTATTGCTTTGTGTTGTATGTCTGGTTGAAATTGTACATGTATGTTGCATTCTATATGTTTATTTCTAAGTAACTAGTCCGGCCATAAATACTTTTACACAAAAACTTTTTCTTTTTTCTACTCTTTATTAAATTTGGAAAGCTCTTATTATGTCAATAACTTCTTTTGATTTCTCGCTATTTCACATTTTTTTAGGGTTCCGTACGTCCGAATAAAAAACGGAACCCTTATAGTATCACTCGCGTGTCCGTCTGTCCGTCGCTCACAGTCAATTATCTCGGAATCTACTAGACCGTATCAATTTCTGTGACCCAAACGCAGAGGTGTGACGTGAATAGATGAAATCTGTATATGGGAGGTCATTTTTGAGGGGAAATTTTTGAAAACTGTATCGTGTGACATATCAAATGGAAGGTCTTGTTGTGAAGATCTTAAATGTATTGTAATTTTAAAATAAATAGTTTCCAAGTTATTCAAGAAAATAGGCGAAAATTGACCATTCCCTCCCCCCCCTTCCCTTATCTCCGAAACTACTGAACCTAAAATTTTGAAAAAAAAAATACAGAAATTAGTTTTCTACTTATAGATTATAGGAAAACCTATTAGAAGTCCATGATATTAAAATAACATGATAAATCACTCAATATTGTGC
Organism: Bembecia ichneumoniformis; assembly: GCA_910589475.2. Classification (NCBI taxonomy): domain Eukaryota; kingdom Metazoa; phylum Arthropoda; class Insecta; order Lepidoptera; family Sesiidae; genus Bembecia; species Bembecia ichneumoniformis. The sequence continues at coordinate 14,192,123 of OU342539.1, read as the reverse complement.
GGATACGTAAGATCGTACGGAACCCTCTTCACGCGAGTTCAGCTCGCACTTGTCCCGTTTTTGTGTTTGTTATCAAATTACAATATGGAATGGGGTGTTAAAGAAAATAGGACTGCAGTGATTGCCTTACACAGAGTAGGTACGGAGCCGTCGGTCTTATTCAAGACTCTTCAAAAGCTTGGTACCAGCCATGTGTTGATATATCGTACTATTGACAGATATACCAACACTTCCTCTGTCGATGACCCTAAAAGATCGGGGCGAAACCAACGTTCCGGACTTTATAAGAGCTGAAGACTGGCCCTCGTCTAGCCCAGATCTAAACCCCTTAGACTACAATTATGGTCAGTTTTAGAGGACATGGCCTACTCTAAACGACATGCCGACATCGAGTCTTTGAAGAAATCTCTGGAGCAAGCTGTGGCTAAATTTCCCATGGAAACTCGTGACCTAACAGATTACAGGCCTGTATCAAAGCTAAATGTGGCCATTTTGAGTAGAATTATTATTATTATTATTATTTGCTAAGACTTCAATAAATATGTATAAGTATATAAGTTTTATTAAGATTACCTTACTTCATAAAAAATAAATGCATTTTAATTTGTAAAAGGTATATAATTTTATAAACTTAGCATTTTATAACTTTAACCATTCGCAAGTTTATAAGGTATATAAACTTGCGAATGGCATATTTTTTGGGAACATGTTATTTATTACGTTTTAATGATTATATATAATTTGAGTAGTATATTTACGAGAACTTTATTGTGAATCATAGACTTCGCTAAGTGTATACCCAAACGGCACCCACGTTGTGTATAGTGTAGGTACACATAGGTATTATTGAACGATGAGCGGCCGCATAGCAGCTGACGTCCACAGCTGCATCGGTCGGACAGATTGCACAGACCTGTCTTGAGCCTCATACGAATACAACCAAATGCTATGCTGTACCAATTACGAGATCGCATTAATGCTTTATTTATTCGGGTGCAAATTGTAAGCACTTTTTGACTTTTTATTCACCACTAGCTGCGCCCGCATCTTCGTACGCGTGGTAGGTATACGGTATAGCCCGTAAATTTTTTGTTTGTAAACCGATTGGAAGGAAGCAAATATTGTCAACATGTCACGGAAACTTGCTACAATAAATCGGTGAAAACCGCATTCAAATCGGTTAAGCCGTTTCTGACATTAGCGTGCGCAAATGCACAGACAAAAATTCTAAAAACTATTATTTTGACGTAACATTTTTTTTTTAAATTTAATGTACTTACAGTACATACACTTTCAGCACCTATGGCGTTGCTTGTGTTAATAGGACAGAAACCACCTAATGGACTGTCAACATGTCTGCTGATATTTGCATTTTTAAAAAAATATTTTTTATTAAAGATGGGTTTGCTCAGCATCTGTCCATGTAGGAAGGGTGAGGCCGACGATGGAGCGAGCTCACCCAGAAGATGTCCATTCACTCGAAACTTGAAAAGTTTTGTGTTATATGTGCTCGGCACAAACATTACATTACATACATTACGTTATATGGTCTGTGGTGCTCGGAAATACAGACACCGGCAGGGAGTTCCAATCCTTAGCAGTGCGCATCACAAAAGATGTTTTAAAGCGCTTGGTCCGAAAAGGGGGATTCGAATTAGGTTGTGATAAGAAAATTTTGTAAAGCAGGAAAATTTCGTTTTGATCGGTAGTGTTTTTATTATTGTTTTAATTTATTTATGATATAAATCCGTAGTGGTTTAATACAACCAATAAATGGTTATACAGAGGTTCTAAACAAATGAAATTATATTGGTCTATGCAAAACAATAAGTATAAGAGACGTGTTTTCTTTGTTCTCTTTGTGTTTTCCATCCCAAAAACTCAATTAATTCTCATACAATTTTTTTTACCACAGGTGGAGTAGAACAATGGGACTCTTTTCAGGTGTTTCCTTTAAGCTACGATATACCGGGCTTCTTCAAGAAGGCTGTAAAGAAATTCCTGCACGACTGACAGCCCACTTGCATCGCCACTGGTGTTGCTTGTGTCCTTAGACGAACGGTAGCGTCATCATCAAATCTGCCTGTCTACATTTATAATATAGGTAGGTATATTTTTATTTGTTGATAGTTCACTTCGTGGCAGGTTGTCACTGTCGCCTATTAAAACTACGAAGGCTAAGGTGCTGCAAGTGCGCTGCTTACATTAAGGATAACGGATTAGGAAAGAAGTATGGGCTCTGGCATCCCTTACCTACTCGTTCACCGATGCCATTATTTCACGGTGGCCTTCTGTGAGGGGAAGGTTACTAAAGCCAGAGAGTCTGCCCAAATGAGTGTTCTCGATGCCTCTACTTTCCATATCCAGAGCACAGCCAACTTTGATTTCATTTCTAAAGTTGGCCCTGCCGGGAATAGAACCCGGGAGCGTCTTAATCATCAACCAAAGGGCTCATAAAAATATTATTAAAAAAAAACCCGTCGTCTACAGGTCCATAGACGACATCTAATTGTTGAATACACAAAAAAACATGTTACCTACTGCAGTTAACAGGCACAACCCTTTAAGGACGCCACGTGTTCATGGCGTTAACAACCCTTGATTTCCCATATGAACTGTGATCAGCCTTAGATGTCCAGAGCGATGCGTGGTAGTGGGGGTGGCAGATGTTCGTAACAGCTGCCGTGCGCACGAGTTGAATTCTTCACTTCGTCGGCATTATGTCGCGCGCGCACCTTTTGCTCGCGAAGCTTTTCTTTCCGAACAGATTTGATGTTGATGCATCTGCGATTTTACCATACACCAACTTCGCTAGACTCTGTAGCGACGCTATGACGCAGGAATCAAAGAACTGTGCATAACAAAAAGTATTTATGGAACAAAAAGTTGTTTGGACTCATCATAATCCTTCGCCCTCCGCTTCCGTCCACTACTAGCCGCTCTCTTGAGGTCATCGGTCCAGCCAGCAGGTGGTCAACCCATGAGGCGTTTCGACCGTCTAGCTAATAAACAAATAAAGTTTTGAGTTTCTGTGACATGGAAAAAAATCATTGAGATTCTTTTATTTTTATTTACTTTTAAAAGTTATGCTTCAATAACTATATTTTTTTTCAATTACAATCTATAATACAAAGACGAGCCGTTAAGACTTAAGCGTTTTCGGATTCAATTCGGGAATTTTAAGATCGGCAGACAGGCTGACGGTCCACTTGATGGTAGGTGGCTACTGTCGCCTATAACACAAGCAACGACAAAGCTGCTGCAAGTGCGCTGCCGATTACAATAGGATTAAGGATAACGGATAGGGAAATGCGGCTCTGGCATCCCTTACTTCACTCACCGAAACACGTGCTGTTATTTCACGGTGGTCTTCTGTAAGGGGGTGGTTACTGTCGCCAGACGGGCTGCCCAAATGACTGTGAACGCAACTTTCCAGATCCAGACCAGAGACAAATTTGAAAAGTTCATTTTTCAAAGTTGACCCTACCGGGAATCGAACCCGGGAACCCTAGAATAGAGCATTAAGGCAAGCACCCTAACCACTCATCCAATGGGTCGTCAAACTTTTCAAATTTTGCTCTAATCTGGATCTGGCAAATAGCGCCAGGGTACCTACACTGCAATTCGCAGTTATTTAGGCGGTCTGTCTGATGCAAAGAATAACATCATCTATGTGCTGTTTTTTTCGGTGAGTGAGCAAGGGATACCAGAGCCCATTTCCCTGTAGCTCCCTAATCCTTTGTCCTTTGCAGCATCTGTGGCGATGCATGCGTTATAGGCACTTGATGGTAGCCACTTACCATCAAGTGGACCGTCAGCTTGCCTGACGACCTTAACATAAATAAGTAGGTACTTATGTAATTTTATAAGAACACAGGTATATTTTAACTAAATGATGCAACTTTTACAAAAGAAGGCTGCCACATCTCCACTAGGACCCGAAAATTGAGCACGAAGAGGCAGACATGACCTTTGTCATCTATTCTGTATAGATTTCTATAAAAAGGAGTCATTTTTTCACTACTAATATCGAAGGAAAAAAATTCTGAACGGATTTTGATGAGCCCATTTCCCTCCTAATCCCTTATCCTTATCCTTAATCCTACTGCAGTCGGCAGCGCACTTGCAGCAGCTTTGGCGTTGCTTGTGTTATAGGCGACGGTAGACGCCTACCGTCAAGTGGACCGTCAGCCTGTCTGCCGATATTAACATAAAAAATAGACTAATAATATAATTTATATCAGAACAAAACAACCTTCAAATATTTTATAAAGCGTATGTAGTAGCGAGTAAAAGCTTGTACTTATTATAAATACAAAAGTTTGCAAGGAAATATTGATGTTTGTTACTTTTTCTCTTGGTTTGCTCTTTCTTGGCCAACATCCATCCTTGTAGGAAAGATGAGGCCGTCGATGGAGCGAGCTCACCCAGGAGATGCCTATTCATTCGAACCTTGAAAAGGTTTGGGTTGTATGAGCTCGGAAGTACAGACGCCGGCAGGGAGTTCCAATCCTTAGCAGTGCGCATTATAAAAGACGATTTAAAGCGCTTGGTCCGAATTACAGGGATTTCGACAAGGTAAGGATGGTAAACAGCCGTACGGCTGCATGTCCGATAGAAGAAAGGGGAAGGCGGTATGATCTCATGCAGCTCCCGAGCACAATCTCCGAAGTACATCTTATAGAACGAATTAATCCGAAATACATCTTATCTAATGAACGAATAATAATAACAAATATATGCTATATTTTTTTTAGATTCGAGTACGAAGTCGCTTTAAAAGCTGATTATGTAACACATAACACGTGTAAACGTGTTAAATTACGAAAATGTAAATGTGCCCACTACTAATTCTCAATAACTCCGAGACGAGATTTATTTTTCAGTCATTGTTTCTTTGTTCTAAAATTCCTATAATGATTATATTACACTTCTCTTGAATTGTTTACATTTCAACTTTGTTGGCGACACCTGACCCGTACTCTATAACTGAGCTTTTAATTATTTAAGGCTTCCTACACACTATAACAATGAATCATTTATATAGGTTAAACATAATCATGCTTAAAACATTAATGGCTCGTTCACACAGTGCGAGCTGCTGCCTAACCAGTAGACAGCTACTCAACTTGTCTACTCGTACGCCAGTAGCTCGGCTCGCCTTAGCTGTCTAACATGACACATAGTAGAGCTGCTGCCCAGTGTTGCGAGTTGTTGTCGACACATTTTTTAATTTTTAAAAAAATGGTGATAAGGTATATGACAACAATATTATGTTAAAGAATTTTTTTTTTGCGTGATCGTAGACGCAGCACACAAAAAACATAGGTCATCATGCGCAAACGGTGCACATCCCTCGTACGCAGGGTTCGGGCTGGCTCCGTCCTCATCCTTCAAGCCTTGGCTGGGATATTAGATGGTCAATACTTGCATCATTGCTCTATGACCACCAAATCATGATTTGTTTATTGTTTAGTGTGTAAGATTTTATTTTATTATTATGTACATATTTTATTTAATTATCTTAATTTTAAATTTTATTGTTATTATTATGACCCTCGATGGTTGATATAGAGTAAATAAAGATAGGCTCCGCTCACAACTATCCGGCTGGCACTCGCGAGTGGCGAGCTACTGCCGAACGCGTCTAAACGATGCGAGTGATGACGGAGCTGCTGTGCCTTGTGCGAGCAGGCGAGTGAAAACAAAACAATGTTGAAGTAAGTCAGATGCGAGCTACTGTCCAACTCGCGCGTACGAGTTACTAAAAGTTACGCAGTTACTCGGCAGGCTGACTCGTACGCTAGCTCGCACTGTGTAAACGAGCCATAAAATGCATTATACAAATTTAAAAGAGTAAGTAATGAATCAAAAAAATATGCACAAAAGACTATTAGTCGCATAGTGATTATTGATCGGACTTTTTGGGGCTTGTGGCTGAATATTTGTTGTATACATACTTGTATAGCAATTTGATGTCGAAAAGTGCAACTATGAGATTCCTTGTCAGTTATTTTTAAAGTAATTATACCTATACGTCAATGCCTTTCGTCAGATATTCGTAGTCAGAATATTCGTCAGATTGTAATTTTACTGTGATTTACTCGTTATCGTGAACGAACCGTGTCTGTACATTATTAAAAAAAAAAAAAAAGTTGTACTTATGTTACCGATGTCAACAAAATAATTTTTAGAATTTTTCTCTGTTTGTCTGTGCGTTTGTGCACGCTAATCTCAGAAACGGCTCAACCGATTTGAATGTGGTTTTCACTTGTGCACTGTAGAAAGCTCCCCGTAACATTTAGTTTTTGTTTCATTCGAATCGGTTCACACACAAAAATGTTACGCCTTATACCGTATACCACGCGTGCGAAGTTGCGGGCTCAGCTAAATTATAATAATTTCTATATAATTGTAAAAAAATATGAATCTGCGTAGCTCGAATAAATAATAATAATTATTATTATTAGTTGTATTTGACCGGTCATCGCGTCCAAATAGATGATACCTAAGTTGTATCTAAGTTCTGTGTCAATAAAATAGACATACGAGCACTAACTATTTGACATTATATGATCCATTATAAACGTCATACAAAGTCGTCGGTTTCCAAGCCAATATTATTAACCGATACTCATTTGCAGACGCCCTAATATTGTGATTTGCTGAGATGCGATTGTGACAGGATGTTTTGACTATGCGATTGGCACGGTGTGTGTTACCTTACGATGCAAAATTATAAACTATGAAAGGCTATATTGTAATGTCATTAGTTTATTTCTTCGAAGTCGAGTTTAATTTGAGATTGAAGTGCGATTGAAAAAATAACTATTTATACCTACTTATAAAGAGAGTCAGAAACAGAACCTTTAGCAGTGGCAAGCTACACTTAGTTTCGCAGTTATTTGGGCAACCGGTCTGGCGATAGTAAACAGCCCCTTACCACCGTGAAACAACAGCACTTGTGCTGTTGTGTTTCGGTGAGCGAGTAAGGGATGCCAGAGCCTTAACCTTTTCTAATCCCTTATACTTAATCCTACTATAATCGGCAGCTCACTTGCAACACTTGTGGCGTTGCTTGTGTTATGGGCGACGGAGCCACCAACCATCAAATGGATATAGTCAGCTTAACTGACGACCTTAAGGGCTTAACTTGGGCAAATGACATTTACATTGGAACTTGCTGGCGACGGAGACAATTCAACAGGCCTAGAAATTCAGTTTTTTTTTGTTTTTACCATTAGAACAATAATAAAAAAAAAATTATACAATTTTTTAAAATGACATTAACTTATTAATAGGTACAGGATTCATATGCAAAATTTTCGCAAAAAGAGCAAAATTTTCGAGAGAATTTTCAATAAAAGTCAAATTCTTCTTGTGTTCTAACTTTTTTGTGGAGTTTCTATTATTTTAACGAAAATTTTAATTAATACAATTGGTTCTTCACATTTTTAAGTATAATATATATTATATTTTTCTAAGCAATTGTGTTGTCTGTTTCTTGTAACATCTACATTAAACAAAGGATATTTTTAGTATTTATCTCCACTAAAAAAGGTATCTATTCGATATTCTGTTTTTCCACTAAGTTCTTCAAAACTACCCAACGTATTTTGATACGACTTTCACTAATGGAAAGAGCAATAACCGAAAAAGGTTTGTGCATAAAATTTGCAGAAAAAAAAATAGGATCAGAACGAAGCCGGGGGCGGCATAAGTATACGTACTAACATAAAGATACCTATTATAATAGACATACTCCGACCATTATATTATGATTGTCGTTTTGACAGGTGTCAATCTCCATACATTTTCTATATAATGAACTTTGTGCAATGAACATTATGAACATAAAGAAATGTCAAAAACTCGTTCATAGAATAATTACCGTATGTTGTGTCTTATGTCTTTATGTCTTATGTCTTTAGTCTTTATGTTGTGTGGATAGTAAACAATTTAGTATTGAGTAGTGACAGGTGACTCCGAGTTCTGCAGTCATGCCCTTCTGGCGGTAGTAACCGCCTCCTTACAATATCACCATCATCAGCCTGTGTCTCTGCACTGCCGGATGGGCCTCTCAGAAGGCTCGCCGTCGCGCCATCAGATCATGTGATCTTTAGTGTTTCGGCGAGTGGTGGATGCCATATTTCTTTATTCCCTTCTAATCCCTATTCTTTATCCTTTTAATATCGACAGCGCTTTTACAGCAGCTTTGGTAATGCTAGTGTTAACTTGGCAGGTAGGACTGTCTGCCTACCTGGCAACCTTTATTTTAAAAAAAGTACTATCATAGTGTCCATCACATTTCTATATACAAATTAACCTATCTTTTGCGTTTGTACGAACTTAAAATTGTTAACGGATTGCAAACGTTTTATGTGTTCTTGGAACCATCTCCGCAGCGAGGCCATGGTGTCTATGCGCCGAACGATACTAATATAAACTCTATTTGAAAGAAAATAAAGTTTAATATTGTATGAAACTAGTTTAAAGGCACTCCTATGCCGTCCCTTTCTTTTGTTCTAGATCGAACGAATTTCGCCTTGTTTTGCAAAAAAAAGGTGAAATCGTCCGCAAAACGTTTACAATCATTTTTGAGGCGAGGGAAATGTTTTTGTTGGGTTATTTATGCAGATAAGTCTACTTTCATTGAAAGTAGAATATTATTTTCTATACATATATTACAATAAGATCGTAAACGAGCCGTGTCTGTTCATTAAAAAATAAAAAAAAAAAAAAAAATTTGTTCATGTTGTACTTATATGTTACCTTTAAAATTTTTGTCTGTTTGTGCGTTTATGCACGCTAATCTCAGAAACGGTTTAACCTGGCTTAACCGATTTGAATGCGATTTTCAGTGATGTATTGCAGCAAGCTTCCCGTAACATTAGTGTTTGTTTCATTCCAATCGGTTAATGCGCTATACCGAATACCACGCGTACGAAGTTAGGGCTCAGCTTAGCTGAGTCCGCTAGACTTAATGAATAATTAAAAAAAAGTATTGGGTAAGACATTGATTTATGTGATATAGAGATGTATCTCTCTCTCTTCATATAGCTATATATAATTCGTATAGCTATTATTGTCATATTTATTATTAATGTTTAGTTACTCACACGACAAACTACAACCTTTTTTTTAGATTTTCAAAAAAAAAAAAGTAACTCTGTCTACCTGTCTGTCTGTTACGTTTACACGCCTAAACCGCTGAATTAATTTTGGTGAAATTCGCTTCACAGATAGACTGTACCTTGAAGAAGGACATGAGTTACTTCGTGTCGCTAAAATCAAACTTGAAGAGAGTGAAATAGGGCATGCAAGTTTGTATGGGAACCAAAAATGTTTATTGATTACGTACTAGCTTTTGTCGTGACTTCATCCCTGTCCTTTTTTCTTAAGTGTTAAAACATTTATTCGATCTTTATTGCTAACTAGCGGCCCGCCCCTGGCTTGCGCGGCGTGCCATTTTTATATGCCCTAAAACATTCCCCGTTTATCCCGAATTAGCGAAAACCGAATTAAAATCGGTCTACCCGTTCACGCCGTGACCAGGAGAAATAGGGATTCATTTTTATATATAAGATATAGAGATATATTTTTATTTTTGGACGATCCCTTAAGAAACCTGAGTACCTTTTTATGGATGAAAGGCCTTTTTTGTGTCCCCGTGAACGTGTATGCAAAATTTCACGATGATCAGTTGATCACTTAAGGCGTGAAACGTTAACAAACAAACTCACTTTCGCGTATTTAATTAGTTCATTGATGAAACCTTGACGTAAAAGTGAGCTACAAGAAGTACTAGACGCAGGCTCCAGCCGGTATATTAAATTCTTAAACGTGGCCCGACAGCTTCTCAGAAAAGGTAGGTATGTAGCCAAAGATCAAATTGGGTAGCCATAATGTGATGACCATTTTTTTTAAAGTGAAAGTTTTTGTTACTACCATAGCCAATGCCAGGGTTGTTCGTGTTTTTCTCAAAGAGTGCTTTTGTAAGACATAATAAATACCATTTTGTACCTACTACCGAGAAGTGATTTTATTATTACAATGTTTTTAAATTTCATTACAATGTTAAAATAGGTATTATTTTTATTATTACATTTATAGTTTTCTGCGAAACTCGCAGGAAGGATATGAGGAAGATATAGTCTCTTTGTACGCGTTCTTTGTTTAAGTCTATTTTTAATTGCATTTAATTAAAGTTATTGCTTTGTAATTTTTTATGTTTAATGGTCACAAAGTAGGTTAGGTACCTTAATTTAAATTCAGGGTACGAAAAGTTTCGTCTCCTGAAGGTCGAAATTTGCTTGCACCAGGACAATTATCAGTCATGCCAAATTTATTCATTTAAATAAAATAAATAAATAAATAAAAATAATAATAAACGTCTGTCAGTTGGGTGCTTAGTGCTTAGTGCTTTTGCTTTAGTTCACTAAGAGTCTGCGACTTGATAAAGGAATTAATTTGAAAACTGACGAAGGTTTTCGTACCCCGACTGTGCACTGGTGCCAGACTGAGACAGGTAGACATCTATTATATTTTAAAATCTCATCAGGTGTATTAGGTCTTTTTCTTTATCTCTTCGGATTTTTAATTAGTCCAAGTTTGGACTTTTTTAAAGATTTAAGTAAGAAGATAAGTATAAGTAAGAAGATTTGACATTATGTTTAATAAATAAATTCAAAAAAAGAATTAAAGCGTCTGATGTAAGTTTACAAATAATTGTGAGCGCTGTAATAAAATTTATTATGAGCTACATTTTTGGACTAAAATTTTTTAGTTTGACTAATGTTTTGACAAATATTTTTTGATAAATAAATTAGCACCAGAAATGCCAAGAACCTTTATATCAGTTATATCACATTTTAAAATAATAAAAATTGATTATTTAATTATTATTAATAATACCTAATTGTAATTAATATCTGTAGAGGATAAATGAATTGGCTTCTCGCATACTTATTTATTAATTTTATGGTAGTCTTCTGTGGGGGTGGTTACTATTGCCACCTATTGCCAAACTCACAGAAGGTAATGAATCACTGTACCACGACAAATTTGTTCAATATTAACTGCGCTCGCAACTTTTTCGTTTGTGAATCAATTGGAATGAAACAAACACTAAATGTTGCGGGAAGCTTGCTACAATACATAAGTGAAAACTGCATTCAAATCAGTTAAGCCGTTTCAGAGACTAGCGTGCACAAACGCAAGACAAACAGACATACTGTCTAAGAGACAAAAATTTTTGGGGGTTTTTTTTTTGACCTCAGTACAACGTGTACAAATGGTTTTTTTTAAATTTAATGTACAGACACGGCTCGTTTACGATTATATTATATTATATTATATTATATTATATTATATTATATTATATTATATTATATTATATTATATTATATTATATTATATTATATTATATTATATTATATTATATTATATTATATTATATTATATTATATTATATTATATTATATTATATTATATGATCTGATATGATATGATAGACTAGCTGAGCCCGCAACTTCGTAAGCGTGGTATTCGATATAGCGCGTAGTTTTTTTGTTTTTATACCGATTGGAATAAAACAAACACTAAATGTTATGGGAAGCTAAATGTTAGAAATACATAAGTGAAAACCGCATTAAATTCGGTTAAGCCGTTTCTGAGATTAGCGTGCACAAACGCACAGACAAACAGACAAAAATTCTAAAAACTATATTTTGACTTCGGTAACATAAGTACAACGTGTACAAATTAATGTGCAGACATGGCTTATTTACGATTTTATTATATGTATAGGTAGATTTTCTTTGCCTGTAAACTGATGGAGATCTTAAAAATTAATTCAATAATATCAAGCTAAAATATAGTGAGTCAAACTATCAACTGCATGTTAGAAACATAGATTTCCAAATGGAGTTCAGTTGTTCAAGCTGGTCTTCTAAGTTGGCTTCATTTAGATAATGAGTAACGGAAACCAATGCTCAGAGTACAAACAAATTTGCTTTGGTCTCACTAGTCCAAAGATGGAGTTAGTCAAAGGTAGTCAAAACTATAAAAAGTGAGTTGAAAATCTTGAAGGTCTAATCGAGATTCGAATCGACATCAGCTTATTGGGGCTGAACTATTCCTGCATCTGGACCCGTTTGCCTAATTATGGTTACTTCAAAATCCTCTTTGTACTGATTTAGGATACAGGATAACGGATAACGGAATTGGTGGAAAGTGGATAGCCTAAATTATTGATGATAGCATTTTTGAGTAAAAAAAGAAATTTCCTTAGGCACACTGCTTTTCTCAGTCATTTGGACAGTTATCTGGGACAAAACCACCGCACTATAAAATAACAGCATCTGTGCTGTTGTGTTTCGGTGAGTGAGTAAGGGATTCCATAGAACATTTTCTTAAAAGCTTATCCCTACTATGGTCACTTGCATGTTGCTTGTGTTATAGGCGACGATATCCACCTACCATTAAATGCATCGTCAGCCTGTCTAACGACGTTTACATAAAAAAAATGTCTCTAAGCTGAAAGGAAGCATTGAAATTTGAAAAATAAAACATGTGTCTTTTTTGTGGTAACGCTTGGAATATTGAATGACAAAGATTGATTTTCCTGAAACAGTTTTGACCATATCTTCGCTCGCGTGATTAGTTAAAAAGTAGCTTATGTCCTTTCAATGGTTTTCTCTGAATTATCTTCGGAGAGATAATTCAATAAGAGATAAGAGATAATAAGAGATAAATGTACTCGGGAGCTGCATGAGATCATACCATCCTCACCTTGTCGAAATCCTTCCAATTCGGACCAAACGATTTAACCTCGTATTGGTCCGAGGATTTAATACATAAATTATTTTATAATGCGCATTGGAACTCCCTGCCGGCATCTGTATTTCCGAGCTCATACAACCCAAATCTTTTAGTAGGCATCTTCTGGGTGAGCTCGATCCATCGTCGGCCTCTTCTTTCCTACATGGATAGGTGCAGGCCAAGAGCAAACCCATCTTTTATTTAAAAAAAAAACTTATCGTACGCTAAAGTGAGTATTACCTACACTAAGTCTTAAATAGTTGCTAGTTCCCGTCTTGTCCGGTTAATATGAAATATTATCCTATAGGAGTACATCACCAGGATAAAAAAGTATTTTTAAACTAGGACGTGGACTATCTGTGTGCTAAGTTTCATTCAAATACGTTCAGCAATTTAAATTGAGTAACAATTGTCCTGAAATAAAATGTTCGTTTTCTGAAATTTTCGTTTTATAATAATGAAATTATATATAAAAATAATGATAAATTAAGACTACCTAATAAAAAGACAATTAAAAATTAAAAATGGAAGGCCATGGAAATCCAGGTCTAGCCTACAACCGTAGTCGATATTTTAATTCAGATATATTTTGTAACTAGCCGAGTCCGCAACATCGTGCGCGTGGTATTCGGTATAGCCCGTAACTTTTTTGTTTGTAAACCGATTGGAATAAAACTAACACTAAATGTAACATTGAAGTATAATGTACTAACGTATAATGTACTAATGTACTACGTAGTAATAATAGCTCAATTAAATGTAATGGGAAGCTTGCTAAAATACACCAGTGGAAGGAAGCCCCATTCAAATCGGTTAAGCCGTTTCTTTAGCGTACACAAACGCACAAATGCTCAGACAAACAGACAAACTATTTTTTTTGCCTCGTTAACATAAATAGAACGTGTAGAAATTGTTTTTTTGAAAAAATATTTAATATACTGACACGGCTCGTTTACGATTTTGTGTTTGTGGCTAGGTATTGCATTACAAAAATAATAATGACTCTAATCTCCGAAACCATCCAAAGTAGGTATTTTAATTATAGGTATGATAGGTATACCTTGAAAGATAGGATACTTTTATTTTATAAAAATAGGCGAACGAAATTTCTAGCAAAAACTAGTACCTACCTAAGTATTATCATAGATAAAATACTACGTAGTATTTTATCTATGGTATTATAAATATCCCATCTATAGTATAACTACAAATACATCAATTTATTTTCTAAAAAAAAAACCATATAATACCTTCTACCCTATTTGGTTTAATCGGTGAACGTATCTACTTATAAACATTAGAAGGATATTGATATTAATTTATACTAATAATAAAAAATTGCAGTCCCAATTAATTAGGTCAGAATGGAGTCCCAGATTTATCTATATTTAATTGAAAATAATTTAGTCAATGGCACGTTTCGCAAAGTTTACTGTTCGTCTATTGGCAAATTCGGAACAGGCAAAAAGGCATGGGACGCAGGTATAGCGAGATGGATAGCTTGAATGTCGAAAATATTAGGGTTGCAATTGTGAAAAATATATTTCCCTAAAGGCAACGGAGAAAATATTTAATTAATGTAAGTCTTGCCGTTTTTGTTTTTATCTTGGAGATTGTGCTCGAGAGCTGCATGAGATCATACCGCCTTCCCCTTTCTTCTATCGGACATGCAGACGTACGGCTGTTTACCATCCTCACCTTGTCGAAATCCCTCTAATTCAAACCAAGCGCTTTAAAACATCTTTTGTGATGCGCACTGCTAAGGATTGGAACTCCCTGCCGGCGTCTGTATTTCCGAGCTCATATCCGATATTCCGAGCCCAAATCTTTTCAAGGTTCGAGTGAATAGGCATCTTCTGGGTGAGCTGAGCTCGCTCCATCGTCGGCCTCATCCTTCCTACATGGATAGATGCTGGTCAAGATCAAACCCATCTTTAATAAAAAAATAATAATCTAAACTTAATAAATTAATTGAACCTTATTGTCAACATTTATTATTTACTAGCGACCCGCCCCCGGCTTCGCCCGTGGTGCAATTTTTGTATACATAAACATTCCCAGTTTATCCCTTTTTCCATTAGTCAAAACCGAATTAAAATCGGTCTACCCGTTCGAAAGTTATGGGCGTACATACATTTCGAAGATCCATTTTTATTTATATAGATTTGAGTTTTTACCATTGAGTTTTTTAGCTTATTATGTATTTTTTTTAAACACTGGTACTTTTTTAGTTATTATTTTTCAATTTTAACTAAAAGGTTTCAACCTTTTAGATTAAATATAATATAGAATATAATGGAGAGGCCGTTAGGATTTTTTTTTACAAAAATTTGATCCTGATCGCCGTAATCAGGATGGCCATGGGGCGTAGCCAAATTGCCTTGTAAAGTTGGCGATGGACTGACTGAGGAATACAGTTGAAAATCTTTGGAAGATATACGTAAAAACACACCATGTTAAAATACAATTGAATCCGTCATTTCAAAAACCTCTTAAGTCAAATTTTTTTCCAATATGCTTTTTTTGCTGAAAATGGTTTCTTAAAAAGAGATGCGTATCAAGATAGCATTCTGGAAGAGCGTATGCCATTTTATAAGAACATTTTTAGATGACCAACTGCAAACGTTGAAGATAATCCAGATGAGAATGATGGAGAATATTACTATGTACCATAAATATATTAAAACATGACAAATTAATACATGTAAAATGACAATAAGATTATTTTTAAGTGTAATTCTCAATTATAAGCAATAAAAAATATGATTACTACTATTGTTTCGGTTAAATTATAAACCACTAACCCTATTTCTCGCTAAAACAACATAAGTCAAGAACTGTTTTTCAGGTTTTTTCATTATTTCTGATAATAAGCCGTAAAGGTTATTCGCTATTTTAATTTTTTACCACTCAAATACTAAACTGAACTTTAAAAAGTCCTTTAAAACTCATCTGTTTGTGTATGAAACAGTTTTTATTGATTTCTGAAAAATTCTAATTAAGTGGCTTATGAGGTTTTTGAAATGACTGATTCAATTTTAAATGCAATTCATAAAAAAATATTAATTTATTGAGACAAATCATTAAATTAATTATTATCTACACAAATTAAACAGTACACATTTATACAATTAATGGCAAAATTATGACAGCTATTAAGATGTTGGCATACTAAAGACCATCAACACCTTAATTCACATTATTATCATTATACGTAATTTCGTATTCTATTTTCACATTATTTATTAACAAAAAGCCAATAAGTCCTAATAGACAATGAGACTTATGAATGAGAAGTGTTAAAAAGTTTAAATTTAGAACAAAGATAAGTTCCTGTTAAAATTGTAATGTCATAATACTGGGGACTTTGATAAAGTATTCGTAATGTACCCAGTTATATTTTAACCAGACATTTGTAACGATGTGGAGTTCCATGTTTTGATGGAGTAGGAGATGATAGATATTGATGATACAATTTGAAGGTGATACTTTATTTATTACCTAATTGTGGTCATTACTGTGATTTATTATTTCAGTTTAAATATAAAAGAAAGAATACTTTAATACCATTATAAATTAGAATTACAATGCCATAATCGATTTCGTTTATGCAATAATGCATATTCGTTGGGTGCATAAAACCTGAATAAACTTACTCGATCGGTCAAGCTAAAGCTCAGTGCAATACGTCGGTGTGAACGTTGACACGTCGCGAATAAGAGTCAAGGATCACAACTTTCATACAAGTCATTATCTGTTTATTGCTTTGATGATTTTACCCATAAATCGGGTAAACGAAAAACGCTGACAACATAGTCGGGAAGCTTTAGGAACCGCTTCCCAGAACGGTAGGGCCTGCGAGGAGAGCGGGGTGCAGGGCGGAGGGGGCTCTGCGCGACAGCTGCGCCTGCGTGCGTGTGCGCCGGGCTCCCCGCACAACCGCCAGCAACACTCACTTCTCCGCCTTCCGCCGTCCGGGTTGGACGTGCGCTCTCGTTTACGAGTGAAATGCGCGCGTAACATATTCGTTTAATCCAGTGTGTGAGTTGTTCCGTTGAATGTTTATTTGGGAGCTACAAGGCATCGGTTCGGTGAGTGATAGAGGCGACCGAAGAAAGAAGACACAGGGCGGCGCAGGAGTCGCGTCGGCTTCCTTTGTCCGGGAGGCCCGTGTGGCTAGGCGGTGACTGGCGCTATATTCGGTGTTATGTGCGATATTGCACCAGTCCCGGCCTATCCAAGCGGGCTCGTCCATCGAAGACCCGCTACTCAGCATCCGCGGCGCGCAGTCCCGTTAACCGGCCGGTCGTTCACAGCGTTGGCCACGCTTAGGACGTGATTCGGTGTAAAGTTTGTTGTCTTTTTATCAAATTGCACCAATCCCGGCCTGCATGTGGTCATCGTTCATGTGCTGTTAGCGGATTCCGGCATTCCGCGGACTGGTTCTGCACCCAGCCCGCGCCACGGCCGTCCACACGTGGCGTTTCTCAATGTGCATGCAGGTAAGACTTACACTATAATCTTTCTCTCTCTCTGTGGTAATAATCTTTCATACATTATAAACTTATTGCGCTCTTGTAATGTCTACCTACACGTTTACTTTATAGCTTCAAGTAGGTAGATGTTAATGCCTATTTATTTTTATGAGTAAGTAGGTAAAACTAAAAATCAAAGAAAGTAACATTTGGGGTTACTGTAATGATGGAAGTAGACACTGCCGATCGGAATGAAGACCGGTTTTCGTAAATCGTAACACATATCTACCTTCACATATGCAAATATTTGGGTATTAATATTAATTTATTTTAATAGTACCCGTGTATTTTGGAGGGAGCGGTTTTTGAAAAACTTCAAGAAAGATTAAAAGTTAGGTTTTATCTTTAACGATTCATTATTAGTTTTATGTGGTTCTAATAAAAACCTCGTCATATTAGAGAACCGTGAAAAAACCATTCGAAATAAGAAATTACAGTATCTAGAATCTTTTTAGGGTTGGAGGTTTAAAATTTGTTTCTCTTAACCACTCAACAGATTATGGTACGGTTTTCACTAATGGAAATAGCGATAAACGAGGAAGGTTTGCGTATAGGTAATATAATTCACAAATAAAATTGTATCAATTGTTATTTTTAATTTGTAAAGTTTAAAAATTTAGTTAATTAAATAAAGTAGGCGAGTAAATTATCTGTTGCTTGCTGAAAGGGTCCAGTTTTCTTCAATTTGTTTTCTTTCTCAATTAATGTATGATTACATAAATGACATTTGAGTGTGCCTATTCTATGGGCTATAGGTATGTAAAGACGCAGCGAATGAAGCGGAAAGATGATTCATTATAGGTACACGTTGAAATCTCGTGTGACCGTTATGATTTTAAAGTACAACAGCTGTCCGGTGCGAAGGCATTCACGAGTTGCGGTACATTTTGACGTAGGTACGAAACGCAATAGCACTTTGGCGGTAAAATGAGGTTGTCTTCGTTGGATTTTTATCTCGAAGCAAGCTTCCCCTCCGAATTGGTACCAAGGTTGACTCTTCGCCTTTTATGTAGTTAATTACCTATGTAAAAATAAAATTATTGTATGTACGAACAAGCGGACCGCCCTCGACTCCGCACGGATGCAATTTTTTATATAACACCAATCTTCCTCGTTGATCGCTCTTTCCATTAGTGAAAACCGTATCAAAATTCGCTTAGTAGTTTAGAAGTTAGCGACGAAACAAACGGCCGCGGACAGACATTTCAATTTTATAACAAGCATCTACAACCCACAAGCGCTCTGTCCAACTTAGTGAAGGAAGGGATTTGGAGGGGATAGCAATATCGGATAGGGATAATGTGACACGATGACACGATAGTCAAATGTGCAATTGACAACACGGGGGCGCCGAAGACCAGACAGACGTAAAACGTCTTGGCTTAAAAACCTCCGTGAGAGTGATACGAATGAGCACATAATCATTGTTCAGAGAGGACGACAAAGTTAAAATTGCGATGATCGCCAACCTCCGGTAGAAAATGGCACCGTAAGAAGAAAAAATATGGCATCCCTTAAAACAACATTTCACCCCGCGCCGCGCCGGTGCGGCGGTTTCTGTCAGAGGGTGGTTACTGGCTCCAGCTCGGCTCCCACATTGATGACTGCAAAACGCAGCGTGCCCTGCCACTTCGTTCTAGTGTCATTATACTAGAAAAAAAAAACCAGTACTTTTTTGTTTAGTAGCTATTGACGAGCCTTCAAACCCTTATTTTTTTAACTCAAAAACGATCAATATGATGGCCGTTTTGTCAAAACATTTTAATAAATCTTACATTTATTAATACTTTTTTATTAGATACTACTTATAGTCCAAAAATTAACAGACGCGACTCGCGCTGTATTTTTTCGATAGTAAATTGACATTATTTCATGTCATTATTGTAATGTATCTTAGTTTACTTAACATTTGACAGAACGAGAATGGAATATTTGCCTATTTTTCAATAATTGAGTTTAAAGTGTGTACATCTACTTATTGATCAATTTTAAGCTACATTTTTTAGTTTTGCATAAATAAAATCGGATAGCAATATAATAAAACACACAAAATTTTTTGCCGCCTATACGTCGTCACGTGGTCCGTAAGACGTCATAATATTATGTACTCAAAAAAGGACTGATTAGAAACGGAAAAAACTGTTACCAATTATAACTTGGAAAAATAGGCAAATACCCCTATTATTGACTGCAATCTCTCTTGCACACGAACAAAAATAAAATAAATAAAGCACATGTCTTTAATGTCTGTTAATCAGTAATGCAAATACGTAATTAGGTAATAATTGTAAGTAATATACTCAATAAATTAGGTATTTAGGACAATAAATCTTAGTTATTTTTTTCTTGCGGTGCCTCTCCAATGAAGGTTGACGATAAGCCTGGGACAGTCTACTCTATTTAATGCTCTTCAGCCATGACTTCTTTCTTCGCTCAACTTTTCTCTTTACAGCGACTTTGCTCAACTTTAGCAGCTGAAGAAGATCGTATCGCTCATGTCTAAGAACATGACCCAGGTAGAAAACTTTACGGTGAACACGAGGTTGCGTTTTTGGCCAATCAGTTCCAGGTATTTTGAGTCCAGCTAATGGACAGCATGCACCCTATAATTATGTCCATATCTCGAGGGTTCATCATATACATAAATTTTGAAATTAAAATAATATATTTTGAGCAAAAGGACAAATTCTCAAAAGGACCAGATGACGATTCTTCTTAATTAGCATAATTTTTTTAGTCATTCAAAAGTCAGATAAAAATGTTTTAAAATATAATTCAAATTCAAATTCATTTATTTTCAGGTAATTAGACCCATATTTTACATTTCTATACATTAGTTATTAATATATTATATCTAGATTATTAATATATTAATAATTAATTAATATATTATATATATTATAAGACACGTGTCACTGACATTGACTCGAAAGTCCACATTAGATTATTACATTTTGGAAAAAAAAATTAATTCAATCATTCAAAACATTTAAGTGTGTAAAAATCAACATCTTATTTAGAGGGCTTTTTAAATTGCCTTAATTTGACTTTTTATCTGACTGTAGTTTTTGTCATGGTGAAAAAACTGTGAATTGCCATTGAAAAAAATATGAAATTTAAAAAGTTTTTATTTTTTATTTTTTTTTATTAAAGATGGGTTTGCTCATGACCAGCATCTATCTATGTAGGAAGGATGAGGTCGACGATGGAGCGAGCTCACCCAGAAGATGCCTATTCACTCGAACCTTGAAAAGATTTGGGTTATATGAGCTCGGAAATACAGATGCCGACAGGGAGTTCCAATCCTTAGCAGTGCGCATCACAAAAGATGTTTTAGGGATTTCGACAAGGTGAGGATGGTAACCAGCCGTACGTCTGCATGTCCGATAGATGGGGAATGCGGTATGATCTCATGCAGCTCTCGAGCACACTCTCCGAAGTACATCTTATAGAATACACACAGGCAGGCAACTTTGCGTCTTTTCAAGGAATAGGCATCTTCTGGGTGAGCTCGCTCCATCGTCGGCCTCATCCTTCCTACATGGATAGATGCTGGTCAAGAGCAAACCCAACTTTAATAAAAAAAAATAAAAAAATTTTTAGCCTTCTATTATATCTATTTAATAAGCTATTGACAAGCTTTAGTGTCAATAAAATTGTTTTTTACACATTCGAAATGATAATATGGTCGTATTTCGACCAGATGTCGATTAATTTAAATTTGAGAGAAATCTATTTTTATTCTTTATTATAGGTACTATAAAAAACGGCAAAAGAGATTACATTACTATTTTTAAGAAATTCTATTAACTATGAATTTTTGGATTTTTGGTTTAATTAAATATAGTAAACTCTTCGGGTTAAATATGTAGATGTGTGCCAGGGTAATAATATCCTTATTGCGTATAACCGAAGTTCGCTTTTAGTTTTCGTGTAGACTCTTTATTACAGCGTTAACAATAGCTGGAATTTAAGAAATGATAGCTTTTCAGGGAGCAAAATGATGTTAACCTTAGCCTTAGTAAGCTGTTATAGGACCTAACTTTTAACATTTATTTTGAAATATTTTATAGGTAGATATAGTTTGATATGCTTGATGCAATCGTGGCAATCGTCGCCTAATAACAGAAACAACGCCGTATTTGATGCAAATATAATGCCGACCTTATGATAGAGGTGTCTATAGGATAAGGCTTTACTGAAATTTTACGGAGAATATGTTATTACTTAATCAATACAATCTTTACATATTATAAAACAAAGATTGTCTGTATATATGTTCGCGATAATCTCAAAAAGCTCAAAGCTGCTGCTCGGATTTTCTTCGGGTTTCATCAATCAACAGAGTGATTCCTGAGAAATCTATAAGGTGTTTATTTCGTTCTGCGGAAGAGTGTTAGTCCGACCCCGCAACTTCACCAATAGCGGAGGAGGAGGACGCCAAGAGGTTTAGTCGGAGGTCTGTTAAAAATTTTTTGGTTTGTTTAAACACTTTTGCGTGCCTACACTCTATTTCTTTTTGTTGTGGGATCCAGTCTTCTTTCTTTAAATTAAACTCATTTATTTTATTATATACATGCACATATATTAATCCATTTCTTATATACCTTAAAATAAATAACACTATAAAATTCTATCCTTTACATATCGTTTCTAAACTTCAACACATTCTCTCTAATTTTTCTCACAATGACATCTTACATATATTTTTAAAACATTCTTATTTTAAACTCAAACCTATATAAATATATATTGCCAGTATTTATGTTCAAATACATCAACAGGTCTACCCCACTAACATCTCGGGGTAGGAGTCCGACATAACCCACCGGTCTGTCCCCAGGCCGGTGGGTATCCATGATGGATTCCTCTTGAAGGTGTCGGCAGACAGGCTGACGGTCCACTTGATGGTAGGTGGCTACCGTCGCCTATAACACAAGCATCGCCTAGCTGCTGCAAGTGCGCTGCCGACTGCAGTAGGATTAAGGATAAGGGATTAGGAGTGGATAGGGAAATGGGCTCTGGCATCCCTTACTCACTCACCGAAACACAACAACACACGTGCTGTTATTTCACGGTGGTCTTCTGTAAGGGGGTGGTTACTGCCGCCAGACGGGCTGCCCAAATGACTGCGAAACGCAGTGTGCCCTGCCACTACTTTCCAAATCCAGACCAGAGCCAAATTTAAAATTTATTCGTTAATTCCTTAGGTTCCCGAGGGTTTGCCGATTGGAGCAGTTCTACCCAAATTTGATAGATGCCGCTTGACCTAATTCTATTGTAGTATAATAGATGGCGCCATCAATAGTGTTATATTTTTATTTTTCAACACAGACGAATTCGCGGGCGCCAGCTAGTTTATAAATAAGTTAACGTATAAATTGCGCATGAGCGCAATCTCAATTTACAATAAAATTTGCTCAATAACATTAATACATTAAACATTAATACATTAATACATTGCATGAAAAATAAAATTATATTTTTAAGATACCTAAATATAAGTTAGGAAATAATTATATTTAGTGACACACTTAATCAATTATAATTAGTATCTATAATTATTAGAATCAATATTGTCTAGAAATTCTAGATTGTCTAGACTAGACACACTGTGTAAAAAAAACTATTTAGAGTTTAAGATATTTCCTACCATTTCATTCTACATAATGTAACCTTTTTTTTATAAATAAATAAATAAAACATTGATAAATATAATTGTTTACAGTGTTAAATTATCATTGGGTTAATTTTTTTTTTGTTAATTATAGGGTACATATAAATGCAGGGACACTGGAAATATGACTTATTCCTGTTAAGATGTCATAGATGAGGTCCAAAACAATAAATTTCGTTATGTAATATTTTATCCCGAACTCGATGATTTTCAAGTTATTTCAAGTTTAATGAGTTTTTATAGTTTTTAGGGTTCCGTACGTCCGAATAAAAAAACGGAACCCTTATAGGATCACTCGTGTGTGTGTCCGTCTGTCCGACCATTCTACACCCCCCCCCGATCTGTGGCTCTAGCATGAGTTTACGATACTACACTCGCTAGCGAGAGCGTAAAACATTTATATGGAAAATTGATAATTTGACATTGACAGTTCACGTTTTTCTATACAAAAGTTTTACGTTCTAGCTAGCGAGTGTAGAATTGATGTAGTATCGTAAACTCATGCTAGAGCCTCTGTTATCTCCGAAACTACTGAACCAAAAATTTTGAAAAAAATACAGAAATTAGTTTTCTACTTATAGATTATAGGAAAACCTATAAGAAGTCCATGATATTAAAATAACATGGTAAATCACTCAATATTGTGCGGATAGGTAACATCGTACGGAACCCTTTTCACGCGAGTTCAACTCGCACTTGTCCCGTTTTTGAGTAAAAATACGATTTTGGCCATTTCACTTAGGAACAACAAAAAAAACCTACTTCATTTATTCTTATTATTTTGTAGTTATCTCACAGAAAGACATTTTCAGTTTTTAATGGTAAATTATAAAATGTTTCAAAATAATGGTCCTTTAATACATTACATTTAATTTTTAAATACATTTTTCGAGAAACACGGCGATTTTCTTAAAAATATCTCCCAGTTAAAACATCTCCCAGCCGTGCCTGCAACTTCGCACGCGTGGTATTCGGTATAGCGCGTAACTTTTTTGTTTGTAAACCGATTAGAATGAAACCAACACTAAATGTTACGGGAAGCTTGCTACAATACATCAGTGAAAACCGCATTGAAATCGGTTAAGCCATTTTAGAGATCAGCGTTCATAAACGCCTAGACAAACAGACAAAATAAAAAAATTTTTGACCTATTCCTAGGGGAAGCCTATTTCCCTATCCCCTCCTAATCCTACTGCTGTAGTTGGCAGCGCACTTGCAGCAGCTTTGGTGTTGCTTGTGTTATAGGCGACGGTAGCCACCTACCATCAAGTGGACCGTCAGCCTGTCTGCCGACCTTAACATAAAAAAAAACCTCGGTAACATAAGTACAACGTGTACAAACACGGCTCGTTTACGATTTTATTTTATGTTTACATATTTATGCAGGACGATTTAATTTGTTTCCGATTTAATCGGGGGGCACGGCAGTGCCCCCGCCAAGTCGAGCGCGAAGCAAAAGCAAACACTGCCGTACCATCCTTTACTGGAACCATTTCGCCGCATTTTCAAGCCCCTATTTGAGAACCTCTGGATAAGACCAGAACGCAGAAATTTTCGTCATCCAGTAAGCTATAATCACACACTTAAAATCCAAAATTTCAAGTCTGTAGGTCATTTAGTTCCGAAGTTAAGCGAAAGCAAAGTTTCGCATTTTCGACACTCACTCACTCACTCACTCATGATCATCAAAATAGAACTAGTACTTCCCATAAACTCAGAGAGCTGAAATTTGGTACAAAGTTAGGGTTTAATGGCCACATAAAGGGAAAACTATAAAAACTAGGATAATCGAAGATCTGGAGTACCTGGTGACCCTGATTAGAAAACACAAGAGCCCAACCAAACTATTAGAGATGGACATACCGCCTTTACAAAAAATATTCAACTTGGTGGGCCGCTTCATTTGATGTCAAAAATCGAAGGTCTGAAGAAACCTCAGCTGGTCTCAGCTGTATTAGAGATATGGTAATGCCCCCTTCTACTATTGGTACATAAAAAAATCGACTGTCATTGCAAAAATCCAGCGTAGTGGGACACATCTTCTAATTTAATCTTCTAGCCTATAGCTTCCCACTGCTGGGCGAATGCCTCCCCTTCTGCTTTTAATACGCATATAAATAAAATTAAAGGAAAACTCTGGATAAGACTTGACTGGCTTTTATACTTTTATACTTACAAGTTTACAAGAAGAAATAGTCGAACGATTAACTTTATTCTACTCGAACATTACACAAATTAAATAAACAAATTACACTAAAATATTAATTTCGCTCAAAATTTGGTCAAAATATAATGCATTAGACTAAGAGTGGCGGTGATACCCGCACACGTCGCTAGATGGCGCTGACTGCAAGGTCTAAGTCTAAAAAAATGCCCTCATGGACATTGGCACAAGCCTACGTGGCGCTTTCACGAGTAACCAATCTTCATGGGGTGCACCTCATAAATGTTGACTTCAAGAGTATAAAAGCTCAAGCTTCAGCGATCACCGAATACAACCAACCGGCTTAGGCGTAAATACCGCGCTGATCTTTCAGAAATTAAACCGTCTAAACCGTCTAAAAGAATAAATAATGAACGCGAATGGGCAATACGAAAAACTGACTGTACAAGAATCAGAATCGGAAAAAAGAAAAGAAAGATTTGTAATAATAAAAAAACTACTCCTAAAAAGAAAAAAACTGTGTGAAATAAGAAAATCTAATAAAATAAATCAAAAAGAAGTGAAATCCCACCAAAAACATTCTGTAAAAAACTAGCCAAGTCTCGAAGGAGTTGCTTGTTTATCTCTAAAAAGTAATGAAATCTAGACAAAGTCGTACCAAGTCTAAGGTTCCTTACTGCGATTTCTTTATTATTATAGTTAATGTTGTGTGACTTGGCCGTTGAATCTTTATCAAGCCTACAATTGACTGGTTATTGAATCAACGTTTTCCAAGTGGCAATTTTCCATCGTCAATGGGTAGCGGTTCTGGCGACAGATTGGTGTCATGGAGCACCTGGTTTTGTACCCTTGTGTACCCTTCAACGGCCAAGTCACACAACATTAACTATAATAATAAAGAAATCGCAGTAAGGAACCTTAGAGTTGGCACGACTTTGTCTAGATTTCATTACTTTTTAGAGATAAACAAGCAGCTCCATCGAGACTTGGCTAGTTTTTTACAGAATGTTTTTGGTGGGATCTGTTTGTCAACTAATATGCACACATCGGCTTTTGTTTTCTAAACATTTACTAAACATCTAAATTCAATTTTTTTTCATGTTAAGATCGGCAGAAAGGCTGACGGTCCACTTGACGGTAGGTGGCTACCGTCGCGTATAACACAAGCAATTGTTTTTGTTGTTAAGTTTTTTGTTGACTTTTGTAGTTTGTTACATAATATATTAAACGCTGAAGACATACCATCGCCGCCGTTGCGATCAACCTCGACAAAAGTTTACAATGATAAATAATCTTGAATAACGCCTCTATAATTTTTTGTTAAGTATTCTGTAGCTGTTTGCCGTGAAGAAAATTTCTCAAACGCCTAAGACCTCAGGTAACTGTGCTCGACGCTTTCGCCACACTGGAAAAGGTCAATCACGACGGAGTGATGATGCAGGTCGGCTTCGTGTGTACCACGAAGCTGTAGCTGTAGTTGACGAAGAAATTCTACGAAAATTTCAGCAAGATCTCACCACATCAATGAATGTTGTTGCTGCACGAACATTACGTACGATATTAGAGCGGGCTTCTCAGTCTAAACATGTATGGGATATGTTCGAAAGCTTTCATTGACCATCAAATTTTGAATAAGAAAATAGAGAACAGTCTTGTTCTAAAGGTAATAATAAAATAAACTCCTTACAGACGAGAGTTAAAAAATTTAACGGATTTTTGTTTTTCTCAGTTTGTTATTTTGAATTTACAAAACATATTTATTGTCTTTTTCAAGATCTAATAATTTAGTGTTTTATTTAGATATTTTTTTAAAGTTTTAATACTAGTATAGAAATTATATTTCACTAAAATCCCGATTTTTAGCGATACCCAAACTTTGTTGTAAGTATTAGGAATTTATATTGAATGGGTATTTTATTAAAAAATTAATTTAGAGATTAGCTATGATAGACAGACAGACAGAAATTATATACAATATAATATGCCTAAGAATTACAGGCATTAGAAATTTGATTTTGAATTTGGTAAAGAGATAGCTTTTTATATTAAACTAGCTGACCCAGCAGACGTTGTCCTGCCCGAACCCGAAAATAATTCTTTAACCCGATTGTGGCGCTTATCGGGTCCTTTTTTATTTTCAAACCTTATGTCAAAGTGACGCGACACTTCATGTCAATCAACGACGGTTAAATTATTTGCATATTGTTGATACAAAAATACTAAAATCGCAATTAAAAAATGGGAGGTGCGGGTAGGAGGGTGAAAAATACTTTACGACCTATTCTCATACCTACTGAACACACTCGCCGTTTCGGAGGAGTTTTGTTACAAACACTGTGACACGAGAATTTTATATATTAGATGGTATTTTTTGATAAAAACTTTAAAAGTTAATTTAAAAAAAAACGGGACAAGTACGAGCTGAACTCGCGTGAAGAGGGCCGCCGTACTATGTTACCTATCCGCACAATATTGAGTGATTTACCATGTTGTTTTAATATCATGGACTTCTTATAGGTTTTCCTTAAGATTCAAAATTTTAGGTTCAGTAGTTTCGGAGATAAGGGGGGAATGGTCAATTTTCGCCTATTTTCTTGAATAACTTGGAAACTATTGCTTTTAAAATTACAAAAAAAAACACGTTTAAGATCTTCACAACAAGACCTTCCATTTGATATGTCACACGATGTAGTTTTCAAATTTTTTTTTTTTAATTTTCCACCTTCCCCCAAAAAATGACCTCCCATATATAGATTTCATCTATTCACGTCACACCTCTGCGTTTGGGTCACAGAAATTGATATTTGTACCAAATTTCAACTTAATCGGTCTAGTAGAATCGGAGATAATTGACTGTGAGCGACGGACAGACGGACACACGAGTGATCCTATAAGGGTTCCGTTTTTTTATTCGGATGTACGGAACCCTAAAAACAAGAAGCGTGTAATTTCGGAGATTAGCTAGGACAGACACACAGAAATTATATGTATTTGCCTAAAAATTACAGGCATTAGAAATTTTGCTTTTGTATATTTGTAAAGAGATGCTTTCGCTCTAGGGATGGAAATAGTCTAGTTTTTCAGATAAAAACTATAGTTATAAAATAAATTAACTGTGGGAATATGTACAGTCGTAAATAAAAATAGAATTCAAATAATGTTTAAAGATGCGATAAATTAATTCACAAATAATGCCGTTTCTGTATAATTGGATGGTATAAAAGCTCTCATAGTGTATTTTGAATGTTAATATATGTATTACGAAAGTGAATCGTCCGTCGGTCTGTTGGTTTCGTGTCAAGGTCGGCATTCCCCTCTACGCGCCTCTACCCCAACCGATCCACGGCTTCAACCGACTTGACTCACTTTGAGCATTCAAGCACGTGTGAAAATTAATAAAATACTCGTATTGTAGGTATTCGGATCGTATACATCTTATAATTAACCATAGGTATAAATTCTAGTTAACTAATTCTAAGAGCGTATTATTTATTATCCTTTTAGACGTCCACGCGAGTCTTGTAAACCAATTTTTAAGGAGTTGGGACTATTAACTTTGCCATCCATATATATTCTTGAAATGTATTTGTCAAGCGGTATATGTATTTGTTTAAGAAATTAACCGATGTAAACCCACGTAGTCAAAGGAATCCTAATAACATAGTGTTTAATTATTTATCTAGATTGACAAAATGCACCAAAAGTTGCATTCATATGAGTGTTAAAAATAAAATATATAATAATATAGTTATTATAAATTATAGTTTAGTTCCTCACCGATGTGTTTGTGGTGAAAATGTTAATTCGCTCGGCCACCATAGTTTATCCTGCAACAGAAGTGCTGGGGGCCTAGCCAAGATGCACAAAATGCAAACGCTTCCTTTGCGTACCTACGAAACGAAAGAAATGAAGCCCGGTGATTGGTTGTTGAAGTTACAACTGTTGATGTATTTGAACATAAATACTGGCAATATATATTTATATAGGTTTGAGTTTAAAATAAGAATGTTTTAAAAATATATGTAAGATGTCATTGTGAGAAAAAATTAGTTAGAATGTGTTGAAGTTTAGAAACGATATGTAAAGGATAGAATTTTATAGTGTTATTTATTTTAAGGTATATAAGAAATGGATTAATATATGTGCATGTATATAATAAAATAAATGAGTTTAATTTAAAGAAAGAAGACTGGATCTCACAACAAAAAGAAATAGAGTGTAGGCACGCAAAAGTGTTTAAACAAACCAACAAAAATTTAACAACAACTGTCACAACAACCAATCACCGGGCTTTATTTTTTTCGTTTCGTAAGTAGGTACGCAAAGGAAGCGTTTGCAATAGTTTGCATCTTGGCTAGGGCCCCTGGCCGCATTGCTCGACATAGCGCTTTGAATGATATCATCGGTCGGGCCTTTGCAAGTGCCAACGTCGCAGCAATTTTGGAACCAAACGGCCTATCACGCGTGACGCGACGATGGCAAGAGACCTGATGGTATGACTCTCATTCCTTGGAAGATGGGACGTCCTCTTTTGCGGGACGCCACATGTGTTGACACCTTGGCGCCGTCTCATCTTTTAGAAACTTCAGTGAGTGCCGGTAGTGCGGCTACATATGCAGAACATCTCGAGAGGCGTAAATATTCTAATTTAGATAAAGATTTTGGGGTGGAGACACTTTGACCATGGGGACCGGACGCGTTAAAGATTTCCAAAGATCTGTCTGGAAGGTTAATTACGGCCACCCGTGACCAAAAATGCTGGTTTCTATTTCGGACAAAAACTTAGCATCGCCATTCAACGAGGCAATGCCGCCAGCATTTTGGACACGCTGCCTCAAATACATAAGATACCAAATGATATTAAACTGTTGACCTTAAATGAATTTAAAAAAAAGCTTGTGATATGGCTAAAAGATAAAAAAATACAGTATTGATGAATATTTTAAAAAATGAATCGGTTCTGTTTTCTTATTATTTTTTTGACATAAATAATTATTTGACATGACATCCTACTCTCCTAAATTGTCTTATGCTTGCTGTTAAATTTGATAATGTTAATTATTGTTAAATAATTTTTGCATACCTCTGTAAAACGGCCAAACATGATGTTCCTTTTGTAACTCCTTTGCAACACCTTCTATACCATGTTTTATGCAAATAAAAAAATGTAAATTTCCAATTATCAGAAAATAAAAGATGATATTGTAAAATATAAATATGTATTTTAATTTAAGATGATCCCTCTGCAACTGTACTTTTTTCCGGATGAAAGATAGACTATGTTCTTTTCTGTACCACTGTCAAAGTGTATGCAAAATTTCATAGTCATCGATAAAATAGACAAAACAAAAAAATACGCTTTAAAACATCTTTTATAATGCGCCCTATAAAGGATTGGAACTCCCTGCCGGCGTCTGTATTTTAGGGCTCATAAAACCCAATCTTTTTAAGGTTCGAGTGAATAGGCATCTTCTGGGTGAGCTCGCTCCATTGTCGGCCTCATCCTTCCTACATAGATGCTGGCGAAGAGAAAACCCATCTTTAATTAAAAAAAATAATATAAATGTAATATTTAGATTAAAAACACAATAAATTCTATAGACATTCACAAAAGAAGAGATATAGTAATAGTATACGTGAGTATACAAGAGATAATAGGGATTTAAAATTATTAAAGTAACAATTACATGTAATTAACTTAAAGTATTTAACTTAAGGGGGAGACAAACCCTAAATACTAAAAATATCCATTGTTTAATGAAAATGTTACAAGAAATGGACAAGACAATTGCTTTGAAAAA
This sequence comes from Bembecia ichneumoniformis, assembly GCA_910589475.2. Taxonomy (NCBI): domain Eukaryota; kingdom Metazoa; phylum Arthropoda; class Insecta; order Lepidoptera; family Sesiidae; genus Bembecia; species Bembecia ichneumoniformis. Next base: position 14,161,124 of record OU342539.1, on the reverse strand, counting down.
AATATATATTATACTTAAACATGTGAAGAACCAATTGTATTAATTAGAATTTTCGTTAAAGTAATAGAAACTCCACAAAAAAAGTTAGAACACAAGAAGAATTTGACTTTTATTGAAAATTCTCTTGAAAACGGCTTATTGCACGCATATGAATCCTGTACCTATTATAAGTTAATATCAGATTAAAAAATTGTATTAATAATTTTTTTTATTTTGTGTATTGTTCTAATGGTAAAAACAGAAAAACACCATTTCTAGGCCTGTTGAATTAGATCCGCCGCCAGCGAGTTCTATAGTAAATGTCATTTGCCTCAGTGAAACCCTTAAGTAATTTAACTTAAAAATGCGATACTTTCTACTTGAAAGTAAAATTGTAAACTAAAAGTAAAATTCAACACTGCATTCTGTTCTGTATATATTTCATTGACGATTTTTATGATGCTTTTTATTTTGTCTGTACATCGCGGTCGATAATAACATTGATGCTGTGCGCCTATAGATAAAATGCACGAATTTAATCTATCAGGAGATTCGCACATGTTTAGGGATAGTCCTGAGTCAGGTATATTCAATCCAACATAAACCAGTGAGTTAGAAAAAGCCCTACTTACGATTTATCCCACACAATTAAACTGTGGCTCAAAAACGAACAAGACTAAAGTAACGCCATGCTTAGCAGATTCAACGCAAGGACTTCAAAGGTGCCAGATCCGTTGCAGATAGAATTTTTGTTAATTTTTAGGGTTCCGTACGTCTGAGTAAAAAACGGAACCCTTATAGGATCACTGGTGTGTCCGTCTGTCTGACCATTTCCCCCCCCTTATCTCCGAAACTACTGAACCTAAAATTTTGAAAAAATACAGAAATTAGTTTTCTACTTACAGATTATAGAAAAACCTATAAGAAGTCCATGATATTAAAATAACATGATAAATCACTCAATATTATGCGGATAGGTAACATCGTACAGAACCCTCTTCACGCGAGTTCATCTCGCACTTGTCCCGTTTTTTTTTTCTGTAAACCCTTAAGCCACGTCCTCACTAGGGCCCGCACGGGCCCATCAGGCTGGCCGCTCGGTCAGCGGCGCAGCTCTTTGAAGCCGTGTGGCCTGCCTTGCGCGAACAACCTGTACGCGAAGCGACTGTTGTCGGTCCACTTCGAAGGAAGCGGCTCGGCTCTGTGTAGTGCCGACGGGCCTTTTAGCCGCTGCATCGCGCCAGATTCTAAATCCTCCATTGCATCTATATTCCAGGTTTAACTTATTTACGTCGTCCTTTATTAAATTGCTGGCGCTATAAATCGTCGTTGCCGTGGTTCTTTCTTGGTTTTCAAACCTGCTTGTATAATAATAAAAGCAGCTGAAGCCAAAAGCGCGTCCTCTTCGTCGTACATTACATACAAATCGCTACGGCCGCGGCTCGCCATTGTGGACGCAGGGCAAAAACTAGACAACTAGACACAAAAGCCTTGCGAAACCAGGCCGTTCGGCTCCGTGGCTCATATGAGGACACGGCTTTACATATTACAAAAGTCTCCTTCGCGTCTGTATGTAGGTATATATTTTCGCGATAATCTCAAAAACTACTGAATTCATTTTTATACGGTTTTCATTAATGGATAGAGTGATCAACGAGGAAGGTTTTTGTACACAATTTGCAGAAAGAAATCCCTGCTTCGCAGCGGTCTGGTCGCAAGTAAATAAATTTTTTTTTTGCATAAACATAATTGTCTACAGGATCCTAAAGAGCAAAACACACTGGGCGGTATGCCGTCCGGAAGCCATGTTTTCCGGGACGTTTAACACAAAATACCGCCGCGGGAAAGCAGCGCGGTATTCGTCAACGCTCCCGCCCCAGACCGCGTCCGACTACTTGTGATAGCGGTTTCACGCATCTCGCCGCCTAGGCTCGCTTACCGCTGGCGGTATCTGTGAGGACCAGGGGCCTTAGACAAAGTAGCATTCGCTCCGTAGCGATGCGATATCGAAGTTCGTTATCGTCTCAGAGACAAAGAAATCATGACAAGGTATCACGTGTTTATCACGTGTTACAGTGTCGATTCCTTTGTCTCTGAGACGATAACGAACATCGATATCGCATCGCTACGGAGCGAATGCTACTTTGTCTAAGGCCCCTGACCTCCTACGTTCCACATTACAATAAATCCCGACCCCGGAACTCTCCCGTTATCGCTTGAGTGTGTGTTGCGCTTAATTCATATTCATCGGTTACAGTACCTAATGGAAAGAGTGATTATGTTAATGTTAAGATCGGCTGACAGGCTGACTGTCCACTTGAGGGTAGCAGGTGGCTACCGTCGCCTATAATACAAGCAACGCCTAAACCGCTGCAAGTGCGCTGCCGGCTACATCAGTAAGTTCAAGGGTAAGGGATTGGGAAGGGTTAGGGAAATGGGCTCTGGCGTCCCTTACTCACCGAAACACAATAGCACGCGACTGTTACTTCACGATGGTTTTCTGTAAGCTTCTAGAAAATGGAATATCGATGGGTGAAAGAAATTTTTGATTTCTGTAGAAGTGTAGAAAAAAATTAAAATAAGTGTTTTTTTTTTTTTAGAAATTATACAAAAATGGCAGAGTCAGCAAAAAGAAATTTCACACAAATATTGTACACAATTTAATTTTATATAAAGATGTTCATATTACTTTTTTTTATTAAAATTAAAATTAGGTTCCGGGGACCTTTCGCTTTATTCCACCCAACACAAAAACAAAAAATTACTAGCCTAGTTATTAGTAAAGTATGTCGACCTGACAAAGACATCGTTTACCAATAAGTCAAGTCGATTTCTGAACGCACCTTCCACCCGACGATATTTTAATGCAGAGCTCATAATTAATGTAACTAAAACCCGACAAGTAAACTAGGGGGTCAGTTCAACCTAAACATTGGGTCAGTTCAAATAATGTAAACATAAACTACAGACGTAAATATTGTCTTGGGAGACTTGTACTTACTTATTTATCGATACTCAACTATGATGAATCTTATCGTGTAAAAAAATATTTTCAATAATTGGCGCTGGAGTTTCATCCGGCGCGGCGCCCCTATTGCCCTGAAGGACGTTTAGGCATAAGAATAAATAAGAACACAACTTGTGTTCTTATTTATTCTTATGGTTTAGGCCTAGCGCGCACTGCAATGCGCTGCATTTATTCAACCGTACGGAATAAAAACGCAGTCGCGGGTCACCGAGGCGAAAAAAATGCAGTTTTGTCATTCGAACTCCAGCTGTGGTGCCCACAACATTAAATATTTTTTCAAAAAAGGGATTAATACACGTGCTTATGTTACCGAGGTCAAAAAAATAATTTTTAGAATTCATGTCTGTTTGCACAACACGCTAATCTCTGAAACGGCTTAACCGATTTGAATGCGGTTTTCACTGATGTGTTGTAGCAAGCTTCCCGTAACATTTAGTTTTTGTTTCATTCCAATCGATTTACAAGCAAAAAAGTTACGTGGTGTTCCAAATACCACGCGGGGGTCAAATAGTTTTCAATAAATATTTAGTTTACTATTCCCAAAATGTACCATGCTTGATTGTAACATAAAATGTCATTTTATGTTCGATATTTTAAAAAAATAGAGGCTGTGATTTTTAGCAAAAAGGCTGAAAAATCATGATATTTTGTTTTCGGCAGTGGCAGTCGGCTCGGAGTCAGTTTGGAAAAGTTGGCAGTGACAATGACGGTCCACTTAATGCTACCGTTGCCTGATTGCCTGACTTACTTGGAAGGTGTCTACCGCTCATCATAGGAATTTTAACACATGTGCTGTTATTCCACTGTGTTATTCCTCTGTAAGGAGGTGATTACTACCATGTTTTTATGGCTACTGAACATTGTGTGGCCCTGATACTACTTTCTTTAATCAATTTCTCTATTTATTGAGATGCATTTTACATTTAAGGATTGACAAATTCTAGTGGCGAAGGAGAAGTACAAACTTTTACCACCGCACTGCGCCACCATAGATGCGAAGTTCATCCGCATTACTTGGATAAGGTGCTGCGCACAATTCGGAAGAGTGGAAACTTTATCCCACGGATGCGCGAACAATATCCCTTCTATGGTGTATCCATCTACTGCGGAAGAGTGTTCGTCCGACCTCGCAACTTCAGCAATAGCGGACGAGGAGTTAGGTCCAGCCCACTACCATTTCGGTGCAGGAGTCCGACATAACATGCAGGAGTCCGGTTTGTCCCCAGGCCGGTGGGTATCCATGATGGATTTCTCTTGTAAAAAAAGGTGTTTCCATCTAGCTACAATATGGGCTTCTTCAAGCGAGCAGCAAAGAAATTCCTGCAGGGTCGAAAACGACATTGTGCCCCCCCCTGCTGTTGCTTGTGTCCTTAGGCGACGGTAGCCACCTACCATCAAATGGACCATCAGCCTGTCTGCCACCTTTAATAATAATAATAAATTAAACAAAATCGAAAATTATCACAGTAAGTATATCACAGTGATCTATAAACAGGTACAGTGATCTATTAGTCCGAGAGCCGGCCGTATAAAAGTCCTATGGATCAGATACATGAATAATTTTTTGAAGATAGACCAATAACAATGTTATTAACTATGTTATTAGGAATCCTAATAACATAGCATTTGATGATGTACCTAGGTTGACAAAATGTACCAAGGGTTGCATTTATATGAGTGTTAAAATATATAATAAGATACCAAATGATATTAAACTATTGTCCTTAAATGAATTTAAAAAAAGCTTGTGATGTGGCTGAAAGATAAAATTTTTTATAGCGTTGATGAATATCTTAAATTCAAATGAATCGGTTCTGTTTTATTTTTATTTTTTTGACATAAATAATTATTTGACATGACATCCTACTCTCTTAAATTGTGTTATAATTGCTGTTAAATTTGATAATGTTACTTCTGTTAATTAATTTTTGCATGCCTTGTAAAACGGCGAAACATTTTGTTCCTTTTGTAACTCTTTTGCATCTTCTATACAATGTTTTAAGCAAATAAATGAATTATTATTATTATTATTATTAAAACCATAGGACCATTCCATGGCACCTTTGTTATCTCGATTCTGATTATGAAAAAAATTATTTTTCCGTTAATTTTTTCCATGTATCTTATAAGTTATGATAATGTCTGAAATTACAACCGGAAGTGAAGTCATAATTTTGCATGCGGGCATAATCAGCCATTTTTAGGGGTACCATAGGACCTTTAGTCCTATGGTTTTTTGGTCTATCTTCAAAAAATTATCCATCCATAGGACTTTTATAGGGCCGGTTCTCCGACTATATACTCTCCAAAAGACTGTTTATTTTATCGGAATGCAATGCCGCTATCCAGTCAAATGTACAGTATATTCAAAAAAGTAAATAAAAAAGCTATTAACGACCTTTGAAATAAATTCATATACTATATTATAAATTCGAAAGTAAAGCTAGGTATGTATATGTCTGTTAACAGAGTTTAACTGTTTTTGCATGTGGATTGAACAATTTATATCTTACAACCTATCAATTTCAAAACTTGTTGCTTTAATTAATATTTGAACAAGATTTGTCAAATTAAGAAAGACTTTATTAAATGATTGTCTTAAACTGATTTATTATTTTATTTTCTTACAATAAATAATTGTTTCTGACTGTACAACTCAATAAATTTTCTTTAAAATCAAGCATGGTACATAGTAAACTAAATATTTATTTATTTATTTATTTCTACGCTTACTAATGCTTTTACAAGACTGCCTAAGGACAATAGTGTACCTAATTGTACAACTTATGTTACCTATTACAACTGTAGCATATTATGAGCAATGCTGACTTTGTGTAGACATTCAGAGAACACGAAAGAAGTCGATGGTTTCCGCGACTTGGTTGAGGATACGCAGTGCGCGCGTCATAGGTAAGGTGCCAGCGTAGCACGTAACTTTTTTGTTTGTAAACCGATTGGAATGAAACAAACACTAAATGTTACCGGAAGCTTGCTACAATACATCAGTGAAAACCGCATACAAATCGGTTAAGCCGTTTTTGAGATTAGCGTGCACAGACAAAAATTCTAAAAACTATTTTTTTTTGACCTCGGTAACAGAAGTACGTGTATAAAGCGAATTTTAGCAAATAGTGTCCATCTTTTTCAATATAGTCATCGGAAGCAACTTACCATCGAGAGGCGTCAACTTGCCAGCCACCCTCTATCGTAAAAAATAAAGAAATAAGATTCTTGCAACATTTTCAAAGATGACCTTAGTTCGAGAGAGTACTGGTTTTCGCCCTAAATCCGTTTTGCGATTCCCATACCCACTCGTACAAGATACATGCTTAGGTTAGGGTAGGTATAGATTAATAATAAATTGTTTGGGGTCATAAGGATAGGGGTTGCCAATGTTGCCATTTCGAAATTTAAAAACCTTGTATGTTTTAAAGAAACTTAAATTGTATACGTAAAAACAATTTTAATATAATAGTAAATTGTAAAAACCGTACAAACACAGAAATAAACGGAAGCATTTTGTGATCTACATATATTATAAAATCTATACATACATATTAAATACTATTTATATATATATATATAAGATCAGATCGAACATATCGAACAGATTATGGGCAGGGCTAGGAAACTGATGTGGATTTTTAAAACAACAAAGAGCTTCTAAACTGATAATGCTACTTCACATACACATTCACACACACATACAAACATACACACTTTATTGTATTCTTTGGATTTTAGTAGGGTGTTGGAGAAGCGGGGTTCTCCTGATACAAGTATTTTATACTTAATAGGAGGCCCCCTACACCTCTTTTTGTACCTATGCTTAAGTATATGAATCAATTATTTTATTTTATTTATTTTATATATATATATATATATTTAAGTCGCTAAAACAAAAAATATTAGCGTCAAAATTCAAAGCTTTTTAAAAAAAAACTATAATTAAAAAAAAAGGACTAGTCCCTGTTACCCGCATATGGTTGAATTTTGGGACACATATAGTATATGTATATTGGATCGATGCTCCTAAATACCTCTTTAAAACCCGAGAGGGATTATACACGTATTTATACCTTGATTGTGATATACGATCGATTGGTGTGGCAATACACTGACCTAGTATACTGTACGCTAAGCCAAACGTAGTGATTATATACTCTTTGCGCTAAGCTGAAGAAAATTTACAAAGTATTCAAATATTGTATAGTAATTTGAACATAGATAATAATTCTGGGTGTGGTGAGTGCCAGTTTATCAATGGGATGGTCACTCTGTTTGCTCTGGTTCTTCGTGAATAATATTAGTAATATTTAGTAACCATTTTCGCTATTTTGTTACGAAAATACAACTACATGACAAAGCAGCTCTTGGATTAGCTCAATTAGGTGCAAGGAAAATATTTCAGCTAAATCACAATCATATTACTTCCATTTAACGTACGTCTAGTCTAGGTCGTGGCGCGGATCTTAGTCAACATTTTGATTCATAAATACTGCTCTTTACCTAATTTTTCCTTGATTAATTCGTTAGTTTTATATATAGAATTAGGAGGTTACCATGGAGCCGCAGTTGACATTCACAAGGCTTCATGATACAACTCTCACAAGCATTTTACGAGTTATCGCCCGAGAGAGACTAGGTCATGAAAATCTTTTGGCGATAGATGCTCCCGTCTGGCTCCTGCGTTACAACCTACCTACAGGATATCAGCTGACAATGTTTCCACAGCGATACAACCAGCTGAAGTTTTTATTTTTTCATAACAGCATATAAACTCTCATCTGATAAATTTTCAACAGAGAGGAAATCACTGAAAAATTTTTTTTTCCAAAACTGACGTAAAATCCACCACTTTATAGTCAGCTGATTTTTTCTTTTTATGTTACGGTCGGCAGACAGGCTGAAGGTCCACTTGATGGCTTGATGGTAGGTGGCTACCGTCGCCTATAACACAAGCAACGCCTAAACTGCTGCAAGTGCGCTGCCGACTGCAGTAGGATTAAGGATAAGGGACACTCACCGAAACACAACAAACAGCACACGTGCTGTTATTTCACGGTGGTGTTCTGTAAGGGGGTGGTTATTGCCGCCAGACGGGCTGCTCAAATGACTGCGAAACGCAGTGTGTCCTGCCACTACTTTCCAAATCCAGACCAGAGCTAAATTTGAAAAGTTGATTTTTCAAAGTTGACCCTGCCGGGAATCGAACCCGGGAACCTTAGAACAGAGCATTAAGACAAGCAACCTAACCACTCATCCAACGGGCTCGTTGAATAAATATTTCAAAATACTAAAAATATTTTTTTTACGTTTATGGGAGGGTACTGCTGCTCAACCCACTCACGGAGCGGCAGCTGACGTTCACAAGGCTTCATGATACAACTCTCACAAGAATTTTATGAGTTATCGCCCGAGAGGAAATGATTGACTAAATTTGTACTTGGCTCGTGGTCCATAAGGCTTAATGGGCGGTACGGGGCTCCCATGGGAAGGTTTTCCAGATTTGTGAATCATGGTTACTTCAGCTATCTTCCATGGCGACGAGAATTGAGACAAACTGAAAATGGCGTTGAACAATCTAGAAAAGGGATATACATACAGTTCCTAGGCAGTTCCTTTAGGGTCCTTGTGCTGACGAGATCATAACGAGATCATCCGAATCAAGTGTTCCAATTTCTTACCTGAACGTTGATCTCCAGAGTAAGCACATTTGTAGGCCTCGACCCAAAATGACGTCCATTTCAGATTCATCCAACAGGCTGTCATTGGGCTGAAAGACAGAGGCCTAATGGGTTGCGAAAATTTCTACCTTCACATGATCTGCTTTCGCCCAGGGGCCTTAGACAAAGTAGCATTCGCTCCGTAGCGATGCGATATCGAAGTTCGTTATCGTCTCAGAGACAAAGGAATCGAGACTGTAACACGTGATAAACACGTGATACCTTGTCATGATTTCTTTGTCTCTGAGACGATAACGAACTTCGATATCGCATCGCTACGGAGCGAATGCTACTTTGTCTAAGGCCCCTGGCCCGACTATGTCACCTTACTGTGTCATGGATATATTTAGAGGGGCTGTAAATACATTAAAAAAAATTAAAATATTTTAATTAAAATAACGTTTCTACACGTTGTACTTATGTTACAGAGGTAAAAAATAGTTCTTAGAATTTTTGTCTGTCTGTGCGCTTGTGCATGCTAAACTCAAAAACGGCTTAACCGGTTTGAATGCGGTTTTCACTGATGTATTATAGCCAGTTTCCCGTAATTTTTAGTGTTTGTTTCATTCCAACCGGTTTACAATCAAAAAAGTTATACCAAATACCATAGGAAAACCGCGCGTACGAAGTTGCGGGCACAGCTTGTATATATTATAATTATCTTGATGACAGAACCCTAGGAGGTAAAATTGACACTTCTTTCAAACCCGACCCGATTCATCCCGAAGTTAACCGAACGTCATCTGTAATTGCCGAGCTTTACGAAGCTTCGGCTGGTTTATCGTCGAAAACGAAGCTTCGGTCGGTCACTAGTCAAAACTCTTCACAATTAAGACACTAATCAAATTTGATTTTTTTCCTCATGTTTAATTTTCTTATGTTCAAACATTTTAATTTAATTAATTGATTCTATTCAACAAATTTTAAAAGCTTCTATTATAAAAATAAATGTGTTTTCATATTAATTTGCCATTTTTTTTTCGTTTCTCTAAATTTATGTCCAAGAGTGTATTAATGATTTTGCACGCCAGACGTGGCAGTGCCACAGAATAAAATAATAGTACTAACGCAGCAGTACAGGCTGCACACACAAACCAATAAGAACCGGGATCACATTAGCCCATGTTACATACTTACTTACTTGGTACTTGCAAATTAACGAATTTGAGATTGTCAATTCTAATTTCTTTATCATAAACAATTTAATCATAACTGGTCAATTTTAGTAACATTGTGGTCTCTTTTCCAGGTGTAGGTGTAAATAAGGTATATAAATTTAGAGCAAAATTTATGTGTTAAGAAATTCTAGGAGCAAAATGTGTAGGTAGTTGATTCGAGTTTGGGTTACACAAGATCTTGTAATTTGGGAATGAACGCTAATTTTACTTAATTGTGTTCAATAAGATTATAGGTATTATTATTATTATTCACATATCGTCACCTTAGTGGTGAAGTGAGCTATTCCACACTAAATTGGTTCCACGATAATGACAATTGAAATAAAAAAGCACCCACAAAAAAATGTTTTTTATTTTATCTTCTGAAGGAAGAAAACTTCTATTCGAGCTATCTTTTAAATCTCTTCACCACTAGAATCTCCGTTTAACGTCAGAGTATGGTGATGTTCACAACTCAATTTAGTCAAAATTGTGGGTTAGCTCTTTTCACCACTAAGGCGACGAATTTATTTATTTTCTTAATTTTAAATTTTTTACAATATAAATATTAAAAAGCAAACAATATATATCATAAAAAATTTAAAACTAGTCTTCCGCAGGTAGCGGAGCAGGGCCCAAGCTACCGGTGGTTAGGACTGCAGAGTGAGGAACCTCCTGACAATTCGTGCCGTATCAAGAAGTACCACCTTCTGTATCTGTCCCTTGACCCAGCCATCTAGTGAGAGCCTCTTGAGATGTTGGTCGAGGCTCTTCGCTATGAGACCGTTGGCCGAAACGACTATCGGGACGATGATTGTCGAATCGACGTCCCACATGGCGGTCACCTCGTGAGCCAAGTCTATATACTTAGTGAGTTTTTCTTTTTCGGCTTTCACGAGGTTTTCTTCATGCGGAACAGCAATGTCAGCATCGTCTGGCGCTGGGATCGGTCGATAATGACGATGTCAGGTTTATTGGCGACAATAGTCCTGTCCGTGATTATGGAGCGATCCCAGTAGAGCGTTGCATGACCATTTTCGAGAACTGGCGCAGGTACATATTGATAATATGGTACCACAGACTCAACAAGGTGGTATCGAAGAGAAAGTTGTTGGTGAATAATCCTGGCTACTTGATTATGTCTGTGCAAATACTCGCCGTTAGCAAGACGAGAACCGGAAATAATATGTCTCAATTATTATTATTATTATTAAAACTCTTTATTTGTACTATAAACATAAAAGTATATAAAAAAGAAAGAAACAACAAGCAATAGTACAAAAGGCGGCCAAAATCGCTACAAAATTTAGCGATTTCTTCCAGGCAACCTTAGGGTAAGGAAAATTATATGAAAAATAAAACAAAATCATTCTAATAACTAAACACTAGTACATAAATTGAATATACACAAATTAATAAATATATTAGAAGATTATAAGATATGTGTAGGTATTTCGGTAAGCTGATAAGTTACTAACACACAAATGTGGTCACAATACTGTTGTAGCAAAAGACAATAGTTAAGCGATTTCAATTTTGTCATCAAGACCTACATCTCTTTTCGGTTTGGTCCTTTAATGATACGTACCTACTGTCAGAGTTTCAAAATGTCAGTTCCATTAGGTCAAAGTACAATCAAACATAACAGATTTTTTAATATTTTATTTTACACAAAACAAAAAAACACAAATTAGAAATATAAAAACAAATTATTTAGTATTTCTCGTAAAAATATTTAAATTTAAGGAATTAATATAGAATAACAATAAATAAATAAATAAATAAATAACTAAAATAATGGACATGGTGCCAATTTACAGGTGACAGTGCGCCAGTCACGGTCTCAACATACATCTCGGGGTTCAAACACAGCATCATGCGCGTTTGGTATGGCAACTTTTCAATATTTCTTATCTTTCTTTAGATGGTTTCCTCATTATTCTATCAGATTAATGAAACAAAATAAAAGTCAAGTCTACTTTAGTTTCAAATAGATTATGTTAAATTTATTAAAATTCAAATACATGTTTTTAAAATATGTAAAGAAACTATTTCTTTAATTTTTAATTCTAGCGGTAAACAGAAACAGTAGCGGTAAACAGAACAAAGAGAAAAGATTTGTATGTCAGTTTGTAATGAATAAACTCAGTCTTCTGGACCGATTTAAAAAAAATACCTATAGTAAGCTACATTACCAGCGTGCAACAGCTAGTAAATAATAAAATTGATTTAATATACTTTAGATGTAGTTTTTTTGTTTACAGGTAAATTACTTAAGGGCTTCACTTGGGCAAATGACATTTACATTAGAACTCGCTGGCGGCGGAGACAATTCAACAGGCCTAGAAATTGTTGTTTTTTTTTGTTTTTACCATTAGAATACACAAAAAAAATTATTTATACAATTTTTTAAATTGACATAATAGGTACAGGATTCATAATATGCGCGCAATAAGCCGTTTTCCAGAGAATTTTCAATAATAGTCAAATTCTTCTTGTGTTCTAACTTTTTTTGTGGAGTTTCTATTACTTTAACGAAAATTCTAATTAATACAATTGGTTCTTCACGTGTTTAAGTATAATATATATATTTTTTCAAAGCAATTGTCTTTTCTATTTCTTGTAACATCTTCATTAAACAATGGATATTTTTAGTATTTAGAGTTTGTCTCCACCTTAATTGTTTTCTTTTAGTTATTGTGTAAATAATTATATTATTATTAAAAATAAAAATCTTTGATTACAGAGCAACACATGTCTATTTATTTACAACTTAAAGTCTTATAAGTATACTAGGTTAAATTTAACGTATTTTTCGTTAAAACCCTTCATTCTTACAAATTTATTTGATTAAGATTATTTCTAGAAAACCAAAATAAAACCCAAATTAAAAAAATCGCATGCCATTATATTTTAATTGATAAGTTACATACATATTCACATTTCGATTAAGCACATGAAATATACAGATTATACATATAAAACAATATACAAATATTGCCTTATTTTTTTTTTTACAAACTTAATTTACAAACTTTTGTAGTTCAGGCTAGTCAAAGTTTAGGCATTTAGTCATTACAGATACGGCTTGTATGTGATTTACGAGATTTATGGGCATAAAAATAAGCCATAATATGCTTGCAAGAGTAATTGTCAGTGTATTTATTACATAAATACAGGCATTTTTTTAAACCACAATATTTTGTGTGGTAAAACGATTACTTAAAACGCCTAAACCATAACTTGATTGTTATTAAAGTACAATATATTTATGATTCAAAATGACTTATCCTCTGTGGGCATCAAGAGCTAATATATAATTATTTCTTCATTATATAGCGGCCCGCCCCCGGCTTCGCCCGGGATGCAATTTTTATATATAAGAACATTCCCCGTTTATCCCTCTTTCCATTAGTGAAAACCGAATTAAAATCGATCAAACCGTTCACGCGTGATGCCGTGACCAAGGGAAATAGTCATTTTTATATATAAGACTAGCGGCTCGCCCCTGGCTTCGCCCGGGATGCAATTTTTATATATATTAACATTCCCCGTTTATCCCTCTTTCCATTAGTGAAAACCGAATTAAAATCGGTCTACCCGTTCACGCGTGATGCCGTGACCAAGGGAAATGGGGATTCATTTTTATATATAAGATTATGTACCTAATTATGCATCACGTACCTATGGTACATTCCTTATCATCAAACGAGCAGATGCACAACTGCTGACTCGCAATTTTAAGAACAAGTCACCTGCGCGTGGGCTCGCGCGCCAACACACAATAAGATAACAAAGACTGTCTAGTCTAGCATGGAACGAGCGGATGCATAACTGCTGACTCGTAGTTTTGAGAAAGCTAACTGCGTGTGGGCTCGCGCGAGTTGTAGTCAGTATTAGGATCCCAAAATAGACCATTTTGTAATATTAAAATATAAAAAAAATGTTTTAAAAACATCCCTGTGCGTCTAGCCGACTTGATTACATACATTACATAAATAAATTACTAACATAATCAATATGAGTACTTATTTTTAATTTTTCTACAAATGAAACTGACAAAAATAAAAACCTTAATTTCATCAAACAAAAAACTACATTACAACATGAAATGTTGAAATCACGTTAGTGTTAAGATTGCATTGGCAAAGGATTGAATACAAATTGGAATAAGTCTTTTTAACCTTTAAGTCAATTTTCATAAAGATATTAACCAGCCACCAAAACGAAAATTTTAATCTCAGTTTTCCAACTTGTGAAAACAGTAGTAAAAGTAACAATTTTTTTTTAAATTAGTCTACCTTAATTTTTTTAATAATAAAAGTTACAAATTTTTTATTAATACATTTCTTTATATGAAGAGAGTGATGAAAAATACAAACCGATTTCACTTTTTCACAATAAGAGGAATAATTAAAAAATATTTTTCTGTGAAACAATAGGGTCTCTTGTCTCACGAAGTGGCGTTAGCCTATTTCGAGACAATATCACAAACGTATTAACCTCAGTAACACTTCAAGAGGTAACATTAAATTTATATGCTTACAAACTCCCAAGTGAATTTAAAAAAAAAAAAAAAAAAAACGAGTGTGCTTATGACCACACGACTGAAGTGAAACTTCTTTCGCTCCATCTGTATGTATATATATATATATATATATATATATATATAAATATATCTTTGGGCACTTTGTGGCTCAGACGTGCCGTATAGGTAGTTATTCTTTGATCCATTTTCACTTTTTGATCCGGGCGCCTTTTCTTGATCCAGTGCCAGCTGACCATAAATATGTAGCTCCGTTCGGAGCCACAAGTGTCACGATGAGCAATAATAATAATTAAGGGTTTTTTATACAAATCTACCTTTTTGGCGTATAAACAGTTGTAGATCCAATTCAAATGGGCCAATCAGGGCGCAGCATTTGCCATTGAGCTTCCTCATTGGCACGTTTGGGACTACTCGAATGTTCTTGCGTGCTATTGTGCTTTTAAATTGATTTGTTTGTTTTTGGGTATTTAGACATATTTTATATGTTGTGTTTATGAAATACAAATGCAAGTTACAAAAATTAAATAGATAGGTATACAATTCACTTTCGATATAGATGCTTATTGCTTGGAAAAAAATTGTAATTTGACTAGATGTTACCTATAATAATAATTATTATTATAATATTTATTTGTTCCGGCAAATTACAGGGAGTAAATATTAAGTCTAAGATCTTAAATTTTAAATCTTGTTATTTCAAAATCTATCTATCCTTACATATAAACTAGGCTGAGCCTGTAAACGTAAGCCACATCCGATGACATAATATTTTATTAATTGGATATTATGCTTGCTTTAACATGATTACACCAACAACGCAAATAAAAAATAGGTAATTTAAAATTTAAAAGTGTTCGTAAAGACTACGAAGTCTTAGCTCCACCCGAACGTTACAGTTTTTTATCTTCAGTTGTTCATTTCATTTGAACTTAAGATTAGTTTTTTTTTTTTTAATTTTCTTGTAATTTTTCATTTACTTTTTTGATAGTTAGAATAATTTCGAAATAAAAGACTAAATGTAATCAACAGTAATTATATTATTAACAAATATGTCAAGTTGTAGTCTTATAGATGGTAGGTGTAAGCAACTGCGGACATGTACATAAAACATCTGATTAAATCTTATTATTATTGTCGTCAATAGGTTTACGATTTCTTCATTTGCTTTATTTTTCAGCCACACAACAATTATTTTTTTAACATCGGGTTTGTTACATGGGTACCTATAATCCTAGAATTTTATTTAGTTTGTTATAAAGCATAAGGGGCATGTATAACGTTGGAATTTATTAATAGAATAAACACAGTAACTGGACAGACCCTATCTTTACGCCTCTTTAATGTTAGGTTATTGTCATAGGGAAGTTTTATATGTTGAGGCAATATGGTATCTAGGCGACCACTCGGCGATTTCAAGCTTATCAGCCACCTGAGCGGTTGGTGATCGGACTTCACTATTACCTCTGCTCCGTCAACGTAACCGCGAAACTTTGACATGGCCCACACGACGGCCAAGGCCTCTCGTTCCGTTGTGTTGTAATTTTTCTCGGCAGCGGTGAGGAGGCGGCTAGCGTATTCGACAGGTCGCTCGTCAGCACCCTCCCCCTGAAGCAGAACTGCCCCTAGAGCGTACCCGCTGCTATCAGTTCTGAGGACGAACGGTTTCGTCTCGTCGGCTTGGCGCAAGATCGGCGCCGAAATTAAAGAGGCTTTGATGGTCTCGAACGCCTTACGTTGCTCGGGTCCCCAACTCCAGGTCGACTCCTTCTTCAATAAGGAAGTTCGAACCGTTGTTGATAATACCGCGATCACAAATGAGTTTCGAACCGATAGTAACACCGCGATCAGGTGAGTTACGAGTGAATTTCAAACCGGTAGTAGCGCTGCGCTCAGCTGTGGCTGGGTCGGTGACCTCGCGGCCGCATACCTATCGACGGCAGACGATGGCGGAACCTTAATTTCGGAAATCTCGTCTTCAATGCCCCTCGCCCTTTCTACAAAACTGTCTATATCACTTATCTTATCTCTAGGTAAACGCTTTCTGACACAGCGGTGTAATAAACCGTACATTATGTCTATTTGCATACATGGCGGCACTGAATATGGTAACCTAGTTATTAACGAACGCACTTTACATATAAACACTTCGGCTCTTTCAGAGTCTTTCTGTTCGTTAGAGAAGATTTCACGTAAAATCTTATGAGCCGGTTTTTGCACTCCGTACATGGCGCGCAGTCGCGCCAGGGCCTCCGACCAGGTGTTGGCGGAGGTGCGTGCGCCGCGCCACCACACAGCCGCGTCGCCCGCCAGCAGCATGGGCAGGCCGCGTAGCGCGTGTTCGTCGCTAACGCCGGCGCACTCTTTGAATACCTGTACCGCATCGATGAACGCCTCCAGCACCTCCGCGTCGCGCGAGCTGCCATCGAACCGCGCGCTGCACTTGGAGAAATTGCCTTTGCCGATGGCGGCGATGATGGTGTCGCCGGGGTTGACGGCGTTAGACGTTGGCGTCGAGGCCGGTGGGTTCCGTGGGCCGCTGCCGTACGGGAGCGCCCGTAGGGTCTCCATGAGGGACCTGTTGGTTTCTTCCTGCATTTTGGCGAAGGCTTCCATAACACCGATAAGGAATGTCTCTGAGACTGTGATCGGTGCTGCTTCGGCGCCGCCGACGGCCGGGGCCGCGGCGTGTGCCGGGGAAGGGGCGGGGGCGCCTCGGGCGCTCTGCTCCGCTGCAGGGTGATATTGGTCGGGTTCACTTGCGTCGTCGATCATGATCTCGTCGCGACCTTCGTTCTCGCCCGCTTGTCTCGGGAGGTCCAAGTCGTATTGCCGGTTGCGCGTGTTAAGCGGCATGGCAACAGATAGGTAGGTATCTACTGTACGCACGCGTACGGACACCAGCTCCTATCGACGCTTAGCATGGATCTCAGGTCGTGTTCGAGCCGTAAGTTGGGCGTCACTATAAAAGGAGGTCACTTCTACAGATCCCTTTATTACAGAAAAGAAGAGAAAACAACCTTGGTGGACACGACCGTTACGTCCGTTACTATGAAAAGCGCGGGACACTGAAGGACGAGACTTAGATAATAATAGTCCAACGTATTTTCGCATTGGCGACGCGGAGACAGTGTTGCCAGGTCGAATTTTATAAAATCTGAGAATGCGACTAGAAAAAATCAGTAGATGTATGGGGTTTTTTTTTTCAAAAAATCAGAAGATACAATTTTGTTGAATAAAACAATGTCAGGCATTAAAATAACATTACATTTTATTAGTTATATATTGTCCTTGAGATACCTACATATTTCGTTGCGCTGACAGTGGAGCACGATTCAAGTTTCAATATTCAACTATGTGTCCATCACTTTAAGTCCATTTTACGATGACCATTTTGTAGTGAAAATCTACGCACGATAAAAAAAATATTACTTACCTATTACGTTTTAAGGTAAAGCTTAAAAATTAAAGTACTTACAAAAAATCAGTAGACTTTCAGATCAAATCAGTAGATCAGTAGAATTCTGGGAAAATCAGTAAATCCCCCGAAAAATCAGGAGACCTGGCATCACTGCGCGGAGACGACTGAAATGCGCGCGGCGATAGGCGCGCGGGGAAATCCGTTACTTTCCAATGCCATAATTATATCAACGTATATCCGCGTGATCGGTTAGTTTTGCCGCGCGTCGTTTCGGAGCCCTGGGGCGCGCGTGTCGCAGTATGACCAAGACGGCGCGTTACACTTTGGATTTTTGAATGTATGGACAATTGAAATTGGAAGTTGTTTGGACATCTAACTTGACAAGTGTGTATTTGGATTTTCAATTCCAGTTCACTATGCAGTGAACGTTCAGTATTTGCAAATTGCATACATTTGGTTTTATACCTACTTTAAAATTATGCAACATTGTCGATAATTTTTCATTTTTATAAAGGGCACCTTATATGGTGTACCTACAGTGAACCGTATATTTGTTTGTTTTTTACTATTTACGTAGGTTTGTAAATAAAGAAAAATGTCCAAATTAATAAAATATTTGAAAATACTTATTTCACGTTTTATTTTTTCTAAGAATACATTTAATTATATATGTGACAGCATTTTAACCTGCGAAATTACTTGCTTAAGTGGATTGTTACTAGATATTATATTTACCTACTGATAAATAAATATTTTGAAAAATGAGTGTTTACAAAAAGAAACACAAACATACTTTTGCTAGCATTTTTTTTTGTTTTTTTTTTACTTAGTGTTAGGTCTGAATTCCTCACGGTGGTTGTTGTTGTTGAAACTTTTCTCTTGGATTGCTTCGGTGTCTATGGGGGAAAGTTGCGTCTCGCCGAGACCTACATTTTGATAGGTCGAACAGTATGGTTTTCACCATCAGTTTGGGAGTTGTAGATTTTAATGTGTTTTTTGGAATTTTTGGATTGGAGTTTTTCGTTTGGTTTTTCGTTGTGGATTTGCTTCCAGTTTGAAAGGGCCCTTCTCAGGGCCACTGCGGAGCAGTCCTTACTGCTGCCTCTTGTTGTTTCCTTTGTTAAACTGTCGTTATTAATTGTTATTGTTGTTGATTGTTTTCTTTGTTATTTATTATTGTTGTAACCCAACCAGAGCTGGATTCTCCGACTGACTCAGTGGTCGGCAGGGCTGTCTATTGGTCAATGTCCGAGGAAACAGGGGCTGGCGAGACCCGTCCATCGGGGAGGGGGGGCGTAAGCTCTCTTACTCCTCGGCTGTGACGAGGCCAGTACCGCGGAGGCTAGGTGAGGCGAGTGGATCAAGCGACAAGGGCACTGTGGAGCCAAAATGGGCGCGGAAGTGGTCCGGCAAAACGGCTGCGAATATAGTCGAGGAGCCGGTCCCTCTGAAGGTGACAAAAGCCAAGACCGGCCGTGGTAAACCGTTCAGTCATGATGTTGGCCTTTGCGTGCTAAACGCGAACTAAGGGAGTACGACAAGTACGAGTCCGACTCGAACCTGTCGGACATGGGAGCCCTCTCGGACGATTCTCAATCGTACAAGGGACTCACCGATAGAATCCTGTCCAAGTTTGATTTTGACGGAGAATCGGAGTCAAGCCAGAAGGACCGGTCCGAAGGCTATAAAAGGCTGCGGGAGGAAAATGGGCGCCTCCGCGGTCAGATAGAAAAGCTTGAAGCAGAAATATCGTCACTCAAACGAGCACTTATTGAAAGGCCCAGCCCAGTTGTGCAATCGGGAGAGCCACCATCGACCATGGCCGCTACCCAGATGTTAACCAGGGCGGAGTTCCTGGAGACATTTGGGTCCTTGCAGGAAGAGCTGGTCTCTCACATAGACAGCATCCTGATCTACAGCTCTACGAATCAGGAGTCTGAAGTGAGACCCCTTCCGGAGCGACGGCCATCAAATGAGATGACGACGCACAGCGGCACTACCATGGAGAAGGCACAAACCTCCCAAAATACGACACTCGCTCCGCCGGCTAACTTGCCCAAGGAGGCGAGAGCGGCCAAAGTGGCCAGGAAGACCGAGCCCAGAGCAACGAACCCTGCTAGGGAGACTGAGGATGGCCCCTCCGGCACCACTGAAATGTGGTCGGAGGTGGTGCGGGGCAGAAAGAAGCGGCCCGTCACTGTAGCTGCGCCAAATACCAAGAAAACCAGGCTCCCTAAAGAGCCAAAGTCACTTGCGGTGGTGGTGTCCTTAAAACCTGAGGCGGTTGCCAAGGGCGCCACCTACGGGGAGGCGATCACTAAGGCTAAAGCCTTGGTATCCCTGGACGCCCTTGGCATAGGGCCACCCAGATTCCGCGTGGGCATCACGGGAGCCCGTATAATGGAGTTGCCAAAGGAGACCACTGCCGCGCAAGCAGACAGTTTAGCGGCAGGAATTGGTGCCGTCCTAGGTGACACCGCAAAGGTCACCCGGCCTGCAAAATCAGCCGATATCCGAGTCAACGGGCTCGATGACAGGGTGTCGGCTGAGGAGCTCAGAGCCAAGTTGGCATCAAGTTCGGGCTGCACTCCCGAACAAATCAAGGTTAGTGCCGTCCAAGTGAGACCAAACTCGGCGTTTGCGTCCTGTCCGGTGGAGGCGGCTAGGAAGCTGGCGAGCGCTGGTCGGATAGCAGTAGGTTGGAGCCTTGCCTCCATCCAGATAATGGAACAGCGCCCCATGCGCTGCTTCAAGTGTATGGGGCTCAGGCATCCAGCGGTCCGATGTCTGTCCACCAAGGACCGCAGTGGATTGTGCCACCGCTGCGGAATGGACGGGCATAAAGCCAGCAGATGTGAGGCTACTTTTAAGTGTGCCATCTGTAGTGACGCAGGCCTTCCAGCAACCCACAGAATGGGGGGGTTAAGCTGCAAACCCCCATCGGTAAGAGGTCGGCTCATCGCGGCCGCACCAGCCGAATGCATACGGGCTCCCCCGGCAGCAAGGGAGGAGCCCATGGACTTGGCCCAGGGCCAATAATCTCAGATTAGAGGGAGCGGGCGGAGGAAGCTCCAGCCGCTCCTAACGCAGATGAGTGGGCAGGCGAAGACGGGCGTGTGACGCCCTCCTTCAAATGCCCAGGATCTGCGCGCATGGCCTGGCCGCTGTGCGCGCGTCCAAAGGTCCTCTCGTCTGGGGATTGTCTCGGTGCCTCGGGCAATCCCCCCATTGGCGTCAGCTTGGCTAACAGGCTGAGCTGTCCGGAGTTGGGTCGGGGTAGTTGGTTCGCCAGAGCCCGGTCCAACTCACACAAGGGCTTCAAGGGGTCACCGGGGAGTTTTAGTGGGTAGGACCAGTCCCTTTAGGACTGGGTGAGTCCCACATACCCCTATCGCCTAGCCAGCGGTAGGGCATCCGTAAATGGATTTCTCCTCTACAAAAAAAAAGGTCTGAATTCCTCAACCATTAATATTCAAATTAAACTTAAATACGTACGATGTTTCTGCTATCGCTATTAAAATATATACGCGGGTGAGTAGGACCTATTAATTCGGAGGAAAATTAGTCATCAATTTAATTTTTGGGTGAATGGGACATACTTTTCCGGGACAGTTGGGAAAAATAATAATTCGGGTGAATCTTGCGGGCGAATGGGACCTAAACCCTACCTGCTACGGTTACCCACGGTCTATTGAGTACTGTAAAATTTTGATATTTGGTCTATTGCAAAAATTCGTCTCCCCGAGACCCCTTAAATGAGTTCCGACACGGGGGGTATGCGACGCACCGCTTCCGAGATATTTTCAAAAATGTCAGTTTTCAAATTTCGTCGTAACAGAAAAATTGGTCTCCCCGAGACCTCTTAACTGAGTACCAACACGGGGGGTCTGCGACGCGCCGTTGTTGAGATATTACCGATAAATAATTGGCGTCGCGTTATTTCCGAGTAACGACTGAGGTGGTTCGAGGGGGGGTGGCAAAATTTTCGCTTTTCATCGCCCCGGCAAACCCCGTGCCGTAACCCGGCTTGCGAAGCCGAGGTTGCGAATTCCTCTCTTGGGTGGGGAGAGGGAGACGGTACCGGACGACGGATCTCGGTGGGCGATGGTTATCCTACAAAGTGACCGCAGCGATAGCTGTCACCGTTGAGGAGCTACGCGCTTTCAAAGATCCTGGACGGTTGTATGGGAGTGTAAAAAACATGTAGGGTAATTGCGCTGGTTTGCCGTCCAGTTCCACTATTCGTCCATCTGACTGAGCTGTATCAAATTCGTGTGTAAAATTTGAACACAAACCTACCTTCCCGCGCAAGGTTGGACTTATTGCGATCTATAATGTCTAAGCAACAGTTCTACCAAGATGAAAATGTGGTTTAATTAGTAACGACTTCAAAAAAATTAAAGTCAGTAGCCGCTTCGCATTCATCTCTTGCAGACGTCATCGCACTAGGAAAAAAAAGTGGGGACGGAAAAAGTTCATGATAAGTTTTAATTATTATTTTAGCTAGATTACGTATTGTTTTTGGCATGTATGTCTATTTATAATCATAATAAAAACAATTTTAAGTGTTTTCTATGGTTTTTTTATGGAAGTCTTAGACAAATTAGGTGGACTAATACTAGCATACCAATTTTGCAAAATATTTAGTTTTCGTCCACGTGGACGGAAACCCAAACAGCTAAGTGAATATTTGTAATGGTTATTTTACTTCAACGGAACTATAAAATACTAAATATTTTCTCCCAATATGATCTTTATTGCTATTAGATTAGACATTTTAGTTTCCGTCCACGCCTTTGTCTGTGTGGCGCAAATAAAAAATATTTAAAAGTCGTGGACGAAAACTAAAAATAGCTTTAAATGTTGTTTTAATTTTCGTCCATAGAAGTATTATTTGTGGGTAGACAAAAACTAAACTTCCTAACATTTGTATTTAATTACCCATACCAGTTTTCTTTCCCGTATCTTCCTCACATTTGTAAGGGCAATGTGTTTTAAGTAGGTACCCACTATATGAATAATTCTCCTTATGGAGTAGGGTCAATTATTCATAACATAAATGAGGGTAGGTCAGGCATCGTATTCTTCTTAATTTTGTCTTCAGTCAGACAGATGCAGTATTTTTTTTTGTTTTATTATCTACTTACGGAACTTACCCTAAAAACAATCAGGTGGTATCAGAGCATACCACCTGATTGATTGGTGTTTGGGCAGATCTGAATCAGGATGGATGCGGGGAGACGTATTTTTTGAATACATCACTAATGAGTTTAATAACGCAATAATATCCAATAACCTGTCCTCTTGCTCGTAGACAGACACAAATCCCATATGTCACTGATGCTCACACAGTATGTGAACACTTAATTCGTTATATCAATAACATTTTATTAATTTATGTTGTAAGTACCGACCGCGTTTTGTACAACATGATTTCCTTGTACAATAAGATTATATTTTTAATTGTTTTAGTTGGTCACCATAAACGGTTAAGTCATTGTAATACGAATGTTTAAGACTGGAAAAGATTTATTTTTGTTAATGTGTTTAATTATAGCTAATAAAAGTAATAATACCTAAACGGTAGAGAGAAATTGTCAATAACACGAAGAAATTACCATAAATAAGTATACATAATTGGTTTTTAACTTAATACTTCAACTGCACTCCTTTTTCTACATAGTGGTCGAAAACTAGCTCACACTAGGACGAAAACCAGTTTTTTGGACGAAAACCAGCGAAATCCTTACTTTTGAAAAAAATATTTTTTATAAAAAAAGGCGTGTAAATGATTTACTGTCACGTAATATTAACCTAAAGAAGACTATATAAGCAACAAAAATAAATATGATACATTTAAGTAAGAGTACTTCAAGATATTCATTTCGCATCACAAACCTGGCAACTCCGATAATCGGACGAAAACCAGCGCAATGACCCTATGTGGGGAGGGGCGCGATTTGGTAACCCCCGATGGTCCTCTAAGACATTCCGCAAACCCCCCTGTCCTAGCTCTCAGCACGTCAGATTAATTAAACTCTCTTGCAACTCTTTTCTTTATCATGAAAAACGGTCTATGTATGCGACTTCACCGCTCGTGCAAAGTAGTAAGCAATAGGTGGCTTGATAAACTTCATAGGCATCGTGGTACAATCATTAGTTATATTAGTAAGAAAGAAAGAAAACTAAGTAGGAAAGAAAGAAAAATAACCAAATTTCACCTATTATGATAATTTCTATATGTAATTAAATTATATTCATTAGGTAATTTAATTAGTCTAAGCACAAATTGTCTTTAGTGCTCGGTGTCTTTTAAGTTTGCATGACGTTTTTTGCTATGTCTATATTTCTTTGTTCACAACCTCAGATAACTTTCTTAGAATTTAGGCACATAATATTAATTAAACTCTCAACTTGTCTGTAACTCTTTATCATAAAAAATGGCCGATGTATACGACCTCGCCTCTCATGCAATAGGAGTAGTAAGTAATAGCACAGTCTAACCTAACCATACTTACGTAGGTATTTTAAGAAAACCACGATTCTTTATAATAAGTATATTATAAGCAACGACACGACAAAACGTAAGTGTTGTAATCCGGTCGTGAAGCGCACGCGTTTTTCTAAAAGCGTAGTTGGAATTCACTGAGGCCCGCCGAGGTGCCCGCTGACATCATCGCTGAGCGAGCGACGGCGACGCATGCGGCAGGGGCGAGGAAACACGGCACGTGTAAGTGGATGCCTACAGCTTACAGTATTTAATGTAAAAAATGTAATAAAAAAATGTTAAAGCTCAATTAATTTGTTTTCTACTGTTTACCATAAATAATTCCAATTTGTTTTACTTATATGCGAAATTATTTGTTTTTAAAGATCGTATTTTAAATAACTATAGCGAGGTTTTGTGATTTTGTACTAAATAAAATGTCAACTTGTCTGTCAACGTTTATCATAAAAAATTATTTGTTCCAGTCACAATGATGCTCGGTTCGAAGTGTGTATACCCACCTGTGTCAATACTCCACAACTAATTAAGTACTAATTAGCAATCATTCAAACCTGTTCAAATGATTTCAAACGATTAACATGATTTTGTAAAAATATACCTACATGCGTTCAATCAACATTGATATTGTTTAATGTTATAAATACTTATTATATTACATTTTATAAAAGTACCAACTTATTTTAATCCCTTGTATCTATTTTATCAACTACAATATTTTTTTAAAGTATTATTTTGATGTATTTTGAATTATGAATTTTTACTTTATCAATTATAATTTCTTTTTGTAATATAAATATTATATTTATTATTAATACACATTAAATATTTTATTTTGAGTAGTAATATTGTAAGTATGGTTAATATTATAACTTCATTTTAAAACAGAAATCGATGATGCAAGTCGCAAATGAACATGTTTTTTACATACCTACCTCATAAAAAACGGTCTCGTCGCCAGACGCTTCATGAACGTTTTTCATTAAAATACGAGTTCGAGTAATAGACTCGAAAATATTTTTTTCGTAATTTTGAGAATTTTTAAAAATTAAACAAAAAAAGATCAAGTTTTTAGCTTAAAAATTGAAAAAGATGTATGTTTTGTAAAAAAAATGTGTGGTAGGGGGTGAAGGTTAGTAAAGTTGTGGAGACCACCAGAGACCCTCTATAAAACGCTGAAAACCCGACTCTGCTAGCTGTAATAGTTTTCGAAATCCTCTCACCATTTTTTTACCAGATCAAAAAGACCAAGTCTTCGGAAACTCCTGGAACTGCACATCTAATGGACTCTTCTCTTTCTATGAGAAAAGTTTCTTTGAAGAAAAAAGAAAAAAATTATATGGGAGGGGTGTCAACCGAGAGGAATATCCCCCATTCGAGTAGACCATCAAAAGCAACCCCGAAAATGATGACAACCCACCCTAATGACCGTCGCCGTAGCTCGTACCGTCTGGCCGCTGGCCTACTTTAAAAATTATAGCTTCTCGCGCCGGGACTTCAGATAGAAAAAATCGTTTAACTAGGTACTAAATGTAAAACACATTACCTTGACCTTCATTTTTGTCTTCATTCAAAAACAAATTCAAATGACGACTTTAAAATAATGTCGATGTGCGCACAGTTCAACTAGCGCATTCAAACAACCGAGGCGGATCTACAATGTATGGAGCATTGCGAATATACAATATCTAGATTAGGTATAATAAATTCATAATTGATCGACCGTTACAGTATCGGTACCTATTCGGATCACAACAAGTATTACTGGAAGTACGAGTATATAAAGTGATCAACATAAGTAATTGATTTATGAAATATATACGGAGCCAAAAAGTCTTCGTGCATTTAGAAAATTTAGCCTTGACGGATCCACCGTTGCATGAAATCGTTGAAAAAATATTCATCGAATATAGGTAGGTACTATCGACGAATATATTTGGCAACATCGCATAATAGAATGCTAGGATGCCGTATTACCTATTCGGATCAAAACAAGTATTACTGGAAGTACGAGTATATAAAGTGATCAACACAAGTAATTGATTTTTGAAATATAATCGGAGCCTAAAAGTCTTCGTGCATATAGAAAATTTAGCCGTTACGGATCCACTGTTGCATGGAATCGTTGTAAAAATATTTGTCGAATATATCGACTATGGACGAATATGTTTGGCAACATCGCATAGTAGAATGCTACGACGCCATCTCGCCCGAGAAATTCGCAACTAGATTAAAGTTATTCGGGTCAAAAGGTGGAGTCAACAATGTACGGGCTCGTGGCGTGATCAACAAAGTGCCCAAAGATATGTTTATATATATATATATATATATATATATATATATATATATATATATATATATATATATGTGTACAATATATACATGTATACACATATACATATATTAATTTTCTACAATTCATGTTTTCATTGGTAAATTAATATTTCTGTCTCTTGCTTATATCCCCCACATAACTTCCGTTCGCCTTGCCCGATCACACTTTTCGTAACGCTTACGTCACGCGTTCGCCAGCTTACTCCCCAAGTCAAGCGTGCGTAAAGAAGATTCACTTCAAAAAACTTAATAAAATAGTTTTTCAGGGAATGTGAAAATCGATATAATGAAACCTCATTGCATCCGTACGAAGCCGGAGGTTTGTATAATAATACAAACAAAAGTTACAGCAAATTGTGAGTTGTCACTTTGATACACAAGAGCGATAATAGTTCAAATTACTGTCGACAGATGGCGGGGCGAGCGATGCACTGGTTTCCTAGGTTAGCGGTGCCGTCATATAGCGGCCCTAATACAGCGGTGAATGCCGTCACTAGAACGTTGTCTATGTCAAAATGGCGCGGTTTCCTATAGAGCGGTAATAGGGGATCGGACAGTAATCAGATTAAAATCTAAAATGTACTTAGAAAGAAAATATATATATTTTTTGCGATTATTTATCGAATAATAATTTAATATAATTCATTTAAATATTTTTAAATGAAGAAATAAAATGTTATTATATACAATAATTTTAATCTATTATACTGAAACACCAATCACAGTGCGTGACGTCATTTGTGGGCAATCATTGTCTTATGTCAATGGAGCTGTTTTGTTATGATATGACCACAAATGACGTTACGCGCTCTCAGATGAACTATGGTGGCGTTTTGGCGGCATTTTCAAACAAACAACATTAAAACATGATTTTGAGTACCTAAAAGGCTATAAATAAATAAAATAGTATTTTTTATGGGAATAAATATCCATGAAGATTAATTTAAAACACTTTCTGAAAATTTGTCCGATCCCCTATTGACACCGTAACGTCAAAAAGCGGTGCCGCCATTTGCATGACGGCCGTTTTGTCTGTGTCAAATGGTTCGCGAACGTTTTTTTGATAGCGGTGAAGCCACTTTTTAAAATATTGTATTGTTTTGACCAATCGAAGTACAAAATAAGTTCCAACTCCAACTGGAGCACCCAGGACGACGAAAATTTAATAGATTTCGTACGTAATCATTCTCCTGGGGCCTTAGACAAAGTAGCATTCGCTCCGTAGCGATGCGATATCGAAGTTCGTTATCGTCTCAGAGACAAAGAAATCATAACAAGGTATCACGTGTTTATCACGTGTTACAGTGTCGATTCCTTTGTCTCTGAGACGATAACGAACTTCGATATCGCATCGCTACGGAGCGAATGCTACTTTGTCTAAGGCCCCTGGATACGTTTTTAGGTTGGTTTTAAAAAACGGTGTCCGATGGTGATAGAACTTTCCACCAATTGTCACCGTAAAGACGGCCGTCTTTTTGCGTCCGTTAAGTGACGGCACCGCTTTCCTAGGAAACCAGAGCTTTAGTTAACAATATATCTTCTGACCGTTCGCATTCTTGCGGCCGCTACACTATCAAACACCCACTTAGAACAAACATCTCCCGCTTCTTTCCCCAAGGTTATGTCACACTCTGTTGGCGCGACGCCATCTTGACTGTTGCCCCGTGTCTGTGCGTCACTATACTCTGTGACAACGGCACCGCACAGTTTTAGCAATTGTACGGCCGCATGCCTTTGTTCTGTGTCCTGTTTGACATTAACATGGATTCCTCTGAACACGTCATACGCGTAAGCAGCGTTCGTAAGGCCAAGGATTGCACGTTCAATGCGGGCTTTCTATAAAAAAAACGGGAAAAGTGCACACATTAAAGCATTTATTTATTACATTAAAACATATTAGTTATTAGTAAAAGTTATAATAAACTAGCGACCCTGTGGTGCAATTTTTATATATATGAACATTCCCCGTTTATCCCTCTTTCAATTAGTGAAAACCAAATTAAAATCGGTCTACCCGCGTGATGCCGTGATCAAGGGAAATGATTCATTTTTATATATTGAGATTATCATCTGTTTATACAAAAGTTTTCAACCAATGTTTGTCGACAGTGATGACATATGGCGCTGAAACGTGGTCTATATGGGCCTCGTAACGAGCTATGGAGAGGGCTATGCTCGGGTTTATATTGCGAGATCGAATCGGGAATGAGGATATCCTTAGACGAAGTTACCGACATCCCGGCGGAAGTGCCACTTCAACTTACTCGAAGTTGGGGAGGGCACATAGTACGGAGCGCCGAGAAAACTAAGTTTGATAATATTTCAGAGATTATCCAGTCCTTTGGTATTGGAAGACTGTAAAAAAATAACTAGAACATATTAAAATTAAAATGTATTCCTTATTTTGTATTTTGTTTTCACCTTTTTTGATGCAAATGGACACATGTCACTATTATTTTCTTTAATCTTCATACAAATGTAATTATCATTGAATAAATGTATAAAAGTTGTTGTAAAAAACATTTAGACAACCTCCTTGTGTTCTTAGCTATTTAAGAATGTAAAATAACAATCATCATCTCAGCCGTAGGACGTTCACTGCTTGACAAAGGCCTCGCCTCTAATTTTCCAAAAGAACTGGTCAGAAGCAGCCTGGATCCACTGTCGACCCGAGGCCCTTTCAGGTCTTCGGGATGGTAGCCGGATCTCTTCTTAGTACCCCTGCCCCGCCGTTACAATGGTCTTGAATCTTGTGTGGAATGTTACAATAAACATTTTGATACTAAAGGAGATCAATCGGTTTTGTATGGAGATCGGTGCCATCAGCGTATGGGGTACTTCCATTTTAACGGTTGAAACTTGTACCATTAGGTGAGAAGAAATTATAGATTTTACTGGGAAAATATCTTGTAATTTAGTAATGGGGTTTCATAGATATTTAAATTTGAAGGTATTAAAAAATCAAATTCTTCCAATAAAGTAATAAGTGTTTTTAATTTTCAAATGTTATCCCCATTTACAAAATCTGAAATATTCACAGGAAGTTACTGAAATCAAGAAAGACTACTATTACTAAAATCTCCAAAGCAACTATAATTGAAAGGAAAAGGAAAGAAAGAAGAAAAAAAAAAGGCCTGGTTTTGAAAGATGTCCTTTGCTCAGTTGCCAAAATGTAATGGGTATCTCGAAAACTAAAGCACTTTTTTATGGTGGTCTTCTGCATGGGGGCTGCTCATTTATGATAATACGACTAACAAACACAATGTTCCCTGTCAATTATACTATTAATTCTGTTATTTCAATAAACAAATCACCCAACACGCGAATAAAAATGCATCTCACCAGTGAAATCTTCTTCAGGTGCGAAATTTCATACGCATAGTGATTAATCCACTTCTTGGCCTTCAGAGAGTCCATAACCCATTGACTGCTTAGTATCCTACAACCGCGGATCGCGCCCAACAAAGCGTTTAGAGTTCTCGCTTTAGATTTAACACTGCTGCATTGCACTTTACTTGTGGTCACTTCGTTATTGTCTCTTATAAAATCACTATGTCTGTGCCTAGTCACACCGCTTATGTCACAGACTATTTTCTTGAAATGTGGACTCTGTAACACACTGGGACTGTTGGTGTTCCTCCTCTGGTCAGTGTCCACGTTTTCCCGGAGGACATTGTACTCATTGCTGCGAACGCACGAGCCGAGTATGACGTGAGTGGTACGATTGTTGACGCGCGATTGCACTTTCCCATTCAATTCCCTCACGGCGTTGTGGACTATGGGACGTTCGACACGCGACATGCCAGTCAACACCTAGAAGCAGTAAAGGATTTTTTTTTTTAATTTTTAACCTAATTATGTAATCTAGTTCACAAGTTCAAATTGGGGTTAATTCTTGATGAAGCTCCTAAAATATATGCAATAACTCATTGATGTCTGGAAAAATGTATTAGAATGTTTTACCAGCACATAAATCATTGCGAAAGTTATAAACAAATTAAAATTAGAAAAAAATAGATATTTAGTTTGACGCTAATAACTCAAAAACTAAGCTAAAAAGATCAGAAAAAAGATTTATAGAAGAGGAAATTCCCGATAAAAAAAAGCTCGACTTCCGAATATTTATTTTTGCCGAGTCCATTGGATGAGCGGTTAGGATGCCTGCTTTAACGCTCTGTGCTAGGGTTTAAATTCCCAGCAGGGTCAACTTTGAAAATGAACTTTTCAAATTTGTCTCTGGTCTGGATTTGGAAGTGATGGCAGGGCAAACTACGTTTCGCAGTAATTTGGGTAGCCCGTCCGGCGACATAATCGCTTCCCTTACAGAATACACAGTGAAATAACAGCACGTGTGCTGTTGTGCTTCGGTAAGTGAGTAAGGGATGCCAGGGCCCATTTTTTTTTTTTTTATTTATCCAGGTAATGCGGATGAACTTCGCATCTATGGCGCGCAGTGCGGTGGTAAAAGTTTGAGGTAGGCATTAATTGGAACAACTCATCCGAGCACTCGCCATTGTACAGCCGGTAGAACACACAAAGAGAGGCTACATCTCTTCTTAAACTAAGTGGTTCTAACCGTTGCTGTATGAGCATTGGATCGGCAACAATTCGAACAATTCGACGCTGCAAGGTGTCAAATGGATCTAGCTGGTACTTAGGCGCGCCAGCCCAGAGGTGAGAGCAGTACTCCATGTGGGGCCTAATTAGGGCCTTATAAAGAATAAGGCGCTGCTCCGGTGTGAAATACTGCTTTGCTCTGTTCAACACGCTAATTTTTTTTGAAGCTAGAGTAGCCTTTCCTTCCAAGTGACACCGAAACTCGACCCTGTTCGAAATGTCCACACCCAGGATACCAATGCTCTTTGATATTTCGAGGGGAGTGCCCTGAAAGTTAGGTGTCGTTACAAATGGGGCCTTTTTTGCGGTGAAAGCACAGACTTGCGTCTTACAGGGGTTGAATTGAACAAGATTTGAGCAACCCCAATCTGAGACTTCGGATAATATTGTCTCAATGGAAGACACAAGTCTGTCGCGGCTCTCTTTTAAGTCAGAGGGAGGGATATTAGGGCGCGGCAGAGAGGCAACGGGAAGAGGATCCCCTCTCCCAGCTGATCCGCCGGAGAAGGCTCGGGCGCAGGCGGATGGCCTATATCCGCCGCCTTCCCCCTTGACCAGGACCTGGGCGGTAGTCTAAGGGGAGACTACCGCCCGTTGTGAGGTCCCCGAGATGGCCGGCGTACCTCCGCTTTCGGGTACGCCGAGGTTCCGATAGGGAGCGTAGTCCTCCCCGCGCTGAACAGCCGTGGCGGGTCGCCGAAGTTGTGCAACAACGTTCCTGCGACCCCGCCCATCTACGGCCGCGCTAGAAAGTCGTTGGGTTTTAGCCGGTAGGAGTCCGGCATAACCCGCAGCGTCCCCCTTTCGCTGCTGGGTATCCATGATGGATTTCCCAACGTAAAAAAAAAAAAAAAAAAAGGGATATTAGGGCGGCCCTCGTAATATGCTTCCCCAGTGCTGTCATCTGCATAGCAATGAATGCTGTTGATTTCCAACAGATCATTGATATGCAGAAGAAAGAGTGTGGGGGATAGCACAGAGCCTTGCGGGACGCCGGCATTGACCGTCATGCTGTCGGAGCAACATCCGTCTACAACGACTCTTATACTCCGACCAGTTAGGAAGTCGGCGACCCAATCGCATAATCCCTCGGGCAACCCGTAAGTGGGTAGTTTGGAAAGAAGTCCTCGGTGCCAGACCCGGTCAAATGCTTTTGCAATATCCAGACCGACCGCCAAAGCCTCACCTCTATTTGCCACAATGTCGGCCCAACGGTGAGTGAAGTAAACAAGAAGATCACCAGTCGAGCGACCATGCCGAAATCCATACCTTATCCTTAATCCTACTGTAGTCGGCAGCGCACTTGCAGCAGCTGGGGTGTTGTTTGTGTTATAGGCGACGGTAGCCACCTACCATCAAGCGGATCGTTAGCCTGTCTGCCGATCTTAACATTAAAGATAAATAAAATGATTTAACGCTGAAAATTGGTCTTGAAAATTAACGAGGCCGCTTCGGGCTCCTCCAAACATAGTAAATCACATTAAATAATTCTATAGTATTAATAAAAATCTATAGTATTTATAGTTCTATAGTATTAAAAAAATAAAATAATTCTATAGTATTAATATTAATAAAAAAAATTAATAAAAATATAAAAAAATCTATAGTATTTAATGTCAATTTAAAAATTTGCATAAATTATGGTGTTTTCTTAACAATTTAAAAAATCAAGTCCAATTGAATAAAAAAAAAAGTTTATTTTTTTAAGAAATTTGGCATTTCTTAATTGACTATGTATTATTTTTCTAACTTCGGTTTACATTGAAAACTGTATAATTGTTTAAATAATAGCCATTTTTTGCTTCAATAATGATACTTAATGACATTTTTGAGTTTTTTATGAATTATAGGAAGTACTTAAGTTGTATTTTTTTATAAATGGTAGGAAGTGTAAAAACAGATTTTAAAATCTCCACAAATCTATGGTGAAATTCAACAATGCAATGTTATTCAGGTAGCAAATTCACTCAAATTTGAGTTTATATCACCCCAGTGAGGTGTTTTCAAACATTAGTTACTTTTAAAATGTTACAAATTTTTTATACATATATACCAGGACGCGACAGACGTGAGTGGAATGAAAAAAAAAATCTCGACCAAATCTAAGACACAGGTCCGAACGGGATTCGAACATACGTCAGCTGTGTTGGTAGCCAGTAATATGGTACTTACAACTCTAACGATGTTATCGTTGACAATTGCTCCGACATTCCTCGGTTGAGAAGCGACGGTGCCGACATGTCTCGGTTGGGAAGTGGCAGCACCCACAATACGACGAGCCAGCCTTTCGGCTTGAGCGAGATTCCGTTGCTGGTTTTTCCGCAAATTGGACGGCATCCGTTTAGGTGCGGTCGGCGCACTTTTCTCCTCTGAAACGGGCATATTATGCTTGTTAACATCTAAACAAAACCCCACCGAGCACTTATTCACTACGATACTAATTTAGTATTTTTTTATTAGTTTATGTTAACATTTTTATGTTTGTAGGCTTATGTCGTGCGTTTAGCCTCTTGAAGCTTCCCGAGAGCATTTCCGAGCTTTACCGAGAAGAGCAAAAATGTGCATGCCTTTGTTAATTAAAATTAAACGGCGGGTGAAACCACGGGACATAGCTAATCTATACATATTTATACTAATATTATAAAGATGAAAAGTTTGTTTGTTTGAACGCACTAATCTCAGGAACTACTGGTTCGAATTGAAAATTTTTTTTTTTGTTTTGAATAGTCCATTTATCGAGGAAGGCTAACATTACGCTACGATTAATAGTATTATATATAAGCAGTGTCCAGTACCGCGCGCCCCATGCGCACACCGGCGGCCGCCGTATGGGCCGCAGCGAAGTGTGGCCGAGTTCAGCTAGTATATAATAAAATCGTAAACGAGCCGTGTCTGTACATTAAATATTTTTTCAAAAAAATGGAGTTATACATATATTTATACTTATTATAAAAATTAAGGAACTACCACCTCGCATTGGGTTACTCATTGGAAAAGAAACTCGTTGTTTGATTCTGCCCATTTCTCCGCTAACTTCTAAAGCACTCAACGAATTTTTCAACGGTTTTCACTAATGGAAAAGTGATAAAACGCGGAAGGTCTGCGTTCATAATTTGCACTCACTACAAACCTATATTTCAAACCGTAGATTTTTATTACCTATGTCAAATTTTGTCACGTCAAACTCGGCATTGTCTCGTCTAAAATCACTGCAAAAAACGCAGGAAAGTCGCAAAACACATAAGGCAACAAAAAGTTTTTTAAGCAAGAAGATTGTTAAAAAAATAAGTTTTGCGATCTTTGCCACAGCGAATGCGTAATATTAATTTAATTCGATTTATTCATACCGATGAAAAATTATGCTAAAAAAAAAAGAAAATCCGGTAAGGGGATTATTTTTTGGAGTTTGCTCCTTAGGAATCGATTTTCATATAAGGGCCTCATAAAATTTCCATAATTTTTCATGGACATTTTACGAGGGGTAAAATTAATATAAGCGTTGCGTTATCTGTCACTTTGACATCTGTGCGACAGTTGACGCATGTATTTATGTTTCCTAATTCTATTGTAGTATAACAAGCAACACCAGAGGGTTTCCCTGGGCTTTTAAAAGCAAACGTCGAAATCTTGTATGAAAAACGTAGTCCGCGTTGAAGAACGAAATGATTGTAACCTGTCGGCGCAGCGACACCTGTCGTCGAAAAATGAACCATTTGAATTTGTAAAACGTAGTGACATCTGTGTATATCGCACGTAACTAACATAACTTTTGTTGTTGGTTGATGGAATCTGAGTATGTGGAATGTAACTAAATAATATAAAGTAATTAGGTAACCAGTTATCTATGGACACGAGGAAAATTTTATACGTTTAAAGGAGTAAATTCCAGTCGTGCGTTGAAGCTGACACACACACTTGCTGTTAACAAACACAATAGCACACGTGCTGTTATTTCACGGTTGTCTTCTGTAAGGGGGTGGTTACTGCCGCCAGACGGGCTGCCCAAATGACTGCGAAAACGCAGTGTGCCCTGCCACTACTTTCCAGATCCAGACCAGAGCCAAATTTGAAAAGTTGGTTTTTTCAAAGTTGACCCTGCCGGGAATCGAAACCGGGAACCCTAAAAGAGAGCGTTAAGGCAAGCACCCTAACCACTCATCCAAAGTTTAAAAAAAAAGGTTGGGCAAAACTATTTATACTGAATCGAATAATGAATTGTAAAAATATTTACCACTGTGTTGGCTGCTTCGATCGGACTCCATTACTTCTTTCTGGGTGAAGAGCTTCCTTCGGGCTGCTCGCGGCGCCGTATTCACACGCGATATCGGGTCTGAAATATTTTTGTTTTAATTCACATGGTTGACAGTCAGGTCCACTTGATGGTAGGCGGCTGTCGTCGCCTTTTAACATAAGCAACGTCATAGTATAGTATAGTTTAGAGGTTTGGAGTCCCTTATTCAGCATATGTGCTGTTATTTCCCAATGGTTTTCTGTAAGGGGGTAGTTAATGCCGCCATACAGGCTGCTAAACCAGTGTGCCCTGCTGTTATGTATATAAACCATAATTTAATCATCATCATTATTATCAGCTGACAGTCGCTAACCACTGGAAATAGCTAGACAATGGAGTAGCCATCGCTAACGCTCACAAAAGGAGGACATCCTTTCTCAACATTGTTACATTAAAAATTTCAAGTGGAAATAGTTGATTCTGCGTTGCTTTGCTGTTCAATTAGATCAGGCGCTTCGTCGTTTAAATATAATGATTTGTGAATAACAATCTGTTGATGGGCGTGGTCGTTAGGACGAGAGAGGAGTGAGGTGAGACGCGGAGGAGCGGAAGACGCGTCCGCGCTGGCGGTTACTGGCGTGCGCTCGGTCTTTTCCGTCCCTGCGCTTCGTCGAGGCCGTACCTATGTGTGTGATCTTGTCAAAGGACGCCATCTTATTTTGTTTTTGATTTCTTTGTATGTCTGCAAGGAGTTAAATTAGAAAATTAGCTTTAAATTTCTACTCGATCTACGCCCCGAAGTAAAATCGGTGAGTCGTTTTGTGTTGTTAAATAGTCGATTTCAAAATTCTTCACTTTATTTCTTTTTCTTATGTTCCCCGTTTTGATATTGTGAAAATATCAAAACGTTTCTTATTTAAATAGTGATAACGCGTGCACTTGTTGGGCGTTACCCGTTCTTAATTTTGTTTGTTTGATGTTTGCAAAGGTAGACGGCTAGATTAATAGGGATATTAGTAAGGTGCCGTCTATCGTATAATTCCCTGTCACCATCACGGCGACAGCCGTACATTTTGGTAGGGTAGACGACTGAGACATGTCTTCGACGTGTTTCAGGGGTGTCAAGAGAGTGCCAAGTGGGTGTCAAGAGAGTGTCAAGAGGGTGCCAAGAGGGTGTCAAGAGGGTATCAGGAGAGGTTCCCTCCAAGGGTCCCGAAGGGCTGCGCCATAGGATCTCTGCAGGCCGTCCTATCCAAGGTCCTCTGACCGTCTGTCCGGCCAGAGATCGGTTCGAATCTCATCGAGCGGTGTAGTGGGGTCCGTTCTCCGCGTCTCCTCGGCACGTCAAGGCTGGGTTGCAGCCAGCAAGCTGCGCTTCCACGTAGTCGTCGGGCGTGGATGTCCCTCCGGAAGGATACTCGCTACGCGATCAGATACGTTTGTTTTATTTTATTTTCTAATCAACCGTTACGTATACCCCCTTTCTTTTTTCTCAGTTAGGTATTTTAGGCGTTTCCTTTAGGCAAAGGAAAATCTAGGTTGGGCTTATCGACGGCGTGTAGGTCTCGATTGGTCTCCACGAAGACCCTGCTATTTTTTTATTTTAAAATATTACTGTACCGAAATTGATAGGATTTTTACTTTAATTTAAGGATAAATTGATTATTTAATTTAATGTGTATTTGACTTGTTTTGTTTTTAATTTAATAAATTGTATGCCGCTTTAGTCTAGATTTTTATTTTTTGTTAGGTATACCTTTTTTTAACTTGTTACCATCCCACCACCATCAGTGGGGGAAAAATTGGTAACAACATGTTAATCGTTTTGTTAGTTGGACACCTTAAAAAGAGGATGCTGGAAATGGATGCCGTACACCCAGGCGCGGATACATATGGGGGGCGCAGGGGGGGGCGCGCGCCCCCTTGACGCAGGCGGTCCAGCGCCAAGCGTGGTTCCCGGCAAGCGGAGAGCGTTCCTCGCCGCCTGCGCCTCCCGCGTCAGTCGAATAATTGTACTTGCATAGGAAGCAAGTATTTACAAAATATTTGCTTGTCTACCTATATCTATTGCTTCAGTAGAGAGAAGTTTTTCAACATGCATTACGGCGTACAAAGACATGGCTGAGGTCGACAATGAAAGAGGATCGACTTAATGGTTTAGCTCTGTTGAACACTCACCTTGATATCGATTGTCCTGTCGACGATGTAATTAACCAATTTGCCAGGAAGAATAGATGCATAGAATTTGTCGTATAAAGAAATGAGAGCAAATTGTTACTTTGTATTGTAATTTTATGTGTATTTTTTATTTGGTTGATTGTAATTATTGTCTTGAAAACGGTTTCAATAAAGTTTTCTGAAGCTTTGCATGATTTGTTAGTAGGTACATCCATATATTAACTCAAGATATCTTTTAGCGCCCCCCCCTTAAAAAATTTCTGTATCCGCGCCTGCGTACACCTTAAAAGAGGACTCGCTAGTTTTGCCTCTGTGTCTATGTCTATTCGGGCACGCATTTTCGAAAAAAGTAAGAATTATTCAACTTTTAATTAAAAAATAAAATAAAAAGAACACCAAATTGAAACATTTTTCTAACTCCACAATTAGTTTAAGTGAATAAATTTAAAAAGACTTTTTTAATACAGTTGCTCAAAAAGTGGCGTGTTGCAGGGACGTATAGCGTTCGGGAAGTGGGCTATTACACACTCGTGCTTTTTTTTTACCTTTCCCGAACTCGTGCGTTCTGTTTCCCAACTGTCAAAATAATGTCTATTAAAAAGAAAAACCAACCATGAAGTTTTTACTAAAAAAAAATCATAGAAGTTTTTATGATTCATGCAAATACGTATATTTCTAAAAAGAAGCTACTGATTTGTTTCAATATCAGATTTAATGATTTGATTGAACGAGTTAGGTTAGGTTTCATTTCATATCAATAAAAAAATTCTACTGAAGACTTGGCTGTATGGGCACATAGTTTCCTTTGCCTACCGGAATGCGTGAAGAAAAAAAATGTCTCTGCTTATATTGTACGGTTGGCGCCATTTTCCAGAAATTCTCTTTGCGAGTTTAGTTGTTTGTTTTATTAAATTGCTTCATTTTTTCGCAACTGTATTAAAAATAGTCGTTCAGTACACGTGCGGAACCGTCATTGCAACTTGTTCCGACTGTCAACCATCGCCTTCGGCTCGGGTAGACATTTGTCGGAACTCTTTGCAATGACAACCTTTCCGCACTTGTAATGAAATATACTATTACGTAGGATGTGATTCATTCATTCGATAAATTCACAGTTTCGATTATATTACATAGAATGTTTCCGGAAGTGCCCACTTACATAACCAATATTTAAAAAGTATTTACACCATTTGAAAATGGAACTCTTTGGCCGTAGAATACAGTTTGTTTCATCGGTCACTTGTTTTTAAATTGTGGCGTCATTTTAAAAATTGTGTGTTTACATTACCATGGATTTAACTCGTGAAAATTTTCGTAGTATGATTTTCTATGATTTTAAGTGTAATTTGATAGCTCAGCAGCACTTTGCTCGGCTTTAAACTGCTTACACCGGCTTTAAACCGATGAGGCCATGCAAGGCGAAGCTGGTTTGCGGAATTCAAACGCGCTCCTGTCAATCTCAGTGACGAATTTCGTAATGGTCGCCCGTTCACCGTTGTGAACAAAACATGCTGTGACTTAC
Organism: Bembecia ichneumoniformis; assembly: GCA_910589475.2. Taxonomy (NCBI): domain Eukaryota; kingdom Metazoa; phylum Arthropoda; class Insecta; order Lepidoptera; family Sesiidae; genus Bembecia; species Bembecia ichneumoniformis. The sequence continues at coordinate 14,121,880 of OU342539.1, read as the reverse complement.
CATGATGAGATTCGGACATCTTTAAGCACAAGCATGAGTCAAATACAATCAATCAATTGCAAAAGCTGTGCTCTCGGTGGGATCCCACACAATTCGACTGAGGCTCAAAAAACGAACCCATTAAAAGGGCCATTAGAGCCATCTATCAACTAAATCCGCAGTCTTCCCTCAGAGAAAAGTTCAAAGAAATTAAGATTTTTAACTGTTACATGTCATTATATCATTATATGTACATGTATATTTATGAAAATTTAATTTACGCGTATAAAAATGTATTAGTCAATTTAATAAAAAATGTGATGTACACATTATAGGTACTAGGTTTAAAAATAATTTAGATTTACATAAGACGGGACTCCACAAGATAAGTAATTCTTTTATGGGTCAGTGTATACGGATTTATAATAAACTGCCTGAGATGATCAGAACCTCATCTATAAATAACTGATTAATTTAAGTGACAATGAAGCCTGGAATTAAATCCTGGATTCGGAGCTCATACTATGTTTAGTATTGTATTTATGTACTTACTATGATTTAAGTATTACTTAAGTGTATATAATTGTTGCAATTTTTATATTTTAAAGATGAAAAAAAAGAATAGTATCCTGAGTTTCCGAAACCCTGGTAAATTTAACTGGTAAATTTTAATGAAGATCATAAGAGTTTCTTGGAGAAACCTAATTGATAAATAAATATTTTGATTTTTTGATTTTGGTGCAATGCCATGCTTACCAGATTCAACGACAGATTCAAATTTGGTGTGGAACATCGTAACAGAAACATCACAAAACAGCAAGTAGCAATCGAACGTATGGGTCTTTCTAGATGAGTCGAAAGCAATCAAAGTAACGCGCATGCAAAGTGCATCTAAGCAGATTATTGCACCACGATAATTATTATTAGCAGATTATCAGCATATTATTAGCAGCATACGTGGCTACTGTTACTTTGGAAGAATCGTCGTACCGTGAACAGTGATTGGTACACGACCGTTTGTTTGCCGGAAGTTATTGACGAACTCGGTAAAAATAACCGTAAACGCCGTATCATATTGCACCGCGATAATGGCAGTTTTCAAACGGCCAGACAGACAAACGTATTTTTGAAGGTGAAAAACGTAGAACTCATGAGACATCTTGTCCCCACCTGTCACCTTGCGACTTTTTTTTGTTCCCAAAAATTAAGAACCAGTTACGCGGTCAACGATTTTCATCACCAGAAGAGGCTGTCGAAGAGTATGAAAAACAAGTTTCCGAGGTCACCACGCAGGGATGGCATAAATGTTTTCAAAATGGGTTTATTCGTATTATAAAGTGCGTTTACGTTAACTGAGAATATTTTGGTAAACAATAAATTCATCTTTAACCATTCATAGTAACTTTTTCTTATTTTGTGTGTATTCTATATGATGTACTACGGATAGTGTGCTTGGGAGTTGCATATCATACCACCTTCCCCTTTCTTCTATCGGACATGTAGACGTACGGCTGGACCATCCTCAACTTGTCGAAATCCCTCTAATTCGGACCAGGCGCTTTAAAACATATTTTATAATGCGCACTGCTAAGGATTGAAACTTCCTGCCGGGGCGTTTGTATTTCCGAGCTCATACAACCCAATTCTTTTCAAGGTTCGAGTGAATAGGCATCTTCTGGGTGAGCTCGCTCCATCGTAGGCCTCATCCTTCCTACATGGACAGATGCTGGTCAAGAGCAAACCCATCTATAATAATAATTAATTACGGAAACCTTTAGAGCGCCCCCATGTTTTAAGTATAATGTAATGTTTTTAATGTATTATGATATTAAGCAGTGACAGGACACACTGCTTATCGCAATCACTTCCGCAGCCCATCTGGTGGCAATAAGAAGACCACTGTGAAAAAACAGCATGTGTGCTGTTGTGTTTCGGTGGGTGAGTAAGGGACGCCAGAGCCCATTTCCCTAACACTTCTTTATCCCTTATACTTAATTCTACTATGGTCTCCACCGCACTCGCAGCACCAGTGGCGTTTCTAGTGTTATAGGCGATGGTAGGCACCCTACCATCAAGTGGACCGTCAGCTTGTCTATAGACCTTAACATAAAAAAGTGATTCAGTCAAGTCACTAGACGCAGTCACTAGTCGCTCCATCAGCGTATTCGCAGGGCTCAAACGAGTTTGTGAAATGGAAACACTGCCAATTTTATTAAGACGTCGAATTCAAAACATCGACGTACAAATACATCGTCGTTGTGGGTTCATCCAATTTTAACTTCTCGCAGGGAGAAAATATGACACTGACAGTATCAGGACTTCATGATATCGGTAACTTCCTCATGCAAACTCGGCAATCAGCAAAAACCTAAGATATGAGATTATTTTATAAACGAGGGAGCTCTGGCCAAGCAAGGCGAGTGATAAAACGCAGCTACTAGTACCGAGCGCGGGCGACTATCACAGTTTGCGGCTCGGACGAGGCTAATTGAACGCTCGGTTTACGATCTTATAAAAAAAATCCACAGCTTGAATTTGTATTGTCGTATGAGGTGCAGAAAGATGTCACGTCACACCTTCTAGTCTTTCGGAAGAAAGGCTCACCTGGCGAGACTGTGGTGTCGTTTGTAGTGTTGTTGTCCGTTTCTGAAGAAAGTCGGAGCCTCACCTGCCTCTCATCATCTTCTGTACTTTCCTGCAGTAGCTCGGCTAATGGAATATTCTCCATTTCTGCACGTTTCTGAAACAGCATGTTAGTCACAATGTTTGGTTCTGTAAAACTATACTTCGTCCAAACATGTAATGCTAATCAATTAGTGATGTAATGGATGTAATGCGAAACTGGTTCCATTTCTTATATAAAAACCCTTTAAATATTATTGTACCAGCTGTCACTGGCCCTGGGTTCCCACGATTGCGAGATCTTTCACTTGCTTATGTTAGTCAGACCGTCATTATTGTGTACTGAATTATTATTTCTAAAAATAAATGAAAACTATTACCAGCATCTGAAGCAGTGTCTTCGGGGAAGGCAAGTCAGACGGTCGCGAGGTGGCTGGGAAATTCCTTTCGGGGATGCGTTCGCCGGCTGCGGCACAGGCTTCCACCCATAGCGGGGACACCAGCGAAGACGCCAGTGTGCGAGCCTTCGCTCGAGTCGCCCGACATCCACCTGAATGACAAAACAGCGACATAAAAGTATAGAGACATCGAGACAGCCTTGTGGGATGCAAGATCAGAAAATGGAGGTTCCAACCCCAGTTAGCTCTGTACCTCTCAATTTTTTTTATTTTAAGGTTGACAGATAGGCTGACGGTCCACTTGATAGTAAGTGGCTATCGTCAATGCCACAAATGCTGCAAGTGCACTACCGACCATAGTAAGATTAAGAATTACTACAGTAATGGGCCCTGGCATTCCCTTACTCATTAAATAACAGCATTAAAAGACTCATCCTTGTCCGTGGTTCAGATAATTAACACTAGTTTATTTTTGACATTTATTCCAAATTTCCGAGTTAATTATATTTCTATGTATAATTTTTTTTTTGATAAATTTTTCATAATTTTTAGTTTTTTTTTTTCTAAATTTATTGCCGGGATGCTACTTTGACTTTTATTGGCGTAGGCTGTGACTCCTTTAATTGTGGCGGCATCTGCCATGTTATTTTTTTTCTGTCCCTTGCTGTGTGTTTTTTCGGTGCCTGCCTCGTTGGAGGCCATGTAATAATAAATAAATGTGTGCTACATGCTGTTATTTCACGGTGGTCTTTACTATTACAAATCTGTCACAGCTATACTATACCCATTAAATTCCGGACTGCCAATAATGGACCTCTGAGTCCTAAAGGTTACCTGTGGAGATTAGGAACAATGACATCCAAAAGTAAACTAATAACTAGACCAATGTGTCCCGGCTTCAACCAGGAAGTTATTATAATAATAACGCACTTATTTGAAAGAATTTTAGAATCCATGACATAACTTTCCACATATAAATAACAAACTTACAAAATGTTTACTCTTTCTTTATAATTTTAGTATAAAGCAGGCTGAATTTGAGTATAGTGGCGTCATCTACATAATTTTAGTATGTAGTATATCTAAAATATTATACATTGATCCGCTAACAGATGGCGACAGTAGGTTTACGAAGAATTTTCGATGGTAATAAAATTATATGCCTAAAAAACATGGATTTTCAAACATATATGACTACATCACTACATACATACATAAAATACAAAAAACTTTTAAACCATAAGTATATATATACTTTTGGGTATAATGTTTGTCATAGTAACTATGGTTTTTTTTAATTTGAAATATCTTTGTTTACACAAAATCTCTTGCTCAAATTAATTATATTAATAACAAAAGAATATCACCTTCAGCCCATATCAGATGTGTGATTTTAGGACTCCACGAAGACACAACTTTTGCACCCAACGCTGTCAGAGCTGCCCTCAAAGCCAGCGCTCGAGTTTCTCCACCTACTTCCACTACAGCCAAGCAACCACTCAGTACATCACTGCAACCCCTATTCAATTTTATTTCTTTACTATTGTTTCTATTGGCTGGCGTATTGTTAGCATTGTCCAAATTTGTTTTCTTCAAAATCTTCTTTCTGGCAACATTCTCATTTCTCTTTAATAGTTGCTTCAGGTTGTCCTGGTTGCCTTTTGCGCCTTTCAGTGCCGACCATTCTTGTTGAATACGTAATCTTTCCGCTACAGCTGAGCGGCGCTGAAATATATAAGAATCTATATAAATAAAAATCAATTGCCACGTGTCTGATGAAGCTTCACTTGAGAACGGCTCGATCAATTTAACTGATTCTTTTTTGTTGTGTATGTAAGTCTCATAACGTACAAGCCTTATATAATAATTATATAAGTAAAAATAAATAAATAAAATTTTTACATTGCATTTTTATATGAAACTGACAGGACAACAACTGTCGGTCAGCTAGTAAATAAGTGAAATTCAAGATTACAAGCCCGGCACAGATGTGGTTGTAATATATGTTATACTAGCGAATCGCCCCCGGCTTCACCCGGGGCGCAATTTTTAATTATAGAGATTAGTACCAAAGACTTAAATAATATTTAATAGCAATGTAACATACACAGTGTAAGATATATTTATATTTCAGTATAGGCAGTGACACAATAAACATAGGTATATATTTATAGCTGCATCTGTTCTCACACAAACAATAATATAGAAAATATATAATACTATGTGTTGCTATAATAACTATTAATATATATTATAGCTATGTTTGTGCTGGGCTTTACTATGTACATATAATAAATACATAAAGAGCCTATTGTTTGTTTGTGTGTGCATTTGTGCACACTAATCTCAGAAATGGCTTAACCGATTTAAATGCGGTTTTCACTGATGTATTGCAGCAAGCTTCCCGTAACATGTTTGTTTCATTCCAATAAGTTTACAAACAAAAAAGTTACACGCTATACTGAATACCACACGTACGAAGATGCAGGCTCGGCTAGTTTATAAATATAATATAATAAAATATATAATATAATAGTTTATAAATATAAGTTATAGTTTATAAAGGTAAAATTTTACTTAATATATTTGGGTTAAATTTTCATTCATACTTGATTTGTCTCTTTACTGAGACACTTTTACTTTTGACGTTTAAAAGTGTGTCTTTTGAAATGTATTTAATGAATAAATAAATGTTACACTGTTTAAACAGTAAGTTCACTAAGCAAATTTTTTAAGGCAAATAATAAGAAAAACTTTGTGAAGGAATCAAAGAATTCTGCATTAATCTACAGCTACAGATTTTTAATCACACATTTATATACAAAATACTTTTCAATTTAAAATAATTAAATGCCGATAACGTCTGCCTTGAAAAATTCTTAGATGTGTCAAACTTTATTACAGAACTCATTTAAATATCAAAATATATGTTGAAGTACATATATATAAAAGTTACCAATCTAGCTGCACTTCTGATATTTTCTTTGTCCATATTGTAGATCAGTCAGGTCAACTGCAAAAAGAATTAAAGAGTTCCAAAACTTATATTCCTCAGTCAGAAAATAATGTTACAGTTACATTTCTTATGATACATCACATTTAATTTAGATTTATGACATACTAACTATTCAACTCAATATAAAATAAAATCAATGGACACTACTATTATTATATCGTCAAAACTTTATGGGCAAACTTTCAAAGAAATAAATATATCTTGAAGCAATATTTTTACAAGATTTCCCTTCACATGCATAATTTGGAAAATTATGTGAAAATGTTATAAAATATAGGACGGCTTGGATAAATAAAAAAACAAAAACTTACATAAAAAGAACATATGGAATGGAAATTGAAATGCTTGGAAACTTGGAAGTGAAAATTGGAAATGCACTGCGGAAAAGAAATAAATAAACAGTAAACACGAACGAACATGTTCAGCGTTGACCATTGACGTAGTGATTATATACTCTTTGCCATTGACAGACTTTGTCACAGACCAAAGACGAACCACTGTCAGGCGATCCACAGTACAGAATAAGTTGAATTCCATGAAAACATATAATAAATTCGTAAACGAGCCGTGTCTGTACATTAAATATTTTTTCAAAAAAATATTTGTACACCTTGTACTTACGTTATTGAGGTCAAAAAATAATTTGTAGAATTTTTGTCTGTTTATCTGTTTGTCTGTGCGTTTGTGCACGCTAATCTCAGAAACAACTTAACCGATTTGAATGCGGTTTTCACTGATCTATTGCAGCAAACTTCCCGTAACATTTATTGTTTCTTTCATTTCAATCGGTTTACAAACAAAAAAGTTACGCGCGTGACTTATTTTATATAATAAAATAAAGTCACTGCCCGCTTCTTTCTGTTTCTTCCCTAACTTCTTCTACACAACCCAAAAGATTTTGATTACATTTTCACCAGTGAACTGAAAGAGCTATATAAACGAGGAAGTTTTGTGTGTCATATATAATTTTCAGAATAAAATAGCATTCGTGCGAAGTTGGGGCATGTCGCTGGTGATCTGAATTTACATAAAAATCTGTCGTCTTAAAACGAAAAAAATGCTTAATTAGAAATGCATAATAATGCGAATAACCTACACAAGTAAATTTTACATTAGCACTCTTAGTACAGTCACAGAATAAATAATGGTACTAGCGTACAGTGGCTCTAGCATGAGTTTACGATACTACACTCGCTAGCGAGAGCGTAAAACATTTATATGGAAAATTGATAATTTGACATTGACAGTTCACGATTTTCCATACAAAAGTTTTACGTTCTCGCTAGCGAGTGTAGTATTGGTGTAGTATCGTAAACTCATACTAGAGCCTCAGAAGTTGCACTCCTTGCACATTCAATGTGAGCGACGATAGGCAATTATATCACGGCACACAGGGAGTGATGGAGGCCTGGTACAGTAGGTACCAACCTATGTTATTTTATTGGATGATTTTTTTTTTCATTTTAAACGTCGATAATCGAAGTTAAGGCGGCCAACACTAGGAGGTGGTTTTACACAATTGTTAAACGAAATAACGTACTGTTAACTGTGCGATGAAGAAAATAATTTGTAAAACGTGAACATAAAAATCTGTGGGCGAATAACTGCAAAATATTTCAGAAGTTACTCTTATAAAATTTTATTTAAAATAAATAAATAAATCAATACTAATATGACGAGGTAAAGTTTGTATGTTTGTATGTAGAAGGTAATCTCTGAAACTACGTATCCAATATAAAAAATCTTTCACCAATAGTTAGAAATAGAATAGAATTTCAGTATGGACATAGGCTATATATTATCCCGTAAAATGAAAAGGCCTTTTCGTTATCAAAATCATATAAATGAGCTGTAATGATAAGAAAAGCAATAAATTTAAGTAGTGGCAGGGTACACTGCGTTTCGCAGTTATTTAGGCAGCCCGTCTGGAAGCAGTAACCACCCATTTACAGAAGATCACCGTGATATAACAGCACGTGTGCTGCTGTGTTTCGGTGAGTGAGTAAGGGATGCCAGTGCCTATTTCTCTATTGCCTCCTAATCCCTTTGTAGTCGGCAGCGCACTAGCAGCAGCTTTGGCGTTGCTTATGTTATAAGGGACGGTAACACAACCTACCATCAAGTGGACCGTCAGCCTGTCAGCCAGCCGAATGTTTTACCACCTAAGATAAAGGGGACGAAGTAAATATTTGAGTAAAGATATTTACTCAAAATACTTGAAGAGTAATTTCTTTTGTTTCAGTTTTATACGTTTTTTCTTGTTTGCTCAGTATTCTGAAAACATTTATGAAATTGACATTTGAGCGCCCTTTCATAAATTTTTTACAGATTCTTTAGATCAGGACTTCTCAACCAAAGGGGCACGCCCCCTTAAGGGGGGCGTAGATAAATATCAGGGGGGCGTAATAGGTACGTGTCTGTATTGTACTTACTTGAAATTAAAATAAATAATATAGTTAATAAAAAAATGTGTTTCCTTATTTTTGTTGAACATTTTAAGGGGTGTATGAAAATATTATTTTTGGTTCGGGGAGGCTCGGCGAAATAAGGTTGGCAAACCCTGTTTTAGATTACTCAATTTTCTCCTAACACTTTCCCAGATATAGAGTTGGTCCATGTAAGAAATAAAAAAAACAACTTTAATTGAGTGTACTTATAGTTATTTATTAATAGACAACATAAATTACTTTAACCAAGTAGGTATTACCTAAATCCTAAATATTGTCATACCTACGAATGTTATTTATCTAATAAATTAAACTTAAATATTAATTGTAACGTTTTTGAGAAAACATTTCTTAACAACAATAAAATCTTTATGAAGAAAGTGTTAATACTTAAAATTAACAACGATATACTTATTCAATTCTAATTATTCTGTTATATACTCTTTTTTTTTGCTATTGACAATCACAAGTGAATTTGTTTAATCTGTCATTATAGCACAAAAAATAGTGAGTGTCCACAGAACAAATTTTCTAATGATTTACAAACGTATAAAAACTAAACAGTGGCTCTAGCATGAGTTTACGATACTACACTCGCTAGCGAGAGCGTAAAACATTTATATGGAAAATTGATAATTTGACATTGACAGTTCACGATTTTCCATACAAAAGTTTTACGTTCTCGCTAGCGAGTGTAGAATTGGTGTAGTACCTATCGTAAACTCATACTAGAGCCTCTGGCAGTTATTAATTTAATAAAGTTATCAAGTATCCGATTTGCTAAATGTCTCTTTTAATAGCTGTTAAATATTTTAAACATCTGTTAATTCGCAATAGCAGTAGGTATTTTCGTTCAATTTTTAGCATAATAACTGGCAATTTCTAAAATGTACACAGAAATTTTCCAAATGTATTAAATTTTAATTAACTAAGTATCTGTGCACGTATAATAAGTATTACCGCCAATAATATAAATAGTTATAACTATATAAGTATACTATTTAGTAAATTAGTAATACCCAATCTCATTTTAAGAAATGTATCACTCTTAACTTTGAATATTTAAGACTCGTTAATAAACTGGGCCTTTTAGACCAAAAATTGGCCGAGAAGGTAAGAGAATGATAAAATATACGAGAAAATACAATGACATTAATATTTTTACTCTTGTCCATTTTTTATAATTTTGGTAGGTATATATTTAAAATTTGATATTATACAAAACCAAAACTCCACAACTAACGCCATTTACTTAATTGAAATTCTTAAATCCCATTTAATAAACGTAAGCATTTATCTTCTATTGCAATTCACATTTAAATATTTAATCAATCGATTTTATACTTCGTTATTTCTCGAGTCCAATGATATTTAATAACCCAAATGATATTGCTAACTTTGCAGAAAATTTACTTCTTAAGGATACGACCATTCACTGCGAAGTTGAACAAATTTTCCAAAATTATAAACGTAGTGCGATAGACATAAAAGAAGTGTATGGTGCACTTAATTCTTTGAAAGTTAAAAAAAATAAAAAATAAACTTCAATAAACAAAAATTCAACATTCCATGAAAATTAAACGTCTTGGAGAAATAACATTTTGTCAAGTACCCAGTCTTCGCGATTTGAACTTTAATGTCAATGAGATACGTCCCATTTAAAGCGAACAGGTAGTCCCAACGGGAAATAGATATTGATGAGTCGATTTATAAATTAGAAATTCAGAAAAATATCTCTAGCCACTTTGAGAAATTTCAAAAAAATTGAAAATCTCCGCGTGCTTGGACAATCTATAAACTATGGACAATCTATAAACTGGTCCTTTTGGGAATTGTACTAATCGGTATGTCTTCAATGAAGTAGTAATTTAGTGATAGAAATTCTGAGAACTTACATTAAAAAAATAACAATAATAGTAATTTAAGGACCATAGACACCTTAACTATACAACCACCTCTTGTTCCTGCTGTTTTTCTCTTTGACGAACAGCGACTGCGGTCTCTACGAGCAAGTACAAGCATTTGAATTGCTCCTCATCGACCGCTAGAGAGTCCGGCGTCACCTGAGGTACATCATTTTTATGTTAAGCCAAAACATCAAAAAAAAAAAAACTATTTCTAAATTCATTACAAATTTTATAGTCCGATGAATTTAAATATAGAAGAATTACTTTAAAAAAATGCACAGTCAGGTGACGCGGGTGTTAAAACACTTCTAACAAAACCGCAATTGAGGCGACTAAAAATAAAAGCATAGAGTTTAGTTCAAGAGTTTATTTTATCAAATATAAACAAGACTTACCCATAATATCTACACTTTTATGTCTAGTTGACAACAAACACAAATCTATTTTCAATAAAAAAATGTGTTTTAAGACCGACGTCACCTTGGAAAAAAAGTTGATATCGGTTTTCCTTTATTTGATAAGACGAAATAATTTAAGAAGAATTACAGCACAGACTATTCACCATTCATGCAGATATTTATTTCATCTGTATCTGATACCGGCAAATATCCTCAGGAAATTGTCTTCATCCTAACTTGAATATCTTTAATTATTTCAATCTTTCCTAAATCTTTTTAACTCGTTGCATTTAATCTTCAATATAAGAAAGAAAATTATTATTCAACTCTATGATCTCGAAGTATTTAACTATTGGAGTATAAAATCCCTCCGGATGACCATGAAGTATTAAGTCATATTTCATATTGATTATAGGCCACATTGAAGATATTCAATTCTATTTGAATAACTAATAATTCAATGGGCCCTTATAAGGCATTTTCTGTTATATTAAAAGAAAAAGAAAAGAACCCTCCTTACGTTTATTTAAAACCGAATCTGTCTTAAATAGGTAAAAGCCAAAGAGATAATAATTTTTAATCATTAGAAATAGTCATATGTATACGTGAAGTAAAAATGATCAGAATAGTGATGGAACTAAAATGTTCAGACAAGAAAAATTCTGCAACAGTAAAGAATAAGCATATTCATGTAAAGCCAATAATTTGAAGACTAAAGTGCGACAGATTATAAACGAGACCGACTCCATTTGCAAGAACTTAATTTTCTTACAGCATATTATGTGTGAAGATCGTGTCGAGGCAGTTAAATGTCGTGGTGTGCCCGAAACAGATATTCCATCATTTCTTCACTCATTTTTATTGTATGAAGCAAGAAAGGATTACTTAGAAGTGGCACAGTTTGGGAACTAAGGGAAACACTAGTTTTACAATCAAAATCAAAATCAAAATATTTATTTATCAATTAGGTTTCTCCAAGAAACTCTTATGATCGTCATTTGGAATTACCAGTTAAATTTAAATTTACCAGGGTTTCGGAAAAAAAGCCAAGATGACGATCCTGAGAAGAAACCCCGAAAGAAACTCAGGAGAACTCAATTGAACTAAGAATGTTTTTCAACTACTTATAATTTGTATAGTTTGCGATAAACAGAAAAATATGCACTTATCTTTCACAAGGAGATAATAATATATGTATGTTGATTCTAAGATATTTTTTGTGTTAGATGTAATGTGTCAAAACAAGGCATAATTTGCAGGAATAGGTCCAAAGATGGTGGCATGAGAATAATTCTTCGAGAATAACGTAATTATGCTGTACCAGGAAGCGGAAAATAATTTCCTAATTTAATCTCTGCTGCTGTCCTCTGCTGTAATTCTTCCAAAAATAATTTCGAAATTTTTATTGTGATATTTTTAAGTGTGGCACCACATGTCAGTCGTAACTTCTAGTTCGACGGCGACCGGCGGCGCCGGGTCCTGGCTCACCTGGGGCACAGGCTGCAGGGGTTGAGGTAATTGGGACAGATGGGGCAAACTGGGAATCTGCGGCAAATGAGACAACTGCGGGTTCCACCCGCCTCCATCATTGCTGTCAACAGTCGGATCCTCCTCCGTATTCTGCACTGTTACCACTTCTGAGGCTCTGTAATTGGAAACTCTTATTTTTTTTTTTGTATTTTAGTGACAGCCCTACGACTCACCTGTTTGTAGATAGCTACAAACATAAAGTAACATAAAAAGGAGTTTCCACGGTGATCTTCGAGAGGTTCCTTTTGAAACGGCAGAGAGCAGTGTTCTTATTTTTATTAGAAAAGTCAACAGGCAGGAGTTATGGTAGATGCAGGTGTACTGCGGACCCCGGAACAATTTGTTTACAGCACGCTCGAAGGAGTTATTTTGTCAAATAACTTAAGTATTCCAAAATTCGCGGGTACGTAAAATAAAGTTACGGATTATAATTTAATTTTATGTTAAGGTCGACAGACAGGCTGACGGTCCACTTGATGGTAGGTGGCTACACACAAAAGGGGGATTGGAAAGGATTAAAGAAATGGACTCTGGCATCCCTTACCCACTCTCATCGAAACACAACAGTCCAAGTGGTCACGATGGTCTTCTGTAAGGAGGTGGTTACTGCCACCAGACGGGTCGCCCAAATGACTGCGAAACGTCTAACGTTTAACGTGTTTCTAACGATATTTTCATTTATCTTTAGACCTAGTGATCTAAATCTAAAGATCCACCCAAACATGACTCGAAACTGTATCTGTCGTTATGGCTATTAACTGCTTCAATGCCTTGTCTACCAACTCAATTCCGTGCCCTGTTTATGCGAAGACGACAGCCGAAGAAAGAAAAAGAAGAGATGAACACACCTTCTAGCAGCTGGATGAAGAGATGGATCCTCGGGTCCGTAGCGAATGACCGACTGCCAAACAGAAGGATCGTATTTCACCTCTTCCTCGCTGATGGTCGAAGAGTAGCCCTCCTCGACGAGTTCATCATCACGGTACACCAGAAGACCGTCTCCGTAATCGTGTGAACGATGAAGATCACCCTTTAAATTAACATTATACTAAGTGACAAGCACTGTTGCTTTCGGTACTTGAAATAAAAGGCGGCAGGCACATTGACAGTCCACTATAACACAAGCAACATCAGAGTCAGTGCCCCTGTCGTCAACTTAATGTCGACCCTGATAGGATGAAATGTGGGACAAGGATACAGGAATGCGATCTCAATCTAAACGATTCACGCACACAAACATGATTAGTATGTTTTATGGCGTCTGTGGGCTTCTGTATGTGGGTGATAGATAAGTTCTGCCCCAGACGTGCTAGACAGTTTATGACTTCAAAATGCTAGCCATTACTGTATGTTCAGCCATTATGCTTCAAATATGTCCTGGTGACTTGCTAAGTTTGTTCAATGTTCAACTTCCTCTTTAGAGATGTGATAAGCATATTAAATGACTTCTTCCTCTTCTTAAAATGTAATCACGAGTATCTTAATTGCTGCACGAAAGAGGGAGCAAGTGTTCAAACTAACATCCTTTTAAATTATACAACCAGAATGTTTTTCTCCTGTCTCTGCTTTCTCTGTATTTTTCCTTGCATCACTAGTTGAAGAATACGATATACATATTTCGGTTCTCATTACGTTGAAGCTTCATCTCCTTTATCGCTTTTAGCACATCCATTCTCTTTCTCAACTTACAGCCCTAACCTAAAGAACTTTTTCTTTCTAATGCCTCAGTTTTGGAGCGGTTACTATAATTTAACCAAACATTACCATATCGATGTTACATTGCACAGTTCAATTATCTCTACCATTGTCCCCCTGGTAGAGAAATGTTCACTTTTTAGTACCTAAACTTGTCTCTACTGCCGCTATTAAAGGCGACAAGTGGATCTACAACCAATATTTCTTTGAAGTTTCCTTGTCGCAACCAATCGGTAGAGGCAAGTGTAGGTACTAAAAAGTGAAAATTTCTCTACCAGGAGAGGCATCGGTAGAGACAAGTGGACCTGTGCGAGTTATACGTTAGGGGCCTGCGGTTGAACCAACGCTATTTGTAGAATACTCACTTGCAAGCTGACACCTCCCCAGGTGGCCATATCTGCGCTGGTGGAGGCCACGGCGACGGCGCCAGCGTTGTGGATACCCGACATCCCGCCCATTCCCGAAACACCTGGCATTCCCGCTAGTCCCGGAATCCCAGTCATGTTGACACCGCCCGAAGCGAGGGACTGTTTGCGTCCGCGGCGAGATATCGTATAATGCAGAGGGTCGTGGCCCTCTCGTCGTATCATCTCGGGAAGAATGCGTCGGCGAGCGTTAATAAACCAATTGCACACCTAAAAATTTCAATGCAGCGCCATGAAATGCATTGAAATTACACAAAGCGTTGAAAGTTAGAAACAACGTTTTGTTAATTCTTACAATAACTATTTAAAAAAAACATTTTCGAGTTGTAATTGATTTTTTCATTTAGTTTCTCTTACACTAACTCACTTTAGTAAAATCTGAGCTGGGTGTACAAATACTACTACTTTGTACGGTTTACTTACGTCTTCTTATTAGAGTACTAGCTTTTGCTCGCGATTTCGCCCGCGTCCCTTTTATGTTAATGACATTTTATGGTTTAGGTTAAAACATTTATTCAAACCTTATTATTCACATACCTACTTTTGTCAGGCGTTCAATTTTTGGAGTACACCTCCTTAAAAATCGACTTTCATATGAGGCCCCGCGGTATGGACATATTATGAGGAGTAATACAAGCCACCGTCATTTTAAATCTGTACAACAGCTGACAGCTTATAGAAGCAACCGTAGAAATCTTGTAACAAGATGAAAGTTGCTTCAAGATGGCGCAAGATTCTTGTATGAAAAGTGTAATCCGCGTTGAGGAACGAAACGATAGCGTGTTATAAACTGCCTGCGCAGTGACATCTGTCGTCGACTGAGTATGAGTTGTAGGTTTCCGGGATAATGGCCCAGGTCTCGCTCGAGAAGTCAAAAAGTACAGAATTGAAGTGCAGTGCAGTGTGTCACAGTTTGGTGCATTGCGGTGCAGTAATGTGATGTACTTCTTCTAACACGGACTACACCACTGAGGATGTCAACCGCGGTTGTTGACGAAACGTTTGAAAGATTTTCCAACAGACCTGGGCCATCATCCCGGAAACCTACAACTCATATGGATACCGGCCGGGAAAACCTACATTCTACTATTGGTAAACCGAGTGTTTATCAGTCTCATTCGAAACTTGACGTTCTCTTAGCGACACTACGGTAACATATAGGTACCAAAAAACACTTATGTTTCTCCGCCAACTTCTTTGAAACAACCAAATGGATTTTAATCGTCTGCAATCGAAATGTGTAGATACACAGGATGATAAAACTAACCTGTAAGACAGTTAAACTCGCCTCCTGACTCAGAGCTAACTTCTCCGAGTCACTCGGGTAAGCGTTGTAGCGATGATCGTAGAGCCAACGCTTCAGTATCTTCACAGAGTGCTTGGGTAGGTTGCCACGCCTTTTTCGCACTGAACCCACAAGCACTCCTTGCGAGGTCCCATCGTAATTACCCAGAGTCTGATGAGAATAGACTTATTATCTCTGCGCAATGTTCTACATTAGTGATGATGGCACATTGCGTTGGACACATACGTATACTAGCGGCAGTAACCAAACCGTTACAGAAGACTACATTAAATTAACACATCATGTCTTCTGTTGTGTTACGGTGAGTGAATTCCCTTTTAATCGACCAACGAAGTTGCTAGCAAAAGTGGTTGTCGTGGTTCATAAGACTGAGCTTTAATTTAAAAAAAAAAAACATGTTAGTCGTGGGACTGCACGTCAGAAGTGAAAACTTAGCTTCACAACTATATTATACGATATATTAATTAGTAGGTTACCTGATGCTGCGGGCTGCGCAGTCCGTGGGTAATCCTAAGTGTTTTTTCGGTTGTATTTGCACTTTTAAAATGGTTTATTTTGGTTTTGGGTTTTTATTTACTTTCGTGAGGATTTATGGAGGGGGGGGGGGGAGGGGGGATAAGTAGATAGTTGCAATAAGTTCTCAAATGAGCTCAAACATGGAGGGTCTGCCTGCTACCGTTGGTCTAGACCACAAAGGTCAAATTTTGCAATTCGGTCTATTGGAAAAAATTGTCTCCCTGAGACCTCTTAAATAAGTACCAACACAGAGAGCCCGGTCGTCCTCCCCCACTCGGCCTACATTAATGATATGGCCAAACATGGATTGACAATATCATCAAGCGTTGATGTTTAAAAGATATGGTCAGTTTATATATATATACGTGACGCGAATTTAATGCTTTTTCCCACAAAAAGTTCCGAGCCGTGCCTAAAGAAGTTTAAAAAAAAATTAGGTACTAATACTTCTTATTACTTCTACAGTAAACTTACAGCCGGCTACATTTTAGTTCCAGAATAGCTCTAATGCTAAATGAAAAAAATACGAGGTAACCTCGACACTTAGAAGAATACGAAGTGTTAGGTTACCGAATCCTGCTAACCTAACACGTCACGCGCTTGAAAACTTACAATCCATTTTTAATTTTCGTCTATAGACTTTGTGATGGGTACGCTGACAATTCATAATTATTGTAGTCTGTAATAAATAATTTGTATTGTTGCATTTTATAAAGAAGCGTTCACCTGAGGCACGTGCGGAAGCGGATGGGCCAGTGAATGGCGATTTTGATGCGGATGCGGAAGCGGAAGCGGGTGAGGAAGGGGAAGCGGATGAGAAGACATCATTGTGGATGCGACCGAGTGGCGCCTCTCAGGATCCCATTCGGTGCCGCTTTCGTTGTCCTCGGTCGATGATGTCGACGGGAAACGTTCACGCGCTGAAAACACCAATTATCTTAAGTAGACGGTGCTAGTTTCACCAAGTCGTAACCCTGAAAGACGTTATGCACCAAGTAAAATTAAGTCATTCCAGCAGGACAATCAAACTGATCTAACCAGAGTGATTAGTAGAGATTCCAAAGCTTAAATTTATACATATTTCAATTATTATTATTATCAATTATAGTCAATTTATCGTCATTACTGCACTGCGTTTCTATGAGGGAAAAATCCTTAAGTATTATACCTAAAAGCTGTGATTATTATTGATATTATTGAAAGTTAAGTTTACAAGACAATAAATAAACTTTTCAAAGTTGGGGTCTGGATCTAGAAAGTAGTGGCAAGGCACACTGCGTTTCGCAGTCATTTGGGCAGCCCGTCTGGCGGCAGTAACCACCACCTTACAGAGGACCACCGTGAAATAACAGTACGTGTACTGTTGTGTTTCGGTGAGTGCGTAAGGGATGACAGAGCCCATTTCCCTATCCCCCTAATCCCTTATCCTTAATCCTACTGTAGTTGGTAGCTCACTTGCAGAACTTGCAGGCGACGGTAGCCACCTACCACCACCGATCTTAAAATAATAATAATAAATTAGGTAATTTTGAGAGCTTTTGAGTTAATCCTTCCATTTTTTACGAGTTTAGATACATTTTTTTGCTAAAAACATATTTATAAAAAATGCGTTCATTATCACAAAAACTCAGTTTAACAGAATTGGAAGCATACAAACAGAAGGTCTGACATATATTTTGTGGTGTGGAATGACGAAGCGTGATTTGCCGCGACGTGCTGTGTCATGCCGGCAGTCAGCGCGGCCTTAAATGTTTTTTGAGTATTGTGGTCCTGTGTGACCACATTATTTGAGTTTGAAGAGAATACAAAGCAAGTTTACTAGGTATTTACCATATTCTTTAAATAACACTAAGTATTGAAAATTTATCATAATCGACTAAAATATTTAAAAAAATAAATCTTGGTACAAGCGCAGGGACTATCTACATTTAAAATCATAATTCGCAATTAGATGTCCGCAAATACTAGGTTTAACCAAATTTCAAAGTCCCTCTTTGGCGACTTGTGTATCTTGTGTGCGACACAAACTATTATAGTAGTGAATATTTTATATTCATATAATCACTTTTTGCGTCCAGTTGCTTCCACTGGACACCGATCGCCAACAACAAAAAGTGTCAAAAATTAAAAAGTTTGTGCGACAACTTCTCCTCCATCACGAGAGACCTTGTATGACCTTACCAGAAAGTATCACGAATGAGTAAGATCCTTAAACTGTTTTACTTGGACATCATTGACCACAGAACACTATTACTCCTGGCGGATTCATTGACTGTTCAATCCGGTAGATTTCGTTAGTCTGTGTACAAGTTGTGCACAGACGAAAGAAATACTTTTTGCAAGTATATGTATGATGTATTATATGTATATATGTAATTTAAGTGTATATATATATATCTCTTTTTGTTAAATATTTATAAATTACCTAGTGTTGAATTGTAAATAGAATTTTGATATTTACAATAAATAGCAAAATATCCGTTATTTTGAACGTTCCGTTATAAGAAAAAGAAGCAAATTTCATTCTGTTAGTAGTTTAAACTCTCAAAATGATAATGTAAAATACTAAATAGTATACGTTATTATTTGACTTTTAGTTTATTTATAATAAAAAAAAGTAATGAAAAATTGAGTACTTTTTTGAGAATATCAAATAATAACCAACAATACTTAGAGAAACAAATATTATATTACATATTACTATATAATCTCCAATAGCTAGAGGCGCTTGAATGTAAATTTTTAATAAACAATTTTTAATTAAAAAATCACGCGAAAAATCAATCACCATAGTACTTTTCCTTTAATAAATTTTATTAAACTTTCGAAACAAAATTAAATTACGAAACATAAAACTTCTCTATTGTCCTTTTTTGATAAGTTTTGCCAGTAAACATCAATCTGCTAAATTTCTTGTTCAGAAGACAATAAAGTATCAATTGATAAATATTCGCATAAATATTAAACGATATATATAACATATAACCCTGGTATAGACAGACGATTTCAAACACATTTGAACATTTTTTTTATATTGATGGTCTATTAGCCACAGGATATTTATTTATTTTATTTATTTATTTTAAAATTTACATCTGTAAATTTTAAAATAAATAAATAAAATACACATATAAATAAATTTACACATATAGTTATTCGGTGACCTTTACACTAAGCATAGCTTGAATTTAACAGAATTGAACAAGATATAAAATTTGAGAATTACACAATAGTCATTAAAAGAAAAGGAGATTTGGGTGTCTGTCTCTCTCCTTCTGTGTGATTTATATATAAATATATAAAATATATATCAGGATATCATTTATACGATAGATATATAACTATGTATAATGACAAATATATTATTATGACTTACAAATTTATGTTCGTCTACTTACGCAGCTTAATTTTCATAACGTTGATCACCGATTTACGCAGTTTGATTAATTTGACTGTCTCTCAATTTCGACTTCACTTTTCTGTCAGACGTGACACTAAATCCTTAAATTACCTAGTCAGCTTTGTCTTATTAAAATTCACACAAATATGACTTGAATTGAATAATTTACTCTCACATGACCCATAACACGACGCCGTGCGTTGCGAAATGAGAGACATTTTGTTTTAGAAATCGATTGGCGAAATTTAAAAATATTAAAGAATTTGCGCTGCATTTGTCAATGTGACAAAAAAAAATTGAAATTTGGAAAAAAGAATTTTCAATGCCAATTTATTAGTGGTCAGTATTTTATTTATTGGTAAGTATGAAAACTTTTTTAAAAATAAATATAATATTATTTAGAATTGCGCCTTAGGTAATATAAAATGTATAACATTAAATTTTAAAAAATAATTAGCACTTTTAAACAACAATTCAAACAACTGCATAAATGTATACATAAATACTTATGGCTGAAACTTTTAAAACCATCAAAATTAAAATTTTATTTAAATACTTAGTTCAAGAATTACAAGATGGCGTACGACAATGAAGGGAGGTTTCATATCTTAAGTTATCTTAAAATTATTCACAGTAAAAAAATATTTAGTCCTAAAGTGCCCTATAAGTATGAGTATAAGTGCCATATAAGTAAGTATAATATTGCCAAATTAAAAAAACAATAATAAAATTTGTTATATTTTTTATTGACAAATGGTTAATTGATTAGCAATTTATAGGTTATAAATTCATGTTAACTCTTAACATTATGATATACTCTGTTCACGATGTAGTTTGTACTTCAAAGAGGCTTTTTAAAGTGAATCCTTCTTTCAAAGGCTCTATGGCCAGTCCTAAATAAGGACTGTACACTGGCTGAGAGCTTTCTTCTTCCGTGTTCTTGGCCAATTGTGATGCTAAATACAAGTTGGGGCCCATTTCGCCTCGAGGTTCTCCTATCTCCTCTAAGTCATCTATGTCGTCTTTAGGAGGATGTGATGGCTGCAATAAAGAAGCAATTTTTTAACCTTGCATTTTTATATTAAACGATATGTCATTTTCATTGTCCCGAAAACCATATTCTGTAGATTCTATATTATTCTATATATATTCTATAGACATTCTACATTTTCTGTTGATATTCTATAGACACGTGTTAATGAAAACCGTTATAAGTCTAAAATGTTTGTAAGAGCCTATACTGTATTATCGTGGGATTTGACACTGGCTCACTATTACACCGAGCGCACGTCCTTACTACTTGATGACTACTTGCGCCTTGCACCTCGACTGACGCTACTAAGGACGCCCTCATGTACGTGAGACAGCATTAATATATCTATTTTAGATATACAAACACTACAATGTTGTTTTAGAAATTTTATCCTGTTGGACCCTGTGCAGCTCTCAGTAATAACCCATTAAAGTGCACCATCCCTATCGTTGTTTGAACACTCATCTTAGCCATAGGACGTTCGCCGCTGGACAAAGGCCTCCCTCATAATTTTCCAAAAAGACCGATCAGAAGCAGGCTGGATCCACCCGCGGCCCTTATCTGGTCGTCTGTCCACTTTGTGGATGGACGTACTAATCTGCGCTTGCCGGTCCGTGGCCTCCACTCGAGAACCTTTTTCGAGTGACATTTGAACGGATTTTTAAGATGGAGGTGATCAGAGGGTTACGACTGTTCCTTACTTACGGTAGGCAGAGAATACTGAGTTCTAGTTTAGAATAATTTTTAACACAAATGGCGGCAGGCAGCCTGCCAGTCTACTTGTTGGTTGGTGGCTGCCTGAGTACAGAACCATCTCAATTAAGAAGCAAAATATAGACTATAGCGCATAGGCCCAATGCGTAAATCAGCTTGTGGATTTTTTGTTTAATTGTTAGTAAAGGATGTCTCACTCATATTATCAGGGCGACAATGGATCTCACTAACATTGCTTATGTTTATTGGCGGTAGTACCCATCACCTACCCTCAAATAAACTGCCGTTCATAGCATAGAGAAGAACTGACCTCATTACTCCAACTGAGTTCAACTCCAAAAACTGGTTTCTCTGTGTAAGCTTGGTGCAGAGCTTGCAGTTCTGTTACTAAGGGCAAGAGCCTTGATGGTGGATCAGCTCTGAAACCCAACACGTAACCTCCTGAAGATTGTCTTGTCACAATGACCAGAGCTTCGCCGAATTTGGAGTCTTTGATCGAGATCTGAAAGCATTTATAATTGACGTTTTTTACTACAGATAAGTGGAGCAGAGATAAAAGGTTTTAAGGCTTGGGCTCCACCAAAGCGGAGACGAGACGAGCGGAGCGGAGATGTGTTAGAAACAGCCAATAGGATTTCGTTATTTACTCATCTCTCCTCTTCACCGAAGCTGAGCCGAGCGCAGAGAAGATGTGTCATATTTGTATGGTAAAGTAGCCGGCGACGAACGGCACGCAGCGGAGACGTGTTTCGAGGCGCCCGTTCGCATCTCCGCTGGTCCGTACGTATCTTCGCTCCAGTCCGTACACGTCTCTGCTCTAGTTCGTACGAATCTCTGCTCTAGTCTGTGCGCATCTTCGCTCTAGTCCGTACGAATCTCTGCTCTAGTCCGTACGCATCTCCGCTCTAGTCTGTACGCATCTACGCTCTAGTCCGTACCCATCTACGTTCATTTCTGCTTTGGCGGAGCCCGGACCTTATGATATAAGTGTTAGTGTTGTAATTTTCTTCTTTATAGGTTTCGTACGTTAAGAATTATACATATGATGGATATTATTCTTACATATTATTTATAGATTAGGCATAAAGTGCCTGTTCCAGGAGACTCAAGCTCTATGATAAAACACATATACATTTAGTAATAACAAGGAATGTATAAGTTAATATTAATAAACTATCAATAATTCATTATATTTATTTTACACATCATAAGAATTTACATATTTTTCATGATTAACTAGCAACTTTCCTATTAACTGACTAGAATTTTCCTTCTTCTTATGAAGAGCTTTTTCTCAAGTTTTGGTCTTAGCAACCCATTTAGCGATTCATTTTGTTTGTATAGATGTAATAATAAAATATGTGTGTTTCTTAATGTACTTATGTGTGTGCTTATTTGTTAGCATACGTTTACAAGCTCATCCACGCTGTGACCCTGAAAAGACTTGCTGAATATGAAGTATATTATTAGAATATTTCCACACACATATAAAGGAGCTTATAGGACACTCTTGAATATGCATTAGCATGTATATTCTTTTCACGTATCTATTATGCTCGGAATTACAGCTTCGAATGGCTGCTAGATAGATAATATAATTTATAAGGTGGTGATGATAAGGTTGGAACTAGTAGAACAAAAAGTAAAGAGCAAGCTGTGGTTACGTTTTCTACAGTGATGTACGGCATGGACACGTTGAAAGAGTCATTTATTTCCGCGTGCCACACTATCCTCACGTTGGATACCACCATGGTTCCCAGGTTGCCAGACTCGCTTGAGAGGTTCCAGATGCTGTGCTCGTGGAGGCAGATCTGTGGAAAGTGAAGAGCGAAGTGCCCATTGAAGCTCTATCTTTACTGATAAGTATTATACTTTTAAAGTATACTAGCGACCCACCGCCGGCTTCGCTTGGATTTAAATATATACAAAAAAATCTTCCTTGTTTAGTGAAAATCGGTACAAAATCGGTTAGGCGGTTTTGGAGTACATATTGCTATGAATATCTGAGTTCATAGATATGTGTATGTATACACACATCGATTTTCATATATAAAATATAAGAAAATTATATTTTATAGGTATTACCTATTATTTTACTTTTGAATGGTATTAAAAAAAGGGAATTTGTTGCAAAAAAGAGTTTTTTTTTTAATGTAAAGGTCGTTAGATAAGCTGACGGTCCACTTGATGGTATAAGCTACGCGACAGGTGTTCTAAGTGCATACGAGGCATAAAGGGGGAATTGATTATTGAATTCAGGAATCCTTTACTCACTCACCGAAACACAAAACGCTTTGTTCAAGGGTTCCCGGTTTCGACTCCCGGCTAGGCTGCGTTTCCCAGTCATTTGGGCAACGGACAGCACAGCAACAGCACGTGTGCTGTTGTGTTTCGGTGATTGAGTAAGGAATGCCAGAGCCTATTTCCCTAACCCTTCCCAATCCCTTATTCTTGAAATGTAATTAGTAAATACAGGCTACGGCTTATGCCGGAGGATAATAAGAATAAAAAAAAATCCCTTATCCTTCATCCTATTGTAATCGGCAGCACACTTGCAGCACCTATGACGTTGCGTGTGCGCTGGTAGCCACCTACCATCAAGTGGATCGTCAGCCTGTCTGCTGACCTTAACATTTAAAAAATGAAGTTATTCCACGGTGGGCTTCTGTAAGAGGGCTGCCTACCGTCGCCAGACTTGCTGCCTAGTTTGTATAATAATATAATTTTGTGAATAGAATGGTTAAAGTAACCGTCAGATAAAAATACCTAGCTAATTTAAAAATAGTTACTATAGACCCTATTAACACCACGTTAAGAATTAAAAGTAGTTATACCTTGGAAACTATGGACCTCATTCGTACCTTTTCAAGAGGCAATTTCCTTAACTGTTTGTTATGTACAATTGCAGATCTTAGCTTCAAATCACGATACAATCTGGAACCGGCGTAGGCCCTGAAAATTTATACATTTCGCTCTAATTGGAGCCTTGGAGAGGCAGAACCTCAGATCACAGAAACAAGAGAGATATGTTGTCATTGCTAATTATTACGAATCGCACTGACTTGTGTAACCTTCGTGGTTTTGGCCCTCTTTTGTGAACATTGAAATCACGCACACATACTTAAACGCTGACGTTTAGCTCTCGGTAACAGCCGAAGTATCGTGAAGTTTTCAAGCATAATGGGGTAAGCATAATGAATCATAATGGGATTAAGGATAAGGGATTAAGAAGGGATAGTGTAATTAAGAACGGACCGGCAAGCGCAGCGTAGGACGTCCACCCACAAGGTGGATGGACGGCCTGATGAGGGCAGCGGGTCGACGGTGGATCAGGCTGCTTCTGACCCGATGTCCACTTGGAAGATTAGGGGGAGGCCTTTGTCCAGCATTAGACGTCCTACGGTTGCGATGATGATGACGAGTATAAATATAAAACCATGAAACCTAAACTTATGAATTCAATGAAAGAAAATAAAATAACCTTTACTTAAACTTTGTTATTTTATTAAAATTACCTATTTCATGGTTTTCCTTTCATCATTAAATTATCATGTTTGATAGAGAGATTTGATCCTTATGATAAATCTCTCTTTTTCATATTTTTTAAAATCTTTGAATGCAGTTTTGCTTCTTCTAAAAAATAAAAGAATGTTTCCTTTATTTAGAGTACAAAGGGAATGTACTCTAAATAAAGGAAACATTCAGGAGCGGCTAAAATTATTTTCACTTCTCATGCTCTGAAAGTGCTTCTTTGTGCAGGATATAGGCTGCACAAAATCGAATTTTGTGCACAAGCGCATTAACGTATCTACTCATAAATGTATCCATATTAAGGCAAAGAAAATGAGCTATACAGCCAAACACAATAAGAAGTTCATAGATAGAATTTATTATTTTATAATATTTACTGAAATTTATTTGCCTTATGTGTTTTTTAATACATAAAAGATATTAAAATTTAAATTCAAGTACGGTAGGTTATTTAATTAATTTAAGAAAATTATTATTACAAAATTAATTTAATAGTAGGCTGTATAGGTCTGCAGCCCAAGCCAATAACATAAGATGTCAATGTCAATGTTAAAGAAATGTTATGTTTTACTACTGTTTTCCCCCCCTAGGTGGGCCATGACCTTGTCGTGGTGGGGGGGCTTACCCTTGGCATACCGGGCGGTTGCAGCGGTCGGTGCTTTTTTCCTCACCGGCCTTTGCTCGACCGATCGGATTGGTTTTGGGGACAAAGAAGGCCCACACGACGTGGGCTCCGAGTGGGCTCCGTTAAACGGAGCTCGTGGCGGAGCCCAATAGAAGAGGCTTTTTTTTTTCACACGTGACATTGGCAGATGATGGCCATCTTCAAGATGAGCCGAATTGCCATTTTTTTTAAAAGATAAGATACTAATGTTTTATTTCCTCGCAATCGAAGTGAAAAGCAGAGTTTATAACTCGTCCACAAAACCATTTTTATCCTCGACATTACTATCATTGCTAAAAGTGTCGGATAAAAATGGTTCGTTTTGTGCACTTTTTGCAAAATCCACTATAGTTTTAACTTTTAGTTTAACTAAAAGATCACATAGACACAATGTCTTGGTACTTACTTATGCACTCCGACGACAGAAGTGTAATGCCTGACGCAATTCGGCGATAGATTCGTGAATATGAATTCATATCTGTTGGTCCGGTACGCTGCCAGCAAGTACAGGGCTTGCGTGGTGCCTCGGAGGCCCGAGTTCACCACTTTCGTGCTGGTCGATATAATGCAATTTAACCCGATAGCTGCAATTTGAGGAAAACAAATTTTTCATTTCGCAACTAACTTTTACAAAATTCTATCTGTGCCCCGCTAGATGTAACAGATGTAACAGATTTATTTTATACAGTATTTCCTCATAAGATATCATAAATATAACATCAGATATTTAAAATTAATATTAAGAAGGTGTTATTAAGGCGACTCCAGCCGCAAAACTCGTTCTGTACTGAATTGACGGGACTGCTGAGGGGGAGTCGCTACTTGCAAATCTCGGAAATGTCTATTTAAAACTTAAATAAAGTATAATTCAAATTTTTCTTTTGATGAGTCTTCAGATAGTGGATCTTAAAATTTATCTTAAGAATTAGCTATTTAAAATATTGATTATTAAGCAAATCGCACGGTTACAACATCTATATTAGACCACAAATTAGTATTTTTTTTATATATATAATTAAATATAATTTTAAAAATAATTATGATCCCTTTCATATATCCTGCAGATGATTTGAGTATTTTTTAAATTATAATTATTATGATAATTTAAAAGGAAAACGGTTACAAATAAGTGGATTTTTTTATGGCGTCGCCTTAAATATTAGCTGTGCCAACATCGTACGCGTGGTATTCGGAATAGCGCGTAACTTTTTTTGAAGTTTATTCCTTATAGTAGGAGAGCTAGTGAACCATCCGAGTAACCTGTTTTCCACAAAGCTAGAGTTTTTTAAAATTATGTTTTATTATCGGTCAATTATGAAAATACGAGTCTGGCAGGCATCTCGCGGTTGCGTCTTAAAATTTTGAAAATGTAAAAAAAATTTTTTTTTAATCTACTCCCATAAGGCTACAATACGATTTAATTTACATAAGTTTAAGTGTAAAAAAAAATTGACAACCTATTTTGAGGGTTGCAAGTAAGTGCCAGACGATAGCAAAGTTGTCATCGGGATAGTAATTCATAACCTGCTTCCCACAAGGCTGAAATTTTAAGGACATATTCTATCGATAATTTAAAAAGTACGCAGAAACAGCTAGCCTATTTTGACGGTTGCAAGTGTCTACCAGACGAGTATATTTAATAGTCATGACGCTCGGTGGGAGTGCGAGTGCAACAGACTTGTTAGAAGTTCCAATGTCAGGAAGAGAGAATATGATGTATTATATCACGAAGATACGAGATGGACACCTGTATCTCGGGAGAAAATGCGTACAACCGTGGTGCTTGCAATCACAACTATATCAAAGTATAACCACTACAAAAAGTACTTCTAAATTATATAAATATATAATAAATATATAATCCAGGATATGTTCTATCTATTTGCTAAGTTTCATCCAAATCGACTCAGGTTTACTACTGATTCAGTAAAAAATATCAGTAAGACTATAAAATTAATTTAAAATGGC
Organism: Bembecia ichneumoniformis; assembly: GCA_910589475.2. Taxonomy (NCBI): domain Eukaryota; kingdom Metazoa; phylum Arthropoda; class Insecta; order Lepidoptera; family Sesiidae; genus Bembecia; species Bembecia ichneumoniformis. The sequence continues at coordinate 14,094,331 of OU342539.1, read as the reverse complement.
GACACTACTAGCATAAAAATATTGTGTACAAATTCTGTTAAAAACCTTTACTGTGTTTAGTGGTCGTTAATATGGCATAGGTACGTGTCTTTATGTATCTAAATTTATATACATTCGATTAATTAGATATAATAGTATTATTGAAATATTCACCCAAACTATAGAAGCGATTATATATTAAATTACCTAGGCTTCCTCTATGTAACTTAAGTAACTTAAATAGAGCGTCCTTTAAGTAACTTGATTACCCTTTAGTGATTCTGGTAAATAATTGGAAATTTTGATTCCTTGATATATATCTACAGTTTATATATATATTCCTTGATATAACCTTCATCTAAATATTGATAAAAGTAAGCTAATGCAGTTCGTAACTTATAAAACTAAATTTACACCTCTTCAAGTTACAGACAAAGGTAAAATTATTGAAGAAGTAGAAAGTATAAAATATTTAGGCGTAATGCTAGATAAACATTGTAATTGGAAATCTCATGTCGGTCTGGTCTGTGATAAAGTAGACAGATTTGTTTATGCACTACGTCGGTTAAGATTGACTGTGTCTATTGAGGCAGCAATCACTGCTTATCATGGCTACGTTTCTTCGATTTTGACATACGAATTATTGGTATGGGGTAACTCTATCGAAATAATAAGAGCTTTTAGGGCCCAAAAAAAAAATGCATCAGAGCAATATGTGGCGTGGGCTTTATGGAGAGTTGTGTGCCACTATTTAAAAAGTTACATATACTTCCCTTATCTTGCTTGTATATAAAGACGTTGTGTATATTTGTTAGAAAATATCCGAACTGTTTTGTCGAAAATAACGAAATAGGAACCAAAATAACTAGACAAGGTAATTTATTGCAAAGACCAAAATGTAGATTAGAACTATTTAATAGAAATGTTTATGTTATGGTAATTAAAACATACAATAAACTACCTAATAATATAAAAGAATTGCCGGATCCTAAATTTACAAGAACATTAACAAAATGGTTATTAGATTGTTGTTATTATGATGTTAAAGAATTTTATAACAAGAAACATTAATTCCTTTATTAATATATTAGTTTACAAACAATTAAACACAAATATTTGCATGCCCTTGGCGGGTAGAACACACTTTGTACTGTAACTGCTGTATACAAATTAAAATCCTGTAAACATGTGTTCGCGCAAATAAAGATTATTTTATTTTATTTTTTATTTTATTTTATTTTATATACAAAATAAATAAATTTCATAAAAAAATAACATCACAAAAAAGTTATGTTTTCATTAACTTTATAAATTTCAATAAATAGATTAAGTATCATACTTTATTTATGATACACTTTGTTATTTTGTGAAGTGTGGTGTGAAAAGTGCTTGAGAAAATCTATTGACCTCTGGAACGAATTCGTCTCTGTTCCTGGATCATTAATAACTTATCTTTAATTTTTGAAAATAGTTGCTTGGTGCAAGGGTGACGTCAGCGGATAAGTGGATATATGATATATCAATCTAAAGTTTTTTTTTGTTTAAATGGGATACTTATTGTCAAATGTAGTGCTAAGATATTTTTTTAATTTTCCCCAGTCGTTTCAAAAAGGGTGATACTGATTCTGTCGACGAAAGCCCGGTTTAGGTTTCAATAAGTATAGTAGCGAGTTAACTTGCCTCATCGGCGAGTTAAGTTGATATTGTAGTTTGAACGCCAAAAGCGAGTTAAGTAGTAAGTTGTTAAGTCGAGTTGAATAGAACGCGATCCTATTTTTCGAGTCCAGTGCGAAGTAGTAGTTAATGTTTCTCTCTCGCGTTCGCCCGACTTCGTTCGCGGAAACTATTTCATTTTTTCTAGATATCCATTATAGTTTTTAGCTATCAGACTATACTGCGGTGGTGACACCTTAGTCTCCCAATGCCCTGACCGCTGTGCCGTACTCCAAGACCTTTATGGGGGTTTAGATCTCAGACTATACTATAGCTCACCCAACGCTGAATAAACTTACTTAATAGTTTTAAGTGAGCCGTTTTTACGTACTTAATAATTTGTAGGTAAGTAATACTTAGTTGAAGGGCTTCATTTGGTATGGTACTGTCTTATAATAACTTATTATCTATCTAAGTAATTTAATGTAGGCACGTAACATAATAATGTAGGTAAGTATTTATAAATCTCATATTATATAAAACTACAATGAAATGATGGTTTCAAAAAGAAAAACTTATATTTTAGCGATATTATTTTTATTCGTAAGCAATATTTAACAGTGAGCAACCCTGGCGACAAGCCTGGGCGACACAGGGGCGTAACGACGTGAAGGGGGAAGTAGTTATATAAATGGCAGCGTTTGGGACTCGGACAAAGAAGATTCCGTTCTACTTGTTATTATTTATTCTTTTGCCAATTCCCAGGGTTCAATTTATTATTATTCGAATATGTGGCTAGTTTCAAATGAAATTTTTCAAAACGTAATTTTCAAAAATGAAATTGACTGATTTACTGAATTTTCATGACTTCGTTCATGAAAATTGTTGATTTGAACGTGAAAACAAAGTCCTCCGCTACGTTTATCTGTCTCCCTGTATCTTCGCGATGATCTCAAAAACTACTGAACGGATTTTGATGCGGTTTTCATCATAATTTGACCCTTGCGAAGCCTTGAGCGGGTCGCTAGTTATACAAATAAAACAAAAGATAAAAGTTTGCTTAACAAAAAAAATTTTAACCCTCGATGAATTACTATTTACCCTGACGATTACATCGCTGAACTTTGAAGATGTTGATAGATTCCTTTATTTTCTAACAATAGCTCAATAGCTCATCAATGGAGCACGGTTTCTCACAACATTCAGCTACAATCCCTCCATTTCTCTTGCCACGAACTTGGTGTAAGCTTCTGGCTTTGTGGGGAGCCAGCCAAGGCCATCGGTAATCGTAATCAGCAATTAAATTCTGTTCCGATCTCTTCATGAGGAATTCGTTGTCGCACAGGAGAGCTAGTGTTGTAGCCAATTTACGTCCACAGTAGACTTGAGGTGAAGTTGAATTAACTAATACGCCGCTGACGATGATCAGAAGAATAAGTAGACCGGGCTTCATTGTTAGTCTTCTATGTCTAGCACCAGTGAAATGTGAGATTTGAAAGTGTCGATTTCCATGGGATTATCTCCTTTTATACACAATATAAGAAGCACTCATTAATTCATGATTTAATAAGCGACATGTTCTAGGAATATGTGGGACGACGTGACCTTATTGAGAAGACGTCAGCTTTTGTGATTATCTTAAGTTATTTCGAGGAATATTTATAATCTGTACATAGATTTATTTTTTTATTTTTTATGTTAAGGTCGGCAGACAGGCTGACGGTCCACTTGATGGTAGATGGCCACCGTCGCCTATAACACAAGCAACGCCACAGGTGCTGCAAGTGCCCTCCTGACTACAGTAGGATTTTTTTTATTTATTAAAGATGAGTTTGCTCTTGACCAGCATCTATCCATGTAGGAAGGATGAGGCCGACGATGGAGCGAGCTCACCCAGAAGATGCCTGTTCATTCGAACCTTAAAAAGATTTAAAAAGATTTGGGTTGGTAGCGGCGTTAGGGTAGGGCGCGGCTGGGCGACCGCCCAGGGGCGCCAGATATAAAAGGGCGCCGCTGCGCTGGCGCCTCTTAATATCAGCTTGTTCATAGTGTAAGTGTTACTTACATACATAAATTCCCTAAATCTAGATAAAAAGTCCTTATGTTGGCAACACTACAATAAAATGCAGATTGCATTTCGATTGAAACACTGCTGTTCATTTAACCAGGAATCTTCGACCATAGGATAGATCACAAAACAAATTATCCATATCTTCTTTTTGTTAGAAAGAGTTCGGGTTATGTTTGACGAAGAGGGTTACAATCAGCTCATTCATTATACCGGTGCACGCACTTAACACTTGAGATTTAACTATTACATGCTATTACTAACACTTAAGTATTCGGATTTATTTTAAAACAAGCAAACGTAGTACTGCACGGTTTATTGCGGTGGTATTCTTCACTCTTAGTTTCGACTACCGAATGACATTTGTTTTAATATAATAGTTAAATTTTATTAGTTTTTAAATGGTTATTTTATTATTTTAATTTGTATATTTACTTATATGTTTTATATTTACTTAATTTAATTACTTATAATAAATAAATCCCGCTTTTTTTATGTGGTTTTCAATGGGAGACAGGGGGCGCCGTAAAAATCTCGCCCAGGGCGCTGGTAATGCTAAAACCGGCACTGATTTGGGTTATATGAGCTCGGAAATACAGACGCCGGCGAGGAGTTCCATCCTTAGCAGTGCGCATCACAAAAGATGTTTTAAAGCGCTTGGTCCGAATTAGAGGGATTTCGACAGGTGAGGATGGTAACCAGCCGTACGTCTGCATGTCCGATAGAAGAGATAAGGGATTGGGAAGGGTAAGGGAAATGGGCTCTGGCATCCCTTGCTCACTCACTGAAACACAACAGCACACGTGCTGTTATTTCACGGTGGTCTTCTGTAAGGAGGTGGTTACAGCCGCCAGACGGGGCTGCCCAAATGGCTGCGAAACGCAGTGTGTCCTGTTACTACTAAAGTCGCAATAAATCTAATTGAATTTTTAATAATAAAATATATTATTACTAAGGTCCTCACCCTGCAGCCCTAATCACCGGGAGCTTAGCCTTACCTACCTTACTATATACACCTAGTCCAATAAGTTCTTTTAGAAATGAAAATGCATTTTTTTTATGAAGTAAGTAATCTTAATAAAACTTATACCTATACATATTTACTGAAGTGTAAACAAAAAAATAAAAAATATTCTATTCAAAATTGACACCCTTAGCTTTGATACAGGCCTTTAATCTGTTTGTCCAGAATTTAACAGCGACTTTGTTCTTGTATCTTTAGAAACTATTACTCCCTGATAATGTAGATTTCTATAGGTGGTACAAAACCATATTCGGCGCCGAGGCCACTATATTTAGACATTTTTTTTATAGCTGTATATATAATTATATATACAACTTTTTCTCTTTATAATATTATTATAGATTAGTATAGACTAATGGATGCAATTTTTTGTGTGCAACTTATACATATACACAAACCGTCCTCCTATATCGCTCTTTTCATTGGTGAAAACCATATCAAAATCAGTTGGCTTAAAAGTTTAATTCTTTTAATTAAACCTTTAATTAAGTTTAATTAGCGGAGAAACAAACCGAAGCGGATAGCGACTTTATTTTCGACGACATTGTCGTAGGAAAACTCTCCAAGCATTCAAATAAGAATCTGTAGACACACAGGTGCATATTTTGTATTCGAAGGAAAATTTCATTTTCATTTTATATGTTGCGTTGACAGTTGACAGCTGTCATGGGGTGACACAATTACGTCCCATAGGTATAAGCACATTATTTCTTTTCCCAAATATTATGGGAATATTATATTATGGGATATAATATTCCCATATCTAATATTTGAAAAAAAGCTCAATTTAATTTAACCATATTAAATTGAGCTTTTTCAATCGGCTTCGTCCGCGTGTAAGTTTTTTTTTAATGTTAAGATCGGCAGACAGGTTGACGGTCCACTTGATGGTAAGTGGCTACCGTCGCCTATAACACAAGCAACGCCACAGTCGCTGCAAATGCGCTGCCAAATACAGTAGGATTAAGGATAAGGGATTCGATATGAAAATGGGCTCTGGCATCCCTTACTCGCTCACCGAAACACAGCAGCACACGTGCTGTTATTTCACGGTGATCTTCTGTAACTGGTTACTGCCGCCAGACGGGCTGCCCAAATGACTGCGAAACGCAGAGTGCCCTGCCACTACTTTCCAGATCCAGACCAGAGCCAAATTTAAAAGTTCATTTTTCAAAGTTGATCTTGCTGGGAATCGAACCCGGAGACCCTGGAACAGAGCGTTAAAAGGCCAACCTCTCATCCAACGGGCTCCTCGAAATTATAATTATAAACTATTAATTTCTATATCCAGGCTTCAAGCTATTAGCGTAGGTACCAAATTAAATGAAAGTCTGTTCAGTTGTTATACCTCTTATGAAGCTTCAAATGACTAAATGGTTTTAATCTGGTTTCAAAAACTTTTCAGTCCATTTGACGACAGTTACTATATGCCCTAACAGAAGACATATTTTATGTATTTAAATCTTGTGTAGCTTGAACGCGAAGATAAATTTAAGCGAAAGTTGTTTTGTCTGCCTGACTATGACGTTTTGACGACTAAAAGACTGAACTGATTCAGATTAAATTCGGGCGTGGCAGATTGTTTTCCGAAGGAGGTATAATAAATAAATGAACAATTTAATAATAAATGAGACTTTATATTAATTTTTAATATAATGGCCTGACCACGAGAACAGGTCGCCTGCTAAGATTATTCGCTAAATGGCAGATTCTGGAAAAGGCGGATTCTGGGAACGGAAAATTTTGGAAATGGCAGATTCTCGCGTGGCATGCTTAGTACATTCGTATATACATATTTGTTTTAGTCGCTAGACGCTTCGCCGTTCGCAATTCGTAGCAGCGAATGTCTAGGTCCGTAGGTAAGACGCGAGAAAAGTCAGTTAAAAAAAAAGAAACAAAAAAAAATGTCATTGAGCGTTTAAATTTTTGTTCAGCAAAAGCATAGAATATATTAATATGTGTGGTGTAACCTCAGATAAAATAAGAAAGAAAGATAAACGCCTGTGGACGGCAGAATGACGCCGGTAAGACTACGCCTCGCCTTATTAATTGAGCAACCAATCTTCGAGGAGTCTTCAAAAAAATAAAAAGCAGGATTGAATCACACTTCACACATAAGTAAGCTTGGAAACCAATATTTTCAATAAAAATTAAGATCTTAGCTTGGAACACAAAACCTCGACCTATGCACACATGTGTGTGTTATCGTAAAATTCTGTCTAATTTATTATTATTATTAAAACTCTTTATTTGTTCTATAATACATAAAAAAGAATAAAAATAAAAGAAAGAAACGACAAGTAATAGTAAAAATGGCGGCCTTATCGCTTTATAGCGATTTCTTCCAGGCAACCTTAGGGTAAGGATAATTATATGAAAAATTAAACAATGTGGATAGTAAAAATCATCATAAACTTACATTCTAATAAGTAAATACTACTACACAAATTGAATATAAAAAAATATTAATAACACAGATTAATAAGATAGATTAATAAATATAATATATTAAAAGATAAACCTACATATAAAAATTAAACAATTAAAGTCGTCTTCAGTTTGACAGAAAATGTGTCTTGAGTGCTTCTTTGAATATATCCAGCGATTTAGATTGTCTTTTTTTTTTATTATAGATGGGTTTGCTCTTGACCAGCATCTATCCATGTAGGAAGGATCAGGCCGAAGATGGAGCGAGCTCACCCAGAAGATGCCTATTCACTCGAACCTTGAAAAGATTTGGGTTATATGAGCTCGGAAATACAGACGCCGGCAGGGAGTTCCAATCCTTAGCAGTGCGCATCACAAAAGATGTTTTAAAGCGCTTTGTTCTAATTAGAGGGATTTCGACAAGGTGAGGATGGTAACCAGCCGTACGTCTGCATGTCCGATAGAAGAAAGGGGAAGGCGGTATGATCTCATGCAGCTCTCGAGCACACTCTCCGAAGTACATCTTATAGAATACACACAGACAGGCAACTTTGCGTCTAATTTTATCAATCTAATCTCTGCGCTATAGGTATGTATCTTTTGCCCGTCCGACATGTAAAAAAATAAGTCAAATAATATTGAAATTAAAACACGTTTCAATCATATTTAGAATCAAGCTACACTATACATATAATAAGATTGTAAACTAGCCGTTTCTACGAGTATCGTTTCATTTACTTACCTGTTTGATCGTTTCTCTAACCTTAAACCTACTAATTATTTATTCGTAGCCTTAAACCTATTTTCTCTTGAAACTGAGACTCACATAAATTAATTCTCGGTGAGGCGAAACTGTGCCAAATAATCCTCAGATTAGTGATTATCATTCGTCCCTTGCTGCCACTATTGCCCTTCGTGTCCTCGATCGAGTTGATTCTGTCGAATATCTTTTCGCCAGCCCTCAATCTTAAGTACCTGCAACAGTGACATTAGGTATTTAAATTATTCATTAGTTCATTGGTTCATTGTGTGGGTTCAAAAACATCCCAATAGCTCTATAAGTGTTTTTTTTTTAATATGTTTGGTAAGGTTTTTGAGCTTTGTAATGACAAAAAAAGTAACTCTGTCTGTCTGTAACATTTTCACGCCTAAACCGCTGAACCGATCATCATGAAATTTCGCATACACCTTGTCAGCAGAACTACACACTGATAACTTACGTGAACGGTAAATCGAATAACACTTCTCTGTCTTCCCAGACGGATCCAGTCTTAGATTTAGACATTATTGTAATTCCAAGGGAGTAGATAATCTACCACAACGTTTGTAATAATACCACTAAGTTCTTTGAGTTCCAAAAATAAAATATCAAAGTCAAGGAGGCGAGATCAAAGAAGGTTTTACATTCATTGCAAACACATAGAAAAACGGTTTGTCGTGTAGACGTTTCCATGGAAACCGTTCCAGTTTAACGAGCCATAGAGTATAGAATCACTTCTTTATGTTATAGAGTGAAAATATACCATAGAATCGAAAGGACATTACTTTTATTTTGTACTTACTTTTTCCCGCGACTTCGTCCGCTGAAGATTTATATAATCTTCATTGCTCATATATTTCTGACAGGCGTTAAATTTTTTATTATTATTTTTAGATGAAATGCCTATATCCCTATTCTGTACCCCTGACGTGTATTCATGAACTCATGAACTCACTTAGAGGTATAAATTCTCTAAGATTACAGGTTTTCCTTTTGTTAATTTGTTATTATTTTCTATATATTTTTTTAATGTTAAGTTCGGCAGACAGGCTGACGGTCCAATTGATGGTAGGTGGCTACAGTCTCCTATAACACAACAAACGCCACAGCTGCTGCAAGTGCGCTGTCGACTACAGTAGGATTAAGGATAAGGGATTAGGAGGGGATAGGGAAATGGGCTCTGGCATCCGTTACTCACTTACCGAAACACAACACAGCACACGAGCTGTTATTTCTTCGAAATATTTTTGAAGTTAATTTAGCGATATTTAATTTTTTAAATTAATAATTGTTAAAGTCGAATGTCGAATGAACTTGGACAACTGGGCTCTCTGCACCTGGCCCCTGCTAGGGGCATCCGCTACTCGAAAATATCACAGAAACCCTTGTTTTTCTGAAACTATTGAAATGAACGTTCAATTAAAGACACATTGCAATATTTCTTGAAACAAACATGTTGAATCGATTTTTGTAATAAAGCAAAACATTCAAATTTTATTTATTTTCTCGTAAACCATTATACTGTTACGACCTAACTATGGAACGTTCTGGAAAAAGAGTTCGCGCCGGCCGAAAGCCTCGAACGTCCCACCCTATCGACGGTAGCCACGCCCCTTCTCGACTAGTGTCAAAGGAAATTGGTCCTTATGTTTACAATATAGAGTTTACATTCCAACAGAAATAGCATTCCCGAACTTTCAATGGCTTGTTTACGATCTTGTTTAGATTTTCTGGAAAATTCGAAATACATCGATGCGTTTGGCGCCATGAATGAATAAGAGAGCAGGCGGGCGAGATATGGAGTGGTGCGACCAGCGATACGAAAGCGACTCTTCGGAGCTTTTGCGAAGTTATCTGCGACAGTGAACCGGCGACACATTAAGGGAATCATTGACGACTTTTGGCAAGTTTAACGGTTTCATGGGACAAGTTTAGTTTTGGAAGTCATCTTGTATATGTGTATGTTTTTCTTCTCTGTTATATTTGAAAATTTAGTATATAGATTATTGATTATATTTTGTTTCTTTAGCACTCTACCTCTTTCTCTCTTTCTTGTTTTCTCCTCTGCCACAAGGTTGTCTGGAAGAGATCGCTCTTAGCGATAAGGCCGCCTGTACTCACTTATTTGTAGTATTTATTTGTTATTTTTATTTATGTTGTGTGAGTAATAAAGAGTTTGTCTCTCTGTCTGTCTTGGTTTGTGAAAATAAATGGTTCGTTTCGCCCTTACACGGCATTTTAATTCATCCCGCACGTAACAATACTTAAAACAAAAATAACTTTAGAAACATAAACTAAGAAGTTATGTATCACATTTTTTTTGTTAGATTGGCTTTACGTTTGAATGAGCTGAATGGGAAAACAAAGCAGTGATTCTTATCGAATGGCATGGAGCCTCTTAATGGTGAAGTCGACGGTCGCAGTCAAGCTTTGCTCAAGATTATCTTGTTTGAACTCCATAGGATGAAAGGTAAGGGACAAGGCAGGGGTAGGTAAATGGGGACTCTGATATGCATTGCGCACTGAAACTAAGCCTTATGTTAATGAATTAAAATGAACACATTGTTTTTATTATTCTCAATACTTTATACTGGAACTAGGTTTTTATATATTTTTTCTGCAAATTATATATAAAAACCTTTAAACATTAGTAAAAACGTGGTTTTGGAGGAGTTAGAGAACATAGTACAGACAGACAGAGAGACAGGCGCGGGCAGCGACTTCAATTTATACTATTTAAAGGCTTCACTGAGGCAAATGACATTTACTATAGAACTCGCTGGCGGTGGATCCAATTCAACAGGCCTAAAAATGGTGTTTTTTTGTTTTTACCATTAGAACAATACACAAAATAAAAAATTTATTAATACAATTTTTTAATCTGATATTAACTTATTAATATGTACAGGATTCATATGCGTGCAATAAGCCGTTTTCGAGAGATTCTAACTTTTTTGTGGAGTTTCTATTACTTTAACGAAAATTCTAATTAATACAACTGGTTCTTCACATGTTTAAGTATAATATATATTTTTTTCAAAGCAATTGTCTTGTCCATTTCTTGTAACATCTTCATTAAACAATGGATATTTTTAGTATTTAGCGTTTGTCTCCCCCTTAAGGAAGGATAATACTAAGTCTTACCGCGCACATGTTTTAGCTGGTCTAGCAGTTGGCTGAATTTTTTTTTTAAAAACACAGGCCACACAACCCACCCACGAGGCCGCAGCTGACGTTCACGAGGCTTCATGATAAAACTCTTACAATCATTTTACGAGTTATCGCCTGAGAGGAATCTAGGTCATGGAAATCTGCTGGCTAGCGGACCATTACTTGTTACACCCAGGCTGTAGTGAGACGGGCGTGAAAAATTTCTTGCGGCCGCCGCGCGGAGTAGCCGCGTATGTACTTGTGTTCATTTTTTTTTTGTAGCAAATTTAAACTCTACCTACTGTCTAAGCAACAACATTAAATTCTTCGCAATCACCCAACCGCGCGGTGTCAACGCGATCGGTCCGGGCGCTTTTCAGTTCAAATATTCCGATGAAGTCATTATTAACTTTACGTATTTACAACAAAGCTTATTTTTTCATAACAGATTGTCGCGCGGTAACAGAGCGGTCGCCGCGCGGCAGGCTGAATTCTGAACGCGCCCTCAGAATGCCTTTACTGCTAACGTGAGACATAGAAATCATCAGTATATGCCATAAAGCAAACAAAGCAACAAAAAGACTTATTTTGCGGTTAGAGTGCTTGCCTTAACGATCTGTTCTAGGGTTCCCGGGTTCGATTCCCGGCAGGGTCAACTTTGAAAAATGAACTTTTCAAATTTGGATCTGGTCTGGATCTGGAAAGTAGTGGCAGGGCACACTGCGTTTCGCAGTAATTTGGGCAGCTCGACTGGCGGCAGAAACCACCCCCTTACAGAAGACCACCGTGAAATAACAGCACGCATGCTGTTGTGTTTCGGTGAGTGAGTAAGGGATGCCAGAGCCCATTTCCCTATCCCCTCCTAATCTCTTATCCTTAATCCTACAGCACCTGTGGCGTTGTTTGTGTTATAGGCGACGGTAGCCACCTACCATCAAGTGGACTGTCAGCCTGTCTGCCGATCTTAACATTAAAAAAAAATCGTGGGGGCGCTACAAAATCGCGGCAACTGAAAAAGCAATCTGAAATTGTTATTTTATTGAACAAAGAGACTAGAGGCTTTATTTGTAGTAAAAATTAATAACGACATTAGCGAAAGATATATTTTGACGGGAGTCATCTTCCCGCCTAAACGAAATGGCGGCCATTAAGTGCTTGTAATTCGATTATGGAAGAACTCGCCGCCCCCCGACGGTCGAAAGCTGCAATGTGCTCAAGCAACCCCCTAATTGACGTAAACATCTTAAAAGCTCGAGTAGACTTTATGAGATTTGTCATCTTTCGTCGAATTACAGCTTTTATTATAATTCTAATTGACTGGGCTTGTCGTGTTTACAAGATTACACTTTGGTTTGAAAAAACTTTTTTTTTTAATGTAAAAGTTGGCAAGCAGGCTGACGGTCCACTTGATGATAGGTGGCTACCGTCGCAATCATAGGTGCTGGACGTGTGCTGCCGATCTTCTATAAAGGATAAGGTATTATGATGAGGATAGGGAATAATGGTGGTCTTCTGTAGGGGTTGGTTACTGCCGCTAAATGTGCTGCCCATTTTATGATTGTGTCGCCTTGCCATTGCATTTTTTTAACTGCTCTATTGAGATAAATTTCTAAATTTTCTTAAAATTTAAACATACTTAAAACTTATTCTTGACATTTTAATGAGAGAAACGTGATAAATTCATAAAATAAATGTGTTTTACGTCAATTTTATTTATTATAATTTTTTTATTAAAGATGGGTTTTCTCTTGACCAGCATCTATCCATGTAGGAAGGATGAGGCTGACGATGGAGCGAGCTCACCAAGAAGATGCCAATTCACTCGAACCTTGAAAAGCTCGGAAATACAAACGCAAGCAGAGAGTTCCAATCCTTAGCAGTGCGCATTATAAAAGAAGTTTTAAAGCGCTTGGTCCGAATTAGAGGGATTTCGAAAGGTGAGGATGGTAACCAGCCGTACGTCTGCATGTCCGATAGCAGGAAGGGGAAGGCGGTATGATCTCATGCAGCTCTCGAGCACACTCTCCGAAGTACATATAAGTGTATAGAATAAACACAGACAGGCAATTTTGCGTCTATGTGTCAGGCTCCTATTATTTATATATTTATATTATTCGTCATATTATTTGGGAAATCGTAAATTTTTAAATCGTATAATTAAAAATCAAATACTTTTTTCTATGTTCACTCAGATAAAATAAGAACTAAAGATAGAGCCCTGTGGGCGTTATACAGTGAAGGCAGTAAAACTACGCTTCGCCATGTATATTCACGTTCACGCTTACAAGCACACAAATGCAATCAAACTACACCTAACCTTATTAGTTGAGCAACATCAGAAGCGCGTGGAGCTTGACGTAATAATAAATTAAAATATTTACTAGCGAAAATTCCGAATTGAAATTGCGTAGTGTTCATATATTTGTTTGTTTATAATTCTTATTTGTTCATATATGTATATTGTGTTTATTAGAGGAATAAAAGATGCTTTCTTTCTTTCTTTCTTTCTTTCTTAGTGATGAGAGAGTGTAAAAATCAGATTTCAAAAAATAAAAAGCACGATGAAATCACAATTCACACGTAAGTAATCTTGGAAAGCAATATTTTCAATAAAAATTGAGGTTATAGCTTTGGAACACAAAAGTGTGTTTGTGTTCCAGGCTGCCTCTATTAAGAGTTATAATTACCCAATTTTTTACTTACCTACTTATATAATTATGAAATTTTATCCAGAACCAGACCAGAGCCAAATTTGAAAAGATCATTTCTCAAAGTTGACCCTGCCGGGTATCGAACCCGGAAACCCTAAAAGAGAGCGTTAAGGGAAGCACCTCTAACCACTCATCCAACGGGATCGTCAAAATAATGATATATGGAAATAAAATTTCTTAAAAAAAAAAACTAATGTTTGTTTCATTGTTCAATAATTATTAAAAAAAATTAAATTATAATAAATTTTTCTCAACAGAATAACATTTTTTTTTTATTAACAATGACTATATTTTTTTCCGAAACTACCAAAAACTACAAAAACCACCAATCTGAACTTGCAATCTAGACTATTTGAATTTTTCCTAAAAACAACGTAGTAGATAATTATGAAAATGATGTATCATGCCCCTAAGTAAAAGTAAGCCCTATTTTGAGTTTATTATAAAAAGTGAACACGAAATACAAATGGCTGTCACAATGACAGCACAAACGATTTAATCGCAACGGTCCACAGAGCAGTCCACTTCCGTTCCTATGCCGACTTCCGGCGAACACCGGATGTATACAGCAATTTCCGATATCGTTTGCTTTGTACTTCGCATTTCACAGTATGATTTTGAATGTATGTATGTGTGAAATTAGAAAACTTTTTAAATAAGTGGATATATGAAAAAATATATTGTGATTCACTTAAAAATCCTATATATATGACGGTGGTTGGTTTGTGCGATCCAATAAACTTTCTCACAATGATCCAAACCAATTTTATAAGTAACTCTATGAAAAATAACTGATACAATCTTCTGAAGAACGGAAATCTGGACCAAAGCTTACGCAATCTTGTAAAGATTTCTATTTTCAAACTATTTTCTGACGGTTTTAAGTATTTAAATAAATAAGAAAATATAATAATAATTTAGTAGTGGTAGGGCACACTGCGATTCACAGTCATTTGGGCAGCCCGCCTGGCGGCAGTAACCAACCCCTTACAGAAGACCACCGTGAAATAACAGCACGTGTGCTGTTGTGTTTCGGTGAGTGAGTAAGGGATGCCAGAGCCCATTTCCCTATCCACTAATAATCCCTTATCCTTGATCCTACTACAGTCGGCAGCGCACTTGCAGCAGCTTTGGCGTTGCTTGTGTTATAGACGACGGTAGCCACCTACCATCAAGTGCCTGTCTGATCTGCCGACCAGACAGGCAGAAAACATAAAAAAAAAACATAAACATAATTTTTAACATAAAAAAAACTAATTTCTGTATTTTTTCAAAATTTTAGGTTCAGTAGTTTCGGAGATAATGGTGGGACAGACGGACACACGAGTGATCCTATAAGGGTTCCGTTTTTTTCTTCGGACGTACGGAACCCTAAAAAAGAACAAACATTTAATCAGAGCCTTAAGACTCACTCACTTAGTAATTTTAATAAAATAATTAATATACCTAACATTTAAAAAATCCTCTCTAATTGAAATAAATGTCACAATTTACTCTGCCCTTAATATCATTTATAAGCGTTGTCTTTGGCGTCATAGCTCTAAAGCCATTAAAGTTCAACTTTGAGAACTTATAAACTTGAATTCTTGAAGGCTAAACAAGATCGACACGGCTTTTGACCTCAACCGAACTAAAGCTAAACTTTTTAATTGGTCTTGTCATCTTTATGATATTTTGTACAACACTGCTTAGGGAAATTCCAACGTTATAATGTTTAAAATCTTAACATCCTTAAAGTTTTAAGGTCTCCTTTTCTAATTTCTAAGCTCTTTTTTTATTCATCCAGCTGATATATTTATTCAGGAAATGTTGAAGAAATATTTTGTAATATTTTGTGATATTCTCTTCGCTACCTTTTCCTAAAGCACCCAATATATACGTTTTCACTAACAGAAATAGCAATAAACGAGGAAGTTTCCCCCCCCCCCCCTTTTTTTAACTTTGAGAAATTCTCATGGATACCCGGCAGCGTTGGAGCCGCTGAGGAGTTATGCCGGGACTCCTACCGGTTAAAACCCAACAAACTTCTAGCGCGGCCATACATATAGGGGGAGCTGCGGGAACGTTGTGACACATCTGCGACCCGCCACGGCTGTCCAGCGCGGGGAGGACTGCGCTTTCTGTCGGAACCTCGGCGTACTTGAAAGTGGAGGTATGCCGGCCATCTCGAAGTACCTTGCGACGGGCGGTAGTCTCCCATAAGACTACTGCCGAGGCCCCGAAGAAGATTCCCCCTGGTTGAAAGAAAGAAAGAAAGAAAGCAACTTTTATTCCTCAAATAAAAACAATATATGAAAAAATAATAATTACAAACAAAACAAACAAACAAATATATAAACAAGTAACAAGAGGAAAAGAATTGCTCTATATAATTTGCAGAAAAAATTGTATCTTATGTACATATATAAACGTAAGCATAAATGTGGTGGCTTTTTCTAAATATAGTGGCCTCGGCGCCGAATATGGTTTTGTACCATTCGGAGTCGAGACACTCGGTCCGTGGGGCCCTGCAGCAATGAGCCTCTTCAAAGACATCTCGAAGAGGCTTATTGATGCGATGGGAGACCGAAGAGCTGGCACTTTCTTCGGCCAACGTATTAGTATGGCCATTCAACGAGGAAATGCTGCCAGCGTACTTGGTACAATGCCGCAGGGTCCATTTTTATATTGACACTTAGTCTTAGTTAAAGTATTAATTTATTTTTATATTTAGTTTTTATTTTAATTTAATTCAAGTCTTTGTACAGTACGTCGAGATCATAAATAAACTATCAGTATAAATGTTAATAATATACCTAAAATATCTAATGTATGTTCCTTTTTATGTCGTTAAGGCCAATAAGGTATGTTCATTTTTATGTCGTTAATTTTAATTAATATTAACCTAATTAACTAATTTATTTTATTAACTATCAGTTAAAAAAAATGTCTTTTTCACCTCTCCAGCACGAAAAGGGTGCTTTTGGTGCCTAAAAACTCGCAGGAAAATCGATTTTTGCTGCGAGCGTGAGGAAAAGTGATTCAAATTTCTAACACGCGATTTAACTCCCTGGAATAACATTATTAGGATTTTATTAGTGTGTCCAGCCATAGCCGACTAGAGTCGGCCGGCCATAGCCGACTAGATTCGGCCGACCATAGCCAACTAGAGTTGGCCCAGCTGTGAAGATAGTTTTACAGCTGTGAAGATACCAGTGGTGATGGCCTACAAAGAGAATATAATCACTAATGGCCTAACTCGCTGTTGAGGTGAAAAGTTGTATGTTTAACACGAGAGCAAATTTTTTTATGTCTCGTGCCTTTAAATCACTCACTTCGCTCAGTATTAGAATCACTCGCTACGCTCGTGATTCAATTCTATAGACTACTTCGCTAGTTCGTGATTTAAAGACGGCACTCGCAGGAAAAAACAATTTTGCTCTCTAGTTGAACAAATAACTATTAATTCTTTTATCTATAAGTATGATACCTAACTTTGCAATGTTTCTAGACCAGATAGACTTCAGAGAGATGTGATAATGTGATTTAAAAAAAAAACACGAGCCTCTTACTTAGCTTGGCTAATTAATATTCCCCGGTGTTCAATGTCAAGATTGCAGTGTAATATTAAACGGGTGTAGCACAAATTAAATTTTATCTTACCACCGAGCCCTCTCTTATTGCGCCTCGTAAACTTTACTTATAACTGACTTTTACATTTTATATACTAGCGAAATATGTACTTAATACCTTTTATGTTAGGAGTTTACGGCGACCTACTGAGATGGCTTATTTCTTATCTTGAGAATAGGTTGCAGGCCCTCACGATTGGGGTTTTTAAATCTAATTTTAATACTATTCAGGTGTACCGCAGGGATCTCATTCGGGACCTATACTATTTAATATTTATCTATGATATTGGGGTTTGTTTCAGTCACTTTAAAGTGTTGATGTATGCCGATGATAAATTTTTTTTCCATCCAATAGACTGTATGGATGATTGAGACCAGCTTCAGATGGACCTTGAGACACTTTCAGCGTATTGTAAATTAAATCGACTAGATTTGAATGCAGATAAGAGCCAAATAATCACTTTTACAAGAGTTGAATTTGTTCGTGATCTTGGAGTCATTCTCGATCGCAGCCTTTTTTACACTTATCACTATGATAACATCACACACAGAGCTCACCAGATGCTAGGGTTTCTACATAGAAGTGCTAGATGCTTCCGAAAATTTGAAACATTAAGGGTCATTTATTTCGCTTTCTTAAAAAAAAACACCGTGAAATAATAGGATTGTGCAAATTATGTTTCGGTGAGTGAATAAGGGATGCTTCCTAACCCTTTATCGTTAATCCCACTAAGGTCAGCACCGCTTTTGCAGCATTTGCGTTGCATGTGTTTATAGTTGGCGACGGTAGCCACCTACCATCAATAGCAAACTTGCATACAAAAAAAGTATGGAATGTATGTAGAATTTTATTATTTTGTTTCCAATGTCACTCAGTCTCACGACACAGAATGTATTTTATATTTTATAATTTAATATGTTATTATTAATTGGACATTCATTTGAAAAGAGCAACTAGGTTTCTTTTTGACGATATATAAATAAATGGTAAGTTTATACAAATATGTAAATAAAAATGCGAAAGTAATTAACTGTGTTATGTTTTCACTTGAACTATTTTGATGAAATTTGACACGAAGATAGCTTAAGATTCTGAAATAGGACATCTGTCGACAAAATTAAAATATTTTTCAATTGACACTTCGATAAAGATATAAAGTTATTAAATCAATAGATACTAATAAAAAGTTAAAAGAAAAGGTTAAAAAATTGCAGGTTAAAAAACCTTCTAACCGTTCCAGCCATCTTAAGCCGGCGTTTAATTTGAATTCATTGTTTAAGAACAAGAAAAGTCCTCATTAAGGATCACTTAAAAGCTATGATTACATAAACGGTGCACGAAAGCTTCTATCCACAAAATTCTAAGCTATTCAAAATTAAAGTTCAAAATCCTTTGTTTTCTAACTTACACAAAGTTTGTAGGAAACGTTTAATCGTCTATTATTAAGTTGAAGTTGGCAAGCGAGGTGAACTTAAGGGCCCAGATGCGTAAAATTGACTAATTAAAAGTATTTTAGACAATTTCCATTAATCCATTCGCTTCCTGATATTTTTTGCAATTATAAAATTTACACATTTGTGTAAAAGTCGCTGCGAGTGCGCTGCGGACTACAGTGGGATTAAGGATAAGGCATTGGGAGGGGATAGGGAAATGGGATCTGGCATTCCTTACTCACTCACCGAAACACAACAGCACACGTGCTGTTATTTCACGGTGATCTTCTTTAAGGGGGTGGTTACTGGCGCCAGACGGGATGCCCAAATGACTGCGAAACGCAGTGTGTCTTGCCACTACTTTCCAGATTCAGGCTAGAGCCAAATTTGAAAAGTAAATTTTGGCTAATGAGAATAGTTCATTAAAGATTAATTTAAACATGAGTTCCTATTTTAAACTCAATTTAGCATAGAATTAAAATTTTTCAAAATAATTTATATGTACAATTACGCTATATTTCACGTAGGCGTTTTGAACGCCATGGGTATGTTCCCTTTATTTTCACTACGCTTCAGTTTATTGCGACAATAAATAATATTTAGGTTTATGAAGCGATATGAAAAAAACGGTCGCTCCTTTTCCCTGCACAGTATACTGTTAATACAGTAGTTAAACTTTCTATTTGTGGATTTTTTTTTATTGTATAATTATGTACGCGACCGTCGGCCTCCAGCAGGAAATGCAGTGGAAGCGAAATTACTTTATCCTGGAGATCAGCGGCCACGACATAGTCCGCGTTACGCGGATCAGGGGGGGGGGGGGGGTTTCGGACGCTTGGATATCAGCCTATGCCGACAGCCAAGGGTACAGGAGATAAGCAAGTCACTTACCCTAGTTCTTCATCAGAGTTTCGTCCGTCGTTTAGACGGCCCACGGCAAGAAAATATATATACAATATAGAACGGGAGTCAGGAAATGCAAGGTAGGAAATACCGTGTCCTTCACGCCAGATGTCGACGACAGACTGCTGGGTTCCCGACGCAAACTCCCGCCACCACAAATGTCGATTCACACTAGTCACACCACAAAAGGGATGTCCTTTCCAAGCACAGATCACCAAAATTACCAAAAGAGGATTAATTAAACACTCGGGCTCAAAAACACGCCGCGTGTCCCGATGCCATATATATCTCTGTCTACCGACGCAATATTTTCGTGTTTCCGCACGAAAAAAAATATTAACGAACTTCTGTCAATACTATCGTAGCAAATATTGGCCGGATCGATAATAATTGCATCGGTTCTAAACAAATTAAAATATATAAATAAGCATTTCACTATAAGTTATAACCCGTAATATCCGTTAGATAGTCATACTGTCTTACCAATATGCTTGGTCGACATATGTAACTGCCGAATCCAGGGCTGGCTATTACTTCGGTGAAAATTAGCCTTGCTATCCAACGAGGGAATGCAACCAGAATGTTTGGACCCAACTTGATATGACGTACAAATTGTAAATAATTAAGATAATCATTAATAATTTTTACATAAATTTAATATTGCTAGTCTGGCCATAAACTGTTACTTACATAAAACTTTTTCCTTTTTCAACTCTTTATTCATTTTGAATTTGGAAAGTGTTTATTTTGTCAAAAACTTATTTTGATTTCTCGCCATTTCACATTTTTTTTCGTGTTTATTATCAAATTACAGAAAACAGGATTGCAGTGATTGCCTTACACAGAGTGGGTATGGAGCTAGCGGTCATATTCAAGACACTTCAAAAGCTTGGTATCAGCAGTATGTTCGTATATCGTACTATCGACAGATACCAACACTTCCTGTGTCGGTGACCATAAAAGATCGGGGCGGCCGCGTGCTGTTAGAACTACAAAGGCTGTTAATGCTGTTAAAGCCAGAATTCGCCGAAACCCCATAGCGAAACATAAAATTTTATCGAGAGAAATGAAGGAGGACGCTAGGATTCTGTCGCGTATATTAAAAGAAGACTTGAAGCTCGCGGTGCTTATCGTTCGTATCAATTCCTACAGATAAAGAAAGTGAATCATTCAAAACGCCTTCTGTCCCAATGCGCAGGTGAAAGACTTCAGCCAAAGTGTATCAAGAGACCGTCCTGGATCGTTTTGTGAAACCTCTCAGCAATACACTCTTTAAAAATTTACTGTGGACTTTCCAACAGGACTTTGCACCTGGTCACAAGGCACGAACTACCCAAGCCTGGCTCGAAACCAACGTTCTGGACTTTATAAGAGCTGAAGATTGGCCCCTTCGTCTAGTCCAGATCTGAATCATTTAGACTACAAATTATGGTAAGTTTTAGAGGACATGGCCTGCTCTAAACGACACGCCGACATTGAGTCTCTTAAGAAATCTCTGGAGTAAGCAGTGCTAAATCATCACAAACATTTAGACACTAGTTGTGTCCTTCGGTTTTACCTACCGTTTAATTTCAAAATTACCGAAGGCATGCTCATGACTCTTTTATTTCAATGATTGTATGAACGATTTTCGCGTATTTTAGTGAAAAAAAAAAAAAAAAAAAAAAACTTATGTTAGTCAGAAGGTACTGGCAAGATATTTGAGTCGTCGGTAATAAATCATTTTTATCTGTCTATCTCGCTCGCACTTACATGTCTTAAAGAGTGGTATAGTGATGTGCGTAGAGAGGTGTTTCCGTTGCACATTCCTATCGCCATTGACGTTTATTGCTCGACGACACGGATGATAATGCGTCTACTATACATATCTAGTTCGTCTACTTAAGACGCTAGATCATTTGAAACTTAACATCAGCAGACCGGCTGACGGTCCACTTGATTGTAGATGTCTACCATCGCCTATCACAAGCAAGCCACAGCTGCTGCAAGTAATACCGACTACAGTAGGATTAACGATAAAGGACTAGAAGATAGGGAAATGGGCTCTGGCATCCCTTACTTCACTCACCGAAACACGACAGCACACGTACTTTTATTTCATGGTGGTCTTCTCTAAGAGGGTAGTTACTGTCGCCAGACGGGCTGCCCAAATGACTGCGAAACGCAGTATGCCCTGCCACTACTTTCCAGATCCAGACCAGAGACAAAACTCACATGTATTTATTGTTATGACAATATTAAATCATTTTCAAGAAATGTAATTCTAACAGTCTTATATACTGTGGCCGTCACGTTATTAAGAAAATGTTAGGTTCAACGACTTCTTGATTTGTTTTCGTAGTTCCGTTTACCTTAGAAACGACGTTTCTTTTTAGCAATTTTGTTAAATTCCATGTCACTAAACAAAATTCCGTCATTAGAAGCAGTTAAATGGTAATAGGAGTAATAGGAACGTAAATTATTTGCAAGAGATTAAAGATTACAGATTTATCATTAACATCAGCCCGTGTCTCTCCACTGACTCCCCAAGGACTCTCTTGAGGCTCGCCACCATGCACGGTCTTCAGCCGCTTCTCACGAACCCTTACATCACATCACTTTACAATTTTTAAGTATACGTAGTTTCGGATAAACTTGGCTGGAGTTTTCTGACTACGTGGCATAGGGTTGATCAGCCTTGGTCTAAACCATCCATCATCGCTTCATCATCGAGGTGATGCGCATTGGTTCTCCAAGATAAAGATTAGATTTTTTTTTAATATAATATTAAAGGTGGCAGACAGGCTGACGGTCCAGTTGATGGTAGGTGGCTACCGTCGCCTAAGGACACAAGCGACACCAGCCGACCCTGCAGGAATTTGTTTATTGCTCGCTTGAAGAAGCCCATATTGTAGCTAGATGGAAACACCTTGGAAGGTATACCTTAGATAATTAATTTCAAAATTAATTCATATATAATAGGTGGCATTTCTCGACAAAAATGTAGCTTTAACAATATCACTATTCCTAACATAAAGTCCATGTATTAATTTATAGAAATAATACCCCCAAGAAGGTGAAGCTCTCTAGGTTATTTTCTGTAAGAGGTCGTAATGGGAAAGTTGTTTCAACGTAAAAAAGCTTCTCGAACTTTTCATCTACAAGGTGTAAGCTCATAATTTCTTCTGGAAAATTCGACAGTCTCAACATTTGCGACCGAGTTGCCGGCCCAGATGGTGTAAGGCTATTCAAATTTGCCAGCATTTACTTGTTTTATTAAAAAAAAAAGTTTGCGACGCTCAGATTAAGTTACAACTGGCTGACTGCCTAGGTTATTTCATTTAATGTATATCACATTTAAAGTACATTCTTAAACGAGCCCGTTGGATGAGTGGTTAGGGTGCTTGCCTTTACGCTCTGTTCTAGGGTTCCCGGGCTCGATTCCCGGCACGGTCAACTTTGAAAAATTAACTTTTCAAATTTGGCTCTAGTCTGGATCTGGAAAGTAGTGGCAGCCTAGAGCACACTGCGTTTCGCAGTCGCAGTCTGGCGACAGTAACCACCCCCTTACAGAAGACCACCGTGAAATAACAGCACTTGTGCTGTTGTTTTTCGGTGAATGAGTAAGGGATGCCAGAGCCCATTTCCCTATCCCCTCCTGATCTTCTTATCCTTAATCCCATTGTAGTTGGCAGCGCACTTGCGGAATCTTTGACGTTGCTTGTGTTATAGGCGACGGTAGACACCTACCATCAAGTGGACCGTCAGCATGTCTGCGGATAATAGTATAATTAGTCATTTCATGAATTGGCTGGGTATTAAGCAAAAACTTCATGAAACGGCGCCATACAAGTATAAAACGATCTGCCTAGGCACATCACGAACTGCCGGATTATACGATCGGCCGCCGACATATACACATAAAAAAAAGAGTGACGTGGACTAGTCGACAGTTCAAGTTCGAAGAACAGTTCTTTATTCTTTTAAATATAGAAGAAAAAAAATGTTTTTTTTTTAAAATTTAATTAAACTTTTTAAAATTAGGCTGAAAACAACGAGGTGTCGTTTGGGAAATGGGTACCACAGAACTTTATACCGGTTTATGTCGGCAATCACTATTTAAAAATCGAAATGATTTTGGTCGAATTGAATCAGTGAGCGAACTTTAATATAATAAATAGCTAAAAACAAGAAAGTTCAGTAACTTTTCTCATTTGTTTGTGTATACTATTAACGAGCCCATTGGTAGATAGTTGATGTGCTTGCCTTAGCTTTGACTCAGGGGACCCAGCTTCGATTCCCGGCAGCGTCCAGTTTGGAAATAAACTTTTCAAAGTTAGCTCTATTGTCTGAGGTGTTTAATTAGTGGCAGAGCACATTTAATTCTAAAGCCATAAACAAGGCTGTCAGTCTGGCGCAGTAACCACCCCCTTACAGAATATTCCCGTCAAATAACAGCATGTGTGCTGTTATGTTTTGGCGAATAGCACCATCTAATCGTTTAATCCTTAATAGTCCTTTATTCTAATAATATGGCCGATAGCGCAATTGCAGCACCTATGGGTTGCTTGTGCCACGTACCGTCAAGTAGACCATCAGCTAACCTGCCAACCTTAAAAAGACTAAAAACACTTGAGACTATTATATACTTATGTATAAGATATGTATATGTACCTATGCATCGCCGGAAGCAGCACTAAGAATGTGAATAAGGAATAATTAAGCTTTATGGCAATTTAGGTTTAGTAGTAAACATTTAAGCCTCCATAGCCATACGAGCCTCCAAAATGGAACGCGTCCTATTAGACCTAAGGGTCAACGTTTACTAAGATTTCATTTTATTAATCATGCGATCCTGATAAAATTTATAAATGGAAAAATGTTAGGTTCCTGTTGTGATTTTCAAGAAACGTACTACAGCTCGTATGAAGTCGCGGACACATCTAGTAATAAAGATTTTAATGAAAATTTTAACAAATTAATTTATTATTCCTTTTAGGAAAATCTGCAGCTTGGAAAGCACCGGCTTGATATGCAGCAGCTTTGGCGTTGCTTGTGTTATAGGCGACTGTAGCCACCTACCAACAAGTGGACCGTCAGCCTGTCTGTCGATTTTATACATAAAAAAAATACTCATACATTTATAATTTTGAGAATTGTATGTATGACCTTGCCCAATGAGGCGACATGTCCTTTAGGGAAAAGCCTTTAAACAAAGATTAAAAAAAAGTCATTGTTGTACTATATGTCAGAAAGCTTTGTAAATGAATTTACAAAGCTAACTACTAGCTGTGTACCGCGGTTTCACTTTTTAATTTAAATTGCCAAAGGCATGCATATGTCGTCTCTTCTCGGTAATTGTCAGTAATTCTCGGTAGCCTATAACCATCCTCAAAAATTTAGCTATTAAAAACATATATGACTTTTTTTTATAATCTTACTAACAACAAACTTTTTGACGAGCCCATTGGATGAGTGGTTAGAGTACTTACCTTAATGCTCTGTTCTAGGGTTCCCGGGTTCGATTCCCGGGACCTGCGAAGACGGGCTGCCGAAATGACTGCGAAAGGCATTGTGCCCTGCCACTACTTTCCTGATCCAGACCAGAGACATTTTTCAAAGTTGACCCTGCCGGGAATCGAACCCGGGAACCCTAGAACAGACCGTTAAGGTTTTCTTTTTTAACGTAAAAAGAAAACCAAACATGTGCGCTCTAATTGTGCGTTGCTCTCTAAATAATTACCTTTTACGTTACAGCGCAGTGAGGTACAACGACCACTTAAGTTCTTAAGAGCTATTAAACGTGTTGTCCCTCGAAAAATAAAAAAAAAATCATTAAATGGCGGCGACAGTTATAGGTGGTTTCATTAGCGTTTCTTTGGAGTAGCAAATGAAAATGTTTGGTGAGGCTACTTACTCATCAAAATTGTGTTACCGAGGAATAATCCATAATCCAGGACGCGAGCTTTCCTTTGAAAGCTAAATTAACTGAGATCAGGAAGAAAAGCTTGTGAAGCTTTTACTTTCGCGAAAGTCTCTTGCGTAATTTTTAAAAATTCTTACTCTTAGACCGGGCGCTCATTGGGACTTTTAGTCACGATGAATTTTTGTTACCAAGTTGAGTGCTATGAAGACATATGGGAGTGCGCTGACTGTGGTGACGTGACATTAAGGTGACAAATAGTTCCAACAGCCCGGCGACACTAGGTGGCGTGACTGTCACCCAACCTGGGACTCTAGCATGAGTTCACGATACTACACTGGCTAGCGAGAGCGTAAAACATTTGTATGGAAAATTGATAATTTGACATTGACAGTTCACGATTTTCCATACAAAAATTTTACGTTCTCGCTAGCGAGTGTAGTATTGGTGTAGTATCGTAAACTCATACTAGAGCCTCCGTACATTACCACACATTACTATGGAAGTGCGCTAACTGGGCAACTTTTTATCACTCGGTCGGCGGAATTGCACCGAAAAGACGTGTGTTGCGGGCAGTTGTGAGTTGTACTATTGTTTTACAATGGCGGCTTCTCCACAAGATGAAAACATTGACAGCAAATTGCTAATACAGGAGGTAGAAAAGAGACCATGGTTATACGAAAAACATTTAAAGGAATACTCGAATATTTAAATAATCTTTCAATGTATATGGGATGCACCCAGTAGCGTTTTCTTCGTTTCATTTTTCTGCTACGTATTTTAAAAGCACAAATTATGGCAACCTGTACGAAATCCATTTCTTCTTCTTCTTTTAAAGTTGGCGATTCGGCTCATCCCGAAGACGGCCATTGTCGCCAGTGTCAAGTAAAAAAATCTTCTATTGGACTCCGCCACGAGCTCCGTTTAACGGAGCCCGCTCGGAGCCCACGTCGTGTGGGCCTACTTTGTCCCCAAAACCAATCCGGCCAGTCGAGCAAAGGTCGGTGAGGAAAAAAGCACCGACCCCTGCAACCGCCCGGATTGCCAAGGGTGAGCCCCCCCACCACGACAAGGTCCTGGCCCACCTAGGGGGGGAAATCCATTTCAAGAATGAGCGCGTTTTGTTACTTAGTGACAGACAAGTGGGCGCAATATGGGTGACAGTGACAAAAAAAAGTCACCGTGACGAAAAGTCCCAATGAGCGCCCAGCCAATAAAGGCATTACTGTTGTGATACGCGGGATTCTTCGTGGCTTGAGTCTTCTTCCAAAGCTTTCGATTCTTCTCTTTTCAGCACTCGCGACGAAAAACACTCCAATTTAGTTTATAGGAATTGGTACTTTAAGGCGGTTGGGTATAAGCGGAATGTATTGTGGGCACACACAGTAGAGACGTCGCAATGACAATCTCTCGATGTGTTAATGGGATAAAATAACTATATAAACGGGCGAAGAAGACAGAAGGTCTTTCTTCGGTCTTCTTGATGAGCGGGGTTTACTTTTTTTTAACACTCTATTTGTATACCTATGGTGGTGGATTCGAAAACAGGAGTTTTCTCTAATTGGCCCACAATGACGTGCCAATCTTAGCCAATCAGAGCGATTCCTCAAGAATCAGAAAATGCCAGGAAAGTGGCGCGAACACAATTTACTCGTTGATTCTAAATAATTTTAATTTATTTCATTTTAATACTAGCTGATTTTAATTCATTTTAATTGTAATTTATTTCATTTTAATACTAGCTGATTTTAATTCATTTTAATTGTAATTTATTTCATTTTAATACTAGCTGATTTTAATTCATTTTAATTGTAATTTATTTCATTTTAATACTAGCTGTTAATACTAGTGTCCCGAATTTTGACAGCGTTATAACTTTTTCCATGAGGAGACATATACTGCCTTTTCATTGAATTTAATACTGTTTTGTAACACATATACCGACTTTACTTTTTTTTGAAAAAATAAAAAAAATAAAAAAAAATAAAAATAAAAAAAAAATAAAAAAATCCTGGACTTGTTTGTAGAATTCTTGTTATTATTAAAGATGGGTTTGCTCTTGGCCAACATCTATCCGTGTAGGAAAGATGAGGTCGACGATGGAGCGAGCTCACCCAGAAGATGCCTATTCACTCGAACCTTGAAAAGATTTGGGTTATATGAGCTCGGAAATACAGACGCCGCGCCGGCAGGGAGTTCCAATCCTTAGCAGTGCGCATTATAAAAGATGTTTTAAATCGCTTGGTCCGAATTAGAGGGATCTCGACAAGGTGAGGATGGTAACCGGCCGGGCGTCTGCATGTCCGATAGAAGGTAAAGGCGGTATTATCTCATGCAGCTCCCGAGTACATGTTATAGAATACACACAGACATGGAGTTTACGTCTATGTGCCAGGCTCTGCAGTCTAATTCTTATTAGCGTATGTACGGCTGCCAATGAGCCTCCTAGCTCTGCGATCCACCGAGTCGAGTGCGGCAAATTGGCATTTTACTGAGCCATCTCAAAGGTGACAGCAATACTCAAGATCGGACTTTAAGGTCGATATTTTTGTCATAAATGCGTTCAACTTTTATCGAACCATTTATTGTAGTGCCCACCAGAAAATCGATTTTACAGACTTTTAACATTTGCCTATAACTCGGCAAAAGTGTAATTAAGGGAGCGTTCAAATATTACGTAAAGCAATTTGGGGGGAGGGGGGGTTCTTGTAAAACGTTACAGGGGCGGGAGGGGGGTTCGAACAACGCGTTACTTTGCGTATCAAAAATCTTCAAAAATTGCGTTACGTAATATTCGAACGGCCCCTTAAGTGCAGGAATCGAACCGTGATTCCCGTATTTTAATAGCATCTGTTCTCAAGGTAAATTCATCGGGCATGAAACGTTGCTGATCTTTACAAGTGGTAGGACTTAACGCTAAGAATGAGTTTAAACAAAATGTCATTCTAAATAGTCAATTTAACACGACACAAAAGGAAATTTATCCAGAATAATGTAACTGAAAAAATAAAAAAGAGGCGAATATTTCTTCGCGTGGAGGCAAATGAAGACGAATATTGTGGTGAATTAGGCTGTTTATTTAATCAGTGTACGAAGAATAACAGTAGGGAAACTTGCTTGTTTTATAATATTAATATCAAAAGCTTTCTTTCCATGTTGACCGTTCCATGTGGTTATGGTGCTAGCCTTAACGCTCTGTTCTAGGGTTCCCGGGTTCGATTCCCGGCAGGGTCAACTTTGAAAAATGAACTTTTCAAATTTGGCTCTGGTATGGATTTGGAAAATAGTGGCAGGGCACACTGCGTTTCGCAGTTATTTGGGCAGCCCGTCTGGCGGCAGTAACCACCACATTACAGAAGACCACCGTGAAATAACAGCACGTGTGCTGTTGTGTTTCGGTGAGTGAGTGAGGGATGCCAGAGCCCATTTTTTTATCCCCT
The DNA here is from genome assembly GCA_910589475.2 of Bembecia ichneumoniformis. Taxonomy (NCBI): domain Eukaryota; kingdom Metazoa; phylum Arthropoda; class Insecta; order Lepidoptera; family Sesiidae; genus Bembecia; species Bembecia ichneumoniformis. Next base: position 14,065,269 of record OU342539.1, on the reverse strand, counting down.
CCTAATCCCTTATCCTTAATCCTACTGTAGTCGGTAGCGCACTTGCAGCACATGTGGCGTTGCTTGTGTTATAGGCGACGGTAGCCACCCACCATCAAGTGGACCGTCAGCCTGTCTGCCGATTTTAACATAAAAAAAGTTTTAATAGTTATTCTGGTATACGGAGAAAAATTAAAAAGAAATTTAAGATTTTAAAAATCGGTACAGCCGTTCTCGAGTTACAAATGGTGTAACTAACACGACTTTAGGTATATTTTACAGTTTATACTTGTAAGCTGGTATCCCCTCTTGATTTATGGACTTAAAAATCTCTGAAATAAATGGATTTCATAAAGGTTATGGTTTTCAGTAATAATTATTGTTATAAAACCATTTAAAACTGCAGTTTGTTTATCGAAGTTCGCCTATACTGTGCTAATAGTTGAGACAGAAATTAAAATAATAAACGGTCCTCAATTACCGCGTTTAGCTACTTATTTATTGTGGCTCTTATTAATGGTGGACCTTATTTTAGCCGATTAATCTGTCAGACCAATTCAAACGGTCGACCTGTTTATACCCCGAGGGAATTAAAAAAAAAGTGAACAACATTGCAATTTTATTTTGAAATTCATATACATAAATATAACTCACTGAAGACTTCTTATTCATCTTTCTGTTGCAAATTTATCATTGGCATGCAAAACTCTAACTTTATGTGATGAGTTTTTTTAATTTATTACTATCAGAATAAACATTCTGATCAGAAGATCGATACAAAAATATAAACAACGAAATTGTTTGTATTTATAATATTTCCATGTTATTTTAATATATTTAATATACTTCGTACGGGTGCACATTAATTTTTTAAACATTTTTGAGTTTATTCGTGGAAAACGGCAATTTTGTAGTGGGGGGGGGGATAAAGGGCGAAGATGGGGGAGGGTGAGTACTCCCTGATACTCGCTGATAATGTAGCTTTCTATAGGTGAAAGAATTTTTAAAATCGGTCCAGTAATTTTTGAGTTTATTCATTACAAACATACATACAAATCTTTTCTCTTTATTATATTAATAAGTATATAAGTATAAGGTATAAGTATAAGTATAAGTATAAGTATAAGTATAAGTATAAGTATAAGTATAAGTATAAGTATAAGTATAAGTATAAGTATAAGTATAAGTATAAGTATAAGTATAAGTATAAGTATAAGTATAAGTATAAGTATAAGTATAGATATAGATATGTTATACAATTCAAAGTCATCACCTAGAGTTCAATGTTAATTTTGATTTTGTTTAATGGAATTTCGTTCACCAGATTTGCTATTATATGTGAATACATAGTGATGCCAAAGGAGTTCTTAACAGTGGTAACAACCACTTTATTTTTCAATCTATAATGTTAATAATATATACAAATAAGTCTTTGAATATTTTGGAACAAATTATTGTTTTATAACGTAACTAACAAATGTAACAAATAACGCCTTACATCTCTATTTCTGTGACGACAGTGGCGCTGACATTGCGACAGTGCCGATTTTTTTATATTTAAAAAAAAAACCTCAGGAACCTAAGATTTTTATCCTATATAATAATCCAGGTAATAAACTTTGGCGTTTATAATATATGGTTGTAATAATCTCCGCAGGTAGTATGTACGGGAATGTCTTTAATTCTAAAATTACCCTATTTATATACTAGGTATTAGGTAAGCGACGACGACGTATGCCTGTTGCCTGAGACATAAATATGGCATCTCGTCGAGAAGCCAATCAATACAGTTGAAATTCCGAAGCGTTGGCTATGACGGCTGCTGCTGGCTCCCATTAATTCTCCCTCGTGATTTTTTTTTTATGTTATGTCGACAGACAGGCTGACGGTCCACTTGATGGTAGGTGGCTACCGTCGCCTATAACACAAGCAGCGCTACAGGTGCTGCAAGTGCGCTGCCGACTACAGTAGGATTAAGACCAGAGTCATTTTTTGAAAATTACATTAAAATTTCCAAAGTTGACCCCGCCGGGAATCGAACCCGGGGCCCCTGAGACGTTAGGCAAGCATCCTTGCCACTCATCCAACGGGCCGTCAAATAACCGGCTTATTGAGAAACGGCTTTTTCTCAATAAGCATTCAAACTTACTCCTAGTAGATTATTGCAATATAATAAATGTGGGTGCATAAATTCGTTTACGTCGTGTACAGAAGTCGGTCATGCACAGTGACTGAACCGAAAATGGAACAAACATAACTATGATCGATTACATAAATGTTTATCTAACAGAACTTAGTTTTTGTGTAGTGAACTTGTACAACTATTATTGATCCGTATTCATAGAGTATTCATGAAATTTTACATTTATTTATCAATCAATCAATTTATTTGTAACTTATAAAACATAAACACAAAACATTAATAAACACAGAGGGAAAATAACAGTAGAAAACTTAACAGCAAGAAAGAAAGTTACAAAAAGGTTCTACTCAGAATTTTGCTGGCATTGCTGACACTGATCTTCCGTAGGAACCCTTAGGTCACACACCCATGCATGTACTCGCTAACAAATCAAACAAAATAAATAAATTAATTTATTGTCAAAAAACACAACTGCTTGCACGAATATTGAAAACAATACTCTAAAACCGCACATAAGAAGATGTTAATTATTATTATTAGAAGATATTAAAGTGCCCAAAAATAATAATAACAACAATAATAATGAAATCATTTTAATTATTTTGTCTAAGAGCGAGGAGGTTGGTCTTGGAATTTATAAAAACAAAACTACTCTCTATTCTTAAATTCTCCTCTTTTTCCTGACTATTAATTTAAAAAAAATAAATAGATTTGCTCTAAATCCCCGAACAACATTCATAATTCAAAAAACTCCTTTACAGAAGGCCACCGTGAAGTAACACCATGTATGCTGTTGTGTTTCGGTGAGTGAGTAAGGGATGCCAGAGCCTATTGCCCTATCTCTTCCTAATCCCTTATCCTTGATCCTACTATGGTCAGCAGTGCACTTGAAGCACCTGTGGCGTTACTTGTCTTATAGATGACCGTAGCCACCTACCATCAAGTGGACCATCAGCCTGTCTGTCGACCTTAACAACACAATTTAAAAAAAATGCCGTACACAACTCTCAATAATTTGAAATATTATAAAATAAAAAAAAAAAAAACAATAAATTGAAAATTTGTAGTTCCTAGGGTTAATAATTACTTGGTCGCCGAAGTTGTGCAACAACGTTCCTGCGACCCCGCCCATCTACGGCCGCGCTAGAAAGTCGTTGGGTTTTAGCCGGTAGGAGTCCGGCATAACCCACAGCGTCCCCCTTTCGCTGCTGGGTATCCATGATGGATTTCCCAACGTAAAAAAAAAAAAAAAAAAAAGGGTTAATAATTACTATGGTGACAGAACTATGAAGAAGCGGTTGCCCTACATTCTAAATAGTTTGCCTGAAGACATTGTTCACGAGAAAAATAAAACTGTATTTAAAAATAAATTAATGAAATATTATCTGTTTTCTTTAAGTTAATTAATGAAATTTAGATTTAGGTTTAGGTTTTTAATTTAGGTTACATTTATTTTAAATTCAGTTTTATTTTTGATAACATTAGTTTGATCCCATAGACAAACTGCTTTCCAGTTTTATGGGAGATTGTAAATATTTTTATAATTAGTTCATGTATAATAAATAAATAAATAAAATAAAATATATATTTTATAGTCCCACATAAGCTGTAACTATGAATAAAACATTGAACGCATCATTTCCTCCGACGAGCCGACAGATGGCGCGGAGTGATTGATGGACGAAAACTTAATTATAATACTTAGTCGGGTATTCTTTAAATTACTTGGGCAACTTCGCTCGTGCTGCGCCGCCGGTTGAATCATGAAATAACTTCTCTCAACTTAGATAATCATTTTTCCGATTTTCATAAACTTTCTTTTTGTTTTGCGTAATACGTATATAAAAATGCTTATTTAATTCACGAATTTTATAAAAAACGTTTACTATTTAATTTCAATAAAATTAATTCTAAAGTAATTGAAAAAATGTACAAACACCAATAAAATCTTATCATTAATTCGAAACTACTGATCCGATTTAAAAAAACCTTTCGCCAATTAGGTTTCGAATAGACATAACTTATGGACATATAACTTTATTTATATAACGCTATTTATATATTTATATTTTTATTTTGTCAGGCGTTTTAGTCTAACTATAAGATCACACCGTAAAATTCTGCACCTTCTCTTATTTGATCGAAATATGATTTAAATTAAAGGTTACACGTGATGACATACAACGCCGCAAAATCTTACCGCAAGTACCTTTATCATAATTTTTTGCTTAGTATCACCTTTTTTTTAAACCGATTTAAATAACTGGAAATAAATAGATTGCCAACTCTCAGTCTGCTTCAACTCTTAGGCCTCCTTTCCACCTACAAGATAACTTTCGCGAGAAATGTCCGATAAAAGCTTGCAAGTGTAAACTCCGTAGCAAGAGCTGTCGCGACAGCGCTTACACTTACACTTGCAAAAATTAATATAAATAAACTTGGTAGCAAGAGTTGTCGCGACAGCTCTTACACTTGAAAGAAAGAAAGAAAGAAAGAAAAAGATTTTATTTAAGACGGACACAACACACACAATGACACAATACAAGTTACTTAACAAATTTTACAAGACTATCATAGTTGCCAGTGCATGCAGTAGTGCCTCGTCTCAAATGGGCACCCAACTCAGGATGTGCTGTGTGTGCTACAAGCCACACAGCCCTGATCTTCCGTCGGGGGCCTCACTCTGAGTTCACGGACGTCCGCCAACTCCACATTACTCAATGTACTAGATAAATAAATAAACAAATATGTACAACATACATAGCCTTTAAATAGATTACTTTATACGTATTGTGCTATGCTTTTACATACGTACATAGAATACACAATTAAAATAAAAATTAAATTATTGAGATCTCGCTGCTGCTGTCGGACAGACTGTCGGACATTTCTCGCGGAAGTTTTCTTGCAGGTGGAAAGGCGGCCTTAGATTGTCAGTTGCTAGAAAAGAGAAGAGACCGGTCATAGAAAAGAGACCGTAGATCGGTCTACGGTATTTCATATAGTTTCCAAACTAATTTAAGTAAAAAAAAAAGGATACACCCCACGTGTATCCTTTTATTTAAATCGCATTTCGATAAAATAACAGACATATGCAGAATTTTACGGTGAGATTAGGTATAATATACTTGCGGCCCACTGGGCGTGGGCGAGGGTTTCATCCCTTCGTAGTCGATGTTCCTCGATCAAGCACGAAGCGTTTCAGTTCCACCTTCCTTGTTCGGATTGCTAAGGAGTGGAACTCATTGCCTGCGTCTGTGTTCCCACAGGACTACAACCTCTGGGTCTTCAAAACCGGGGTAAATGGGCATTTACTGGGTAAGCATGGTCCACTTTCGGCCGCACCTTCACCTCACATCAGGTGAGATAGTAGTCAAGCGCTACCTTGATTCAATAAAAAAAAAACTTTTCACTATTATATATTTTTCAATGCGAGTACCAGCTAATCTATACTAATATTATAAAGCTAAAGAGTTTGTTTGACAGACAGACAAACTCTTTATTACTCACACAACATAAATTAAAATAACAAATAAATAAATACTACAACTAAGTGAGTACAGGCGGTCTTCCAGACAACCTCGTGGCAGAGGAGAAAACAAGAAAGAGAGAAAGAGGTAGAGTGCTAGAGAAACAAAATATAATCAATAATCTATATACTAAATTTTCAAATATAACAGAGAAGAAAAACATACACATATACATAAATAAATAGATAAATACATAAGTATATATACAAAATAATATATATACATATAAAATACAAATACATATATGACATATATACACTTGAGAATAAAAACAATAACAACTTGCTAACTAAGCTTGGGACAAGAGATAATTATGCAATTTATTTTTAAAGATAGACAGTGACTTAGAGTGCCGAATTTCAGGTGGCAACTTATTCCAAAGATGTGCGGCTTTAACAGTAAATGATTCTTTAAAATAACCAGAGCGGGTTAAAGGAGTTTTCAAAATGTTGTCGAATTTCGACCTCAGTTGAAGATTGTGATCTGAACCAAGGAATTCAAATCGAACTTTGAGATAACAAGGAGTTCGAGGATTATAGAGTACGTTATAGAGTAAAGTGAGAACGTGCTCCTCGCGATGCAGTCTCATGGGCAACCATCCAAGCTCCCTCCTAAATTCAGACACATGATCGAACTTGCGTAAGCCGTAAATGAACCTGACACATAGATTCTGAAGACGCTGAAGCCTGCTCATCAAATCCTCATTGAGATAAATGTAACAAACATCAGCGTAATCTAAAATAAGCAAGAGAAGTGATTGAGCAAGCTCAACCTTGGTCCTCATTGGTAGCAAATTTTTCCACCTACGTAAGGAGCTAGATGCAGCAAAAACCCTCCTACTAACATTAGCAATATGAGGAGACTAGGAGAGAGTAGAGTCAAAAAGAACGCCAAGGTTTCTGACAACCTTGCTATACGTCAAAGGGATCATTAGCAACATCCACTCTCGCAATCTGCCTCGAGCCACCAATAATGATGGCCTGCGACTTATTAGGATTGACCGAGAGGCCATGAGAACTACTCCAATTGTATATAGTCGCGAGATCACCATTAAGGTTAGCAATAATCACCATTAAGATCACCATTAGAGTTTGTTTGTTTGTTTGAACGCGCTAATCTCAGGAACTACTGGTTCGAATTGAAAAATTATTTTTGTATTGAATAGTCCATGTATCGAGGAAGGCTATAGGCTGTATAACACGCTATGATAAATAGTATTATATGTAAGCAGTGTCCAGTACCGCGGGCCCTATGCGCTCGCCGCCGCCGTATGGGCCGCAGCGAAGCGTGGCCGTTCAGCTAGTTACTAATATTTATATAGCAAATATCATTATTATTCAATAGTTTATGGAAAAAAAGAGTCTATTCGGCAAGGTACGAAGTTTTCCGTCATTTCCCAAAGATTATTATAGCTAATAGGCCGGATTCACTGACTGACCGTCCATTGAGGTCCCAAATAACCGACTGTCATAAAAAGTAAAGGCGCTATGTCGGTCCCATGGGTCCGCTGACTCTATTAATGGCCCTACAAATCCTCCAATATCGGGCACACTGACCTATCTGTGTTGCCGATCTCCTACGCACATATGTAGTGCTCTTTCTACGACAACATTTGACGAGTCGTTTTCGTAAAAAGGAATATGAAAGACATTTGTACGAAAAAACTTTAACGTAGGATTTCTAGAAATTTATTTAAATATATACTTTTCTTATTAAAATTATTGCTACTGAGTTAAAATATTGAGTTTTTGACACATTAATTTTTAAAAGTTGTAAACATTTGATGTTAGTTGGTTAACATCAAGTGGGTAATAGTAGAATGTAGGTTTTCTCGGCCGGTATCCATATGAATTGTGGGTTTCCGGGATGATGGCCCAGGTCTGTTGGAAATTCTTCCAAACGTTTCGTCAGTCTCGCTCGAGAAGTCGAAAAGTGCAGAAGTGAAGTGCAGTAATGTGATGTACTTCTTCTAACACGGACTACACCACTGAGGATGTCAACCGCAGTTGTTGACGAAACGTTTGTAAGAATTTCCAACAGACCTGGGCCATCATCCATCCCGGAAACCTACAACTCATATCAAGTGGGTAGCTAAGAAGCCAAGAGCCAAGGAAGTTATTATTGCACTACCACTACGATTCCGTTATGGATGAGTGGTTAGAGTGCTTGCCTTAACGTTCTGTTCTAGGGTTTCCGGGTTCGATTCCCGCGGGGTCAATTTTGAAAAATTAACTTTTCAAATTTGGCTCTGATATGGATCTGGAAAGTCATTTGGGCACCCGTCTGATGACAGTAACCACCCCCTTACGCAGAAGACCACCGTGTGCTGTTGTGTTTCGTTGAGTGAGTAAGGGATGCCAGAGCCCATTGCCCTATCCCCTCCAAATCCCTTATCCTTAATCCTACTGTAGTCGGCAGCGCACTTGCAGCAGCTTTGGCGTTGCTTGTGTTATAGGCGACGGTAGCCACCTACCATTAAGCGGACCGTCAGCCTGCCTGCCGATCTTAACTTAAAAAAAATAAAATACCAAAAACTAACTAAATAAACTAACTAACTAAATAACTAATAAAATCTCTAAATATAGTGGCCTCGGCGCCGAATATGGTTTTGTACCATTCGGAGTCGAGACACTCGGTCCGTGGGGCCCTGCAGCAATGAGCCTCTTCAAAGACATCTCGAAGAGGCTTATTGATGCGACGGGAGACCGAAGAGCTGGCACTTTCCTCGGCCAACGTATTAGTTTGGCCATTCAACGAGGAAATGCTGCCTGCGTACTTGGTACAATGCCGCAGGGTCCATTTTTATATTATTAGTTTTTAATCAATTTAATATTAATTTATTTTTAGATTAGATAATTTTAGTTTTTAGTATTTAAATTTAAATATATATAATTGATTTGTCAGTGGCAATGTTTTTAATCGGTTCATTTTAAGATTAATAACTAAATAAACAAAGAAACTTATAAGATATTATGCGAAGTTTAAAATAATTATGCACACATAAAAAGTTTGCCGCGTCCTAATAAAGTTTGTAAGATGTAAAAGTCACGCTCGACATTTCCTTTGGCGAGATTAAAAACTGTTTCGCGTTTAATCTCCGGCGCGGAACGACAAGATTTATGTGATAACAGCAACAAACAAACGATCTGACAGTTACACTACAAACTGAACTCAGAGCGAAGTGTATACCTCGGTGGGAACACATTAACGAAATTGAACAATATTTCTTAGAAATTTCCTTTAGTCGAGTTCGCTAAACAACCTCGAATGTCGCGCAAACGTGTGTTCATTTTCTAACGGTAAATGTGATAAAATTTTAATAATAAAAGGTAAAAGGTGGTTATTTTTGGACTTAAAAAAATAATATATTTTTGTAGTTTTCGCTTCAAAAACACGTAAAAAATTAGAAACTATTTTATTGCAAAATACGAGTAGTGGCAGGGCACACTGCGTTTCGCAGACGTTTGGACAGCTAGCGGGTCTGGCGGCAGTAACCGCCCCCTTACAGAGGACCACCGTGAAACAACAGCACGTGTGTAAGGGATTCCAGAGCCCATTTTCCCATCCAATCCTTAATCCTACCAGCTGTGGCGATGCTTGTGTTATAACCTATAGGTGACGGTAGTCACCCACCATCAAGTGGACCGTCAGCCTATCTGCCGATCCTATAATAAAAAGATCCGCTTCCGATGTAATTTTTTCTGTTAATTCAATTCCCGCAGGGTCAACTTTGAAAAATGAACTTTTCAAATTTGGCTCTGGTCTGGATCTGGAAAGTCATTTGGGCACCCGTCTGATAGCAGTAACCACCTCCTCACAGAAGACCACCGTGTGCTGTTGTGTTTCGTTGAATGAGTAAGGGATGCCAAAGCCCATTGCCCTATTCCCTCCTAATCCCTTATCCTTAATCCTAGTGTAGTCGGCAGCGCAATTGCAGTAGCTGTGGCGTTGTTTGTGTTATAGGCGACTGTAGCCACCTACCATCAAGTGAACCGTCAGCCTGTCTGCTGATCTTACAAAAAAAATTTCATATTTTTATGACTTGATTAATGTACAAAATAGTTTACAAAAAGTAGGTTTTTAAATACAAATTTTGTATTTCCTAATTTCGTATATTCCAAATTCAAAATACAAAATACTTTTACTTTTTATATTTTAAATACCAAATTCAAAACAGGTATTTTCAAAATACTCTATTGAAATAAAGTATTTGAATACTTGACTTTTTATTATCCCATACAGCGAGCTGGTTCAATTAATGTGGAATATATTAATAAACCCTTTTGCAAAATATGACTTAATGGTTTTTAAAACAGGTATTTAAATGGAAAATATGTACATGTTTGCGTCTACTCAAAATATACAAACACACAACTCTGCTACTAGATTTGTTAGGCCAAATCAACCATTAAATAAAAATACTAGACGTTACTACTAAAATAAAAGACTTACCAAAATTTCTTCGCGTATCGTCTACCTACTACATTTTCTACATTTCTAACCTTGAGGGCCCTCGTTGGTATCTGAAAGAAGAGAAGAAGAGCTGCAAGAGAAGAAGTATTACTCGCCACTGTTGTTCGCCTCTCAGACGATTCAAAATGTCTTTAGTGCAAATATTGTCCCAAAAAACTTAATCGGCCGCCCTACGACACTTCCACATAAATCGATACTATAATTTTCTTTTCAAAATATTTTCATAACAATAATAAAGAGAAAGAGATTTATGCTACGAGTATCGATAGCGATAAAAATCAATCGCAGAACATTACATCCCTAGTCACGCGGTACTGACAGATGTCAACGTCATAACGACAACTGTCACCCGCACCATGCTACAGCGCACGGAGTATAAAAGCATTGAAGAACCGATAAAGAAACACGCGCTTCGCGTTCAAATCATTCCGTCGGTCTTGCGGTAGTGACAGACATATGGATAGGTATATGGTGGGAGTGAGACAGCACAATACCACAGCGAAATATAATCGCCGCAAATCTTTTGGGCTCTGATCTTGAGCAGGCGTCTTTCGTTTGCGCATGTATTTAGATACAATTGCGAAATCCGATTAAGCAATACGGGACAACTACTTCCTCTCTAGTACAAATGTTATCGTTGCGTCTCGCTCATTCCGTGGCTCCCCTCCTGCGTCGCAAACAGTCCTAAAATCGGTTACTGCGCATATTTGACACGTGTTATGGCCAGAGCCCAAGAAGATTTGGCGCCGAGCGTCAACACAATCTTTGGATGAATTAAAAAATATTTTGGAAATTTCAAAAATGTAACTATTGATGTTAAAGATTACAATTTAAACACTAAATTCTCATTTGACCTTAAGGTAATTTAAATTTTGCTACAAGAGTAGGTACCCTATGTAAGAGAACACATAAATAATCTCGGGATTAATTAAAAATAAAGGCAACGCATGCATTCCCAAAAAATACGTGCTGAAGGACCTTGGCATAATACTGGACGCAAAACTTACTTTTAATTCTCATCTAGATAATATTGTGGGCAGAGCTTTTAAGAATTTGGGTTTTGTATTTCGGGTTAGTAAAGATCTTACTGATTTGCCCTGCGTGAAGTTGCTATACAACGCCTATGTGCGCAGTGTCCTAGAATTTGGTAGCCCGATTTGGAACCCACAGTATGTTACGCACAGGAATCACATAGAGCGCATACAGAAAAGGTTTGTGAGATGGCTTAATCGCCGTTCCCATTACATTCCCTTAAACTACGATGATTCTTGCAAACGTCACGCATTGATGACCTTGGAGGATAGACGCACTGTCTCCGATATGTCATTCCTCCACGACATTTGTTCTGGGACTCTTAATTGTCCAAAACTGCTGTCTGAAATGTTGCAGCTTCAGGCCGGGCCTAGGCGTGGAAGAAGGATCAAATTATTCCATGTCCCACTATCACGATCTAATTACGACCGTAACTCAGTTTTTCACAGATTACCCACAACATACAACGACAAGTTTATAGACTTGGACATTTTCCACCTGCCGAGAGCGTCCTTCAAGCGCAGTGTCGTGAATACACTGAAGGACAAATAAATAATCACTCACGCGCACACGCATACACACAAACATACACACAGCCACACACACACACTAACACACACACACACACATCCTAACTCCAACTAGACCCTTTTCCCCATCTTCTTAAATCAATTTGTTTTTCAACTTAATTTTCAACATAACTTGGGTACATAATAAAACCCTGTAAGTGGCAATGTGCTTTGTGATGTCTTTTTTGAGTATTATTTCTGCTGTATTGCTGTAGGGTTTTTGTTGAGAATAAAAATAAAAATCAAAATCAAATAAATCTTTATCACGTAACAATGAAAAATCTAAACGAAACAATGTAATAAGCCTCAAGTAGTTACAACAAAAAGCAACCCGTTCGCACAGGACAGAGACACGATGTAACAGTTACTCGGGAACTGTTCCAATTAGCAGTTAACACGTAACCGAGTCTCTGTGGAACTGTTTCGCTAATACATACCGACGAGTTACACGGACGGACGGATTACACCGAGTCCCTCGTTCGTTTTCTTTGTATAGATTCTTTTAATTGTGTCACATAATCTTTCACGATGTTGGTCGAGCATAACTTTATTCGACAAATATTTGAATGTGATGTATATGTTTTGATGAGCCCGTTGGATGAGTGGTTAGGGTGCTTGCCTTAGCGGTCGCCTCCTTCTGTGGTGATGTCATATCACAGAAGGAGGCAGCTGAGAGGAGGCGAGAGGAAGAGGCCGGTCTCGCTTCCCTCAGACGCAGGCGGCTGGGCAGGAGAAGGCGGGCATATCAAGCTCGTCTTCAAATGCCCTAGGGGACCTGCACACATGGCTGGCGAGCTATATAGCACAAGGTCCCCCCCCCGTCTGGGGATTGCCTGGGGTGGATCGGAGTTGTTGCCTCGGCAGAACCCGGTCCACCCCGCTCAAAGGGCAAGGAGACACCGGGGAGTTTTAGTGGGTAGGACCATTCCCTTGACTGGGTGAGTCCCACATATACCTACCGCCTAGCCAGCGGTAGGGAATCCGTAAATGGATTTCTCCTCGTAAAAAAAAAAGGGTGCTTGCCTTAACGCTTTGTTCTAGGGTTCCCGGGTTTGACTCCCGGTAGGGTCAACTTTCAAAAATTAACTTTTCAAATGTGCATCTGGAAAGTAGTGGCAGAGCACACTGCGGTTCGCTGATATTTGGGCAGCCCATCTGGAGGCAGTAATCGCTCCTTACAAAAGACCACCGTGAAATAACAGCATGTGTGCTTTTGTGTTTCGGTTAATACATATATAAGGGATGCCAGAGCCCATTTTCCTATTCAATCTCTTAATCCTACTGTAGTTGGCAGCGTACTTAGAGCAGCTGTGGCGTTGCTTGTGTTATAGTATAGGCGACGGTAGCCACCTACCATTAAGTGGACCGTCAGCCTGTCTGCTGATCTTAACATAAAAAACCTACATAGTGACTGGCCTCTAATTGTACCTATGACAAATTGTCACTATAACAGCCTATTATATCTCCTCACTTCAGGGGCATAGGCCTTTTTTTTTTTAGGAGGGGAAATGCATTTACGCCTATCCCTCGTCGAGGGGACGTCTCGACGAGGGGGGGTGTGGGACTCACCCGGTGCCCGGTGAGATACACCGGAAATACCCACTAAAACCCCTCCGGGTTCCACAATCGGCGGTGGTGTGTGGGACCGAGGTTATTATAGCTAGGCTATGTCCTCAAATCAGGGGCACAGGCCTACCCTCGCAACGAGGGTGTATGGGCTATATGGTCCACCGGCCCAGTGTAGGTGGATTTTACATGCGTCTTAGAATTTCTTCTTTGACGAATGCAAGTTTCCTCACGATATTTTTCTTCACCGTTTGAGAGCAATCAATAAATGCATTTAAGTTTTTAGAAAAAAACCCATTGGTACATGGCAATATCGGGGATCGAACTCGGACCCCTCGACACGATAGGCTGCGTCTTTCCCACTACGCCACCGACGCTCTATATTGTGACTATTTCATCATCACGATTAGCAGCCCCAAAGAGCTCATGGGTTTTGTTTAAAAACTATTTAAATTTTAAATCATTTTTTTACTTAGACATTTTATTATAATTTGTTTAGATTAAAACATTACTTTTTATTAATCAAATTATATATTCATATATTAAGACAAAGACAAAGCGAACGAAGTCGCGGGCATCGGCTACTTAAGTAAAATATGTATAAAATACATATTACGTAAAAAAATATGTAAAATATGTATAATACATATGTAAAATATATATTACATACATATTTAGTATAAAATCGTATAGTCCCTACCTTTGAAGGTTTTAGTCTTTCTTTGGTGAGTGGTGAATATCGGTATTTATATATTTTGTTCTAGTTATTTTCTTTACTTATTTTCCTGAAGGCAGCTGGATAAAACTTGCATTTTAAGAACAGTGAGCCCTTTAAAATCGTTCTTAAAGTTCTCTCATTTCTTAAAGTTACTTCTCTTAAAGTCCTTTAGCTTTCTAGCTTCCTTTTTAAAGCATAGCCTTTTACTGTTTCACGACCGTATGTGTTCCTTTAAGAAAATTCTATAGGTTAAAGACGTAAACGCTTTAGTTTCCACTTCAGTTACAAAATTCTTAACTCTGATAATTTTTCAAAAAAAAAAAAATGTACACACACCCAGATAGATCATTTAGATATTGAATTAACAAATAGTAATCCCGGATCTTAGCATAATAATAATAATTTTTAAATTCATTTATACAAAATCAAAATTTTGATCAAGGTCGATCAAAATCAACCCTTTCTTTAAGGTCGATCAGAGAGGCTGACGACCTTAAAAATATCCTCTTGATGTTAGGTGGCTAACGTTGCCTACACCTAACACAAGTAACGCCTCAAGTGGTACAAGTATGCTGCCGACCTTAGTAGGATTGATTTCAATCCTACTAATGTCGGCAGCATACTTGTACCACTTGAGGGATGCCAGAAGCCATTTCCTTATACCTATAAGGAAATGGCTTCTGGCATCCCTTACTCACTCACCGAAAACAGCACACATGCTGTTATTTCACGATGATTACTGCTGCCAGACGAGCTGCCCAAATGACTGCGAAATGCAGTGTGCCCTGCTACTACTTAAGAGGATACTGCACAAAATTCTGGAAATTTACTCATTTTTAAGTGACTAGTACTATGCGCTGAATTAGTTAAATACATTAAAGTAACTTTTGTAGGTTAGCCTGATCCTTGCACAAGGTCACCGCCTTGTTGAAATTTGAAACAAATACATTTAAAATTAATAAAAAATACATAAACGGAACGACTTCTAAAAATTTATTTCTTCGAATACTTCTTAAATTTTACGCATGAAGCACTAATTCTCACATGAAAATGTTTGTATTGATATTCCGCAGATCCCCCCCTTCTTAATATTCATTATAAAATTATAAATATGAAAATATTAAGACTTTTCAATATTTAACCCAAACGCCTGATGGTTTTCCAAACAAAAAAAATTGCTCTAATAAAATCACTAGGCGCACTTATTTGTCGTATGACATGACGCCATGAGGTCAATGTCAAGTCAGCTGTGTTATAAATTTTGTATTTACATTTTACACATGTTTAAGTGTTTTTTGAAAGTGAAGGATGGGTAAACAGAAAAACAATCATTATCTAAATAACTAAATAAAAAATTTATCCTAAGAATGCTGCTATAATGTGGTAAGTAGACTTCTATTTGGAAGTATTTTTATCGGAGAACGTAATTGTCTGTTTTTTTTTCTAATTTGCATACTTAATAAAATTAATCATGTCATTGGTTACACTTTCAGGCAAATAAGAAAATCTGGACATGCAAAATAAAATATTGCAGTTGAGTCGAATTCCGTACAGAGTAGTGCGAACGCAGAACATGCAAATGCATACAGGTAAATACAGGCTTGTTTCCACTGAGAATAAATCGGATGGCTTAGAATTTCTAATGATTAACCATGATAATTAGTAAACAAAAAACAACTTTTCTATTAAAATAATAAAAGATTAATAATATTTTTGGAAAATAAAATCGACAAAATGAGGCGTTTAATTATGTGACATTAAACACCAATCAGAGAAGCGCATGGAAGCGTGATGTCACACCTCGCGAAACGTTGTGGCTGTCATTTTCGTATAAAGTGAACAGGTTATTTCGAGTTTTCAGCAATTATTTTTAAATTAATACAGTTCGTTTTTAGTTTAATCTTGAAAGACAGGTATAATTCGCCATGGAATCAGGATTTAACAAAACAAACAGCAGTATATTGCCCAAAATTGACGCCGTTATGCTTGGACAATTTTTTGCAGTGAACACCGACTATTGTTCATCGGAATTCCGCAATGGTAAAACTTCTATCTAAGTATTATGTGAAGAACAAACAAAGTCTTACTTAATTAGCAGTTACCAGTCAGAGAGTGGCATTTGCCTACTGTGGAATCAGCCGTCTCAAAATCGCCGGTTTTTCTTGCCCTTGACCAAAACTGGACAGAATTTTCATTTAACCATATACTAGGTACAACTGATATGAACTGAGCCAAACCCTCATTGATGAGCGCCATGGAAAATGGTATTTTATATAAAAATTTGAGAACCGGTGGAAACAAAAAATGTGTTCCACCATGTTGTTAAATACACGTCGACACTTGTCGACACAATCTTATAACTTTTGTGACTAGAATGCTTTTACAACCTAAAATTTTTAAAACATTTAAAGATTTACTTTTTGAAAGTATTCTTACTTTAAAGTTTGTTCTAAATAAAAAAAAAGTATTTTCAATATAAAATATGTTGTAATATTGAGCTGAGAAGCCAAGAAAATGTAAAAAAATTGTTTGTTTATATCTGTATATATTCAACTTCACCTGTTAAATTAAAATTAAATGGTGGCGCGTCTGTAAATTTCAAGCTATTTTACCAAATCACACGATGAATTTCTTTTGCCACTGATATCAGGACAATAAATATATAAAAATACAATTAATACGATAGTAAAAACTTAACTTGACAATATTAATAAATGGTGATTACGTTTATTTTCTAATTTGACATTGACTCAAAACCGCTGACTTTGAGGTAAGCGAATACAAAGTTTTATTTATTTTTATTTTTTTATTAAAGATGAGTTTGCTCTTGACCAGCATCTATCCATGTAGGAAGGATGAGGCCGACGATGGAGCGAGCTCACCCAGAAGATGCCCATTCACTCGAACCTTGAAAAGATTTGGGTTATATGAGCTCGGAAATACAGACGCCGGCAGGGAGTTCCAATCCTTAGCAGTGCGCATCACAAAAGATGTTTTAAAGCGCTTGGTCCGAATTAGAGGGATTTCGACAAGGTGAGGATGGTAACCAGCCGTACGTCTGTACGTCCGATAGAAGAAAGGGATGTGCTAGGCTCTGCAGCTTAGTTCTTATTAGTGTATCATCGCCAATGGGCCTCCTAGCTCTGCGATCCACCGAGTCGAGTGCGGCAAGTTGGTATTTTGATGGGCCATCCCAAAGGTGACAGCAATACTCCATGCAAGATCGGACTTGTGCCTTGTATAAAGAGAGGAGCTGTCCAAGTGTGAAGCATCGCTTCACTCTATTTGGGATGCTCAACTTTTTGGCCGCTGTGGACTCGATAGAATTACCGAAGTTGAGATTTGAGCACAACTTCATACCAAGAAGCTCAAGATCATTGGCCACAGGTACGGATGCACATCGGAAAGTTGGAGCCAAGTCGAAAGGGCTCCTTTTTGCAGAGACCAAATACGCTTGGGTTTTGGTGGCGTTAAAATCAGCCAGATTCTTGTCACCCCATTGGCATACAAGATTTAAGGTTCAGTTAATTCGCTCAACCATTGCCCCCCAACGAATCCTGGACAAATATCTCTCTATGACCGTATTGTCATCTGCGTATACAACTACTCCTGGAAGAAGTAAGTCATTAATATGAAGCAGGAAAAGAGTTGCAGAGAGAACAGATCCCTGAGGAATACCGGCATCAATTGCCATGAGGTCCTAGGAGCAACCATCAATGACTACTCGAATTGACCGTTCATTTAGGAAATCAGAAATCCAGCTACAAAGAGACCGGAGGGGATGCTGTATGTAGGAAGCTTGCCAAGTAAACGTGCATGCTAAACCCTCTCAAAGACCTTCGATATGTCGAGTGACACAGCGAGAGCCTCGCCATGTTTCTCGATGGCTTCACTCCAGTATTGCGTGACATATACCAGAAGACCTCCGGTTGAACGTCCCTGGCGAAATCCATATTGGCGATCACTGAGCAGGTCGTTAACTTCAAGATATGTCAGCAGCTTACTATTCAGTACTCTCTCTATAACCTTACAGAGTACAGAAGTGATGGCGATTGGTCGATAATTACAGGGGTTGGCACGGTTGCCCTTTTTAGGCACTGGTTGAACATTGGCAAGCTTCCAAAATGCCGGCACGGTATTCGTCCTGAGAGAGAGATAGTACAAGCGTGTAAGTACAGGAGACAATTCAGGACCACATTCCTTCAGGACCCTTGCAGGTATGCCATCAGGTCCACTAGCTTTGTTCACGTCAAGACTCCTTAGTGCTCTTCGAATCTCTTTGTTGTGAATCTAGATCTCTGGCATTGAAGATTCACAACAAGGTATTGATAGTGGCTGTTGAGAGCTGTAATAACCTTAACTTCATCAATTTGTTATTGTTTATTGTTTGGAACGTATATGAATAATTTGTTTGGCGTTTTTATCGTTGAACTTTTATATTGGGGCACTATACAGTATTTATAATACGAGGAATTCATTATTTATTAAAAAACACAATTGACTGTCATAAACAAACACGGCTGTTTCGCGAGGTGTGACGTCATTCAAGACACCATGACAGTCTTCGCCTTTTTCGCTGTCAATTTCAAGTTCATTTCTAAAAACTCAAAATACTAATGTAAAATACCTATTTTTTTAAAATAATATATTTTTGGGGTGAAATAGATGCTAAGCCATAGTTTCAAACTAATTTCCAAATTTTGTCAATTAGGCTATTATCCGGTAACATTGCATATGTTAGTTTGTAATAGGAATATATATTTTTTCAGCAAAATATTTATTTGGTCAGCAACTTTTTTTGGTTGACCTAGTCTAGTACTTGGTCACCAAATAGGTTTCTTAGCTAATCAAACATTTATTGGTTAGGTTAGATTAGGTTTTTTGCTTTTGATAACAGCCGTTTATAACGAAACTGTAAACTGAAACCGCGCGTTAAATTTGTAAAACTGTTCATTGATAGACCCAAGTACTGAACAGTGCATGTTCGTAGACAATTTCGGAACGGAGAGGTTATAAACTATCAACTTTTAAGCGTTTTATTTTAAATTCAATGTTCCTTTCATAATATTCGTCAGTTATGTTTATTATAAACTAACGGTGTTTACAATTTGCTCTCTGTCGTTTTTTAGTGTTTAATTTTATTTCAGGCTACCAATAGCAGAAATTCAAACATCCTCGGATAATCAAGACAGTGGAAAAATTTAATACGTAAATATTTCATACGAAAAAAGACTGGATAGAAAAATGGCAATTAAGGAGCCTGATTATATATTGAAAGCACTCGAAAGATAAGGTCAAAAATAAACGACAATTAACAAAATAACGATAATACCACGACAACCATACATCACAAATTTAATAATAAAAACTTTTTATTATTTTTTGCAGTTTTTCATTTCTTCTTTCATACTTTATTTATTCTTTTCCAGATATGCAGGTAAGTATACATAGGTAAAATTATTTATAAGAAATGAACAAAACACAGTGATCAGTTGAATATTACGTTATATTATAATAATAACTAATTATTATTTACATATATTACATTCTATTATCATTTATTACATTAATTTTTCCCAAAAAAAAAATTAGTAAAAATATGTTTTACTCTGTGTTGAGCCTAATCTGTAAAGTTATTTTTGTGTGCGTTCCGTCACCGCTACTCCAATTCGAAGATTTTCGATCGCGCTGCACGCTCTTAATCCAAATGTATTGGCAATAATAGTGATTCTATTGACAATTATTTAAATACCTGTACACATAATAAAATTGTAAACGAGTTATTATGTCTGTAGATTAAAGATTTAAAAAAAAAAAAAAAAACAATTTGTACGCGTTATACTTATGTTACCGAGGTCAAAAAAATAGTTTTTAGAATTTTTGTTTGTTTTTCTGTGCGTTTGTGCACTCTAATCTCAGAAACGGCCTGACCGATTTGAATGCGGTTTTCACTGATGTATTGTAGCAAGCTTCCCGTAACATTTAGTGTTTGTTTCATTCCAATCGGTTTACAAACAAAAAAGTTACGCGCTATACCGAATACCACGCGTACGAAGTTGCGGGCTCAGCTAGTTTTTATAACCCTATTAATATTATAAATGTTGGGATGTTTTTTTTACTCAATCACGCCAAAACGGCTGAACGGATTTGGATGAAATTTGGCACACAGATAGTTTATAACCAAGCTTAACATATAGGATACTTTTTATCCTGGAAAATTGTTAGGTTCCCGAGGGAAAAATTTAAAAAATCGGCGCCACCCTCGTCATTGCCATAAAGATGTCGGCCATTATATTACTCATGTTTTCTCAGGTGTTATATTTAATTTACCAACGCAGACCAAGTCACGGGCATCAGCTAGTATGTTAGTATCTGAATTAAATTGATTTTTAAATTGTATTTAATTTATTTTTTTGGTTGGTTGGTTTGGTTAGACCTTCGCTTGGTTTAGACCAGCTAAGCAGTTGTTACCGTGTTTTAATAATATAAAAATTCACCATAGCCTGGTTGACAGCCATGAAAGGTGTCAGCCTGTCGGGTAGTAGTATTTGAGAGAACATTTCTTTTCAAATATTATAACAGTAGCACGTGAGATAATAAATTCAGCAGATGTGTTCTAATCACAACAAGATTGGGTGCAGTGTGGGCATTAGACGCTGAGCACCTGTTACTGATCGATGCCCTATTGTGCCGACGACGTAGTATTCGCTTTGCTTTTACCTTTGATGATGTGTGTGTGTGCTGCTCTCTGTCACATAAATACACACACAGAGAGATAATCAAAGAAAATGTTTATTATAGATCAGACAGATGCTTGTCTTAAAGCTTAAAGCTTTTGACGGCCCGTTGGATGAGTGGCAAGGATGCTCATCCAACGGCCGTATGCTGCTGAAATAACAGCATATACGTGCTGTTGAGTTTCGGTCAGTGAGTAAGGGATCCCAGAGCCCATGTCCTTATCCCCTCCTAATCCCTTATCCTTAATCCTACTGTAGTCGGCAGCGCACTTGCAGCACCTGTAGCGTTGCTTGTGTTATAGGCGACGGTAGCCACTTACCATCAAGTGGACCGTCAGCCTGTCTGTCGACTTAACATAAAAAAAAAGTCTCAGGGATCCCTGAGCCTGAGACACACACACACACATATATATTCAAATAAATATTTTTTTTAATTTAGGACACGTACCGTGCACACAGCAAAATTCAAAGAAAACTTATATTACTGATACTAGGCCTTTTCTTCTTTGTATTGGTAAAAAATGCCAAGAAAATTTTTACAGAAAGGTGAAGATTAGCTCATTTCCCTATACCCTCCTAATTCCTTATCCTTAATCCTACTGTAGTCAGCAGCTTTGGCGTTGCTTGTGTCATAGGCTGCGGTAGCCACCTACCATCAAGTTGACCGTCAGCCTGTCTGCCGATCTTACTTAACATAAAAAAAATATATATATAGATATTTGTCCAGTACTCATCAGACATAAAAAAAAACTAATAGGTCTACTTAGCTACAGTATTTTTTTCTGATAAAACTCTCCCCTTGCACAGACTTGTTGATCCTTTAACAAGGATCAACAATTTATCCTGGCTTAATAAGTTAGAAAATCTGTAATATATAATACGTATAAGCTCGTATAGTATCAACATTTCTTGGCATTACATTTGGTCGAGTTGTTTTTTAGTCAATACATCGAAAGGCCATTGTTAGAAGAAAACGTCTGCACCAAAAGAAATATTAGAACGCAGATAAAATTGGTGAAGCGTGGTTGAATTATTGTCGACTTCGATTCCGTATGTTATACAGTTATATATATTTTGTATATCTTCTATGCCTATACATATCTTTTTTTCTATGTTAAGGTCGGCAGACAGGCAGACGGTCCACTTGATGGTAGGTGGCTACCGTCGTCGCCTATAACACAAGCAACGCCAAAGCTGTTGCAACTGCGCTGCCGACTGCAGTGGGATTAAGGATAAAAGGGATTAGGAGTGGATAGGGTAATGGGTATACATATAATAAAATAAATAAACAAGCCGTGCCTAATACATTAAATATTATTTTCAAAAAACAACTTGTACACGTTGCATTTTTAACAGAGGTAAAAAAATTTTTTTTAGAATTTTTGTCTCTTTCTCTGTGCGTTTGTCACTTTAATTTCAGAAAGTTACTTTAATTGTCACTTTAATTTTAGTAGTGGTAGGGCACACTGCGTTTCGCAGTCATTTGGGCAGCCCGCCTGGCGGCAGTGACCACCCCCTTACAGAAGACCACCGTGAAATAATAGCATATACGTGCTGTTGTGTTTCGGTGAGTGAGTAAGGGATGCCAGAGCCCATTTCCTTATCCCCTTCTAATCCCTTATCCTTAATCCTTAATCTTTAATCCTACTGTAGTCGGCAGCGCACTTGCAGCACCTGTAGCGTTGCTTGTGTTATAGGCGACGGTAGCCACCTACCATCAAGTGGACCGTCAGCCTGTCGACGTAACATAAAAAAAAAACAGCTTAACCGATTTGAATGCGACTTTCACTATGTATTGTAGCAAGCTTCCCGTGACATTTAGTGTTTGTTTCATTCCAATCGATAAGCAAAAAGTTACGCGCTATTCCGAATAGGTACCATGCGTACAAAGTTGCGGGCTCAGCTAGTCTATTAATATAAAATTTTAACATCTCTCAAAAGTAAAACAGCAATAAAGATATCAGGCGATATATGTTCATTTTGACAGAGGCATTATGTTTTTTATTTTTCGCGGTCACCAACTAATTTAAAAATAAGTATTAAATGGGTAGTAACATAAATATAGGTATATAGTAGTAGTGATATTGTACAGTACGTTTGGCGGCTGTAACCACCTACTTACAGAAAAGCACCAAACTGTAATAGCATATGTGCTGCTAACCCAATTCCCTTCTAATCTCACTCTAATCCTTTAACCTACTTAAGATAGACAGGGCAGTTGCAGTACCCATAGCAATTGCTTTTGTAAATAACAGTATTAGTTGTAACCGCGAAACCTCTGCGGGGCTTTAGGGCTCCGCAGGCGTTCCAACCGTTACTCACCGACTGAAACTCAGGGGTAGACACTACATGAGACCTGTGTTATTTCTCAAGGGCGCCAACTACTTGGGGTGGACTCAGACAAAGGAAAGCTAAGTTCGATCACACAAGCGTCATAAAGCGGTCTATCCGTCTGACTCAGATGAATAAAAGACACAAGTGCTACAAATACGTATCGTACTTTTTAGAACAATTATTGAAGTAACATGTACTTATATTTTAATTGTTCGGTAGGTACATAGACAAACTTAGTGTAGTTTATAATGTACCGTATACCTGGTTTCCTGTTTATGTATATTTTTTAGTAAATAATAAATGAAAAAAAAAAAAAATTATGATGATACCTGCGACATCATTATCTCAAATGATGATGTGCATCGTAAAGTATTTCATTGTCGTGATAGTCTTCGCCACGGTACGTATAATAGATAGTCATGGGTAGATAGTCGCTTCTTATAAAATAATTGTTATTCTCAAGTTACGAGTATCAAGCGATGCACTTCAAAGAAAATTAAGTTCTGGTTCCAGGAATGTGAAGTTATAATTAAAGGAGACTCAGGAACCTGATTTATATTAAACGGGAATAATAAAGGAGCTATGTGATTAGAGAAATAATATTGTGACGTCAGATGAAAAAAAAAAAGAATTTTTTAAATATTTATCATAGAAATCAGGCGAAGGCATAATCAAATTATATAAAAAGATTAAAAATAATTAATTTATTATTTTATTACGATGCCATAATATCCGAAACTTTCTTCAAAAATACATCCTACTTTTTTTCATTTCATTATATTATATTTAAATACTAAAAACTAAAATTATCTAATCTAAAAATAAATTAATATTAAATTGATTAAAAACTAATAATATAAAAATGGACCCTGCGGCATTGTACCAAGTACGCTGGCAGCATTTCCTCGTTGAATGGCCAAACTAATACGTTGGTCGAGGAAAGTGCCAGCTCTTCGGTCTCCCGTCGCATCAATAAGCCTCTTCGAAATCTTTGAAAAGGCTCATTGCTGCAGGGCCCCACGGACCCAGTGTCTCGACTCCGAATGGTACAAAACCATATTCGGCGCCGAATATGGTTGCGGCTGCTGCGGCTGCTGCCTTAGTGGATGTTCCATGGAGATGCGAAGGGGCTAGTGTGTCTACACAAGTAGCATCCCACACCAGCACTCTTCCCAATCTCCAGGGAATCGGGGACATCCCATCCGGTCTCTTGCCATCGTTTCTTGAGATGCCTGCAGGCTCTAATATAGCTGGTACATTGGCTGACGCAAGAGACCGGCGGAGGATGTCGTTTACTATACTGCCACAGGGACATTGATGTTGGCGCATCCTAATACTTGTGCGAAATTTTGTATGTTTGTGTGTTTGAATGATTGTTCCACAATCATTGCAAAAACGAATGAACGAATTTGGATAAATATGACGAGTCGGCCCCCAAATGGAAACCTAGTTCGGAACTTATGTTTTAATATTGACTTGAACACAATTCGTGTAAGTTTTGCGGTCAGCTTTCGCTTTTGACCTTGAGATATGAGAAAAAATAACCGTACGCATGACTATTATTCAAAGTAATATATCTCAAAAACTAATTAAGCTAGAGGAATAAAACCAAAGCGAGGCTTTTGGTTACATTACAGAGTATATTATGTAATTTTTTATTTTTATTTTAGAATAACTTTTTGTTTAAAAATAATAAAAATAAATAATAAGTCATAATTTTTTTTGTGTTCTCTGAAACTTACAATCACGAAAATAATATATGTTATGCTTCTTTATATGCACTATTAAAAAGAAAAAAATTGATGCAAATGATTCGCGCTATATAGTACCCTCGTACTATAAGACCCACATAACATTTTATTTCGAAGTATTGCACCAACTTGTTTTGGAATATAGGTAATAATTAGCTAAATAGGAAGTATGCCATGAAGCATCAGCGACTACAGGAGTGCTGAAAGAAACTTACGTCAATTCTAATAGTCAACCCAAATAATAGACGATCGAAATAATCTTTCAGTACAATAGTAATTTTACAGAAGTAAAATCGAGACATATAAATAGCAAAGTCTATCGTATTTAGATTCTTTATATTTCCAATGGTAATGATTTAGACAGTGTTCTCCTTTATTGCTGTGATTGCCCCAATGGCAACCGTGCAGTGGGATGCTGTTCATATATGAACATATCCCCATATCCTATCCTATAGGATAGGATATGGGGATACTTTTTTTCTTGGAAAAATGTTAGGGTCCCGAGGGATTGATTACAAAATTAAATATAAAAAATGGTGCTCAATTATTATTTTTAGAGTATTCTCGCGAACCTACAATTTTTCAGGATAAAAGGTATCCTATATGTTAATTCAAGTAAAAAATGGGGCGCCAGCTATGTACTTACTTACAACATATAACACCTTTGTGAATTCACTCAGAGGGCAAATCTATCATTACCGCGAGTTCGTTCTTGCTTTTTGGCAAAAAACTATTTCTTTTAAAAACCAGTGTGTCAGGCTTTTGTGGCAAAATGTCCGGCTAAATATGAATCTGTGTCCGGATTTTTTATTTTGAGTCCTGGCAACCCTAGCAACTTTTAACGAAAGCCTTTTTTGCTTTTTGGCAATTGCCAAAAAGCAAAAAAAAGGCCTCATTTATTAAATTAGTGCTTATGCTGTGAGTATTGAATGAGCCCCACACAAAAAATAAGGTAACGTTTTCGAAGTGACACGGAACCCTAAAGGAATTGGAATTTTTCTTCATCAATATTCCTTGCGAGGACACAATGCCTTTGGAAATGTCAACGCAAACAACCAAATACTGTAGCTAAAGATAGAGTTGAGAGTAATTAGACGGAGAGTATTTTTTTACAATAACTAGCAACCCGCACCCGGCTTAGCCTTTCCTGTCTAGGTTTTTCTATTTACCTATTTTTTTTTCTGTGTGTATTCTATAAGATGTACTTCGGAGAGTGTGCTCGAGAGCTGCATGAGATCATACCGCCTTCCCCTTTCTTCTATCGGACATGCAGACGTACGGCTGGTTATCATCCTCACCTTGTCGATATCCCTCTAATTCGGACCAAGCGCTTTAAAACATCTTTTGTGATGCGCACTGCTAAGGATTGGAACTCCCTGCCGGCGTCTGTATTTCCGAGCTCATATAACCCAAATCCTTTCAAGGTTCGAGTGAATAGGCATCTTCTGGGTGAGCTCGCTCCATCTTCGGCCTGATCCTTCCTACATGGATAGATGCTGGTCAAGAGCAAACCCATCTAGAGTAAAAAAAAAAAAAAAAAACGAATATTTGATAAAAAAATTTAGCCGAATAGGTCAAGCCATTCTCAAGTTTTGAGCGGAGCAACTCATTTAGAGATTTTTTTTTATTTATATATACATAGACTAGCTTTTTCCGTAACTTCGTCAGCGTCCTTCGGGAACAGTACTTTTTACGAGTAAAATATATTTTTTACGTCCTTTACAACTTGTATGCAAAATCTCATGATATAGGTCACTTATATTTCGATCATAGTCATTATCGTGAGACAGCTAAATGGTTGAAGGATAGCCGGATCGTGTGTAGTAGACACGTGAAGTTTAATGAGTAACCCTAACTAGGGTTGCCAGGCCTCAAAATAAAAAATCCGGACACAGATTCATATTTAGCCGGACATTTTGCCACAAAAGTCGCACACATTGGTTTTTAAAAGAAATAGTTGTTTTTATTTGTGCATTTATTACTTTAAGACTTGCTCTACTCTTTATTATACATCACATATTGTTTTCTTAAAGTAATTTGTAAGATCGCGAATCATGCGTGTCCGTGTGAGGTTGACCAAATACTAGCCGCTGCGGGGTTGACCAAATACTAACAAAAGCCGGACAGGCCGGATTTGTATCTATCTGGCCGGACACGACTGTAAAAAGCCGGACTTCTCCGGCTAAAGCCGGGACACCTGGCAACTCTAACCGCAACCTCCACTCTATCCCACAAAATATTTTACGACCATCCCACGACCATCAACCATTAAAAAGTACTAGGAATAATCATTGTAGGACATATATTTCTCAAATAGTCCCAAAGGAGCTTCCAAAATTGGATAACCGCCGATTCAATTTCTATGTCGAATAAAGCCGAAGATTTAACTTAGTCTGCATAATGGTTGAGCTTCCGGTAAAGTAGCCCGGATAAAGTCTAATGTAAGGTGCTGCAGTAAGGTAGTAAATGTATGTGATTACAGATGCGGCCATAATGAGCCGATCGATCGAGAGCGCACACCCGAACGAGCTGCAATTTCCAATTTTTAGCTCTTGTAACTTTGTATTTTTCTTTTAAATAACATTTTTTTATGTAAAATTTTTTATGTAAATATAAAATGTTTTACATAAAAAATAAGATGAAGGAAAAGGGTTAGCCGTTGGATGAGTGGTTAGGGTTAATTAGGTTGGCTGTAACGCTCTATTCTAGGGTTGTCGGGTTCAATTCCCGGCAAGATCAATTTTGGAAATGAACTTTTCAAAGTTGGCTCTGGTCTGGAGCTGGAAAGTAGTGGCAGGGCACACTGCGTTTCGCAGTCATTTGGGCAGTCCGTCTGGCGTCAGTAACCACCCCCTTAAAGAAGACCACCGTGAAATAACAGCACGCTGTGGTGTTTCGGTGAGTGAGTAAGGGATGCCAGAGCCCATTTCCCTATCTTTTTTTTATGTTAAGGTCGGAAGACAGGCAGACGGCCTACTTGATGGTAGGTGGCTACCGTCGCCGTATAACACAAGCAACGCCAAAGCTGCTGCAAGTGCGCTGCCGACTGCAGTAGGATTAAGGATAAGGGATTAGGAGTGGATAAGGAAATGGGCTCTGGCATCCCTTACTTCACTCACCGAAACACAACAGCACGCGTGCTGTTATTTCACGGTGGTCTTCTGTAAGTGGGTGGTTACTGCCGCCAGACGGGCTGCCCAAATGATTGCGAAAACGCAGTGTGTCCTGCCACTACTTTCCAAATCCAGACCAGAGTCAAATTTGAAAAGTTGATTTTTCAAAGTTGACCCTGCCGGGAATCGAACCCGGGAACCCTAGAACAGAGCGTTAACGCAAGCACCCTAACCACTCATCCAAAGGGTTCGTCAAATCTAACCATCTCCTAGTCCTTTATCCTTAATTCTACTGTAGTCGGCAGCGAACTTGCAGCAGCTTTGGCGTTGCTTGTGTTATAGGCGACGCCGACGGTAGCCACTTACCATCAAGTGGACCGTCAGCCTGTCTGCCGATCCTAATATAAAAAAGATCCGCTTCCGATGTAATTTTTTCTGCTAATTATATATACAAAGTAATATCATAAGTATTATTAATTTTCAAACTACGAAAGAAGGGATTTCAATAAGTAAAAATTAAATTCTCTATAAATAGGATCGCGCACAGACAGTTTCGGTTTTGTTAATGCATGTCATATTAAAAATAATGTCCGAGTCAGTTTCGACCGGCGTGTGTACTTCCACCAACGGAGGCAGGTGTAATAGGGTCGTGGTTTATTTATGTCGTGTTGGGCGAGCGGTCGATGCCGAAAAATCAAATCTACCTTGAATAAAAATACCAAATGCGACATTTAGTGTCTGGGCCAGGGAGAAACAATATTTTAAGCGGGAAACACTGCGCTATAATTTTAAAGGGGAATTATAAAACGATCGAATAAAAAAAAAACCTAGCGACTGATGATGAGATACTGTTTTAATAACTTGAGCGGTATGAATTTGAGAATACGAAAATTTAACTAAACTAACGACGAATATTAATTAATAATAAAATCCTAAACGAGCTTATAAAAAGTGAATTGTGAATAATCCATTTTGTATATTAAAATTGTAGGCGTGCGACTAAATTACTAAGTGAGCGACTAGAAATACAGACAAAGCAACTTTAATATTAAGATAGGGACGATTTTTCCAATTGAGGTTTTACATAACGAACTACTAAAAAGTTTACTTTAAGCACCGTTTTGTGAGCTGCTTTATTAATAATTTTTGGTTACTGATATTCTATTTGAGGTATGTTGTTTTTTATTTTGATATGACTTTTTAAATGAAAACTGCGGATAGTTTGACGCTCGCGAATTCGAATGGGAGCGGTTCGACGAATCAATGCAGTCAGGTGAGTCAGATCTGATTCTACCAAAAAAGTATATTTGATTTGCAACGAAAATGCGAAAGACTTAACTACAATGATCGCTGGTAAACTTTTGACGAGTATAAAAAACTGTCAATTGCTTTCCAAAAAACCACACTGCCAAATTCGGATTGGCAAAAAGGCTTTTATAATAAACTGCCTGAGATGATCAGAACCTTATCTATAAATAAATTTAAAGTTGTCATTAAAACCAAACTCCTCTCGAAAGGCTATTATAAGGTTACTGATTATTTAAGTGACAATGAAGCCTGGAATTAAAGCCTGGATTCGGAGCTCATACTATGCTCAGTATTGTATATTTACTTTAGGTATTAAGTGTATGATTATAATTATTGTAATTTTTTTTATATTGTAAAGATGACAAAAAGAATAGTATCCTGAGTTTCTTTCGGGGTTTCTTCTCAGGATCGCCATCTTGGCTTTTTTTCCGAAACCCTGGTAAATTTAAATTTAACTGGTAATTCCAAATGACGATCATAAGAGTTTCTTGGAGAAACCTAATAGATAAATAAATATTTTGATTTTGATTTGATTTTGCTCGTGTGACTGTGCCGAATTTTTCAATAAATATGTATGCAAACACATTTTGGGCCTAGCAATTCGTCAAGCAAAAGTAATACCCATTGGGCTAAAAAGAAAACGAGGCCGTCCCGCTAAGTCCAAGCCGGCACTTATTTACCAGTGACGATGAGTAGTAAGTAGGGTTCCTCATACCTATTATAATATTCCTTAGTATTAATAAAAAGATTACTTGTTTTTAGTTCACTGAAGTGACTTATTTTATTTTGTGTTTTGTTAATTTGATTCAAGTAAATCCATATTGTATTATTTCTTTGGAATACATTGTTTCATTTAATTACCTACCATTGAATAATTAAATCTTGGCCGTAATAGTGTGTTTCCTCAAACAGTTAATTCATAAGTAAAATTTCCAAAAAAAATTCCAAGTCCATAGAGTACTCTGCTCAATAGTATTTTTCAAAGTGAGTTTTCTTTTAGAAACACTTCATTTAAGATAAAGCGCTGCACAGTACAAATAAATAATTTGCCAAATATTGAAAAAAATGCAGGACGTAACGTTGACACTCAAACAAATACTATGAAGCTTCTCGCTTAAATATTATGAAGCTTCTCATTTTGTATTTAAAGTAACTCAAATGAATGTTTGTAAGTTGCTGTTCTGTTGATTTCTTGTCACTCGCAGTCAGTCGCACACTTAGTAATACAATGACGTAAATTAATTATATTTTACACTTAAAATTTTAATTTACAGTCACTCGATTAAATACTACCCAATTTTAAATAGGAAGGCATAGTTTTTTTTTTACAATTAGCGACCCGCCCTCGATTTAGCAGGGATGCAATTTTTTCTGCAAATTATTATACACAAACTTTCCTTGCAACAAAAATATTTATTGAATTCGAATTTCGAATCAATACTAATATTATAAAACTGAAGAGTTTGTTTGTTTGTTTGAACGCGCTAATCTTAGGAACTACTGATACGAATTGAAAAATTCTTTTTGTGTTGAATGGTCCATTTATCGAGGATAACTATAGGCGATATAAAATCACACTACGTCCAATAGGAGCGGAGCTTCAATGAAGAATGTTGCAAAAATGGGGAAAATTATCCCTTTTGAGAGCCTCCGTTGCGTGCTGCGTAAACGGTTAAAGTTACGCAAAGATCATGTATGACGGAATTGTTTCCCTTTAAAAGTTCTATAAAAAGTCCGCTATAGCATATGTCTATCTTTTAAAGTAGACTCACTATGACCTTTTTTTATGATAATCAAATTTGTTCTAAAATAACGCACTACTTGCGAAGCTGTTTTTATAAACATGATATTAATCCTTATGCAAATAAATACGTTATTCATCAAAAGTATTTAATTTTGACAAATATTGTCCTTGACGTCATTTGATTTCAATGAATATCTTAGGAGATATCTTAGTTTTAAAATAACTTCACAACAAAATAACGATTAAGTACCACGTGCGCATTTATGATGTGCAAGGCGGGCCGGTCGTGAGAGGGGAGGGCGCTGGCCGGCTGCAGCTACGTTAATTTAGTTAGTTATCTTAAGCATTTCATACACATACAATTTAAATAAATATCTTAGGAGTTATCGTAAATTAAAAAGTACGCGCGAGAAAATAAATTCAAGCGGTCTCGCACCAACGCGACGCGAATGACGGGACTCGCTTGATGCAGACGCAAGCGTTATGTTACACATTATATTTTTCATTTTTCAACGCCACCTAGTCATTTATAAAAAATAAAAATGTGCATTTTCAAATTAAATTTATTTAAAAAAAAAAACTTAAAATGACACTTTGGCACAGATTCATCTTGCCAAAGTCTTTTTCTGTCTTAAACCTAAACGTAACCTCTAAACTTTAACAAGAAATGTTGGTCTAACACGTAAATTTTCAGTTGAAATTGGTCATACAAAGACAAAGGTGAATCGAAAGTTTTGACACCTTTGGCTACAACTCCATAAAAAAGATTTTTGGCCAAAAACAAAATTTGTATATGGGGCTTATTCAGCTCTAAATTCTAAGTTATGCCAGTGCTTTCTATAACTATAAATAAAGACAAAGTTAAACGTTATCAAAACCCTTTAAGTATTGTTTAAGTTACATTTAAGTTTAAGTTACATAGCGTAGATATATACGCTATTTAGGCTACCCATTGTACCTACATTTTCATTGAAGCGAATTCTGTTACGAACGACTAAACCTAATCAATGTGCAGGGTCTATCCGATTA
Organism: Bembecia ichneumoniformis; assembly: GCA_910589475.2. Taxonomy (NCBI): domain Eukaryota; kingdom Metazoa; phylum Arthropoda; class Insecta; order Lepidoptera; family Sesiidae; genus Bembecia; species Bembecia ichneumoniformis. Next base: position 14,033,243 of record OU342539.1, on the reverse strand, counting down.
TGGAGAGCGCTTTCTCTTTGAACGTACTAGCGAACAGAATTTATGGTTAAAACAGAAAGCTTATGTGATGGTAAGCCAGCTAAAGAACAATCATGATCTCAATGGACGCAGTTAACTATGCATTTGAAGTTTAGTCTTGATTAAATATTTATTAATTGCGTTGTTATAATGTCTGCGTAACGCAGCGTTACGCAGACATTATCATGTCTGTTGGTCAAGTTAAGGTCGGACTTAGTGCCTTGACTCAAGGGTCCCGGGTGTGATTCCCGGCGGACCCACGAACTTTACAAACTTACATTTTGTCTCTTTTAAATTGGCACTGGAACCTATCCTCCTGCATTTTCCATAGAAAATGACGATTTTCCATTTGCCAACTATTGGGGAGCAGGACATTTTGATAGATATACCCTGATTGTTTTAATTCACTGTTTTATTGACGTATATTTAATACTCCTATATTACTAGTAGGGTGCACCGAACCGATGCCGACCGAACGGTGCAGAAATATATATGTCTGTCTCCCTCATGAAGACTTCGAACGTTGTGCGCATGTCCGGGAACTACATTATAAGCATCTTATAGGGTGGGCTTCTCCCACTACTGTCGCAACGCATGCGCATAACTCGTCAAGTATCAACAAGTGAGAGAAAATATGTAGTTCCGTCTCGGCAACGCTGCCACTTACGGGGACTAGCAATATAGGAGTACTAAATATATGTGTGTAATAGACTACATATACTTAAACTCTGTGGCTTGCCCACAGATCAAACCTTCGTCTAAGACATTTAGGGCTCGGTTTCATTGCCAACTCAACACCAACTATGCAGATTGTGCAAATTTAAAATATCCGTCTCTTCGGCAAGAGAGCTCATTAAAAAAAAAAAATTAAAAAAAAGTCGGTGTGATTTTATTTTATTTATTGGTTTACAAAATAGCGACAAAATTAATAATAAACTGAGTTGGATTGGATTCCTTAAACTAAACAAAGAGTGACATTTTCCGAAAAATGTAATGCAGCTTACTCAGTAAATGCCCATTTACCCTGGTTTTGAAGACCCCGAGGTGGTATTCTGTGGGAACACAGACGCAGGCAATGAGTTCCACTCCTTAGCAGTCCGAACAAGGAAGGTGGAACTGAAACGCTTCGTGTGTGATCGAGGTACATCTACCACGAAGGGATGAAACCCTTGCGCACGCCTAGTGGTCCGCAAGTGATAATAACAGCCTGGATCCTGTGGATGTCCTACGCTGAGCTTGCCGGTCCGTGGTCTCCACTCGAGAACCTACCGGCCCCAGCTGCCGTTGACTCTCCGTATTATGTGTCCTGCCCACTGCCACTTCAACTTACTAATCCTCCGGGTTATGTCGGTAACTTTCGTTCATCTACGAATCTACGTAACCCCAAGCATAGTCCTCTCCATAGCTCGCTAAGCGACGTTAAGCTTTCTTACGACGCCCATAGTTAGAGACCATGTTTCAGCGCCATATTTCATCACTAGCAACAATTTTGTTTTAAGGCACTGGGATATTTTGAATGTGAAGATGTATCGGAGCTTTCCGAACGTCTCGTCTTAGCTGGCTTCGATGATTGACCTCCTTCTCGAAGTAGGCTCTACATAATTGGACTGTTTGTCCCAAGTGGATCTACTCGTCAACAACTTCATGAATTAAATTTCCAACCGTTACTGGGATGGGCACAATATGGACATTAGATATAACTTTCGTCTTGTCCATATTCACCTTGAGGTCCACCTTTTGGGAAACTCGGTTGAGGCCATCAAGCATCGGCTTGAGGAGGGTTAGGCTGTAAATTAAATGGCGAATGATTGTAAATGTGTTCACCAAGTAGGTATTTAATGTGACAGAAATCTGATTTCTATGAACCTTGTATATGTTTCATATGACTGTATATGTTCATTGACTTTGTATGAGGTATTCCAAGGCTATGTAAAGTATTTTCACTGTATGATGATATGCGTGACAGTTCGTAACTGAAAATTTTAGTGATGCAACCTAACGACAATTAATCGATTGTTTTAAAATATCGAATCAGTTGGCAAAGCAAATGGAATCGAACTACGGGTTTTAGATTTTCAGATTTAGAAATAAATTCTAAAAATCTTAAAAAAAACGGGTTATATTAAATAAATTATAGAATACAATGCAGTCTGTTTAAAATATTAATTTATTTATTCATCACTGTCAGAACTTGAAACTTGACAACTCGTATCAGACTCGGAACAAAATTTACTTTTGTTTTATTGTTATTATTAGTCAGCTTTAGTTTTATTATCAAAATACGATGTTTTTATAAATATGCAGAATAGAAAAAAATATTTGTTTAATCTCATAATATCCTATGGCAAACATAGAATACTTTCGATATATCGAATGTAAGTGAATATCCCTAGTGTCAAATCCCTATTGACACAAGTTCCGTTCCACGCATTTGACACTTTTAAAATATATGTTTTTTATTACATTTACCTATTATAATAATAAAATAATTATAAAATATGTTATATAATAATGTTTTTCGAATAGATAACTTTTTTTCATATATTTGTTTGTTTAATTGTTTTTTTTTTGTGCCAGTTTTTTTTAGTTGAAAACAGTATGCGTGATATGAAAAAGTGAGAACTGTCACGCATATCATCATACAGTGAAAATACTATATAGGTTCCCCCCCTAGGTGGGCCATGACCTTGTCGTGGTGGGGGGGCTTACCCTAGACAATCCGGGCGGTTGCAGGGGTCGGTGGGGTCACCGGCCTTTGCTCGACCGATCGGATTGTTTTTGGGGACAAAGAAGGCCCACACCGAGGAGGGCTCCGAGCGGGCTCCGCCCAGCGGAGCTCGTGGCGGAGCTGCAGTTTTGAATAGCCGAATTGCCACTTTTATATAAGAAGATAAGATACTATATAGGTTATGTTGTGTTTTCTAAAATCCCTCAGGTAACAATAACGTCCGAAATGCAAACGCAACTGTGTGGCTACTCACTTCCGCAATTCAATAGACCGGCGCATTTGCGTCTGCTGGGAATATGTGGGCGATAATTATTTTGCAATTCGAGTGGAAATTGCTTTCGTTTAAAACGAGTAGATTTCCTCTATTTTCAGTCACTAAATGTGCTGTTTTTAGAATAATACTGTTTCTATTTATTTGCTGACGGAAATAGAATCTTTCTTATTCAGGGCTTCACTGAGGCAAATGACTATAGAACTCGCTGGCGGCGGAGACAATTCAACAGGCCTAGAAATGGTGTTTTTTTGTTTTTACCATTAGAACATTACACAAAAAAATTATTTATTAATACAATTTTTTAATCTGATATTAACTTATTAATAGGTACAGGATTCATATGCGTGCAATAAGCCGTTTTCGAGAGAATTTTCAATAAAGGTTAAATTCTTCTTGTGTTCTAACTTTTTTTGTGGAGTTTCTATTACTTTAACGAAAATTCTAATCAATACAATTGGTTCTTCACATGTTTAAGTATAATATATATTTTTTTCAAAGCAATTGTCTTGTCCATTTCTTGTAACATTTTCATTAAACAATGTATATTTTTAGTATTTAGGGTTTGTCTCCCCCTTAACACTCACTTCCTTTATATATAGGGCGTCCCACAACTTTGCCACACGGAGGAAAAGTACCTTAAATATATGTACTGTAGATAGAAAATTTTCGTGAAAGATTTAATTTTTATTTTAAAAACAATACGAACCTCATTCAAAGAATTTTAAATAATCCCTTTTTTGAGCCAGGAATCGAACACATTAAATGTGAAAAAAAAAACCCTGTAATTTTACTGTACCGATCGAAGGACTCAATAATAGCATTTATTTGTGCTAAATAACATAGTGTAGGAGCGGTTGTCCTACTTTCAAAACTATTGACTCCAAAATATACAAGGGGTAAAATACTATTTATTTGTCTGTACATAAGAGAAATCTATATACACCAAATAAACAATCGACAATCACGAAACACTCACAAATATAAGGAAAAATTTCACCATTAAAAAATCAAAAATATTTACATTAAAAACAACACTATATGCACTTTTATATACTTGTAAAACACTGTTACTAAAATGTTTCTCTTGGTATCTTCAGGAACTTTTGCTCATCAACGTGAAAATGAGAAATCTTTCTGCTCTTTCGATCCTCGCAGTCTCCGTCCGAATCCCGTCGTCGTCTCTCTGCACTTGTTCCTTTTCATTTCGTGTCAACTTCTCGTTCGATTTTAAATATTCAAAACAGATTCGAAATGATGCCAGTGCATCACGGAGGATGCATTACATCCTCCGTGATGTACTGGCATAATTTAATAGCATATTATAATAGCATCTTAAATAAAAGGAAGGCCATGGAATATTATCCTAATATTATCCGAGCAGAGCCGGAGGAGGCCGCTAGTCTATACATATAATAAAATCGTAAACGAGCAGTGTCTGTAAATAAATATAAAAAAAATTATGCACGTTGTAGGTACTTATGCTACCGAGGTCAAAAAAATTGTTTTCAAAATTTTTTGTCTATTTGTCTGTGCGTTTGTGCAATAATCTCAGAAAGGGCTTAACCAATTTGAATGCGGTTTTCACTGATGTATTGTAGTGAGATTCCTGTAACATTTAGCGTTTGTTTCATTCCCATCGGTTTACAAACAAAAAAGTTACACGCTATACCGAATACCACGCGTACAAAGTTGCGGTCTCAGCTAGTTACTAATGTTACTTTTTTATTATAAAACTAGCGGCCCGCCCCCGGCTTCGCCCGGCGTGCAATTTTTATATACCCTAAAACATTCCCCGTTTATCCCTCTTTCCATTAGCGAAAACCGAATTAAAATCGGTCTACCCGTTCGCGCGTGATGCCGTGACCAGGAGAAATAGGGATTCATTTTTATATATAAGAAGAAGATATTGGTTTGACGGTTTTGAAGCTTTTAGAAGCTCAAGCAAAACGAGGAGTAAGGGATATCAAAGTCCATTGCATAATCATTTCCTAATCCCTTATCCTTAATCCTTATCAGATCGGCAGCGATCTTCCAGCACCTGTGGCGTTGCTTGTGTTATTGGTGACGGTAGCCACATACCATCAAGTAGACCGTCAGCCTGTTTGACGACCTTGCCATTATTAAATTCAAGAAAGGTCTAATATACACATCTAACGTGTCTATCATTTTATAGAGGTTTAAATGAGAAAAGTTTGATAGTGATTTTAAAAACAGGCTCCGAAAACATAACTAATCTTTGAAGGACTACCCTATACTGCCTAGATAGAAGAGTTGTCTGTGTATGCGTTATCAACTACACAATCTCTTAAATCATTATCAACAGCCCATTATATGTCCCCATTGCAGGAGCACATGGTCTACCCTCTCGACAAGGGCGTATGGGCTATATGGTCCACTATGCTGCGCTGGCCCAGTGTGGGTTGGTGGACTTCACATGGGCATTAGAATTTCTTCTTTGGCGTGTGCAGGTTTCTTAGTGATGTTTTCCTTCACCGTTTGAGAGCAGTCAGTAAATGCAATTAAGTTTTTATAAAAAACCCATTGGTGCATGGCATGACAGAGGATCGAACTCGGACCTCTCGACATGATAGGCCGCGCCTTTCCCACTGAACAACCGACGCTCATATTGTGACATTACCTCTTAGATACAATCGTTTATTAGAATTCGCTGTACTATTTTGAATTGCAAATTTGTATCAGCTTGTGGGTTGTTGGTTGTCACGCGACTGTTAATTTTACTATTTACCGGCTCTCGAAAACCTTTGCGGCCATAAAATGTACTTCTTCTAGTTACCACTGCCGAAGAGGCATATTCGAACAATAGGGGACTAGACTAAGGGACTAGCGATTATTTATTTGCTTGTATGATAATACTATCATACAAACAAGACATAGGCAACCTTAAAAATTGAACTGTTATGATTTTTACAAAAATATCTCATTATTATATCCTTTGTTATCAGTCCTTTGATATCAGGGGTCTAGGACAATTCATCTCTGGTCGTTTCGTCACCGGCCATTTCATCGCCGTTTAGTTAAAATATCAGCATCATCATAACACATTTTGTCATAGTCTATTTGTCATAACCAGTGTTCCGAGTGTACTCACTCTGCTCACATTTATTTATTTATTTATTTATTATTACATGGCCTCCAACAGCAAGGGACAGAAAAAAAATGGCAGATGCCGCCGCAATTAAAGGAGGCACAGCCTACGCCAATAAAAGTCAAAGTAGCATCCCGGCAATAAAATTAGAAAAAAAAATATCAAAAAAAATATGAAAAAAATTATCAAAAAAAAAAATTATACATAGAAATATAATTAAATCGGAAATTTGGAATAAATGTCACGGACAAGGATGAGTCTTTCAATTTTGGAAAATACGTCGTTAGTTTCATAAAGATTCCAGAACCTAACCTAACTTTGTTTTCAGTACAAATAAGTCTTGTAACACATTTTGTAATCTTTTCGTCAAAACAATTACACCGTTTATTCCGATATCACATTTATGAAAATTAATGTGATTTCAAATGAACTATGTAATTTGCTAAAATAAAATTAAAATACAATAGACCACAACAAACGGCGATGAAATGGCTTGACGAAGAAACGGCGGCGATAAATCGTCCCGTCACGTGATATCAGACCATTAGTTTCTCGAGCCAAGCTATTTTTAAGTGGCAGAGAAAAGTGCCGCTTTTCTCCACTAATCATATTAATAATAGAGCAACGGTGTGAGGATATTCAGCAGTTCCGCAGTCATAAACTTAAAGTCTTTCGGTTTCGGTCTTCTGATCTTACAGAAGACCATAATGAATAACAGCACGTGTGCTGTTTTGTTTCGGTGATTGAATAAGCGATGTCAAATCCTTACTCTCCAACCCGTCTCTATCGGTCTCTATCATAGAAGGTCTTTGTTTTGTTTCAAAGACGATGGTAACCACTTCCCAATAAGTAGACTATCAGCTTTTATGCCAACGTTTTAGTGTTTAAATACTAAAGCTGTTATACATATTTTATTTATTTATCTTAGTTTTAATTTTTTTACAGTATAATTATAAAAACAATAAATATCATAAAAAACCTAAAACCAGTATTCCGTAGGGAGCGGGGCAAGGCCCAAGCTACCGGTGAAGGCTGCAGAGTGAGGAACCTCCTGACAATTTGTGCGGTGTCAAGAAGTACCGCCTTCTGTGTCTGTCCCTTGACCCAGCCATGTAGTGAGAGCCTCTCGAGATGTTGGTCGAGGCTCTTCGCTATAAGACCGTTCGCCGAGATGACTATCGGGACGACAACTGTCGAATCGACGTCCCACATGGCGGTCACCTCGTGAGCCAAGTCTATGTACTTAGTAAGCTTCGCGAGGTTTTCGATGTCAACAATCATAGTTCGACGCTGGGATCGGTCAATAATTACCTAGTCCAGCCATAAGTTCTGTTACAAAATGAGCGTAGACACGTACTTGCAGTACGACACCCCAGACACGATAAGACCCTATTGAAGGGCAAGTTGCTGATGAATGATTCTGGCTACTTGGTTATGTCTATGCAAATACTCGTCGTTAGAAAGATGAGCACAACCGGAAATAATATGTGGCATGCCCGTCCTTCAAGATATATTTCCGTTATTAGTTCGTATTAATAACTTCGTCCGCAATTGCACAGACAAAGTCTTTAGTTTTGTCACCATCCCCTCCTCATATTTATATATACTTTTTTCACTATCCCCCCCCCGTATACATATAATTTTTTTTCGATAAAAGATAAAATTTAAAAGGTAAACTTAAAAGGTAAAAGTTAAACTTTATCTCCCTTTTTTTTTCTTTCTCAAAACTGTTAACTTTTGTTCCCGTGTACTTGTACTTAAGTATTTTAATGAACAAATCCTTGTTATCGACTCGACCCTAATTAATTGCCCTACAACTACACGTTTCGATAAGTTCTAAGTGAATTCGTTGAATATTTCGATAAAATTTAATGAAATGAAACTTCGATAAATACTAACTGACCATAACTTGGACATATCTGAACTTGGTGTTGGCATACTGACAGCCCTCCTGGCATTGCGTCCCTCATTAAGTAGTTAATACCTACAATGTTTAGTCCGATTCGGTTGATTCCGTTACAGTTTCCTCTTATTATAAGTTTTATTAGTATTTATATAAAACAATAAACAAACACTTAAATGGGACCTAAATGGTTTAATATAAAACTAAGTCGTCCAGGCTAACTTTAGCAATCTAGGTAAACCGTAAAAAATTTAACAGTTTCAAACTGTTACCACTATTTCTATTTTTGTCGCTCGCTCTGTGGCCTGATTTTAAAATTAAATGAAGATTTGTATTCAAGGGCCGAAAGTCAAGTTTTACAACGCTCGCCAATGTAAATCAATTTCCAGGAAACTCGCTATGAAGAAACGCTATTTTCAGTTAGAATTAATGAAAGGCAACATTTCAGTTCGGCCTCTACTCGCTTTTTGTCTGATAAAAATCAATGTTACTATTCAATAAGTCAAACAAAGTGAGTAGTTCGGCGAAAGCCAGCTGAAGGGAAAAGCGACAAAGGGAAACGCCTTTCAAAGGTACCTCTGTCTACGAACTTATATGATTTGAAAATACTGGTTTATCGAAATTCCACACACTCAATAATTGATGTTTTAACGCTTTTTTTTAAATCAAATTCCTTTTTATATATCTTACAAATATTAACGAAAACAGAGATGATTTTGATTTTTCCTTTGCAGATTTGGATTGAAGAAGACAATGATTATTGCAACTTCTTGTTGAATTTATATGATAAGTATAAATATTAAATGTATAAAAGAACTATACATACGTATATAATAATTAATTACATATACATATCTAATATGTAAAAATAAGTACACATGGGATATTTAAGTATTACCATTTATGTAATTAACATAAATAAATGAATACAAAAAAGTGGTCTGTCAGCTCCGACGTACGACTGTAGTTGTATAACTCGATACTTATAATTACTTTATATTATTTAGTTACATTTTGCATACTCAGATGTCACGTGTTACAACAAAAGTTATGTTAGTTGCGTTCGGTATACACAGATGTCAATACGCTTTCTAAGTTCAAATAGTTCATTTGAACGCAACGACAGATGTCGCTGCGCCGGCTGGCTATAACGCGCTATCGCTTCGTTAATCAACGTGGACTACACTTTTCATACAAGATTTCGTAGTTTGCTTTTATAAGCCCAGAAAAACCCTCTGGTGTTGCTTGTTATACTACAATAGAATTAGGAATAAATGCGTCAGCTATCGCAAAAACGTCAAAGTGACAGATAACATAACGCTTTTTAGTTAACGCTTGTATTGTATTAATTTTATTCCTCATAAAATTTCCATACAGGGGGCCAGATAATGAAAATCGATTCTTGAGGAGTAAACTCTAAAAGGAAAGTAAATACTCATTTTCTTAATATTGTTACTCGCTAACGATTCACACTTGGCGAGGAAGAGCTTTATAGTCTACAAGTCCCGTACTTAACATTTATCTCTATCGGCAGGCACTTAATTGCAGCTAGTGTGTCCTGTTCGTACTAGTATTAGTGTTACTGTGTACTAGTGTTACTAGGCGATAGTAGTCACCTACCACAACGTGGACCGTTAGCCTGCCTGCTGCCCTTCACACATAATTTCACACATGATCTAAGTGTTTTATTATATTTTGAAAGCAATTCAATAATATAGATTGGAAAAAGGGAAATTGAAGATTCTCCTAAAGGTGGAGTCAGTTTGTTCGCGTGGAAGGCAAATAATAGTAATATAATCGTATTTTTTAATTTTGAAATAAAAAACAATTTATTGATTTCACACTCTTTGATAATCTTTATTCAGCTAAAATTCATATTGTTACTCTCTTTGAAAGAAATTTATATACGCAACCTTTAGAGACTTTAGAATTATTTTTAAAATTAGTCTGAGAGACTCACAGCGGACGAGACCTGGAAGTTCTCGAGTGGATACCACGGAAAAGCAAGTGTGACCCACAATATGGGCAGACAACCTAATAAGTGCTGCGGATTAACGGTAGATCCGGCTCCAAACGCGGGCTTGAGCTTATGGCGAAGGCCTATGTCAATCAGTGGACATCCTCAGCCGAAAATGGTGAAGATGAGTTTCATGTTTCTCGTAAGCACCCGTGTGCTCATGGTACGAGAGTGAAAAATCTAACACTGCGTCAATTAGGTCGCTACACTGGTTTATTTACATAAATTGAAATGAATATTTTTGGATTGGATATTTTTAGTATTTAGGGTTTGTCCCCCCCTTAAATAACTTTCTTACTAAGTTCAAGCAGAACTTATGAGTCATTTTCACAGTAGAGGCGGATTAAGTAACCGCTAATGCGACCGCTCACAGTAAACGCTTCAACTGACAACCTACGTTTTGGGCAATTGTTTACGCGAGTGTACTTTATAGAGGAAATGAAAAAAGAAAATCTTCACGAACCAACCTCGCAGTTGAGAGAACCGTTTAGCGAACACGCATCCGATCAGAATAATAACTGTTTGAGGTTCAATGATAACTATTTGTTACATTATATAAATGTTGTACAGCAATATATGGGTTCATGTTATTTATTTGTCCATAATAAGTTTTCCTATTTCGTTTACAAAAAAATCATGAAACTATTTTAGGACGACGAAGTATAGGTATACTAAAAAAGTATGCCCATACTTTTTTTTACGATTTTTACCAAAATGAGCACAATTTAATAACCTATGAATTAAGGTGCAATATTGCACAACACACTTTTGTAGCTTCTCGGAGACAACCGAACAGATTTAAAATTGGAAGGTTTTTCTTAAATATTGTGTAAAATATGAAAAAAGAAATAAAAGTAGCCGAGGTAACCAGCCGTAAATTAATTAATAAGCTTAAAAATTAATGTAGTTGTCGCTTTATTATTATTATTATATTTATTATTATATTATTATATTTCCAGAAAATATAATTTTTTTGTATAAATCTGCCAGATTCAAACTTTTTTAAGTACCTATAGTCTATTTTGCTCTGTATTTTATGTTAGTTTCAATTTTACTCTAACAAGTCGAATTAGGCGATGAAAATAAGCTTCTCTGCTAAATCCTCGCAGGTCGTCAGGTTAACGGTCTATTTGATGGTATTAGATGGCGCCGTCGCCACTGAGATAGAGCCTTAACTCCACAAAGGTCTTCTTTAAATCTATATAGAATAAATGTATAATAATTATGCATACTTTTAGTTAATATAATTTCAATAATATTTATATATGTCGGAGATTCCTAAGGCGGTGTCACGAGCGGAGAGTTTAAGAATCGGTTCCAGTTTGCATAAAACGCCATCTATCCACTTTCCTCGGAAAAGTCAAGCAGTAAGCTTGGGTGCGGTCGACGGGGGACTAGCAGCCGTGATGTGTATGAGGTTTCGAATAAGAGAGGGCGCCTTTCAATCGATAAGAGAGAAAGGACCATGGACGAGCAGAGTCTAGAGAGAGAGCGTTCGAAGAGAAGACACACTGCGTTTCCAGTTAAATCTACAGCGAGTCAATTGTTTACACTTACATTGAACTTTAATTATTATCGGATTATACGATCGTGCACTAATACTCAGGAACAGCCATTCATGAGCCCGATGAGGCCTGTACCCCAGAGGACCGACCCCGGCATCATAACGCGCAACAACATTCAGAACATTGGATTCGAGATATATTTATAAGAGTCCTCTAACACAAAACCGTCCAAAAAATATTACTAAATATAAATACTTGAAAATATATTTGTCTTCATATCTTTATAAATTGTAGCTAATAGGGGATCGGACAGTAATCAGATTAAAATCTAAAATGTACTTAGAAAGAAAATATATAATTTTTTACGATTATTTGTCGAATAATAATTTAATATAATTCATTTAAATATTTTTAAATAAAGAAATAAAATTTTATTATTTACAATATTTTTAATCTATACTGAAACACCAATCATAGTGCGTGACGTCATTTGTGGGCAATCATTGTCTTACGCCAATGCAGCTGTTTTGTTATGATATGACCACAAATGACGTTACGCGCCCTCAGATGAGCTATCGTGGCGTTTTGGCGGCATTTTCAAACAAAAAATATTAAAACATGATTTTGGGTACCTGAAAGGCTACAAATAAATAAAATAGTATTTTTTATGGGAATAAATATCCATGAAGATTAATTTAAAACACTTTCTGAAAATTTGTCCGATCCCCTATTCTGATCTCTCGCAAAAGCTTTTGATACCGTCTCAATTCCTATTCTCCTCAGGAAATTGGATTCACTTGGGGTGAGAGGTCTCAGCTTGGAGTGGTTTATGAGCTACCTATCGGGTAGATCACAGCGACTTAAAATCAATGACAACCTCAGTGGCAGAAATGCGGTATCGTTTGGCGTCCCCCAAGGAAGTATTCTAGGTCCTACTTTATTTCTGACGTACATTAATGATATTGCGCAGGTTCCTCTCAGAGGCGCATCTGTCATTTGCTACGCCGACGATACTGCGTTATTGTTTCATGGTCCTACTTGGGATGAGGTGTACCGGGACTGTACGCTGGGGATGTCTGCTATGGCCGAGTGGCTTGAGACTAATCTGCTAACCCTAAACGCGGCCAAAACAAAATACGTTTGCTTCCACAATACCGCCGCTTCCGCCCCAAAAACAATTCCAAAATTCATCATTGTCTGCACTTGTGGTGGAAACTCTTCATATGATGGCCCTGGTTGTACATGCAATATCATAGAAAGAACCAATACCATCAAATATTTGGGTGTTCATGTAGACGAAAAATTCACCTTCAAGGACCACATTGTTTCTACTGCAAACCGTGTGCGCAAACTTATTCACCTAATGAAGTCACTCAGAGAAGTGGCCGATAGACCTCTTTTGCTTTCAGTCTACACTTCTGTCTGTCAATCGCTTCTAACTTATTGCATTTCTGTTTGGGGTGGCTGCGACAAGACCAAACTGATTATCCTAGAACGAGCCCAGCGCTCTGTTTTGAAAGTTATGCTTGCTAAGCCTTTTCGGTTCTCAACTTCCCAATTATACAAGGAAAGTCAAGTACTCAACGTGCGCGGGCTTTTTGTCCATAAAGTCGTAGCCGCCGTCCACAGGCGCATGCTGTGCTCCGCTTTGTATCAGGATTTTTTAAATCGGCGTATTTTTAAAGTGCCGCTGCCTACGTCCAAAACACGCTTCGGAAGGCGGTCAAATGATTATCTACAAACACTCCTGTACAACAACGTGGTTAGAAGATGCGATATCAAGGGTAAAACTGTGGATTGTGCTAAGCGTATGGTCTTGAAGTGGCTGCTGAGTCTGAGTTATGGGGACACGGAACTATTGCTTAGAAATGATCCCGTGTCTTCATGATTCAAAGTGTCCAGGATTTGCCCCCTCACACGACACACACACACACACAACATATATATTATACATACATGTACATACATACACACAGTCACACACATACTCCACATCAACTTGCAGAACTGACACACATTTACCTGCACGAGGCCTTACCTACATACCTAAATCTAATGCTAACTTCTTTGGGCTTTGTGCGTTGTTGTTGTGCTTTGGGTTCCTCAAATTTAATTACATTAGTTAAATTACCGTACGTTAGTCAATTAATTTATTAGTTACATTAGTTAATTACCTTAGTTGTCTTTGACTATTTGACTCCTATGATACAAGCTATGCTTAGTGTAGGGGTCAAAACCTAATCTATATGTAATTAGTGTGGAAATAAATATTTATTATTATTATTATTATTATTAAACTGTAAAGTTTTATCAAATTCCGTTCAGTATTTTTTGCACGAAAAAGTAACAGACATATTGTTACTAGTCTTTCTATTTAATTATTCTTTCAGATTTTTTATAATAATTGTTATGAAATGATTTTCACTGCCACTTATGCGAGAAAAGTTGTGTTTGCGTACTAGCGACCCGCCCTTGGCTTTGCGAAGATATTTATCGCTCTTTCCATTAATGAAAACCGTATTAAATTCTGTTGGGTGGTTTAAAAGACAACAGAAGCGGAGAGCGAATCTATATACTAAACTAATACGTATATAAAGCTGAAGAGTTTGTTTGTTTGAACGCGCTAATCTCATTGAAAAATTCCTTTTGTATTGGACAGTCCATTTATCAAGGAAGGCTATAGGCTATATGACATTACGCTACGATTAATAGTATTAATCGTAGCGTAGCAGTTAGTATTAGTTATTTAGTTTAGTATTAGTTAGTTATCGATAGCAGATTAAAATGGATTGATCACATAGATATTGTTTGTGGCAAATTGAAAGCAATTTTAGCAAAATTTTCAATAATAAAATACAAAGTTCCGTATTCCATTCTTTTAATGCTATATAAATCATTAGGTGAATCTATAATTGGATATGGGCTCACTAGTTATGGATTAACATGTAAAACACATTTAAATAAAATTTATAACTTACAATACCGGATATTGAAAAAAATTGTACCTAAAACTATTAAATTACAATTTGTCGATTGTCCCTTCAAACTATTTGATTATTGTAAAGTGCTGCCCATATACGACAAAATTAATTATATGATTCTATGTGATCAGTACCATAATGAAAAATTAAAACTTGTACATCCAACTAACAAACACACTAGACAGGCTGATACTGTAAGATACCTTACTCCTAAGTATGTAAATTTGTATGGCAGAAATCGTTTAGAATATATAGTACCTAAATTAATTAACAGTTTGCCGACAGAACTTAAAAATGAATTAAATGAAAATAATATTAAATATAAACTTGGAAAATATTTTTTAGAACAATTATTGAAGTAACACGTATATTTTAATTGTTCGGTAGGTACATAGACAAACTTAGTGTATTTTATAATGCACCGTATACCTGGTTTCCTCTTTATGTATTTTTTTAGTAAATAATAAATGAAAAAAAAAAAATATATATAAGCAGTGTCCAGTACCGCGCGCGCCACGCGCACTCTACCGCCGTATGGGCCGCAGCGAAGCGTGGCCGAGTTCAGCTAGTATTGTAATTAGATAGAGATGTTTCAAAATTGGGGCGTTTTGCAAATCGAACAAAAAATATATAACTAACCAGCGACCCGCCCCGGCTTCGCCCGGGGTGCAATTTTTATATATATATATATATATATATATATATATATATATATATATATATATATATATATATGAATATTACCCGTTTATCCCTCTTTCCATTAGTGAAAACCGAATTAAAATCGGTCTACCCGTTCACGCGTGATGCCGTGACCAAGGGAAATGGGGATTCATTTTTGTATATAGATTTATAGTATATATTACTCAATATATTCTTGGGGTTATTCTGCACAATTCAATTGAATTCATTTTTATTTAAATTTAAATACTAAAAACTAAAATTATCTAATCTAAAAATAAACAACTTAATATTAAATTGATTAAAAACTAATAATAACTAATAATAATAATGACGGCCCGTTGGATGAGTGGCAAGGATGCTTGCCTAACGTCTCAGGGGCCCCGGGTTCGATTCCCGGCGGGGTCAAGTTTGGAAATTTTAATGTAATTTTCAAAATTGACTCTGGTCTGGATTTGAAAAGTAGTGGTAGGGCACACTGCGTTTCGCAGTCATTTGGGCAGCCCGCCTGGCGGCAGTGACCACCCCCTTACAGAAGACCACCGTGAAATAACAGCATATACGTGCTGTTGTGTTTCGGTGAGTGAGTAAGGGATGCCAGAGCCCATTTCCTTATCCCCTCCTAATCCCTTATCCTTAATCCTACTGTAGTCGGCAGCGCACTTGCAGCACCTGTTGCGTTGCTTGTGTTATAGGCGACGGTAGCCACCTACCATCAAGTGGACCGTCAGCCTGTCTGTCGACATAACATAAAAAAAAAAAAATGGACCCTGCGGCATTGTACCAAGTACGCTGGCAGCATTTCCTCGTTGAATGGCCAAACTAATACGTTGGCCGAGGAAAGTGCAGCTCTTCGGTCTCCCGTCGCATCAATAAGCCTCTTCGAGATGTCTTTGAAGAGGCTATCTTGGGGACTATTTATCAAAATTTAAGCTAATTGCATTTCTGTATTTATTTTGAGTGGAAAACGAACTTTGTTCGTTCATTGGCAGATTTTCAATTAGAGTTTTATTTGAGCGAATGTTTTTAATTAAAGAATTATAAATTCCGGATAAAAGCTTATTGCGACAACAGGCGTCATTTCGATTTATAAAATGTAAATGAAGCTACGGAATAGTAAAGCTTTGTACGAAAAAAGAGATTATGTTAATTCAGATTCGGAGCACAAACAATATCACTCACAAAAATAGATCGTTCTATATATTTGTTTTAAATATTACAAGGGGTGGCAGGCTGGTTGACAGTCTACTTAACAGTGGGTAAGTAGCTACCTTTGCCTAAGGACATTTATTTATTTATTTATTTTATTTAGATACACCAACAGCATGTTGCACATTCTCTATATAATGAGTCACAGAGCATCTCGGCATGCACGCATGCCGATTACAGGCGTACACAACATTAACCACAAACAAGAACGGTAACAAAATAATACACGATCAACTTAAATAGTTCACAGTATTAAGCACAGATATTAGAATTGGATGACAGAACATTGTCAACGATGCCAATAGCATTGATTTCTGTTTACTTATATGATTTATTTATTTTATTTTTAAATGATCTAACGGTGTCCGAGAAGACATCGAGGTCCCCCACGCGGCTATTAAAGTCATTGTACGTACGACACATTCTTACTGTAGGTGCGCTTAAGCCAACATTGGTTTTGCACAATTGAACGTTGAAGATACTGGCTATGCGCTGTCGCGGACAGCGGGAAGGGGTTTTTAAAGAAATATTTTTGGTGATCGAGGGACAGTCAATTGAGCCGCGCATGATCGCATGACATGAGAATACCAGAGGAATTTGTTTATAGCACTCTTGGAAACGCCTCTGAAGAGAGATTGTTCCAACTAATGCGGAAGAACTCCCCATTGTACAGCCGGTAGAACACACAAAGAGAGGTTACATCCCTTCTTAAACTAAGGAGTTCTAATAATCGATGTGTGAGCATTGGATCGTCAACAATTCGATCAACTCCAGTTGTCTAATGGATCTAGCTGGTACTGTGCGGATAGGGATAAGGGATGCATTAGGATTAAGGATAAGGGATTAGGAATGACTCACTCACTGAAACACAACAGCACACGTGCTGTAATTTCACGGTGGTCTTCTGTAAGGGGGTGGTTACTGCCGCCAGACCGGCTGACCAAATGACTGTGAAAACGCAATGTGCCCTGCCACTATTTTCCAAATCCAGACCAGAGCCAAATTTGAACAGTTGAATTTTTAAAGTTGGCGCTGCCGTGAATCGAACCCGGGATGCCTAGAACAGAGCGTTAAGGCAAGCACCCTAATCACTCATCCAACGGGCTCGTCTCTTCTTGCTTTTGCTTTTGTTTATAGGCGACGGAGCTACCTACCGTCAAGCGGATCGCCAACCATTTTTTAACGTTAGGATATCCTCATGGATATCTGAATATAGCACGGCCGTCCAGGGTGTGCTCTCTGTCGGAACCGAGAGCAGAGCATAGAGCATAACCGACAGTGAAGGTATGCTGGCCATCTCGAAGGACCTCACAAGGAGCAGTAGTCGCCCTAAGACTACCGCCCAGGTCGGTCAAGGGGGAAGGCGTAGGCGCCTGGCGACCTTTATATAAAAAAAACGCTGCTGTTTTAATTAAAATTGGACCAAAATCAAAACATCGCTTTTATGGTCAATGTAAACAAATCGGAACCTTTAGAAGATGCACAGTCTGTATTAGGATTTTTTTTTAATGAAAACCTATTGGATATAGAGAGGGCTATGCTCGGCGTTACGCTGTGAGATCGAATCAGGAATGAGGAGATTCGTAGACGAACGAAAGTTACCGACATAACCCAGAGGATTAGTAAGTTGAAGTGGCAGTGGGCAGGACACGTAGAACGGAGAGCCGACGGCCACTGGGGCCGGAAGGTTCTCGAGTGGAGACCACGGACCGGTAATATTAATTTTTTATTTTTAAATAGAAAAAAAAATATCAAATTTTGTATTAATTTGCAGGGAAAACATGACTCCCAGACGATACAGCAGAGCACACGCTCCAAGTGTGCCAAGTGCTGGGCGGCGGAGAGAACACGCTCTCAAGCATGGTTAAAGCCATGCTTGAAAGCGTGACCAAATGGAAAGCTGCTGCCTCTTTTTGCGAGTCAGTTTTGACGCAAAAGGAGGTAGCAGAAAAAGAAAGGGAGGGGAATACAACAGCTGCTCCCCTCCGACAGAGGCGGTTGGGCAGGAGAAGGTGGGCAATTGGGCATACCAAGCCCGTTTTCAAATGCCCTAGGGGACCTGCGCACATAGTTGGCTATTGTGTGCCTGCACAAGGTCCCCCCGTCTGGGGATTGTCCCGGTGTCTCCGAGCAATCGCCCATTACTTGAAGATAGTCTAGCCAGGCTGCCCTGGGATGGACCGGAGTAATTTGCCTCGGCAGAACCCGGTCCACTTCCAACACAAAGGGCAAGGAGGCACCGAGGAGTTTTTGTGGGAAGTGTCAACAACATCTAGGCGACCCCCACATATCCCTACCGCCTAGCCAGCGGTAGGAAATCTGTAAATGGATTGGGACTCAAAAGGACAAAAAAAATGTTTATCCGATCGCCACAGGAAGTTATTCACAGCATCACCCGCTGGGATATTCTGAAGATGGTCCGAAAATTTCATCAAAACAGGTTAAGCTGTTTTAGAGTACATAGAGAACCGATAAGAATTTCTAGAAAATCAAAAATTATAGAAAATTTATAAAACTCTTACCACTGAATCTCAACGAGGTTTTTATTAACTTTGGTTGATACAATTTAAAAACTATGTTCGGTCCGTTCGATTTTTGCGGATTCGTAAAGAAAATTATTCAATTTCTATTCAGTTTGTGAATAGAAATTGTCTACCTCTTTGTCTGAGCTTGTCGGGGGAAATGCCGGAGCCTAGGCTCTTGCGCCACCTCGCGGCGAGCATCCCTACTCAAAACATCATCGAGACTAGCGGAGCTGATTGGTTATAATACCATCAAATCAGGCCGCGAATTTCGAAAAGACACAACTCAGGGTTGCCCGCTGAATGGCACTCACGTAATACAGACTTGAGACCCACCGAACGACTTTACGAAGCGCTACACAGATTCTTATTTAAATAAAGATAAGATAAGATAAAATAAAGATACTAATAAGCCTTATTTTTTATATAAATAAGGCTGTATTTCACAAAGATACCTTGAAGACGTCGCGAGAAAAAGTTGGTTTTATTTTTGTTTTATTAAGTAATAAGTACTCACTTATACTTTGTGCAACTAACGAATGAATTATGCACCACAAGTACATCAGCTTAGAAGTGCAGCAATTAACATTTGTACCAATTAAGTTAAAGCGATTAAAAATGTATACTCATCATTTTACTTTGCATTGGTTATTAAAATTTCAGGATTCACTGGTCCATGAAAGTACACAAAGTGCTGTTATAACAGCTTTATGGAAAACCATAACTAGAACATAACCGACGACTCTCTAATTATATAAAGAATTGCTTGTTTGCAGAAGCTCTTAGTATTTATTTAGCCGAAGTCCTTCGCATCTGAGTGATGTGCTGCAGCAAATGCAAATTGACTTGCAGATTCGCCTCACAACACAACTGCAGAATTGTAGTAGTTTTAGTGTATGGTCCAAGGAGTGTTAGGATAAAGACAGACGGTCTACTTGATGGTAGGTGGCTACTGAAGCCTCGATCAAAGTAGTTTTCTTCACTGCTGAAGCTCGTGCCCGCTCTGAAATCCTTTAGTGATATCGACTACCAGCTGTTTCCACTCTACCCTGTCCTCGGCTTTGCTGATAATCGTCGTAACTGTGAGGCCTTTAAAGGCAACAACCTGATCCGTCCATCAGCTAGGAGATCGGCCGCTGGATCTTTTGTCATCCACTTTTCCAACAACCACCAGCTTTTCCTAGTTTTCTGGTTCTCTGCGGATTATGTGCCCAAAGTAATTGAGATCTCTCTGATAGCAGGTGGCGGATAAGTCCTGTCCGATATTGTCGCCTTTAAACCCAAAACGGGACAAATGCGAATTGAACTCGCGTGAAGAGGGTTCCGTACGATGTTACCTATCCGCACAATATTGAGTAATTTACCATGTTATTTTAATATCATGGACTTATAGGTTTTCTGTATTTTCTACAGATAAGTAGAAAACTAATTTCCGTATTTTTTTTTTCAAAATTTTAGGTTCAGTAGTTTCGGAGATAGGGGGGGGGGGAATGGTCGGACAGACGGACATACGAGTGATCCTATAAGGGTTCCGTTTTTTTATTCGAACGTACGGAACCCTAAAAAAGCGATATAGGTAAGTGCTCAGCTGACCCTGATGGTTCAAAGGCACGAAATAGTATTGAAATCTGTAGAAATACTCCAAAGTTACAAAAATTCTTGCGTAGGTATTTAATTAAATTTCGGAATTTATTTAAAACCAGCGACCCGTTTTTTATTTGTTATTTATTTATTAAAAACTTTATGCCCATTCTGGTACAAAGGTGGAATTAATGCTAAGAGCATTATCTACTAAACAACCTTTGGGATAAACAGAAAATAGATTTAGATTTAGAGAACGGCTAATAAGAGCACAAAGTGACTAAACACTACTACAAATGAACTCAATACAAAATAAACAACACATAGACTAAAACATATAAAAATAAACCACACACACAAGAAAATTTAAGAATTTTAAGAATTTAAGTTTTTAAGAAAATTTGCAATAATTTCAGCCATGGATTGTAATCGTGTTATGAATTGTCCCGCGTAAATGTTTAAATGTTTTTTTGTTTTCTTTTTCTTTGAACTTCTGGTCCCTGGCAGAATATCAGTGTTGTGGTCCGCACCACAACTGTATACTGAGTCAGGGTTCCTTTTCCTCTTCTTACTTGTTTATATATTTGTTTGTTTGTAATTATTATTTGTTCATATATGTATATTGTGTTTATTAGAGGAATAAAAGATGCTTTCTTTCTTTCTTTCTTTTTCTTTCTTTCACACACACACACACACACACCCATATGTACATACATACATACATACAAATATAGATGAAAGGTTACTTACTCTGCGAAGAAATTTCCTGAAGTAATTCTGACCCGTTCCCGGCTTCGCTCGCATGCAGTTTTGAGGAAAAAAATATGTGTATTTATTAATCTTACAGAAACTGTAACCACCCAACTTATTTTGATTCGGTTTTCACTAATGGAAAGAGGGATAAACGGGGAATGTTCATATATATAAAAATTGCACCCCGGGCGATGCTGGGGGCGGGTCGCTAGTTAATATATAAAAGTGTCTCTATGTAAGCAAAACTCGGTTAACGTATTTTGTTGTTAGCATGAAACGAGATGTTGCATAGTATAAAGTTCGTCTCTTACCCTCACGCCAAATGAGAGGACCATTGAGTATAATCAATACAGGCCATCGATCATTTAACCACTCCTAGCCCTGGTTCCGGAAGTCACTCACGAATGTTTACCTAATATAATTATTGTGAAAATAAAGCATAAAGTTTAGGTGATTTAATAAAATATCCCACGATCCTCTTTGGAAATGTACTCACGTTATCGTTTCTATAGCACGCTGAATTGAAGCCTTCTTCAAACCGAATATTCTGGTAATTTAGGGAAAAAAAAACGGGACAAGTGCGAGTTGAACTCGCGTGAAGAGGGTTCCGTACGATGTTACCAATCCGCACAATATTGAGTCATTTACCATGTTATTTTAATATCATGGACTTATTATAGGTTTTCCTATAATCTATAAGTAGAAAACTAATTTCTGTATTTTTTTCAAAATTTTAGGTTCAGGAGTTTCGGTGATAAGGGGAGGGGGAGAAGGGGGGTTCCGTTTAATGTTCGGGCGTACGGAACCCTAAAAAGATTAAAAAAGCGATTTGTACCTAAAATAGCTTTTCGCAAGGAAATAGGCCACATCTATCTATTGTAATAACTGCGTTTCTTGATTTTATGGTATTGTATAACTGCTAAAGCGCAGGAATCTTATCAAATTGTCATCCGCGTGACGTCATTCGCGACTAAAAAATATAGCTAACGAAACTGACTGTACTGAGTGTGTCAAGAGATTACGTCATCAAAATGGCTGACATGCTTATTTCATATCATTCTTTTCACATCGCGCAAAAGGCACAAGAGTCCCAAAAGGTCCAACTATTTGGTTCCAACCAATTTATATACAGTTCCGCTTATTTATATCCGCATAAAACTTTCGGGTCAACATAATAATGAGCCATCATATAGTTAAATTACATTAAACTACTTGTTTGGTAACTTAAATTTATCAAAAATGTAGTAACGGTCACGAGAGAATTAATTTAACAGAATGCATATCTTCTGTCTCGCTCTATTTTTCGCACTTTAAAATTTGAGACTTAAGAGGGCACTTTCCAACTCGAACAGCTTACTTATTCCATACTACGTAATTCCATGATTACTCATTATTTATAGGTCGTAGCAATACATAAAAAAACATGACATTTCTAGGACATAATATAAAGGTTTGCATCGCAACAAAAAACTAAAATTAATTTTATATCGAGTATAATTAATTTCTAAAATGTGCAGAATTTGTGACATTTTCGCGGGTTGAATACTTGTATTTACTGACTAAAATCCAAAAATGTTTTTCGATGGAAACATCCTACCTATAATGTACATTTAAAATTGGGATGTCAATAGCTACCATCTATAAAGATTTTTCTAAAATATTGGAATTGCTGGCGTATGTTTTATTATTTTCGCGAGTTGAATAAGTGGCGCGAATGTGTTGCGTCGCATTCTGTCTTGGGTCATTCGCATTATAGTAAGTTGAGACAACAAATTCTTACAAATACCTATTACTGAGTTCCCACGCTCGTACAGCGCCACCTTAAATGCGTCGTATGATACCTGCTTTGTATTTCCGAAATCACCTTACACTGAATTTTTGTGTGTCGCGTGTGTACTGCAAATGGTAGGTCGATGACGAAGACGTGACGTGGGTGCAGTTCTGCACCTGGGTGCAGTTATACCTGTGGGTGGTAGTCTCAGGGGAGACTACCGCCTGTCGTAAGGTCCCTGAGATAGCTGGTGAACTCTACTTCCGGATACGTCTAGGTTTTGACAGGAAGCGCAGTTGTAGGAGAGGTTGTCCTACTTCTAACTTATTTTCTACCTTCGACTCCAAATACACACAAAAGGTCAATCACTGGTTTATTGTCTGTACGCATGAAAAGACATATAAATAAAAGGTAAACAAATGAAACTGGCTCAGCCCACATCTTCGTACGAGTGGTATCCGTTGTGGCGTGTAACTTTTTTGTCTGTCAACCGATTAGAATGAAACTAACACTAAATGTTACGGGAAGCTTGCTACAATACATCAGTGGCAACCACATTCAAATAGGTTAAGCTGTTTCTGAGATTAGCGTGCACAAACGCGCAGATAAACAGACAAAAATATAAAAAAATATAAAAACTATTTTTTTGACCTCGGTAACATAAATACAACGTGTACAATTTGCTTTAAAAAAAAAAATTAATGTACAGATGATTTTATTACATTTTATTACATTCTCTTTACGATTTTATTATATATATATATATAGATTACTAGCGACCCGCCCCGGCTTCGCCCCGCGTGCAATTTTTATATATATGAACATTCCCCGTTTATCCCTCTTTCCATTAGTGAAAACCGGATTAAAATCGATCTACCCGTTCACGCGTGATGCCGTGACCAGGAGAAATAGGGATTCATTTTTCTATATAAGATTATTGATGTAGTTTATGTCTTACAACTGAATCTGGTATCCCCCTCTTGATGACTTAAAAGTTGATGACTGATATAAATTGATTTTATTTTTTATTAATTTAATATATAAATCTCCAATAAATAAATCGTCGGCCGTTAAGATATCAGACGTCTTAATTGGGTGTGATAAATGCGGCGCGTGTGTATTTTGATGTACGCCGCCGGCGGCTTCCTCATTCCATCCTTTTATAAAAAATATCCATTTAGCCATTATTAGTAAAGTATCTAAATATTTTGTTTTTAGATAAGAACAAATGAAAAAAAAAATTATAGATCTAGAAAGATTCTACATTTAATAATTAAATTTATAACTCCTCAATACTATTTACTCTTACTAATTGCAATTAATTATTATTAATACTAACGGCTTCGCACAGATGCAATTAGGTTTGGAAAGTAGTGGCAGGGCACACTGCGTTTTCGCAGCCATTTGTACAGCACGTGTGCTATTGTGTTTCGGTGAGTGAGTAAGGGATGCCAGAGCCCGTTTCCCTATCCACTCCTAATCCCTTATCCTTAATCAACCCTTTAATTACCCTTTTTCTTAATCCCACTGCAGTCGGCAGCGCACTTGCAGCAGCTTTGGCGTTGCTTGTGTTATAGGCGACGGTAGCCACCTACCATCAAGTGGATCGTCTGCCTGTCTGCCGACCTTAACATAAAAATATATATATTATTTAAAAAGACAGTGAAAACCGCATCAAAATTCGTTACGTAGTTTAGGAGTTAACGGATATACAGACAGACAGACAACGACAGACAGCGATTCATAACTACTATGTATATGTATATCTAACTAGAATAAAATGCATTCGCTAATGTAGTGAATTTATTAAGATAATCTATTTAATGCTAATACGGAGTGAAATTTTTGTCATTCATAAAGTTTATTTTATCTATTGATGATATGTGACCCGATAGGTGATGCTGCAATCGGCACCCATCGGCCCATCCGTTCTGGCAGGACAACGTGTGCGTCACACTCCAGGAGTGCTCGGCTTGGAGATCCCAGCGTCGGGAGTTGAGGGCGGCGCTGGGAGGTGGAGAGGTCACATTTCCAATCATGGCTCTTACCATGATTGGGAGTGTGACCACCTGGAAAGCGGTCGCCTCCTTCTGTGGTGATGTCATATCACAGAAGGAGGCAGCTGAGAGGAGGCGAGAGGAAGAGGCCGGTCTCGCTTCCCTCAGACGCAGGCGGCTGGGCAGGAGAAGGCGGGCATACCAAGCTCGTTTTCAAATGCCCTAGGGGACCTGCACACATGGCTGGCGAGCTATGTGTGCCTGCACAAGGTCCCCCCGTCTGGGGATTGCCTGGGTGTCTCCGGGCAATCCCCCATTGGAGTAAGCCTAGTCAGCAATGACTAGGCTGCCCTGGGGTGGATCGGAGTTGTTGCCTCGGCAGAACCCGGTCCACCCCGCTCAAAGGGCAAGGAGACACCGGGGAGTTTTAGAGTCCCTTGACTGGGTGAGTCCGACATATCCCTAGCCAGCGGTAGGGAATCCGTAAATGGATTTCTCCTCGTAAAAAAAAGGACATGTGCGTAGACCGCTAGTGTATTTATAAATGTTTTTATTTAAAAAGTCAATAAACAAAAATTGTATTTTGAAGGTTTTATATCGAAAATATAAATCCCAAATCCCTATATATAAAAATAAATCCCTATTTCCCTTGGTCACGGCATCACGCGTGAACGGGTAGACCGATTTTAATTCGGTTTTCACTAATGGAAAGAGGGATAAACGGGGAAAGTTCATATATATAAAAATTGCACCCCGGGCGAAGCCGGGGGCTGGCCGCTAGTTAGTAATATAACTGAGAGAAAGTTTCATTTTTTCATTTGGTATAACATAAAATGTTTACATCTTGATTAAATAAACATTAAATATTTATTTATTCCTTTCTTTGTCTGTTTGTCTACCAAAATCCGGTATCCGTATTGAGATAACAAACGTCCTGTGTGTTTGTTTATGTTACGTTAACTTTGTAACAATGGGTGGTATAAATAGTTTTTTGTGGAAGCTACTGTTTTGTTGAGAATAGGTGTTTAGTCCATATTCTATGTCTATTTATATACATATATGTATTTTTAAATTTATAAAATTAAGTTTCTTCTCTAATTTCTTCTTAACCATTCATCGGATTTTGATACAGTTTCCTCTAATGGAAAGAGCGATTATCGAGGAAGGTTTGTGTATATAATTTGAAGACGGTTACCATCTTCAAAGACTGGTTACCATCTTTACCTTGTCGAAATCTCTCTAATTCGGACCAAGCGCTTTAAAACATCTTTCATAATGGACACTGCTAAGGATTGGAACTCCCTGCCGGCGTCTGTATTTCCGAGCTCATACAACCCAAATCTTTACAAGGTTCGAGTAAATAGGCATCTTCTGGGTGAGCTCGATCCATCGTCGGCCTCATCTTTCCTACATAGATAGATGCTAGCCAAGAGCAAATTAGTTTCTCCTATTTAAAATATAGGATATCATCGAAAATATATTAAAAAAATAGTGTATGTTACTATATACCCACGTGACATCTTTGGCTTCAATAAAACAATTAAAAAAAAAAATTAAGGTTATATTTTTAACGAAAACATAACGAATAAAGCACACTAAATAAGCACACTAAATAAAAAAGTACATAAAGCTTTACAAGTAGGTACAAAAACAATATCAACATGTAGTTAATATAAAATATCAAATATCAAATAGTTAATATATAGTTAAGAATCTTTGCTGGACACTAACTTGGCACCATTGCTTATATCATTAAACAAGCAACGCTACTAGGGTGGTAAATGCGATGCCTTAATAGGATAGAGGATAAGGCATAAGGTTAAGTCGTGAGGAGGATAGAGGATAATGTATACCATTGTACGAGCAAGCGCGTACAACACGTCTCGTCATCATTATATTAACCTACATTTGTAAATACATTTAATTAATTATTCATAAAAATCAAGTCAGTTCGTTCGCGTCCACCAAAACAATACGTCGTGCGTTCTCATTACAAATCATCCATTTCTATTTTATTAAGTTTAAATTACAAGTTTATCCCCTTACAAACAATACTCTCTTTTCACCAATTATCATCATAGTAGTTACGGCAGAACCCGTACATTGGTCCTTCGAGCTACCGTGGCGGGACCTCTTACACGTGTTCTTCAGTGACCTGAATTACGTGTCAAGTGTTTCCGCAAGCAGCCTATTGGGACATTGTCCACGTGTCGTGTTCAAGTGTCAACGAACTTCATCACTGTGCTATCCTAGCGCAATCAGGGGCATCAGCATCTCCACCACAGCATTCGCCGCATCAGCATCGGCACACCAGCAGCTTCAGCAGAAGCTAAAGGCAGTATCTTGTAATCAAGTAAGATCAGTCCTTTTTTACCAACACCTATCTACGATGACTTCCGCCAGAGATATTCTTGCTACCCAACAGCAAATATTCTCAGCAATTGAATCGGTGTATAGCAATTTCAAGAAAGATGGGTCAGATAGGAAAACATCAGATTATATCAAGCGTAGATTGGATACTCTGGACAACTATTGGTTCGAGTATGGCAAAAACTATAGCAATTTATCACAATTAGATTTGGATGAAGCAAGCAGAAACAAGATAGATCAAGAGTATGTACAATTAAGAGATAGATTTGATATCATTAGAGCTCAGATTCAGACCTATGCAGTACAAAGGGAGGAAAGACCAAAGACACCAGTAAAACCTCCGACATTTTTAGCTCCTAGTCCGAGTGAGCCAAACGTAGCACCAAGAACATCTTCATCAACAGCAAGCAGTACAGAAGAGAGGTTACGAAAACAGCAGAGTAATTTTAAGGCATTTAAAAGGACGGTCGATAAAATAGACATAGCTTCAGTAACAGATAAATGGGAGTTTGAAGACTTGTTAAGCACTCTCCAATCCCGTTGGACTGTCATTGATTCTTTACACTGGGAGCTGGATAGTGAACTCGATGGGTCAAACAAGAATTATGAGGAAGCCTACACGAGTTATGAACAAGAATACGAAAACATTAAAAAGGCCATCAACAAGAAGATGTGGTCTGTAGCGCACCAAGAGAGGTCCACCCCACAAATGGAGGTACCGACCTTCACAGGAAGCTACACCAATTGGGTTTCGTTCAAAGACCTATTCACCGAGGCCATTCATAATAACTCATCTATTTCCGATGCACAAAAAATGCAATATCTAAAGACAAAAGTGAAAGGGGAACCAGAAAAACTCATACAACACCTCCATGTGAGTACTGATAATTATAAAACATGTTGGAACATCCTTAACCAGAGGTACAATAATAAAAAACTTATTTTTACATCTCATATGAATATCATGATGAGTATCCCAGTGGTACAGCAGCAAACAGCAGGACACCTGAAACGCATTCATGACACTACTCTAGAATGTCTCAACGCCATCAAGAACTTGGGAGTTGACATCACCACGTGGGACCCCATTCTTGTGCACATTTTGACACAAAAATTAGATACAGAATCATACACAGATTACGTGGAATCTATTAAAGATCCCCGAGAACTACCAATCCTCGATGAAATGCTGCACTTCTTAGAAACCAAATTTACAATCTTAGAATCAGCTCGTAGAAAACAAGAATCTACACAAAAAACGCTAATACCAAATCAGGGTTCAAAGTATCAAAGTAATAATCATAAAATAAATCAATTTAAACATTCATTTTTAACAAGTAGCAAAATTACTTCGCAACCTACTTACAACAAGAGAGCAGTGTCAACAACAAGCGGTAAATGTATGTTGTGTAACAATAACCACGGCATTTTCTTCTGTCCAAAATTTCTGGAAATGCAACCTTACAATAGACTTAAAACCATAAAAAATTTGAATCTATGCACTAATTGTCTCCATAATCATATGGGAAAACCATGCTTATCAGATAAAGTTTGTCGTGACTGTAATAAAGACCACAATAGCTTGTTACACGCAGCGTTTTCGCAATCGCCCCGCTTGACGTCAGAGACCGGAAAGAGGGCAATGGACGAGCGCGGGGCAAGCACAAGCAAAAATGCTAACGCCGGAATTCAAGTTAACAACGACTCAAAAGTGAAACACGAATCGGACAATGAACCCGTCCAAGTTCTGTTACCAACTGCAATTATCAAGATTCAAGCAGCGGATGGTACGGATCTAACAATGCGCGCGTTGCTTGACCAAGGATCACAAACATCTCTTATCACAGAGCATGCAGCTCAGCTTCTAAGGATACCTAGAATTAGATGCAAAGGTATTATTTCAGGCATAGGAGATAATGAGAACAACTGCAAGGGCATGATCAATCTGAAATGCTCATCAGTAGTTAGTGACTTTACTTTTGAAACAGATGCTCTCATAATGAAACAACTAGTCAAGAATTTACCAAATCATAGCTTCATCAAACCTGACTGGTCTTACCTGAATCATATAAGTCTAGCCGACCCTGACTTTAGCCACAGCCGACACATAGATGTTCTACTAGGCGCTGACGTCTATTCAAGGATTTTAATGGACGGGATCTGCAGAGCAAGCCCAACCCTCCCAACAGCTCAACAGACACAACTTGGGTGGATTCTAAGTGGCAATGCAAAGACCTTCCAATGTAACATAGTAATGCATAATATTGACGAGATTCAAAGGTTTTGGGAGATAGAGGAAATCGCTGAGCCGGTAAATCTTTCCACAGAAGATCAAAAATGTATCGACTTCTATCAATCGACCACTAAAAGAAGGGAAGACGGGCGATATGAAGTATGCTTACCACTGAAGCCTGATTATCAAGAAAAATTAGGCCACTCCAAAACAAAAGCCATGGCTCAATTTTATAGATTAGAACAAAAGTTATCAAAAGATGTAAACATCGATAAAGAATATAAGTTATTTATAAATGAATATATCTCGCTCGGTCATATGACACCCGCTGACGACTGCAGTCTCGGCCTTACATGTCATTTACCTCACCATTGCGTCATACGAGAGCACTCGACGACAACAAAATTGCGAGTAGTTTTTAACGCTTCCGACAAAAAATCGTCAGGCTTGAGTTTGAATGACGTAATGTATAGTGGTCCCAATCTCCAGCAAGACATTCAGAGTATCATTATCAAGTGGAGACAGTATCGTTTCGCATTTACAGCTGATCTGGAAAAAATGTTTAGACAGATATGGCTCAACAAACAAGACCAAGACCTACAGAGGATCATGTGGCGAGATAACCCAGGAGAGAAGCTTAGAGAATACAAACTGGTGACCGTGACCTACGGAACAAAAGCAGCGCCATTCTTAGCAATGATGACGTTGAAACAGTTAGCTCGAGATGAGAGGCGGAACTATCAGGACAGCTCAGCGCCAAGCGTCCTGGAGGAGTCGTTCTATATGGATGACCTCATCCATGGATCTTATTCACTAGAAGCTGCCAAACAGTTACAGAAAGAAATGATTAACCTTTTAAAATCAGGGGGATTCCATCTTAGGAAATGGAAATCCAACGCAGCCGAGCTTCTAGAAGACGTACATACAGATCAAAAACCTCAAGATTTTGATTTTAAACAACCTGAGTCAACCAAAACTTTGGGGCTCGGATGGAACCCTGACCAAGATCAATTCATATTCCAATCACAAATTCCTTCGTCGTCGTCAATCATTACTAAAAGATCCTTGCTGTCAGCTATATCGAAGATATTCGATCCCTTAGGCTGGCTCTCACCCCTCACCATCAAGCTGAAAATACTTTTCCAAGATGTATGGAGGGCTACTAAGGAGTGGGATGCACCAGTGCCAAAAGAAATCAGTGAGAAGTGGAAAAATCTAAGAGTAGAAATGGAAATTATCAATCAATACCAAATACCAAGATGGCTGCAAACCACATATAGAGACCGTATTGAACTGCACGGTTTTTGTGACGCAAGCACAAAAGCTTATGCTTGCGTTATCTATTGTAAAACAATTAAGAAAGATAAGTTATCAGTTGTATTAGTAGCAGGGAAAACAAAGTTAGTTCCTATCAACAAAAATATTTCTCTGCCTCGCTTAGAGCTTTGTGGGGCATTACTATTATCAACACTCATGGCTAAAATCAAGACATGCCTAAGTAATCATGAAACAATAGTCCATGGCTGGGTAGACTCCATGGTCGTACTCGGCTGGCTCAATGGTGATGCCAACCGAGTGAAACAAGTCATAGCGTCGATGGAATCAAGCTGTTGGCGTTACATCAAGTCAGAAGAGAATCCAGCCGACTGCGCTAGCAGAGGTCTGACTCCTTCTCAACTCAAAGATCACTCTCTGTGGTGGCAAGGCCCTACGTGGCTAAAATCAAATAGTATCTACAAAACAAAAGATGAAGAAAAACAAGCTTACATAAAACAAAAACATAAACACCTTGACATAAAACAAACAAAGCAAGTTAATGTCATGCAAGTATCAAGCGCAAGTGAAATTGTGGAACAAATATTAGAAAAGCAAAGCACATTAACAAAAGCGATTAGAGTATTAGCGTGGGTACTAAGATTAAAAAACAAAAAGCAAAAGCAAAACTATTTAACAACAAATGAATTAAATAACGCAAGATTAATTGTAGTAAAAAATATTCAACATAAAGAGTTTAGCGAAGAAATAAATGATTTATTACGAAACAAAAGCGTAAGCAAGAAAAGCAAATTATACAACTTAAATCCCATGTTAGATAAGAATAACATCTTACGTGTCGGCGGTCGACTCAGGAACGCAAACATGGACCCTGAAATGAGACACCCGGCAATTATACCAAGCCAAACTAAACTGGCTGCCCTAATCATCGATCAAGCGCATAAAAGTACCTACCATGGTGGCGCGCGCCTGACTACTGCTTTCATACGCCGAAAATACTGGCTGACTGGAGGCCAGAATGCTATCAAAAAGCGCCTGCACTCATGTGTCCAATGCAGCAAGTACAGTACCACTCAGCAACATCAACTGATGGGAGACTTACCAATCTTTAAGCTTTTCAATTTACCAACAAATCAAGAGGAAACCCAATTTTAACAAAAAGAAAACCAAGATTCATCATCAGAAAAACCATCTCCAACATTTATCACTACAATGGCTTCGTCCTTGATGCTATTTTTATTTATTATTCAACCAATTAATTGTTTTTACAATATGACAGCATTACCAAGCCAAAACAGTATGTATATAAACATAATACGAGACGACTGGCGCCTCATTGTCTACTATGACACACAACCTTATTACGAAGGAAATGCAGCGTTAGCAAAATACGTCAAGTACATCATAACAATAACATGAACGACGTCACCGGACACCGGAGCCGTCGTGGTCTAATCAACGGTGCAAATGACTCACTCTGGATTTTTTAATGTCGATAGAAGGTGTGTCATAAAATCAGCTGATTTCTTTGTTTACTCGCATAGGCATGAATTCAGTAAAATCAGTACGAGCCACAATATTCTTTCACCACAAATTATTTCTTCGATCAATCAATCAGATCAGAAACCATATATTCAACTTCAGGAGATCGAAGAAAAGCTGAAAATCATGAAAGGAAGCCCTGATTTATTAGACAGAGTGTCCTACCATGATGTTCATCATTATGCGGCCATCTACACATTGGTCGCCGTCGCGAGCATCGTGTTAATCGTGTATACATGGCGGCGCTGCAGAAGCAGAGGCGGTGGCGAGAGCGAGCAGCGCCTGCGCCGCTCCCGGCACCACGAGAAGGTGCACAAAGTGCGCAGCGTAGTGCTCAGTGCAGTGCGTATAACAAGTGTCGTGACAGTTGTGAAGTGCCCGATACGAATTCGCGAGTGTCAGACATATCAGACGAGCGCCTTAATTAAGCATAGGAAATAAATTGTTAATCATCTTGTACTAACACTGGGGAAACTATAGTTATAAGAAACAATAATTGCATCAACTTGTATTCACTATCAGCATCCCATCAGTCATACTAACATCATCTTTCTCGCCCGGGAATATGTACGAGCAAGCGCGTACAACACGTCTCGTCATCATTATATTAACCTACATTTGTAAATACATTTAATTAATTATTCATAAAAATCAAGTCAGTTCGTTCGCGTCCACCAAAACAATACGTCGTGCGTTCTCATTACAAATCATCCATTTCTATTTTATTAAGTTTAAATTACAAGTTTATCCCCTTACAAACAATACTCTCTTTTCACCAATTATCATCATAGTAGTTACGGCAGAACCCGTACAACCATTATTCAGTCTGTTCCCTTGGCTTTGGTATTTCTTTACTCACTAAAACACAAGAGGACACTTGCAGTACTTTCAAGCAGTGATGAACCCACAGGTTATTCAGGCTTGAGCCTAGGGCGCAAGTTCGAAGGGCGTTGGGGTAGGTTCGCAAGCATCGGTTATTTACAGAATAAAATTTGTTAATTTTAAATTACGCGCGTAAATACTAACTTGAATTTAAAAACAATAGGGGATCGGACAGTAATCAGATTAAAATCTAAAATGTACTTAGAAAGAAAATATATAATTTTTTATGATTATTTATCGAATAATAATTTAATATAATTCATTTAAATATTTTTAAATGAAGAAATAAAATTTTATTATTTACAATATTTTTAATCTATACTGAAACACCAATCACAGTGCGTGACGTCATTTGTGGGCAATCATTGTCTCGCCAATGCAGCCGTTTTGTTATGTTATGACCACAAATGACGTTACGCGCTCTCAGATGAACTATCGTGGCGTTTTGGTGGCATTTTCAAACAAACAATATTAAAACATGATTTTGAGTACCTAAAAGGCTATAAATAAATAAAATAGTATTTTTTATGGGAATAAATATCCATGAAGATTATTTTAAAACACTTTCTGAAAATTTGTCCGATCCCCTATTACGCCCTCTTCCTTCTTCCTATTTCGTTGACTGACTGTGATTCGAAGATTTTAAATTACAGGAGCTTAGAGCTTGGAGCTCACCAGGCAAACACTGCCTTCTGTCCATTAAAACCTATAAGAAGTCCATGATATTAAAATAACATGGTAAATCACTCAATATTGTGCGGATAGGTGACATCGTACGGAACCCTCTTCGCGCGAGTTCAACTCGCACTTGTCCCGTATTTTCTTCTTAAATAAATATATCTATTCTAATATTATAAAGAGGTATAATTTGTGTGTTTGTTTGTTTTTACGTAGGAGGTAATCTTCGAAACTACTCATCCGGTTAAAAAATCTTTTAACAATTGTTAGAGTAGAATTTCAGGAAGGACATATATTCCGTGGCTATATATTCCACGCAGATGAAGCTGCGAGCAGCAGCTACCAACACCTGGTAAATGTACAACAGCAATAAACATGTCAGGCGTTATATCTTTTATTTTTTCAATGCTCACAAATCTATACATATGATAGAATCGTAAGCGAGCCGTGTCTCTGTACATTAAATATTAAAAAAAAAAAAAACAATTTATGCACGTTGTAACTTATGTTACCGAGGTCAAAAAATAGTTTTTAGATTTTTGTCGTTTGTGCACGCTAATCTCTGAAACGGCTTAACCGATTTGAATGCGGTTTTCACTGATGTACTATAGCAATCTTCCCGTAACATTTAGTGTTTGTTTCATTCCAATCGGTTTAGAAACAAAAAAGTTACGCGCTATACGAAATACCACGCGTACGAAGTTGCGGGCTCAACTAGTATGCAAATAAATAAATAAATAAAAAGTGCAATACTCACAAACTGACTTTTTATATTTTAAAACACCTCTTTCTATGTTTTTTTTGTGAGAGCCCAAAAAAAAATAATAGAAACTTTTTTTTATATCCCAAGCATGAAAATATATCCCAATATGTTTATTGTTGAAGTTGAATTTAAACTCTTACTTTGTATGAAGTCGACCAAGGCTAAGGTAATAAAAAGTTTCAGTGCAAAATGAAGTCGTCGCTTATAATTGGTAAAATAAATTAAGGCGCTTTGTACATTGAGTGGCATTACAAAAGATATATGGGGCAAGATGTCGTTAGGAGAAGTAATTTACTTCAGAAAAAGCGTAACACCAAGATTAGTAAATAAGCTAATAAAAAATTAAGCAACGATCACTCAGTGGAACGAAAGCTCGGCATGGCGGACTAGGATGATTCATATTACACCGTGTCGCCACCGTGCCGTGCGCTCACCGTGCTTTTCTCAAAGGGGCACGGCCGTGGCACGGACACGGCCCGGTGATATATGAATTGGTTCATACAAATGCATACTATGAATATCTTCACCGGGCCCCGGCCGGGCACGGTAACATACAATATTTCGATACACACAATACACTAAGTTACTAAAACATAATATTATAAGTTTACAAGTCACTACAGAATACTAGGAGAAGACATGCAAAAAAGTAAACAAAAAAAAAAGAAAAGAAAAGAAAGAGAAAAACAAATAAATACACCAATTAACAAATAACATGTTTGTTTTCACCGTGCGCGACAGGCTGACTGTCCACTTGATGGTAGGTGGTTACCGTCGCCTATAACACAAGCAACGTCAAAGCTCTGCAAGTGTGCTGCCGATTATAGTAGGATGAAGAATAAGCTTCGCTTAGAGACAGCTTCGCGAGGTCCGCTCGGGCTATTAGTATTAACCGCGAGGCTGTCTCGGGGTATTAGAATTTACCCGAGGCTGCTTGTTGTGTGAGAACAAGCGATACGAAAGCGACTTTTCGGAGCTTTTACGAAGTTACCTGCGACAATGAACCGGCGACACATTAAGGGAATCAATGACGACTTTTGGCAGGTTTAACGGTTTCATCGGACAAGTTTGGTAATTTTGGGAGTCATCTTGGTTTGTGTAAATAAACCGTTTCTTTCGCTCATACACGGCATTTACACTCACCCCGCACGTAGGGTTGCCAGGCCTCAAAATCGAAAATCCGGACACAGACTTATATTTAGCCGGACATTTTGCCACAAAAGCCTGACACACGGGTTTTTATTTTAAGACTTGCTCTACACTTTATTATGTAACACATATTGTTTTCTTAAAGTAATTTGTAAGATCGCGAATCATGCATGTGCCGCTGCGGGGTTGTCCAAATCCTAACAAAAGTCGGCGGGCCGGACTTTTATATATATTTGGCCGGACATGACTGTAAAAAGCCGGACATGTCCGGCTAAAGCCGGGACACCTGGCAACCCTACGCACGTAACATTAAAAAATGTAGTTATATGTGTTTCTTTAGATGATAATTATTTACTAAAATTTGAGTATAATTATTCGAGTAATTTTTTTTTATGTTAAGGTCGGCAGACAGGCTGACGGTCCACTTGATGGTAGGTGGCTACCATCGCCTATAACACAAACAACGACGAAGCTGCTGCAAGTGCGCTGCCGACTGCAGTAGGAGTAATGGGCTCTGGCATCCCTTACTCACTCACCGAAACACAACAGCACACGTGCTGTTATTTCACGGTGGTCTTCTGTAAGGGGGTGGTTCCTGCCGCCAGACGGGCTGCCCAAATGACTGCCCAAATCACTTTTTTTACTGTAAAGTTAAAGAATGCAATATACTGGAATCGAAAGCTCACAATCGATAACCTCACAGCTACAATTTCCTCGAAATACGCGTCAATTTTTTTCCAAACACCAAACTTTTTATTGGCTTGTAGCAAACTTAAAATTGGTAAGCTTTAGAACCGGCCGAGTTTGAAAGTTTCCAATTCGAACTGTATTACGTTGGTCACGTATAGCCGACGTAAAATGACCGAATAATACTACGGTAGGTTCGTGTGTTTTCCAACCACCAGCCGACTTCAGTGCGTCACTGACTCGCGATGGGATAGCACGCTTTTCTCCCCGTCTCGTAAACTACGATCGCGATAATCGCTAACTTTTCCCCAGTGTTATAAAAATAAATGCTTTTAAACTGCTGTGTTGTGAACGAACTGGATATATGACGCTATTTACGTAAGTTGAAGAAAACTCTTTAGCGAAAATTAATAAAGTTTTTCACGATAATACGTTTTCGCCACGTGATATTGTAATTTTTTGCGGTAGATTTTTCAACGCAGTTAAGGCGTCGGAAATGTATTCAATTTTGGTGTTCTGAATTGCGTGAATAACTATAATTTATGAAGTGTTTCATTATTTTAAATGAATAATTTCAAATATTTTCATTTTAAAAATGTATTTTTTAAATGTTAGTATATTATATGTTAAGATCTGCAGACAGGCTGACGGTCCACTTGATGGTAGGTGGCTACCGTCGCCTATAACACAAGCAACGCCAAAGCTACTGCAAGTGCGCTGCCGACTACAATAGGATTAAGGATAAAGGATTGGATAGGGAAATGGGCTCTGTCATCCCTTACTCACCACCGAAACACAACAGCACACGTGCTGTTAATTCACTTAACGCTCTGTTCTAAGGTTCCCGGGTTCGATTCCAGGCACGGTCAACTTTGAAAATGAACTTCAAAGTTGGCTCTGGTCTGAATCTGGAAAGTAGTGGCAGGATACACTGTTCGCAGTCATTTGGGCAGCCCGTCTGGCGGAGTAACTACCGCCTTACAGAAGACCACCGTGAAATAACAGCATGTGTACTTTTGTGTTTCAGTGAGTGAGTAAGGGATGCCAGAGCCCATTTCCCTATCCCCTCCTAATCCCTTATCCTTAATTCTACTGTAGTCGTCACCGAACTTGCAGCAGCTTTGGCGTTGTTTGTGTTATAGGCGATCATAGCCACCTACCATCAAGTGGACTGTCAGCCTGTCTGCCGATATTAACATAAAAAAAAGTTTTAAATAACCAAAGTAAAATAAAGGTTTTTTAATCATAAAAATACGTTTATATATGTAAAATAATATGAGAGCCTTTTGTTCCTTTTAATTTTTTGTACAATATTATTCTAGTATTCTAGACTTATATCTAGTAGGTCAGTTTTCTTTTCAATTGAATTGCTAATTTATTTTTTATTTATTCTCATCTGCGAGGAGCTTGGGTTGGTTGAAGGTCTCCTCCAAAGATGCCCATATGTCTCCATTCTTTGCTGTCTGGCTCCAGTTTGAACCGATCGTTTTTATGATATCGTCTTTCCGTCGTGTCAGTGGTTATTTTTCCTTGTGGACTCTTACACAGAGTTGCTTTTATTGTCCATCGCATATCCGTGAGCCTCGCTACGTGGCCTGCCCATTTCCACTTTAATTTTCGTGCATAGGTAAAGGCATTTGTAGATTTTGTTAAGGATCTTATTTTTGTGTATCGAATTTTCTCGATTTTCTTTACCTTGAAAATGCTTCGCTCCATTCTCCGCTGGGAGGTTGTAATTTTGTGCTTGGCTTTAGCAGTAAATTTCCCGTATGTCAAGCGCGGTAAGAGGCTAGAGCCCATGATCCTAGTTTTCATACTTATCAGCAAGTTGCTCTTCCGCCCCCGCTACGCGATCTTACATCTCTGGGATGCTTTAAAAAACGACTTCGCTCATCATTGATGGATGTGCAGAGAAACGCTTAGACGAGACAGTTTATGGGGGCGGCCGGTCCATAAACTGTAATTTGTAATTATTATTTGTTCATATTATATTGTGTTTATTAGAGGAATAAAAGATGCTTTCTTTCTTTCTTTCTTTCTTTCTTTCTAAATGCTTCTTTTAGACTATTGTTCCATGTTTGTTGTACTCTCCTATCTATTTCTGTTTCATTGTTATTTTTGCCAAAACTGAGTGTTCTTCCCAAATATATGCATTCGAGTGGTTCTCCATTTACTTTTATTGGTATTTTGCGATCACTTGTCCTTACCATGGTCTTCGTGAGATTAATTTCAAGTTCTACTTCTGCGCTTGTTACTAGTAAAGATTGGATGAGCCGCAGCTGTGAGCTTGTTCTTATAGATTTTTCTCTTCGCGTGATTTTCACTGCGTCTGCATTTTGGTTTGACTTTAATTAACCTTTTGGGATATATATAAAATACTGCGTTTTGTGATCTAAATAAAATAACTGATCATATCTGATGGTGCACACATCTTTTATTTACCTACTTTAAAATGCCTTAAAATATTCACAATCACTTATTTGGTATTTGTATAAAATGGTTGACAATTGTATAATTTTTAAACTTTTAACATTGATAATATGCAACATATACCTACCTGTAATTGGCAAGTAAATGTAAATGTGTCTATATATATTTGTTTTTGGTATTTCTGTGCTGTTGGTATTTCAATCAAATAAAAATAAAATAAAAAAAATAAAATAAAAAATACTATAATAGCATTTGTCTACGAGTAGTTTCTTCATTTTCTTCTTGAATAAATTAATATTAATTTAATATATTAATTTTTAATAATTTAATTAATTTAATATATTAAGAGCTTATTAATTTAATAAATTAATAAGCTCTTTAATGTTGTTTGGAATTTTATTATATATAACTGGTGCTTGGAAAAAATACTTTTATGCATCAGGGCTGTATGTACTTTTCGAATGCATAATCTGTTGGGATCTCTTTGTTCTCTTTTACTATTATCAGAGACTCGCTTAAATAGGTTAGAACACAACTTTTATTCCTCTAATGAAATATGTGAACAATACCAACAATATACAACAATACAACAAACAACAAAATAATAATTACAATCAAACAAATATATAGACAAATAACTAGAGGAAGAGGAACCCTGGCTCAGTATACAGTTGTGGTGCAGACCACGACACTGATATTATGCCAGGGACCAGATATTCAAAGAAAAAAAAAAACATTTACGCGGGACAATTCAGAACACGACTGTAAAAACTACTGAAGGATTTCAACTAGTGAAGGCTAGTTATCTAAAAAGTTTCTATAATAATTTAAATAAGTTAAAATAAGCGAGAATGTACAAGAATGGACTGGATAACTAATTACTTTATATTATTTAGTTACATTCTGCATACTCAGATGTCACGTGTTCCAACAAAAGTTATCTTAGTTACGTTCGGTATATACAGATGTCACTACGTTTTATAAGTTCAAATAGTTCATTTTGTCGACGACAGATGTCGCTGCGCCGGCTGGTTATAACGCGCTATATATCGTTTCGTTCTTCAACGCGGACTCACTTTTCATACAAGATTTAGACGTTTGTTTTTATAAGCCCAGAGAAACCCTCTGGTTTGCTTGTTATACTGCAATAGAATTCGAGAATATAAATACTTACGCCAGTTGTCGCACAGATGTCAAAGTCACAGATAACGTAACGCTTTTTAGTTAACGCTTGTATTAATTTCACTCCTCATAAAATTATATGAAAATCGTTTCCTAAAGAGTAAACACCAAAAAAAAGGATGGTATAACTTTATTTGCCGTAATGTATTTACCATTTCTAGTGAATCACTAGAAACCTGCCAACACCGAATGGAAAGAAGTATACTCAACATAAAATTAAAAGACAAAATTGGGTTAAAAACAATAAGGAAACAAACCAAAATTATAGATATAAAATACCAAATCAAACAACTGAAATGGAAATGGGCAGGACACATAACAAGAAGTAAGATAGAAAAGTGGACAAACGAAGTGACGGAATGGTGCCCTAGATATAAAAAGAGAGGTAAAGGCAGGCAACATCGAAGATGGGAGGATGATATCAAGGAGGTAGCAGATGCTGGACGAGGATAGCAAAGGATAGATCGTTGTGGAGAACACGGTCTATTCCCATTATGTCCCATAAGAAATGTCCAATTTGGGACATTTTGGGAATTACAAAAATAAATATTTTTATTGTTCCCAAAATGTCCACTTTAGTTATTTTTGTGGACATTTTGCAACTTTCCGATTTTATTACATATACTAGTATGTATAGATGAGCGCATAAATGTTGCCGTAATTAATATTTGAACTCTATTAGATTAGTCAAATGAAGAGAGATTTGATTAAACGATTGGCTTAAAACTAATTTGTTATTTTTTTACAATAATTAACTATCTTCTTACTCATTAAATAGTACCTATTTAAAATTATGAATGGGACATTTTGGAAATAGGAAACTAAATATTTATAGAAATTTGCAAAATGTCCACAATGATAATTAAAGTGTACATTTTGGGAACAATAAAAATATTTATTTTTGTAATTCCCAAAATGTCCCAAATTGGACATTTCTTGTGGAACATTTTGGGAATAGACCGAGAACACTTGGGGAGGCCTATGCCAAAGAGCAAAAATAATAAAAAAAATGTAATTACGTTGTTATAAACAAACATGTATTAGTTATAAGATGAAATGTAACATGTAAGATTGTTAATAAAGGCTTTTATTATTATTATTATTATTATTATTATTATTATTATTTACCATTTACTATTTACATCATTTACCTGTAAATATTTACGTCACCAGCACCTAATAATGGGTGAAAATGACGTCATATTAATTATAGTACACGGCATTAATTTAAAAAAAATATATTCAAACATAATTCCCTCCATTAAACTCGGCATGAAGTCTCATGTAAAAGTACCTAACCCTTCGTTTGCCCAGTGACTAATACCACGTATATTTTTGTGAACAACGTTCATTTATGGTCAGATTAACGGACGGGCAAACATTTTCTCGCAAATGTATGTTAATACCGCCTATCACTGTCGGACAGCGACGCTCTATTTGCATTGTATTGAATACGTTCAGGAGTTGAGGCGTGGCGTCAGCGTAAGCGGGTACCGTCTGCCTACAAATTCTCTTTGATACCGAATGAGTATTGATAATAAGAAGTCATTTAATCTATATAAATTACATAAATTTAGTTAAATTAATAATGTTTAATTTGAAAATTATAGTTTATGCAACATTCATGTCATCAATTAATTATTAATTTCATTTTATGTAGTCCCCTTATCCGAGATAATTTCTATTCGTTTGCCTTCCTCAAATATTTATTTTAATACGAAAACATTATCACATCTTCTTTTTGGATTTTTGATCTAATGAGTGAACTGTGGTGGTGATTACGGCTTTAAAATTACAAGAAGTCTAGTTTGTATGTACAATGCTACGTAATTTAAGGCTGCGTACAAAGCAAAAAATATTTCTAATTTCACCCGCGTGGCCCCATAAGCGATTGTGACTGATCATGTGAAACAATGCGCATTGAAGTATGCATAACATGAGACGGAAGATAGCGCAATGTTATAAGTGCCAAAAGTATTAAATATTAATTACTCGTAAACTACAATGTCAAATGAAAAATTAATCCTCAAAGCCTTAAATAATCTGGGAAGTGAGATTACTGATAATTTTTTAGGTTTGTAATATGTGTCATTTTGAAAATAAAACCAAAAAACGATAAAAATGAGAGGTAATTTGGTGATTTTTTTCTATCGAGAAAATTTCATCGTATAAAATTTTCTTTTCACATTTCACTTTTATTTATAGTGTATTAATCTATATATAAATATATTTTTATTTGGACTTTATAAACTTAGATAAAATTCAATTCTAGGAAATTCTCTTAAACGGACGTTATAACGAATTTTAGAAGTTTATGAAATTGAAACATAAATTACTAATAGCATAAGGGCAGAGCACCTTAAAAGGATAAAGGATAAGAAATTATGAGGGGATAGTGCCATTCTTACTCACACATACAAACAAAAAGCACGTACTTTTATTTCAAGTTGAGTGCTTAATTCTGTCGATTGAATTCTCCATTTTATGACTCCGGGAGGCATACAGAATTAGAACTACAAAATTATCTATATAATAATACTAGCTGACCCTTCGAACTTCGTACCGCTTCAGAATCAATAAATGTTGTAATAACTTAATAGCTGAATTAAATTCAATTCCTTAATAAATGAATAGTCAAAATGGCGTTGTATACCATTTTTTGATTTAATGATTTAATTACTCTAATTATTGTTATATTTCTAATTTATAATAAAACGCAGTATAATTAATTACTCTAATTATACTGCGTTTAGCAGG
Source organism: Bembecia ichneumoniformis (assembly GCA_910589475.2). Taxonomy (NCBI): domain Eukaryota; kingdom Metazoa; phylum Arthropoda; class Insecta; order Lepidoptera; family Sesiidae; genus Bembecia; species Bembecia ichneumoniformis. Next base: position 13,990,249 of record OU342539.1, on the reverse strand, counting down.
GGTTTAAGGTTGCATATCTCAACGATCTCTGACCCATAGACGACGAGAGGAAACACCGTGCTTTTTTAGTGAGTAAAAATCCCATATAATGGGATCATGATATGTAAGATCACGATCACCATATCGTGATATCGCGGTTGACAGCAAGAACTATTCTTGAACACAAATACACTGGTCTGTTTCGTCGTCTCTGCTCCATCTATATCGTGCTTTCCAAACTAAGAATCTTCCCGCCGTAACTGACACCCAACCCTTATAAACGCTTTTGTCAGTTCATTTGTCGGGGTTAGGTGTTTGCATATAGTACGGCTACATACATATGCCTTGCTTTTGAATGAAAGCGTTTTTCATATAGGTACATAATAAAATGGTAATTTAGATGGTAAATTAGGTACTTTCAATATATTTTTTTAAATTACCATTTTTTAATCATACCTCAATCCACTTGGTGCTATTCTTTAACGGTTTTTGACGAGCCCGTTGGATGAGTAGTTTAGGTTCGATTCCCGGCTGGGTCAACTTTGAAAAATGAACTTTTCAAATTTGGCTCTGGTCTTGATCTGGAAAGTAGTGCAGGGCACACTGCGTTTCGTAGTTATTTGGGCAGCCCGTCTGGCCGCATTAACCACCCCCTTACAAAAGATCACCGTGAAATAACAGCACGTGTGCTGTTGTGTTTCGGTGAGTGAGTAGGTAAAGAAAGCCAGAGCCGATTTCCCTATCCCCTCCTAATCACTAAATAAAATTGTTAGAGGAGGCCTATGCCAAGAAGCACGCTGAACTATGAGATATTTTATAACACCATTTTAAAACTCCTAACTTACTGAGTGTTTGTAGTTCAGAATAAAAGGCTTTATTATTGTTATTATTAGTATTTACACCCTTCCAAAGTCTATCACAAAGTTTCCTTAGGCATTTGGTTACTTTGTGACAAAAAAAAAACTCTTTGCAGTTCTCTAGAAAACTAATGGTTATAAAATAACCCCACAAGCCGTTAATATACATGTAGGTATAATAAGTTTAATCCAGTTTTACATTAAAAATTCTTCTAAATACGCATGCAAAAAATACTCTAATTTTTCCATGATATTTTTAATTAACGCTACTCGCTACCGGGAACATTTGTCTGTTTTTTACGTTTCCCCGCTGATTTTATAATAATTCTCGGACTTATCTGGCAACACTACCGGCGCATGCCACACTGACACAAAAGTTACCTCCAATTTTTTTTAGATAGATGTAAATAATAACGGTGACTAATGCTTCCTTAACTAGAAACACTAAAATTCATGAAATTTACCATAAAGAAACACAGAATAAATTTTAATGTTCGTTTTTTGTCATTGAAACAAAGTTTGCACGTAAAATAATTTTCCGTAAAATCTAGCTTCCCCTATAACATATCACAGGCGAAGAATTTTCATAGATAATGAAAACATGCAAGTTACAAAAAGTATTCGATGAAAATTAAGTATGATTGGGTGCGTTTAAAACATTAAGACTCAAGAATACGTCAAATTGTCGGGATGGGACGATTCATCGCCAAGCCGTTTCAGCGCCGGCCGATTCATCGCCGGTCATTTCATCGCCGTTCCTTGTGGTCTTTTGTTTATCATGCGCAGTATCAGTGCCGTCTTAAGTCTATTCGGCGCCGGGGTGCGGGGCTCAGCCTGCGCCTTTAGCCACCCGGACGTCTATGTCAAAGGGTGCAATTATTCGCCTATGACAGACGCACAGGTGCCGCGCCCCGCCTCGCGCCCATTTCAAATGAACTTACACTTTATTGACTTAGAGATCATTTTGCTTCAAGTGCGGGCGACCGGGCGGCAATGTGTCAAAGGTACGCTATCTTTGGATTTTGCCGCGCGCGTGTTGCATTTAATAAAATTCCTACACACGGCCATTGTTAAAGCGCCTACACACGGCCCTAAAATCGGTGGCAATATCGGGAGAGTGGTAGTGGGGATGAAATCGGCCGCTACTCTACACACGTCCCTTTTTTTTTTTTTTTTTTTAAGGAGGGGAAATGCATTTACGCACTATCCCTCGTCGACGGGGACGATCGACGAGGGGGTGTGTGGGACTCACCCGACGGAACGAATCGCCCCGCCGGTCCTACTCCACTAAAACCGCCTCCATGTTCCACCATCGGCAGTGATCGTGAGACCCGGAGTCACAGCGAGGCCTTATCCCCGGGCCCCACGCACCGCCATGTCCTTGCGGACCCGCATCCGTCACGGAAAGCCGTGCAAAAACTCCTCCAGTGGTGACCCGCTGGAACATCTGCAGGCCACCACTCCTTCACTGCCCGGTGTTGTGCGGGCGGCGCACCTCCCCACGTCCACCGCCCCCGAGCGAAGCGGCACCAGCCGCCCATATTCCTCTTATCTGTCGCAGCGAGCAGTCAGCGAGGGGATTCGTGATAGAATCAACCCTTTACCTCTTCTCCGCGGCACAACCATCCACGGAGTCGGAGGCCGCTTCCACCTTCATCCCCCGAATGACCCCTGCTCGTGTGGCCGCTCATCTCATACGACATTATGGGTGGGCGGCCCATAGGGGTGTCCCCCTGACATTTCCACAACAATCGCGGCAGCCCGAGACGGGCTCCACCTCATGTTGTCGTCGCGGAAGAGCTACTAGGCCGGGTGGCGAGGCCGGGTCTTCACTCTTCCGGACGACTGCGGGGGGTAGTACTAAGCCGGTGCCCACCCACCGGGTGTTCCCCACCCCCCACATGCCACGATTGCCGGTACTATGCCAGTTGGTCCTTCCCAGTCGCATGAGCTCCGTCTTCGCGTAAGTTGCCCGACTACCACTGAGCGTCGGAGCCGTCCGAGAGAATCCACCCGCTGCGACTCACCTGCCGATCCTCATCCGCAGTACCGAGTCCCATACCTCAGTCTGACGAACAAGGACCGGGGTGCCCTCTCTCTCACCGGCCACCAATCGCGCGGGCCGAGTACGGATTCTCGGCCCGCGCGAGCGATGACCGGTGAAGCTCCAACAGAAGGTTGGAGCCTCCAAATAACAGCTCCGCCACGAGCTCCGCTGGGCGGAGCTCGCTCGGAGCCCACCTCGGTGTGGGCCTTCTTAGTCCCCAAAACCAATCCGATCGGTCGAGCAAAGGCCGGTGACCCCACCGACCCCTGCAACCGCCCGGATTGCCAAGGGTAAGCCCCCCCACCACGACAAGGTCATGGCCCACCTAGGGGGGGTCTACACACGTCCCTGCCACTAAGTGTGAAACCGACCGTGCAACAAAACGCTCGTCTATCAAGATGCCGCGACACTCTCAAAACATCAGAGAATAGGCATCACTCTGGCACTTTCTACAGTGCAACCAAGTCAAAGACGAAAATGGAAGAACTGGTTGATGAAACGCCATGAACTTTTTTTTAAATATTATTATTAAAGGTGGCAGACAGGCTGATGGTCCACTTGATGGTAGGTGGCTACCGTCGCCTAGGGACACAAACAACATCAGGGGGGGGTGCATGTGCGCTGCCGTCCTTGCAGGAATTTGTTTACTGCTAGTTTGAAGAAGCCCATATTGTAGCTAGATGGAAACACCTTAGAAGGGAGAGAGACATTTGGAAGCAGCTGAAAACTTTTTAAGAATGGATATAGAATGTGTTGAGGAACTCCTTGAAGAGATCATTGACTTTCGTCCAGGCTTCTCTCTTCTTTTCCTTAGCCATGTCTTCGCACGGAATACAAATTAAAAACACAAAAATACGTCTTGTCGCCGCAGACACACTGCGGTGAAATCGGCACCGATTTCGCTACACACGATGCGACAACGCTCCCTAGACGATAATCGCCCCTAAATCGTGGGTTCGCCCGACCCGATTTCAGAGTTAGGAGGAAACTGATTACGATTTGCCTACACATGAAGCGATCAAGGGAGCGATCTAGGGCGCTCCCCACCACTTCCCCGATATTCCCCGATACCAAGTCAAAGACGAAAAAGTCGCCTAAGGACACAAGCAACACCAGGGAGGGTGCATGTGCGCTGCCGACCTTGCAGGAATTTGTTTACTGCTAGTTTGAAGAAACCCATATTGTAGCTAGATGGAAACACCTTAGAAGGGAGAGAGACATTTGGAAGCAGCTGAAAACTTTTTAAGAATGGATATAGAATGTGTTGAGGAACTCCTTGAAGAGATCATTGACTTTCGTCCAGGCTTCTCTCTTCTTTTCCTTAGCCATGTCTTCGCACGGAATACAAATTAAAAACACAAAAATACGCCTTGTCGCCGCAGACACACTGCCCTCGCAGACACACTGCGGTGAAATCGGCACCGATTTCGCTACACACGATGCGACAACGCTCCCTAGACGATAATCGCCCCTAAATCGTGGGTTCGACCGACCCGATTTCAGAGTTAGGAGGAAACTGATTACGATTTGCCTACACATGAGGCGATCAATGGAGCGATCTAGGGCGCTCCCCACCACTTCCCCGATATTGCCACCAATTTTAGGGCGGTGTGTAGGCGCTTTAATAAAAGTAAAACAATGATTATTGTTGATGACTATTTTTTTTATATTTAATTTTGCGCATACGTATTTGTCGTAACAAGTATATGAAACTATGCAATGGCGTTAAGTTCAATGAAATATCTAAATACTCAGCGCTCGGAAGGCGCCCCCGGGCGCGGAGCGCCCGGGTGCACCGCACCCCTTGCACCCCCGGGTAAAGACGGCCCTGCGCAGTATTGTAGAAAGCAAAAGCATTACTGCCGGATGTTTAACGTCAAAAAAGACGTAAATTTTTATAAAATGAGATTCATATTTTAATTTTGTTTTAGCAAATTACATAATTAAATAAATGTGATTTCGGAATAAACGGAATACTGGTTTAGTCAAAAAGACTGTCTAATGTGTTACATGACTTATTTGTACTGAAAACAAAGTTAAGTTAGGAAATTAAATGCGAGCGGAGCAAGCACATTGGAATACTGGTTTTAGAAAAAAGATTGTCTATTACAAAATGGGTTACAAGACTTATTGTACTGGAAACGTGTTTGATATTGATTTTTTAAGTGATGCTGGATATTTTAACTAATCGGCGATGAAATGGCGGCGATGAATCGGCGGCGGTGAATTGTCTTAGATCCAAAAAATGAGCTTGTCACAAAGTTTAACTGCAGTCATAAAGTAATCTCTGTACTTAAAAAAACCCAATAACGATTACTTTATCTTTTCAGGTAATTAAAAGTGTTAAAGATGTAAATGAATATAAACAACAATGACATTTCGTCGATGAAAACAAAATGGCGGATGCTTTAAGTGGGAGAGTCGCATGGAGTGTGTTGTTCTTCGCTGTAATTGTCGAATACGTCGCGACACAGTCTTCGTGGACAGGAGAGAACGAAGACTTGGGTAAGTGTTCATATCATATATTTTACAAACAATTTACTGCCAATTAATAGGTGGTACACTTCATTCTCGCAAAAATATTCTATCAAAGTACTAAGTTGTATGACGAGCTCGTTGGATGAGTGGTTAGGGTGTTTGCCTTAACGCTCTGTTCTAGATTTCCCGGGTTCTATTCCCGGCGGGGTTAACTTTGGAAAAATGAACATTTAAAATTTAGCTCTGCTCTGCATCTGGAAAGTAGTGGCAGCGGGCACACTGCGTTACGTAGTCATTTGGGCAGCCTGTCTGGCGGCAGTAACCACCGTCTTACAGAAGACCACTATGAAATAACAAGCACGTGTGCTGTTATTTCCATAGTGATCCAGCAAGTGTTGCTATCCAATCACTTATGCTTAATCCTATTGTAGTCGGCAGCGCACTTGCAACATCTGTGGCCCTTGTCTTATAGGTGACGGTAGCCATGCATCTACTATCAAATGGACCGTCAGGCTGTCTGCAGATCTTAAAATAAAAAAAAGTAGTGGTGTTTTGAAAAAAAATATAAAAGTTGGCAGGCAGGCTGACCGTTCAGTTGATGGTATTTGGCTACCTATTAGCAGCGAACAGGTAACCAATAGCAACGCAATACCACAGGTGATGCAAGGAGAATATTCTCTGGTATTTCTTACTCACCGAATGAGCAACAGTTCACAGCACGCAATGAGCACAGCTGTTGTTTCCGGTTCAAGAAGATTTACATAAAAAAAAGCTGAAAAATAAATCTTTAATGGTCCTCAGTAGGCAGCAACTTGACCGTTTAATTAAATTATTGGCGGAAAAACGGGAAAATAATGCGATACAAGAAGCATTTTAGGCAAACGACCACTTTATTTGCATACTGGTTTAAATTTTGTTTCTTTTTTAGGGTTCCGTACGTCAGAATAAAAAAACGAAACCCTTATAGGATCACTCGTGTGTCGGTCTGTCCGTTGGTCACAGTCAATTATCTCGGAATGTACTAGACCGATTAAGTTGAAATTTGGTACACATATCAATTTCTATGACCCAAACGCAGAAGTGTGACGTGAATAGATGAAATATGTATATGGGAGGTCATTCAAATTCAAATTCAAACCATTTATTTGCCTGTACATGGGTGTATAACCAGATTTTACAATAATAACCTCCCAGCATGTACTACCACATATGGTGTGCAAAATATAAATCATAAGGGAAGGTGGAAAATTAAAAAAAATATTTGAAAACTGCATCGTGTGACATATCAAATGTCTTGTGTAGATCTTAATTTATTTTTTTGTAATTTTAAAATGAATAGTTTCCAAGTTATTCAAGAAAATATACGAAAATTGACCCCCCCCCCCATCTCCGAAACTACTGAACCTAAAATTTTGATTAAAAAAAATTATACAGAAATTAGTTTTCTACTTATAGATTATAGGAAAACCTATAAGAAGTCCATGATATTAAAATAACATGATAAATCATTCAATATTGTGCGGACAGGTAACATCGTACGGAACCCTCTTCACGCGAATTCAACTCGCACTGTTCGTCTCACACGGTATAAAAGAATGTTTTAGATCATTAGGCCAATGACGTGTACCTTAATGTTGATAAAAAAAATCGTATTGTTACGTGCTGAGTGAGTTAAAATGCCGCGTAAGGGCGAACCGAACTATTTATTTTTACAAACCAAGATGACTTCCAAAAGGGCTACACTTGTCCGATAAAACCGTTAAACTTGCCAAAAGTTTAAAGATTCCTTTAATGAGTCGCCGGTTCACTGTAGCAGGTAACTTCACAAAAGCTCCGAAGAGTCCCTTTCGAATCACATGTTATCGCTCAACTAACTCTCCCGTCCGCCGGCTCTCTTATTTATATTTGGCGCCAAACGTCTAGACGCGTTTCGAATTCACTAGAACATAAACAAGTTTGTAAACACCGACTTATTTTTCTATTCCGTGATTTTAAACAAGCTGTTGAAAGTTCGGGAATGTTATTTCTGTTGAATGTAAACTCTATGTTGTAACACTAACCGGGAAGTGGCGTGACTACTATCGATAGGGTGGGACCTTCCTTAATCAATAGGGGATCGGACAGTAATCAGATTAAAATCTAAAATGTACTTAGAAAGAAAATATATATATTTCTACGGTTATTTATCGAATAATTTAATATAATTCATTTAAATATTTTTAAATTAAGAAATAAAATTTTATTATTTACAATATTTTTAATCTATACTGAAACACCAATCACAGTGCGTGACGTCATTTGTGGGCAATCATTGTCTTATGCCAATGCAGCTGTTTTGTTATGATATGACCACAAATGACGTTACGCGCTCTCAGATGAACTATCGTGGCGTTTTGGCGGCATTTTCAAACAAACAATATTAAAACATGATTTTGAGTACCTAAAAGGCTATAAATAAATAAAATAGAATTTTTTATGGGAATAAATATCCAGGAAGATTAATTTAAAACACTTTCTGAAAATTTGTCCGATCCCCTATTATCGGTAACCATCGGTGATTTGAAAGGGTCTCTAACTCCTATGAGTATTAGTAACGACACTCGGTTGATGTAGTTACTAGAACTTTTGAGTTGGAAAAATAACTAGGTTGTATTCTACCTGTTTGCAATAATTAATTTTTTTTTAACAAATTTACATTCCTCTGTACTGAGACGGTAAGGGTGTCGCATGAACAATGCACGATTCATCAAAAAGGTCTATTTCTAGCTCCAAAAAATTGACATCGCCAAATGGGCAAAAATTGAAAAAATAAAGCTCAAAATTTGTTGCTTTTTTGTTGCTAAAAAAACAATTTTGTTGTTCGAACCGATTTCGAGAAATCGACAAAAAGCTTTACGTAATTTTTTGTTAATGGGGTCTTGCAGCAACAAATTAGCAACAAATTTTGGTCATTTTTTTGTCTTCTCGAAAACGGTTCGGGCAACAAAATTGTTTTTTTAGCAACTAATTAGCAACAAAAAAGCAACAAATTTTGAGCTTTATTTTTTCAATTTTGGCCCATTTGGCGATGTCAATTTTTTGAAGCTTCTATTTCTGACTATCCGGTAGTTAGTAGAAATAGAGCTTTCTCCTTTAACAAACAACAAGGAATATTATTTGTTGGTATCTAATAATTGTAACCTAAAACTATCAGGGAGTTAGAGCTATTAATAATCTCTTCAATACTAATCATACCTTAGGTTCGTTTGGGTCTGATAGCTCGCATTCTACTAATTTAAGGCTATCTCGAAAAAAAAAAACAACATGGTCTGTCCTTCAGCTTGACATTAAATTTTTAAAATAATTTTTCTTGCATCATAATAATGAGGTAGGTAGTTCAAATTAAAAGTAATATGAGTATTAATTATAGTAATTAAGTATTAAGTATAGTTAATTATAATAAAGTATAATTAATTATGTTAATTAATTAATTGAAGTATAATTAATTATATTAATTAATTAAAGTATCGTTAATTGTGAACTGCGGGGTTACAAGATTCTCACTTAGTTTTTCGGCTGTGCTCTCTCTCTCTCTCTCTCTGATGAGGGAGTTTTCAACTCCAGAATCAAAATAAAATGAAAAGGACTCACGGTTATTTAAACACGAGGACTCGAGGATCAACCGCAGTGCGATTATTTCTCGAAGTCGTCATTGCGTACTAACCTGATTAGGATAGAAGATTGCTTGCATTTTTCTAATCGGATATTTGAGCTTAATGATGAATAATAATATCATTAATGCCATAATTTTTATTTATGCGGATATTAGTGTTTTTTAAATAAAACAAAAATGTAATTCCCAAATTAAAAAAAGGATATTCAGACATAAGCGGGAAGCGTTTATTTAAAAAATGAACACTTTACCAGTTAATCTGCGGAGAGGATGTTCATTAAATATGAAATACAGATCCGTCATTTTGCATACTTCATTTATAAAGCGACTAGCGTTTACGGTTTTAACATTGGTTGAAGTTACGCTGCTACACACGGCCTTGCGGATTGGCGAGCAAATAGATACACTCTGGCAGCTGATGTGTAATTTAAACAAAAAAAAAAAACGGGTCCATTTTTCCAATTTTTTTTTCATAAAAACCACATGGGAACTTCTAAAAGAATTTGACAAAAATATTTGTCGTATTGGTCGAGCAGTTCTCGTGTTTTGAGCTTAGCAATACATTTAGCTATTCAATTTTATTTAAATAAATTAGCGACCCGCTCTTGGCTTCGCGACGATGTCATTTTTTCTGAAAATTATATACGAAAAGTTTCCTTGTTTATCGCTCTTTTCATTGGTAAAAACCGCATAAAAAAAAGTTGGCAGAGGAACAGACAGGCTGACAGCGATAAATTGCATAAAAAATTGCATGGATGCGTAGCTGGTGTTAATCGCTAGTTATTATTAAAAATTATTGTCACTCATAAAATGCCTTCAGCCTAGCTGCCGAGCTATATATTAAAAAAAGAATAAGGAGAAGATTTATCAATTATTACAGTGTCTGTCAATCTCTAGTAGTTCTCTTTTTATGGGATGCTTTAAAAGGATCTATCTGCTTTTGTATGCCTGCAATGTTAAAATACCAAAATAAAGTCTTAAGACCTTAAACCAAAATAAGACCTTAAACCGGAAGGATGCGATAAAAGGAGTTTTTTTTTGTTTCGAAGCTAGACACTTTTGACCTCGAAAGCGACAAATATAATTTGCCTTTTAAGATAACTTGTAAAAGTTTATACGGATAAATAGATTGATATTTAGTTTTCTTTAAACTTAGTTTCAAAATATTTAGTTTTTTTTTTTTTTTTTTAAAAAAGAGCGTAAAAATAACAGTACCTAATACAGAATAAAACATTACTAATTACATTAACACTTTTAGGGTTTATGTAAACAGATATTAAAGGAGATCAATCAGTTTTGTATGGAGACGATGATATGGCCATCGGTGTGTGCTATTTTCGTTTTAACGGTTGAAACTTGTACCATTGAAGATAAGAAAAAAATATAGATTATACTGAGAAAATATCGTGTAATTTGGTATTGGGGTTTATAAATATTTATTTATTATTTATTTTTTAATTTATTTATGTCAAAGTACCTATAAAAAAAAAACCAATAATCCCAAAAAAGTAATTAAGTTTTTTAACTTTTGAATGTTATCCCCGTTTACAAAATCTGAAATATTCACAGGAAATTACAGAAATTAAGAATTAAGAAATGATTTTATTACCAAAATCTCCCAAAGTGTAAAAATCAAATCAATTCTAAATGATAGGGGAGCGGATCTGGGTTAGAAGTTAGTTAGGGTGTGTGTGTACTTATTAATATAAATATAATATGTCTTAGGTATATGTGTTTATATAACTATTTGCCTTTCAGCACACTTACGACACTGCGCTTTAAAGATATTTTCGGCAGGTTGTAAAATATCTAAGTATATAAACTTTTTATTATAAGTTTTGTTTGGTTTTGTTCAATCAATGGTATACTTAGTTAAAGTCATATGATTGGTTCGTGATAGCTGGAGGTGGAAGAATTTTATTCTTCTTCCAGGCCTTTAGTAGGGCCTGGGGCTCTCACGTTCCGTCTGGTGCAGGTGCTCTCGGGGCATGGCTGCTTCGGGAGTATCTCTACCGGGTGGCTCTTAGGGAGCCAACCCCAGAGTGTCACTCGTGTGCGTGCGCTGAGGACAGCGCACAGCACACTCTTGCGGAGTGTCACCATCTGGTCGGCGCAGAGAACTGAGCTCGCTGCGACTATTGGATTTGACTTCTCTTTGCCGGCCGTAGTGAAAGCTATGGTCGGCAGCAGAGCCGCTTGGCGAGCGACTCAATCCTTCTGCGAAGATGTCAACTCGCAAAAGGAGGCGGTGTGGAGAGAGAGAGCGGGAGGCCGACGTCCTGTCCCATCCCTTCCGTCGCCGAAGAACAGGACGCAGGCGGCTGGCACACCACCACCACCTGGACCCCTGACAAGACTAGGCCGGTAGATGGAGACTCTACCACCCGCTTCATCCTGAAATAGCGGACGAGGAGGACGCCAAGAGGTTTAGTCGGTAGGTCTACCCCACTACCATCTCGGGGCAGAAGTCCGACATAACCCACCGGTCTATCCCCAGGCCGGTGGGTATCCATGATGGATTCCTCTTGTAAAAAAAGGCCTGGGTAGGGCCTGAAGCCGCAATTTTCACATAGCACTCTTGGACAGTTTCAATATCTCACACGTACAGTTGATTGATGGTGGTCTTCCAAAAAGATTGCAGAATGGAACGTGAGAATACCACTACTTTGGAATTTAGCCATGAACTAAGATGATTTCTTGCTTTAATACCAGCTATCAGTTCGATAATGATCATGGGAAGGAGACATTTTTTTTAATTTTAGACATTACAGCCAATCGGAAAAGTTTAGAATACATGTATTCTAATTTTTGTGGACTTTTGTGTATACCGAGTTTAAAACATTAATAATTTTTCACGCGTAGCCCCGGTTATTGTGAAATATTAAGCCCGAGAGGTCAAATTTCACAAAGCTTTGTACGCTATTAAATTTGCAGCGAAAATATTGCGGGATGTAATGGATTTTTGGATGGTAATTTTTTTCCTGGGATTTAAGCACAGAGCTGTTTTAGGTTATGCGTCGTAAATAATGTCTTTATAGGTGTAACATTGTCTATTAGTAGTAGGTAATTTTTATGAAATACGCTTTATTTTTATATGTGAATACAGTTAATCTTCATGAGTTAATCATGAGTTAATTCATCAGTTAATCTTCATATATTTATGAAGATTAAACATATTTATATTTTCTAGTACTCTGTTGTATAAGTAAAGTTTTAAAAATAATATATATTCTATATTTGCGTCTAAAATAAACAAACTCTTCAGCTTTTTTGTGTCAATCAGTATATAGATTACATTTTGCAATGGTAGAACAAAGCATTAATAAAAGTAAAAAAACCATCAATCATCAATTCAATTTAATTGGCTTTTCGCTTTCGATAATTTAAACAAATATTTATTCAATGTTAACAGAATGACGTGTCTCGTTAAAGCGCAATAAGTCGAACAAATCAAGCGAGGCTTGTTAAAATTGAATGGATTGAAAAGTTACTGTCAAGTTACGTCGTATTAAAATTTTACTGAGAGGCCACTCGAGAGGCTTCGTAATTTTTTTCCGCAAGTTTTGTACACAAATCTGGTCTTTCCATTAGTGAAAACCGCATCAAAAATGGTTTAGAAAAAGTTAGCGGAGAAACAGACAGAGGCGGAGAGTGACTATTTATAATACATATATTATGTATAATGTCTTGCTGCGGGCTGCAAGCAGCTCAAGGGGGAAAAGCTCTTTCAGTGTTTTTGCAGTTGTATTTTCTCTTCTAAATTGGTTAGGTTTGGTTTATGGTCTTTTGAATTGGTCTGGTTAGAGGAGGAGTTGAGGGGGAAGTGAGGGGATGGATTGTCCTCCTTGAGCCTTTTAAACGATACCCAACACGAGGGATCTACCTGCGACGGTTAAACTAAAAATTTGTATGGAGGGTGGAAAGAGAGGGGGTAGATGGGGAGGGTGAGTCGCGATGTAGCAACCCCAGATGATCCTCTATGACATTCCGGAATACTCCTCCTTCCTTGTTTCCACAGTTGCCAGGATCACCTCACCGACTTTTACCAGGTTACAATCTTCGAGGTTTAGGATTTGTCTGGTACTCAGTGAGCCGCCACCTTTACAACTGGCTATAATAATGGGAAACACCCGGGACTCCTTCCGCGAGATCAATTGAATCGGTCATTTCAAAAACTTCTTAAGTCACATTTTTTTCCAACATGCTTTTTTTGCTGAAAATGGTTTCTTAAAGAGAGATGCGTATCAAGATAGCATTCTGGAAGAGCGTATGCCATTTTATAACAACATTTTCAGATGGCCAACTGCAAATGTTGAAGATAATCCAGATGAGAATTTACCCATAATTACCCATAAATATATTAAAACATGACAAATTAATACATGTAAAATGATAACAAGATTATTTTTAAGCGTAATTCTCAATTATAAGCAATAAAAAATATGATTACTACTATTGTTTTCGTTAAATTATATACCACTAACCCTATTTCTCGCTAAAACAACATCTAAGTCAAGAACTGTTTTTCAGGTTTTTTTCATTATTTCTATTAATAAGCTGTAAAGGTTATTCGCTATTTTAATTTTTTACCACTCAAATACTAAATTGAACTTTAAAAAGTCCTTTAAAACTCATTTGTTTGTGTATGAAACAGTTTTTATTGATTACTGAAAAATTCTAATTAAGTGACTTAATTAGACTTAAGTTTTTGAAATGACCGATTCAATTATGGGGACAATTATTTATTTATTTATTTAATTATTAAAGAAAGTCGTGTTAGTTATAAACCCACAGAGATGATAATAATGGTTTCCGTAATCCATTTCTACACCATTTATAACTCGTGATCGGCTGGACTGATTTTTAACATCTGAATTTCATATAATTTGTATGGAACGGGTTTGAGGTAGTATGAAATTAACCAGATCAGTTAGAGCTATTATTAGATTAAATCTATAACTAGCTGAGCCCGCAACTTCGTACGCGTGGTATTCGGTATAGCCGTAACTTTTTACTTGTAAACCGATTGGAATGAAACAAACACGGGAAGCTTGCTACAATACATCAGTGAAAACCGCATTCGAATCAGTTAAACCGTTTATGAGATTAGAGTGCACAAACGTACAAACGCCTGTTGGATGAGTAGTTAGGGTGCTTGCCTTAACGCTCTGTTCTAGGGTTCCCGGGTTCGATACCCGGCTGGGTCAACTTTGAAAAATGAACTTTTTAAATCTGGTCTGGATCTAGAAAGTAGTGGCAGGGCACACTGCATTTCGCAGGCATTTAGTCAGCCCGTCTGGCGACAATAATCACCCTCTTCTTGAAATAACAACACGTGTGCTGTTCTGTTTCGGTGAGTGAGTAAGGGATGCCAGAGCCCATTTTCCTATGCCCTCCTAATCCTTTATCCTTAATCCTACTGCAGTCGGCAGCGCACTTGCAGCAGCTTTGGCATTGCCTGTGTTAGAGGCGACGGTAGCCACCTACCATCAAGTGGACCGTCAGCCTGTCTGCCGATCTTAACATACAAAAAAAAAACAGACAAACAGACAAAAATTCTAAAAACAATTTTTTTGACCTCGGTAACATAAAGTACAACGTGTACAAATTGTTTTGAAAAAAATCTATAATGTACGACACGGCTAATTTACGATATTATTATTTGCATAGATAAAAAGACAGAACCAGAGCACAAATAATAAATATAGTATTAAAATGTCTTAACTATCGTGAGTTTTTAAAAGTAGACTTATAAGTTCATTTTAAAAATTCAATTCAACAACATCGAAAACCTTTTACGTTGATGCATAAAATAAAATTCTGTTTCTGTAATAAAAATGCTAAAAAAAGCACTTTGAAAATGCTACAACTCCATGTTGAAATGTCGAAATAGTTCATTTTAAATATTTCAAAATTTTCATGAGACCTATAAACTCATAACATTTCATAACAGTTTTTTTTTATGAAAGAGATTACCTTTAAATTTTTTCTCTACCTATACGTGTTATAAAATAAAGTCACTCAAAATCAAAATCAAAATATTTATTTATCAATTAGGTTTCTCCAAGAAACTCTTATGATCGTCATTTCGAATTACCAGTTAAATTTAAATTTACCAGGGTTTCGGAAAAAAAGCCAAGATGACGATCCTGAGAAGAAACCCCCAAAGAAACTCAGGATCTGGTAAAAAGGCCAGTAGCGAGGCAAGGCCCAAGCTACCGGTGGTTAGGCGAGGAACCTCCTGACAATTAGTGCTGTGTCAAGGAGTACCACCTTCTGTATCTATCCCTTTTGATCCAGCCATCTAGTGAGAGCCTCTTGAGATGTTGGTCGAGGCTCTTCGCTATAAGACCGTTCGCCGAGACAACTATCGGGATGATAATTGTCGAATCGACGTCCCACATGGCGGTCACCTCGTGAACCAGGTCAATGGCGTAGCTACACTTTCAACGCCCTTTGTCACTTTGCGAACTTGTAACTAAACATTGCATGGATATAGCTAATAAAAGTATTATTATTATAAATAAAAATATGCCGAAAGATTACAGATTCATTATCATTATTTATTAAAACTAAAAAAAAATCATATACAAAGAGCTTTGTGTATAATTACTCACGTTTGAAAAATTTTGCTCCAGGGCACTAAAAGTAAAGCTCGCTTCTTTGCTTTGAAATTGATTATTAGTTCCATTTTCCGCTACCTTTTCTGGAGTAAGTACATGTAATTACCGGCAATTTGTTTCATTTATAGATATCTGTTTGAAACTAAAATGTTCCGAAAAAGTGAATTATGAATATTTATAATTAGGTGGCTATTGACAAAAATTTAAGAAAAAAAAAATGCGCCTCCCGGCTCCGGCGCCCTGGACCAACTGCTCCCACCCGCTCCCCGACGCTACGCCCCTGAGCCAGTTCTATATACTTGGTAACCTTTTATAAAAGCGTGAGCCACTACATTGACAACTTATACAACTTAACTTAATGCAGCTTTTTTTTGACAACTTCATTAAATAAACTGAGCCAAGATAAACCAGTAGAACCGGTAGAAAGTGAATCAAAATTGAAATTTATGCTAACTCGGCGGTGCCTAAATAGCAAACCGTTATAATAGCCTGCCATGCCTCGCAACAAGTGAACAAAGGTATTTGCATAATGATCTCTGACTATGTGATAGATATATACTGAACGGTTTAAGTAAATCTTTATTATTAAGATAACCGTGTTGATTGTTTGTTTATAATTATAATTGAAATTTACTCTTTGTTTAAAGCCAATAAAGATGATACTGGTTTATAAGACCGTTATAAAGCCTTATGGGATAGAGCTCTGGAGTTCGGCAAGTAATCTAGAGATCATAGAGATACTTCAGAACAGAAAACAGAGTACTTAAAATCCAGAGATTCAAGATTACTTTCAGATGGAAGAAGTTAGCAAAAGATACAAAGAGAGACGAGACTAAGGGAATAGGGCATCGGACAGTAGTCAGATTAAAATCTAAAATGTACTTAGAACGAAAATATATATTTTTTTACGATTATTTATCGAATAATAATTTAATATAATTCATTTAATTATTTTTAAATGAAGAAATAAATTACAATATTTTTAATCTATACTGAAACACCAATCACAGTGCGTGACGTCATTTGTGAGCAATCATTGTCTTATGCCAATGCAGCTGTTTTGTTATGATATGACCACAAAGGACGTTACGCGCTCTCAGATGAACTGTCGTGGCGTTTTGGCGGCATTTTCAAACAAACAATATTAAAACATGATTTTGTGTACCTAAAAGGCTATAAATAAATAAAATAGTATTTTTTATGGGAATAAATATCCATGAAGATTAATTTTAAACACTTTCTGAAAATTTGTCCGATCCCCTATTTGGAATTTTAGAGACCCACTAAGCTTTGACCCACTAAGGTATGTACTTTGTTTCACAATTTTTCCAATTTTTGCTCGGATCTTGCTCGGACTTCAACGAATATTTGAAAAGGAAATAGCCAAATTGGTCCAGCCGTTTTTCGAGTTTTATTGCCACATTTAGCGATTTATTTTTCTTTATATAGATAGATTAAGTAGCCGTTTTTAGCTAATTAATTTAATGTCAGAGAATATTTATCTATAATCCCGTTAGCACGAACAGCTTATATTTATTTATATAGGTAGTATGTATGTACAATATGAATTTCTTTGGCAATAGACAATAGTTTTGAGGTGTTGCGGTTACAAAATCGGCACACGACGCGACCTGACCATAGCGGCACAATGGCACATATCCGTTTATGCAATTCTCCTATGTTTTGGTATTTATGCTCGCTGGCCGCACGTTAAATCTCTTTGTGAAGACCGTTTATCCTATCAGTGTTTTTAGATTAAGATTAATTTAAAACACTTTCTGAAAATTTGTCCGATCCCCTATTGGCGAAGTGCCTCATGACATGAACACAGATCGGAATGTGAAACGTCTACAAAGATGGAAAATACTAAATACTAAATACTAGATGGAAAATACTAAAAATAAGTCAGATATCGCTCAAAAATGAAAAAGTAATTTTGAGTAGAATACATTATCCTCAATCCTATTGTCGGAAACGCACTTGCAGCAGCTGTGGCGTTGCTTGTGATATAGGCGACGGTAGTCATTTACCATCAAGTGGACCGTCAGCCTGTCTGCCGATTTTAAAATTCCATTGTATATTTTTTTTAAATAAAAAAAATATACAATAATTTTTAAAATTAAATATTATAATTTTTAAACAAAAAAATATACAATGGAATTTTATATTTGTAAAACAAACACATATAAATTCAAAGAAACAGTTTGTACAGAGCATAATTTTAGATTCAATACTTTTTTAAATTTATGTAACCATAGGTCTTGAATATAATTTGAAATTTAATTATAGGAGTACCTGAAGGCATTGTTAGTAGGTATATAACTTCATTTCTTTCGAATTAGAGACCATCGTTAATTAACTGTAAGCAGAATATTAGATCTCTATAAAACTGTATTACCATAAATGCTTACAGTGTTGTTCGAGAATAAGGTCTAACGGAGTATTAGTGAAAATCGGTATTAATAAGCGACGACTAGGGAAGAACTACGCTATATCTACTCTCTTTAGTCTCGGTAAAGAGGTAGATTCGTTCCATATTCATTCAATGACTTTTTTTTAGGGTTCCGTATGTCCGAATAAAAAACGGAACCCTTATAGGATCACTCGTGTGTCCGTCTGTCCGTCGGTCACAGTCAATTATCTCGGAATCTACCAGACCGATTAAGTTGAAATTTGGTACACATATCAATTTCTGTGACCCAAACGCAGAGGTGTGACGTGAATAGATGAAATCTGTATATGGGAGGTCATTTTTGGGGGGAAGGTGGAAAATAAATTAAAATTTTTTTTGAAAACTGCATCGTGTGACATATCAAATGGAAGGTCTTGTTCTGAAGATCTTAAATGTATTTTTTTCTAATTTTAAAATAAATAGTTTCCAAGTTATTCAAGAAAATAGACGAAAATTGACCATCCCTGTCTCCGAAACTACTGAACCTAAAATTTTGAAAAAAAAAATACAGAAATTAGTTTTCTACTTATAGATTATAGGAAAACCTATAAGAAGTCCATGATATTAAAATAAAATGGTAAATCACTCAATATTGTGCGGATAGGTAACATCGTACGGAACCCTCTTCACGCGAGTTCAGCTCGCACTTGTCCCGTTTTTTTTTTTCTTTCAGACTGGGTTGCCATTATGACAGCGTTAGTTCGGGTCTAAGAATGGTGTAATTAGTAATACGAAGATATTACTTGGTTAGTCTCGGTCTTTTACTAGTCTAAGACAAATTCGAATTAACTTTGTACTAACACATTTTTATTAATAAGACCGTTAGAGTCTAAATACCGCATATAAATGGTACCCACAAAGTGAGTATGTTTTCTTTATATAATACATGTATCCATATCGTAAAACCCCGAATATATTTTGGTCTGTGAGGTATTTTTTCCTCTTTGATATTTTAATGCTTCACATTATATCTAAGATACGAGAATTTTGTTACAAAAACATCTCTCGGTAAGTAGTTATGATGTATGTATAAGCTTCTTTGAAATGATGTTTCGGCGGTACCTTTTATATCTGACACTCTTGAGAAATGGGTCATCGTTGGGAGGAGGATACAGTCAGTTCCAAAATTAGCCCGACAAATTTCATATTAGGTACTTATATTTACGTTTCTTTTTTAAGTGGAACCTAACATTGACAATGTAATTTTTTTTGTTTAATATCGAACCAGATCTGATGATAAGTCCCTAGCTGCAAAAGCCTCGATTTTGATAATCAACTGTAAGTTAAACAGCTTTAAAAGCCATAGATTTTAAGTATTTAATGACCTTGATTGATTGATCTTGACTATTGGAATTTCAATATATTACCTCATTCTTTGGGTTTCTTTTAATGTTAAGATTGGTAGAAAGGATGACGGTCCACTTGATGATAGGTGGCTACCGTCGCCTATAACACAAGCAACGCAACAGCCGCTGCAAGTGCGCTGCCGACTACAGTAGGATTAAGGATAAGGAATTAGGAGGGAATAGGCAAATGGGCTCTGGAATCCCTTACTCACTCACCGAAACACAACAGCACAAGTGCTGTTATTTCACGGTGGTCTTCTGTAAGAGGATGGTTACTGCCGCCAGACGGGCTGCCCAAATGACTGCGAAACGCAGTGTGCCCTGCCTCTACTTTCCAGCTCCAGACCAGATCCTAATTTGAAAAGTCCATTTTTCAAAGTTGACCCCGCCAGGAATCGAACCCGGGAACCTAGAACAGAGCGTTAAGGCAAGCACCCTAAAAAATTCTCGCTTATTTTTAATATATTTAAGGCGAGGACTTAGCAGAAAAGCGTTATTTTCTTCTCCCAATTTGACTTATTAGAGTAAAATTAAAACTTAAAGAAAAATACAGAGCAAAATGGACTATAAAAAGTTTTTGTACAAGAAAGTGTATTTTCTGAGAAAGAAATAGTAAATTACTGTCCAAAAAAAAGCTTTCACGTCATATCACAGTAATAAAAAATTTCAGTGACACTTATATTTGTTTAAGTTTATTAATTAACTTAAGTTCTAATCGGTTAACTTAAGTTACTAAAGCTCTAATCGGCTACTTTTATTCTTTTTTCACATTTTTCTTTCACTCTTCCAATTTTAAATTTGTTCGGTTATCTCCGAGAAACTACAAAAAAATTTTGAAATCATTTTGGTAAAAAATGTGTTCGGTCTGATGTTGATGTCATAAGACCACCGTGAAATAACAGCATGTGTGCTTTTGCGTTTCGGTGAGTCAGTAAGGGATGCCAGAGCCCATTTTTTTATCCCCTCCTAATCCCTTATCCTTAATCCTGCTCTAGTCGGTAGCGCACTTGCAGTACCTGTGGCGTTGCCTTGTGTTATCGGTGATGGTAGCCACTTACCATCAAGTGGACCGTCAGCCTGTCTGCCGATCTTAATATTTAAAAAAGTCCTTGTCCTAAAGGTAACGTTGAAAATCTACTAATAGATAATATAACAAAATGTAAAATACTCTCTTCATTAAATAATTTAAAAATTATTTCTTACTTACCTATCTGGCTATCTTATAATTGGTCATATAATGAAGATGTTACAATGTTACACAATAGGACAAATTTTCAGAAAGTGTTTTAAATTAATCTTCATGGATATTTATTCCCATAAAAAATACTATTTTATTTATTTATAGCCTTTTAGGTACTCAAAATCATGTTTTAATATTGTTTGTTTGAACATGCCGCCAAAACGCCACGATAGTTCATCTGAGAGCGCGTAACGTCATTTGTGGTCATATCATAACAAAACAGCTGCATTGGCATAAGACAATGATTGCCCACAAATGACGTCACGCACTGTGATTGGTGTTTCAGTATAGATTAAAAATATTGTAAATAATAAAATTTTATTTTTTCATTTAAAAATATTTCAATGAATTATATTAAATTATTATTCGATAAATAATCGTAAAAAATTATATATTTTCTTTCTTAGTACATTTTAGATTTTAATCTGATTACTGTCCGATCCCCTATTGCTTTGAAAAAATATATATTATACTTAACATGTGAAGAACCAATTGTATTAATTAGAATTTTCGTTAAAGTAATAGAAACTCCACAAAAAAAGTTATAACACAAGAAGAATTTGACTATTATTGAAAATTCTCTCGAAAACGGCTTTTTGCGCGCATATGAATCCTGTACCTATTAATAAGTTAATGTCAGTTTAAAAAATTGATACATAGAAATAGTTAATCCTAGATTTGAATTTTGTGTATGCAAGTAGATGCAAGTATATAAAGTCCGAATAAGAAAATATTATTATGTAGATTTATTCATTATAAATTAAAGTGAAATGTTAACAGATAACATTATACAGTGAAATTTTCTCTATAGAACGAAATCACCAAGTTACCTCTAATTTTTATCGTTTTTTGTTTTATTTTCAAAATAACTGAAATAATAAGACAAACCTTGGAATAAGGTTTTAATTAACAAATATTAGACTAGTAAAATATATACATTTATGACTACGACAGAGGCTAGACAGATATATGAAAGACAACATTATAGTTTTCATAAAGCACAGATAGAAGTTTAAGCAAGAAGGTTAGATATAATACCACAATAACACATTTTACAAACTTAAAAAATTATCAGTAATCTCACTTGACAGATTATATAGGCCTCTGTGGATGAATTTTTCATTTGACATTATAGTTTACGAGTAATTAATATTTAATACTTTTGGCACTTATAACATTTCTATTCCGCGAAATGTATGCTATCTTCCGTTTCATGTCATGTATACTTCAATGTGACACTTGTTTCACATGATCGGTCACATTCGCTCCACTGAGACGGGAAGACTATTTTTCCGTGCGCAAGAATATTTAGACGTACATTTTTTAATAAGACTTGTTTGTAAGTAGTGTGTTGTGTACATACTGTTTATTATAAATTGTTTCATATTATTTTAAGAAGATTGTGTAAATATTATGGCTAATAAAAAGAACTCTGTTGTGTTGATATTGTGTCTATACAATTATGGGCCCACGTGGGTAAAATTAGATATTTTTTGCTTTGTACGCCCCCTTAATTTGTCTAGCCCGTATATGAGGTACCGCGAGTAACTCTTTCTTCAAGAGTTGGAGGTACATGAGATTTAATTATCTTTCACACACTGAAACATGGTGTAATAATGTCACTTCAAATATACTTTTCAGAGGAATTGCGGTCAGTGAAACAACGTCAAACGGACCAAATTTTTAATAAGGCCTCGGAACGGTTGTACGCAATATTCTCATGTTGACTCCCCTTTTTTTTTGTATTCGTAAATATTTACATATGTTATATTCGAGGCCCTTTCCGACTTCAAAGGAATTTTGCGCTTTCTATTCAATGATAGTAACAGACATGGGACGTAATAGATATTATACGAGTTTGCACTTTAGTGTTGGGACGTTCCATTCGCTTTTATTGATGTTAAAATGTATTTGATCCGGCTCGAAGGACCATAAAATAAATCTTGATTATATGTATATGCATAAATTTTCAGACGCTATTATGAGAGATTTTTATATAATTATTTGATAATAAAGTAGGTTTTTGTTGTGCCACCGCAGTCATTAACTGGAGAATAAACGAGCAGCAGTACGAGTATTCCGACAGAAGACCATCATGAAATTACAATGCGTGCGTTTATAACATTTTTGTAACATTTTGGGTGAGTGAGTAAGGGGTGTTAGGTCCCGTTCTTAATATCTTGTGCGTGTAGCGACTTGCCTCTTGATCTTGCTCTTGAGACGAGCCCCTTAGATGAGTGGTTAGGGTGCTTGCCTAACGCTTTGTTCTAGGGTTCCCGGGTTCGATTCCCGATTTAAAAATTGAACTTTTCAAATTTGGCCCTGGTCTGGATCTGGAAAGTAGTGACAGGGCACACTGCGTTTCGCGGTCATTTAGGCAGCCCGTCTAGCGGCAGTAACCACATCCTTACAGAATACCATAGTGAAATAACAGCACGTATGCAGTTGTGTTTTGGTGAGTAAGGGATGCGAGAACCAATTTCCCTATCCAATCTCTTATCCTTAATCCTACTGTAGTCGGCAGCGTACTTGCAGCAGCTGTGGCGTTGTTTGTGTTATAGGCGAACGGTCCACTTGATGGTAGGTGGCTGACCTACCATCAAGTCGACCGTTAGCTTGTGTTTCCACTTACCATCAGGAGGACTGTCAGCCATAAAAACTGCGGCTACGGTCGCTAAGATAAGCGACGTCTGAAGTGGAATTTTCAGTACTGTTGCATCCCGCTTAATGTTTATAAGTCATCATAGTCCAGATCTCATTATCCTATCCGTTCCCATATCCTTTATCCTACTATAATTGCCTGTGTTATAAGCGATGGTAGCCACTAACCATCAAGTCAACCGTCAGTCTGTCTGACGACCTTAACATAAAAAATCGTATTATTGATTTAATTTAAAAAAAAATAAGAATTTTTGTGTTAAGTTTACTTGATCGACGATATTTTTTTCTATGTATCCCAACTTGTATCAAGACTCAAAGGACCCTTATTCATTCCTAGATCCTTTTGCGAAGGGTTTCACAAGAAATAAATATCGGATTGCCAGGTTGGTTTGCCAAATTTTTTTTTTATATTTTATCAATCTTATTTTAAAATTATTTGCAAAATTCAATTCATGTCAATGCTCAAGTCAGGTCTCAATGCTTGCAAGTCTTGCTTCCATACACGTAGGCTTATTGAGCTATATCGCCTTTTGGTTCTTCTGCGAATACACTTTCCCCATAGTGGTTTTAGCTGGAAGCAAGAAATAGTTGATTTTCGCCCTTACACGGCAGATTGACTCACCCCACAAGTAACAATACTAAAACAATATTAGTGCCTCCTTCCATTAGTGAAAACCGAATTAAAATCGGTCTACCCGTTCACGCGTGATGCCGTGACCAGGAGAAATAGGGATTCATTTTTATATATAAAATCCACAGCTCTCAATATATAGAGATAAAAATAGTAATATAGTATCTTAAACATAGAGAAAAAAAAATTCTTTTAATTGCTCCTTCATAATACATATATGTTTTTATATGAAACCTATTAGAGTATTATTTTCCTTACACGGCACTAATAAATACAAAAAATGTTCTGATTTCATGCTTCAAATGATTCCAGAATATACACTACTACTATTTGGAAATTACTTTTTCGTGGCCTGGTTTAGCTAACGAGAGGTTTTGATTTCTACTTCGTAGGATCGACGAACGTATGAGGTTACCAAAAGAGTATATCCCATTTCGTGAGATTAAATATCTTTAATCAAGTTCTGGATTCTCGAAGAGAAATGGTTTTATGAAACAAGATTAATGATTTCTATACATATAATAAAATCGTAAACGAGCCCTACATTAAATATTTTTTAAAAAAAAAAAATATTTTTGTACACGTTGTACTTTTGTTACTGAGGTCAAAATATAGTTTTTTGTACTTTTTTGTACATAAGTGAAAACCGCATTCAAATCAGTTAACGGCTTAACTGATTTGAATGCGGTTTTCACTTATGTATTGTAGCAAGTTTCACGTAACATTTAGTTTTGGTTTCATTCCAATTGGTTCACAAACAAAAAAGTTACGCGCTATTCCGAATCCCACGCGTATGAAGTTGCGAGCTCATTTAGTAATAAATAAAAATATAAATAAATAATCTATACTAACATTATAAATAGATTCTTTTTAATTTTTCCAATCGATTAATCGACCACATTCAAATCGATTAAGATATCTCTGAGATTAGCGTGCACAAACGCGCAGACAAACAGACAAAAATTCTAAAAACTATTATTTCGACCTCAGTAACATGTACAACGTGTGCATTTTTTTTATTATTTAATATATAGACACGGCTCGTTTACGATTTTATTATAAAATTTAAATTATTAATTAATTAATATTCTTTTTTGCCTCAAATAATACCCTTAAATGGAATTTTTTCATTATTTTTTTATATTATTATTTTTAATATTTTAAATTATTATACTTTCAATTTAAAATTAAATATTAATAACCAAATAGATGTACATGTTCACTCTATTTAATTACAAAATTATACAGCCGAAATACCACTCACTGACTCACTGATCTAGTGATTTCTAACCGGGAAGGAGCCGTGGGGGGGTTTGCCTCTCTAGCCGGTCGTGGAGTACGAATAAAGTTGTCGAGAAATTAATTCAAAGACCTCGCTACCTCGACCTGGTAAAAAGTCGGCGACGGGATCTCGGAAACTATGAACCCGAGAGAGACCCGGTTTGCGGAATGTCATAGAGGGTCACCGGGGGTTACCACACCGCGATACTCCGCGGACGAAGTCGCGGGCGAAAACTAGTTTATTTATTATTACTTAACACTAGTGATTCAGTTTTTTGTATATCACTCGTAGTTAGGAAGTAGACATTAGTGTACTGAAATTATGCACCAATGATACCCAAATAAGGATAACAATTTTTGGTTCCAAAGGAAGAAGACTTGATTAGTAATATCTAAAAATAAAGCAAAATCTTACCTTTAATAATACATGGTGCAGTGTGGTGCTTCTGAATATACGCTGGCCTGCATTCCCCGACACTACGAAATGTTGAAGTAATGTACTTGCAACGACCATTACAGAATTTGCATACAATTCTAACTTATTTTACATATAAACAAGCTAGTAGCAACGGAGTTGTTACACGGAAATATGGAATCACAATAATTTATAGCGATAATAAAAATAACAATGTTATTTCATTTATTTATTTATTTAAATGTGGTTTTTTTTATGTTATTAAGGTCGGCAGACAAGCTGACGGTCCACTTGATGGTAGGTGGCTACCGCCACCTATAACATAAGAAACGCCAAAGCTGCTGCAAGTGCGCTGCCGACTGCTGTAGGATTAAGGATAAGGGATTAGGAGTGGATAGGGAAATGGGCTACACCATTGAATGTGGTACACAAAACAGGATACTGTCGTTGAAAAATTAATTGTAAATATAATTATTCATTAAGGTGTACTAGACAGCAACCCAAAACATATGCACACAGCATGTCCAAATTAAACAGTATTATATTATACAATGATTTTAAAAGTAAGGATACGCCCAACGGAACAAGTTTAGTAAAGCTGAGCCGACTACAAAAAAATCAAAGAATAAAAAAAAATGCATAATTTATGAAAATTTTACATGTTTTTAAAAACCTTACTTTTTCTTAAATTGTTTCTATAATAAACATTGTTTTCCAAATAATGATAACTGTTATTTTTGCTTAATTTAACTTTAAGAAACGTATTTTAAATAACTTGAATAAAAATTACTAAAAACACTAAGCCAATTTTGAAAGAACGAAGGATCTTTAGGTATCCGGTCCTTATTTTCTTTTGCACTGCAAGTTTTCATTGATTAATTCGAAGAATTCAGACTACCAAGGACTAAAAAATTCCCCACACACACAATTTATTAAGAAATCTGAAGATTCGTCTTATCTAAATTCACTTATATCAATAATAATTACGTATTCGGCATGAATAAAATATTGATATGGTACAATAGTAGGTACGTATGGAATGTTACATATTTAATTGTAATTTTTTTCAATTATTTTACGTAACCAGCTGAGCCTGCAACTTCTTTGTTGTTTGTAAACCGATTGGAATGAAACAAACACTAAATATTACAGGAAGATTGCTATAATACATAATTAAAACCGCATTCAAATCGGCTAAGCCGTTTCTGAGATTAGCGTGCACAAACGCATAGACAAAAATTCTAAAAACTATTAAAATATTTAAGGCGACTCCAGTCCAGCCGCAAAATTCGTTCTCTACTGAATTGACGGGACTACTGAGGGGGAGTCGCTACTTGCAAATCTCGGAAATATCTATTTAAAAATGAAATAAACTATAATTCAAATTTTTCTTTTGATGAGCTTTCAGATAGTGGATCTTAAAATTTATCTTAAGAATTAGCTATTTAAAATATTGTTTATTAAGCAAATCGCACGGTTACAACATCGATATTAGACCGCAAATTAGTATTTTTTTATATATATAATTAAATATAATTAAAAAAAATATTATGATGATCCCCTTTCATATATCCTGCAGATGATTTGATATTTTTAAATTATAATTATTACGATAATTTAAAAGGAAAACGCTTATAAATAAGTGGATTTTTTTATCATTAGGGGCTGGAGTCGCCTTAATGTACAGGCACGGCTCGTTTACGATTTTATTACATGTATAGATAAAGATTGAATAAATGTTTTAACATAAGAAAATTGGACGCAGACGAAGTGGCGTGAAAAAGCTAGTTCTATAATAATGCGTCAGATAGGCAAACAGTGTAGCTCTACTCGCCGGCTGAAATCACGTTGGATTTAAAGGATTCATCTTACATTTAGTGTCATATTGTTACGTCAACTTCCCTTTATGATCTGTTTAGGTGACCCCTCACCTGTCATTTAATCCTCATACAGATACGGGGTCACCCTCATTTGCATATTAAAGAGCCTCACATTTTAATCTCACTTTAACGGTAACTGCGCAAAACGGATTACACGTTTCATAACCACCCTCTTTGGCCGCTATTAGGGTACCGTTGTGTGGAACCCCTTTATTAAATATCTTATTTAAAATGTTTGTTCAACGTGTTGAAATTGTAAAATATTAAAAAATTTTTTTTTTTATATTTGTCAGTGTAGGTACTACATCACTTAAGTACCTTTAAACATTTTGATTTTTACTTTTTGGACAGCTAATCTGGCAACAGTAAGTGTCCCCTTACAGAAGACCACCGTAGCGGTCGGCAGCGCGCTTGCAACACCAGGGGCCTTAGACAAAGTAGCATTCGCTCCGTAGCGATGCGATATCGAAGTTCGTTATCGTCTCAGAGACAAAGGAATCGACACTGTAACACGTGATAAACACGTGATACCTTGTCATGATTTCTTTGTCTCTGAGACGATAACGAACTTCGATATCGCATCGCTACGGAGCGAATGCTACTTTGTCTAAGGCCCCTGTGCTGTGGCTTGGCCAAGGACCGTCAGGCTGTCTAACGACGTTAACATACAAAAATATTCTATAAGCGATATGAGAACACTCCTATATATTCTACATAAGCATCAGAATAATTATTAGCACACATCTCATTAATTTTATTAATATAATAAATAATTAATTTTATCATTTAAATAGAATTTTCCAAAATTCTGGTGAAAAATTGTCGCCTTAAATAATTACAAACCACCGAAATGTACGCTTTTGCACGCGAATTCGTCCGCGTCCCTCGGGAACAGTAATTTCTGTACTCCTGACATGTATTTTTCCTTATGTTCTGTACCCTCTGTACCCTGAAAACGTGTATGTAAAATTTAATTATTATTAGTTTCATTCCATGTTGTCATGATCCCTCGGGAACGGTACATTTTTTTTTGAATGAACGGTACCCTATATCTTTTTCTGTGTATGCAAATATTAATGAAAATGAGTTGAGTAGTTAAGGCGACGCCAGCTCCTAATGATAAAAAAAATCCACTTATTTGTAACCGTTTTCGTTTTAAATTATCATAATAATTATAATTTAAAAAATACTCAAATCATATGCAGGATATATGAAAGGGAATGCATCATAATTATTTTTTAAATTATATATATATACACACACCGGCATATTTAGCGGAACATAAAATAAAGGTTTGATATCAGTATCATATAAGGTTGCTGGCTGGTTTATACGTCATTTAATTTAAAAAGAAATATTTTCAAATTAAGAAAACAACTGAATATCACATTTTATGCAATTGTTTTAATTTTATTCAAATACACCTTATCTGGAGCAAACTTCGAGTATTTCTTCCTTCTGAGTTTGATTTAAAATTTCATTGAAATACTGTTTTTTGTTAGTTTTTTTAATCGCGTATCTTTCTGGAGTTGAGGACTGAATTATGCCTGACTTAGCCCCAACGGAGATTGCCAGGGTACTCGAAATGCGAAGAAATGATCAAACCTACAGAGTGATATCCAGAGATCTTCGTCGACCAGTTTCAACGATCCATCGCAGTATCCAACGGTTCAGGGAGACCGGTACTTATGTGAGAAGAGCAGGACAAGGCAGAAAAAGACGCACTTCGAGTAGGGATGATCGTTTCATTCAGCTTCGTGTACGTAGGAACCTCCGTTTAACGGCCGTCCAAGCCCGACATGAGTTAGAACCAGTGCGGGGTGTAACCGTAAGTGAGCGTACGGTACGAAGAACGTTCGAAGAAGCTGGTTTGGGTTCATTTGTGCCCGCCAAGGCTCCAAGGCTCGAGGTAAATCATCGTAGAAACAGGTTAACTTTTGCTCAGGAACATCGACTTTGGAACGTGGACCAATAGAGTAAGGTATTGTTTAGTGATGAGTGCAGAATTCTCTTAAATCAAATTGACGGCAGGCAAAGAATATACAGACGCAAAGGAGAACGATACATTCAGGCAAATTTTAAAACTACAGTTGCATACGGTGGTGGATCAATAATGGTTTAGGCGGGCATTTGTTTGGGAGCTCGCACAGACTTGGTAGTGATTGACAGAGGGAGTCTGACTGCAGACCGCTATATCAGAGAAGTTTTAGAAGAAAATGTCGTACCATTTGCCCCATATATCGGTGACGATTTTGTTTTTATGCAGGATAATGCTCGGCCGCATACCGCTCGGGTAACTCAAGCTTATCTTAATGATATGAATATCACTGTTATGGAGTGGCCGGCGAGATCACCGGATATGAACCCAATAGAGCACGTTTGGGACTTGCTGAAAAGAAAAGTTAAGTCCAGAATTCCAGCTCCTGCTAACGTGGGTGAACTGCGAATCGCCGTAGTTGAGGAATGGCGGAGACTATCCCAGGAGACCATCGATAACATCATTCTCAGTATGCCTAGACGGGTAGAAACTTTAATAAGAGCACGTGGAGGAAATACGCGATATTAATCACCATTTTTCTAATTTAATTAATTGTTATTTTAATATTAATTTTCACTTTTCCCGGTTACATGAAAATTTCAAAAATGTACCATTTTTCACAAATAGCCTTTACTCGCAAAATCTGTTCTTAATGTGATCTCTTTTTAAGTAAAACAAATGAAACTTTAAATAACAAAAGAAGTGTAGTAAGTAGATTTTAAAATAAAACCATATTTTTTTAATTATGGATCTTTTTTTTGTGTTCCGCTAAATATGCCGGTGTATATATATATATATATATATATATATATATATATTATTTTTCAGTCTAATATCGATGTTGTAACCGTGCGATTTGCTTAAAATCAATATTTTAAATAGCTAATTCTTAAGATAAATTTTAAGATCCACTATCTGAAGGCTTATCAAAAGAAAAATTTGAATTATACTTTATTTAATTTTTAAATAGATATTTCCGAGATTTGGAAGTAGCGACTCTCCCTCAGCAGTCCCGTCAATTCAGTGCGGGACAAGTTTTGCGGCTGGAGTCGCCTTAAGGCGTGAATACGTAACGAAAGAACTTAACAACATATTTGTAATATTCGTTACGATAGCGGGCAAACGTGATATTTTCAAACAAGACAAAAATTAGTCTAGATTCTTCTCTAAACAGTTCTTAACCCACAAATTAAAGTCGTATCTAAATCAGTCAAGCCGTTTAAATGGAATATTTAGATACCCAGATAAACAGTTAGAGCAGATTTTTTAAACACTGTTTTTAGGGTTCCGTACATTCGAATAAAAAAACGGAACCCTTATAGGATCACTCGTGTGTCCTTCTGTCCATCCGTCACAGTCAATTATCTCTGAATCTACTAGACCGATTAAGTTGAAATTTGGTACACAATATATCAATTACTGTGACCCAAACGCAGAGGTGTGACGTGAATAGATGAAATCTGTATATGGGAGGTCATTTTTGGGGGGAAGGTGGAAAATAAAAAAAAATTTTGAAAACTGTATCGTGTGACATATCAAATGGAAGGTCTTGTTGTGAAGATCTTAAATGTATTTTTTTTGAAATTTTAAAATTAATAGTTTCCAATTTATTCAAGAAAACAGACTCTTCACTCGAGATCCCGTTTTTTTTTTTATAAGGCACCAATGAAATACTCATAGTTTTTTATTATTTTTATTATCAAAGGTGGCAGACAGGCTGCCGGTCCACTTGATGGTAGGTGGCTACCGTCGCCTAAGGACACAAGCAACACCTAGGGGTAAATGTACGCTGCTGATCTTGCAGGAATTTGTTTACTGTTCGCTTGAAGAAGCCCATATTGTAACTAGATTAGAAGTCTCCCTTAGAAGGGAGACTGTTCCGAAGTTCGCGCGTCCGTGGGATAAAGTTTCTACCTATCTGAACTGTGTACAGCGGCACTTTATCCAAGTAATGCGAATGAACTTAGCGGGCAGTGCAGTGGTGAAAGTTCGATGTGCGCTGTTGTTAAAAGTTGCAAGTGCACTGCCACTGCAATAGGATTATGGATAAGGGATTAGGAGGGGATAGGGAAATGGGCTATGGCATCCCTTACTCACTCACCGAAACTTAACAGCATACGTGCTGTTATTTCACGGTGGTGTTCTGTAAGGGGGTGGTTACTGCCGCCAGACGGGCTGCCCAAATGACTGCGAAACGCAGTGTGCCCTGCCACTACTTTCCAGATCCAGACCAGAGCCAAATTTGAAAAGTTAATTTTTCAAAGTTGACCCTGCCGGGAACCGAACCCGGGAACCCTAGAACAGAGCGTTAAGGCAAGCACCCTAACCACTCATCCAATCATCAAATTAGTGAAAACCGTATCAAAACTGTATTTTATAATACGTATATGATATAGGTACGTTTAGACATAAATAAAATTAAATGAGTGTAAAATAAAATAAGTAAAAACATGTCACAGGACAAACATTTACTAAACAAAATCACTTCAATTCAATGTTCATATTAAAATAGCAATAAAATATTATGGGATAAAATAATGAATACATATTTGCGTTCACGTTCGCCATCTGCTGTTGTTCAGAGTAAATACAGATCAGATTCGTTTGTCCTTAAAGCTGTTGGGTGGCAGAATTATTGGAAAATATTGTATGCAATGAATTTCAAAGAGAATAACACAAGCTTACTACATGTTTGACGTCATCGTACCAACAATTATGGAACCAGTAGTCGTAATTGACATTTCATTAATATCATGTTTAATATCTCTGTTTCTCAAAGTGTGACACCATTGTTCGAAATTGGCTTCTTGGACTTCAATATGACGATATGGAACTTTTATTGAAAGGCATCCAATAAATCACAACACTGACTTATTATCTGAAGCAGAACACACACACACACACACACACACACACACACGCGCGCGCGCATACGACTTCTGAAGAGTTTGACCCTTTTTTTAGGAGGGGAAATGCATTTACGGGGAGTGTGGGACTCACCCGGTGAGATACACCGGAAATACCCACTAAAACCCCTCCGGGTTCCATCATCGGCGGTGGAGTGGGACCGAGGTTACAGCTAGGCCATGTCCTCAAATCCCTCATATCGCTATGTCCATCATCTCTTGACGCTTTCTGGCGCCTTTGAAGAGTTTGACCCTGTCTTAGGGATCCCAGGTTCAGCCAAGGCAGGGCTAACTTTAGAAAATTACTTTTTGTTGTGGGCTCTGGTCTGAATCTGGCAAGTAGTGGCAGGGGCACAATGCGATTCGCAGTCATTTGGGCAGCCCGTCTGGCGTCACTAACAACCCCCTTACAAAGTATCACCGTGTTAATAACAACATGTGTGCTGT
This sequence comes from Bembecia ichneumoniformis, assembly GCA_910589475.2. Lineage (NCBI taxonomy): Eukaryota > Metazoa > Arthropoda > Insecta > Lepidoptera > Sesiidae > Bembecia > Bembecia ichneumoniformis. The sequence continues at coordinate 13,957,316 of OU342539.1, read as the reverse complement.
TGTGTTTCGGTGAATTAGTGATAGTGGGCTCTGATCCACTGCCCGATCCCATCCTAATCCCTTATCCTTAATCGTACTATGCTCGGCAGTAACTTGTAGCATCTGTGACGTTGCTTGTGTTATAGACGACGGTAAGTAGACCGTTGGTCAGTCTGACGACCTTAACATAATAAGGTTGCCAGTAGAGAAGTTGAAAGCAAAGGAACTAAATTCCGCTTCCAAAATCATATGCACCCCTTAAAAATTAACATTAAAAAAATACGTTTAATCAATTTAGTTTTTTTTAAATCCTTCAAAAAATGTACGTGTGGTACCTCATCGAGTCCTTATTTTCATCTCGTGCAAAACTGCTATTAAATTTCTAGTGTTCGTGTCAAGCGACATTCTAAATGTCACATAATCATTTAGTTTTATTTTTCGCCCTTGATTTCGAATAGTGCTTTCTCCAGTCTAGACTCTAGATAGATTAAGTATGATATACCTCCTTCATAGGTTAGCGTTTAAAATATTTTAAAATATTTACATATGGCATCGTATCATTTTTTTATAAAATGAAGCAATCAATTGATATCTTGCTATGTCGCCTAGGAATACAATCTGTTAAATCCCGTTGGAATAAAAAGTCAAATACAGCTTCTATTGAGAATAGATGAATGGTAAGTGACATCTCTCACTAGCCCATATAAATATAACAGATGTACATTATGTACAGATTTTTTTTAAATGTTAAGATCGGCAGACAGGCTGACGGTCCATTTGATGGTAGGTGGCTACCCTCGCCCATAACACAAGAAACGCCAAAGCTGCCGCAAGTGCGCTGCCGAATACAATACGATTAAGGATAAAGGATTGGGAAGGGATAGGGAAATGGGCTCTGGCATCCCTTACTCACTCACATAAATAAAATTCATTTATCTGTTGATAAAAATTTAATTCTATTTTTAAATTGTCTGTCCGCAATATATTGGAATAAAACTGCAAAACTGGGGGATACTACTGTAATTTCGCAGGCACATAGACGCAAAGTTGCCTGTCTGTGTGTTTTCTATCTATAAGATGTACTTCGGAGAGTGTGCTCGGGAGCTGCATGAGATCATACCGCCTTCTATCGGACAGCAGACGTACGGCTGGTTACCATCCTCACCTTGTCGAAATCCCTCTAATTCGGACCAAGCGCTTTAAAACATCTGTTGTGATGCGTTCTGCTAAGGATTGGAACTCCCTGCCGGCGTCTGTATTTCCGAGCTCATACAACCCAAATCTTTTCAAGGTTCGAGTGAATAGGCATCTTCTGGGTGAACTCGCTCCATCGTCGGCCTCATCCTTCCTACATGGACAGATGCTGGTCAAGAGCAAACCCATATTTAATAAAAAAAAAAGCTTTAAAATCAAGTCTAGACCTCTTTTACTTTTTATTTGGAAATATTTTTTCAAATTACAAATGTTTTCCAAGGTTTTTTTAAATTATATGGTTATGGAAAAAAATGTAAAAATAAAACCAAACATAACAACCATTATGCCATTTAATCATCTATCTATATACTATACATACGAGTATTATAAAATAAATCGCTATCCTCTTCTGTCACTTTTTCCGCTAACTCCTTCTAAACTACCGAACGGATTTTGTTATCGTTTTCAAAAGTAAAAAAAGCAATAAACGAAGAAGGTTTTTGTGTAGAATTTGTTGAAAAAAATGCCATCCTACGAAGCCTGGAGCCAGTCGCCAGTAACGCGATCACTTTGTTTACACCAGAGGTTCCCAAACTTTTTTTTCACAGACCACTTTCAAAATTTAGCTGGACCCCCTGCAGCTACATTTCTACCATATTCCCAAAACTCGACAAAGAATGTGAAGATTAGATCTAATTCTGGAAATTTGCATTGCGGCTGAGTTCCAACCACGAATGGGAATTTTCTAAATGAAATAAGTGAGAATTGATTGTTTTTTTTTTGTCACGCCAACGTAGACCCCCGTCGAGCCTCCCGTGGACCCCTGGGATCCACCTGGACCACTTTGAGAACTAAGGGTTTACACGGTACCAATAAGAATAATTTATCACAGCTTAATGGATTCGTACAACAAACAGTAATATGTTTTGCTTCCCTGATATTTATTATTATTATAAACACTCTATGTAATGTACCAAACCTGATTACATAAGGTTTATATTGTCTAATAACACGACGAAACTCTCGAATAAGGGGCTGAGCGTATTTGTTTCTGCCGAAAATTCCTTTTTCTTGTTCCGAATAGCCAAGAAAAGCTACTTACATGTACTTACAACTTTTACTTTACGGTTAACTTTTGTGATCATTTATACTAAAAAAATAAAAAATACACTTAAAAATAACTTTAAAATATATAACTGCATTTTTTATTCAATTATTTACACAAGACTTCCTCGTTTAACACTCTTTGTATTAGTGAAAACCGCATCAAAGTCCGTTGCGTGATTTAGGAGTTAGAGAACATAAGACAGAAAGGGGGCAGTGACTTCATTTTAACTATATTAATTAATATTATCAAGCTGAAGAGTTGAAGAAACTACTGGTTCGAATTGAAAAATTATTTTTGTGTTGGATAGTCCATTTATCCAGGATTGCTATAGGCTATTTAACATCACGCTATGACCAATGGGAGCGGAGCTTCAATGAAAAATGTTGGAAAAACGGGGAAAATTACCCCTTTCTGCATATTGAATAAATTTACCAGAAATTGACAAGTCTAACAGAATAAGTAAGCAAAAACATTATTAAAATTTCTCTCTTTCAGTATGTGTGTTCACTCTATGTAAATTTAACCGTTTACGCAGGTCGTTAAAGTTACGCAAAAATCATATGTCAATTCAATTCAATACAATTATTTATTCAATTATTTTTTCAATTATTTATATGTGACAGTTACAAAATTCATTTAAGGGATTCACTGAGGCAAATGACATTTAGTATAGAACTCGCTGGCGGCGGAGACAATTCAACGGGCCTAGAAATGGTGTTTTTTTGTTTTTACCATTAGAACATTACACGAAAAAAATTTTTTTATCAATACAATTTTTTAATCTTATATCAACTTATTAATAGGTACAGGATTCATATGCGTGCAATAAGCCGTTTTCGAGAGAATTTTCAATAAAGGTCAAATTCTTCTTGTGTTCTAACTTTTTTTGTGGAGTTTCTATTACTTTAACGAAAATTCTAATTAATACAATTGGTTCTTCACATGTTTAAGTATAGGTAATATATATTTTTTTCAAAGCGATTGTCTTGTCTATTTCTTGTAACATTTTCATTAAACAATGGATATTTTTAGTATTTAGCGTTAGTCTCCCCCTTAAGTGGTTTATAAAAAATTTAGCCGAAAAAATTCAGACAGAGGCGACAGTTTATTGCTCTATCCACTAGAGAAAACCGTATCAAAATCCATTAGGTAATTTAGAAGAAATTAGCGGAGAAATAGAAGCAGGCAGTGACTTTATGTTGTGACTAACTGAGCCCACAACTTCGTACGCGTTGTACTCAGTATAGCACATAACTTTTTTGTTTGTAAACCGATAGGAATGAAACAAAACTAAATGTTACGGGAAGCTTGCTGCAATACATGAGTGAAGACCGCATTCAAATCGGTTAAGCCGTTTCAGAGATCAGCGTGCACAAACGTACAGACACGGCTTACGATTTTATTATACATATATATATATATATATATATATGTCGCTCGCCTACTATGCAAATCGCATAGCAACCTGTCAAGCGTCGAACTTTTATTGCAAGGCCTGAAAAACTACAAATATAATTTACATAACAGACCAGCCCATTGCTAACCTTTTTGCTTTGAAGGCGGGGCCTCAAGTTCTGGTGTGTACTGCAGGGTTTCGCCCCTGCCCGTTGTGTGATAATCCCATAACACAAGCCTTTGGATGAGTGGTTAGGGTGCTTGCTTTAACGTTCTGTTCCGGGGTTCCCGGGTTCGATTCCCGACAGGATCAACTTTGAAAATGAACTTTTCAAATTTGACTCTGGTCTGGATCTGGAAAGTAGTGGCAGGGCACACTGCGTTTCGCAGTCATTTGGGCAGCCCGTCTGGCGACAGTAACCACCCCCTTGCTCAAGACCACCATGAAATAATGGCACGTGTGCTGTTGTGTTTCGGTGAGTGAGTAAGGGATGCCAGAGCCCATTTTCCTATCCAATCCCTTATCCTTAATCCTACTGTAGCTGTGACGTTGCTTGTGTTATAGGCAACGGTAGCCACCTACCATCAAGCCTACCGTCAGCTTGTCTGCTGTTCTTAACATAAAAAAAAATAGATGATGTTGCACTTTTATTAAATATTAAATCAAAGTAAAAATTGTATCATATAAAATCGCACTAATGAAAGCGTTTCGAAAGCTTACCTCATTAACCTTCCAAAAGTGCTCAACGAAAGGTCCGATACAACCGTTAAACTTGCCAAGAGTCGTCAATGATTCCCTTATGAGTCGCTGGTTTACTGTCGCAGGTAAGTTCCGAAGTATCGCTTTCGAATCGCAGATTCGAACTGTGTCGTTAGCTCGCCACTTCGCCTATTTATATCCGCTGCCAATCGTCTAGATCTTTCTTGAATTTAGTACAAACAAACAACAAACAAATAGCAAGCGTCAACTTAAATACAAATAATTTTCTAGCAAAAATTACAACGAAATAGTGAACGGTTTCAGTCGTTCTATTCTCGACCGTATTACTGGACTTTGTAGGTCTATTTTCACTCTATAACGTGACAGGGAACAGAGGACAGAACGTAACTTGACAGCGCAAAAGTTCGCACAGTGCGGTGGCTATTGCAAAATTCCTGAAATGTACTAGCAGCAGACTCGCATTGCATATTACAAATATTCGACCTGATACCGCTTTGTATTTTTAGTGAAAAACTTCTTGGATTTTACGTTCTGAATATAAACTTTGTAGAAAAGTTCAATTGGAATTTAAGTTATATCTTGTGACGTATAATAAGAGCAACGCGCTGACAGTGCAAATATTATTCTTCTGCTTGCCAAACGCAATACTGTATAAGGTCATTCTTTTTATATAATAAAGTTAATAAGGAAATTTATATTATACTAGCTGAACTCGGCCACGCTTCGCTGAGGCCCATACGGCGGCGGCCGGCGTGCGTGTGGGGCGCGCGGTACTGGACAGTGCTTATATATAATACTATTTATCGTAGCGTGATGTTATATAGCCTATAGCCTTCCTCGATAAATGGACTATTTAAAACAAAAAGAATTTTTCAATTCGAACCAGTAGTTCCTGAGATTAGCCCGTACAAACAAACAAACAAACTCTTCAGCTTTATAATATTAGTATAGATACGACAAACTGTACTTCAAATGAAAAAAACTTATCACGGGTTGGCTTAGAACTAAAAATTATGACCAAGTGGAAGATCTATTAATAGAAATGCAATAACGAAATAACACACACACACACACACATTTGCATTCCACACTATTTCAGGAGCCTTCGCTCTTCCATAAAATGACTAGCTTTTACGGAAGAGCGAAAGTATCAGGAACTATTGGTTCGAATTGAAATATCATTTTTGTTTTGAATAGTCCATTTATCGAGGAAGGCTATAGGCTATATAACATCACGCTACGATAAATAGTATTATATATAAGCAGTGACCCAGTACCGTTAAAAATACTAGTTTAAATATATAATTTTAATTTTTTCGCACAACAGTGCTTTTTCAATTATTTTGAAATTTTCATTTTTATTCATTATTTTGTTAAATTAGAAAAATATAATACTATTTATCGTAGCGTGATGTTATATACCCTATACCCTTCCTCGTTAAATGGACTATTCAAAACAAAAAGAATTTTTCAATTCGAACCAGTAGTTCCTGAGATTAGCGCGTTCAAACAAACAAACTCTTCAGCTTTATAATAGTTTAGATATTTATAACAATTGTTGTAGAGGAAAATTTAGTGCAAGTTTCGATGCGCAAAGGAATTCATTCCAGCCAACCTTGAAGCGGAAGCCTTCAAGCCGCACCGAAGTCAGAAATTTCGTTAAATATGCAGAAATATAATAAATGTTGTTACAGTAAATGTGGTCAGATATATTTTAGAGGAGTCACGAACAATTTCGTGAGGTTGGCTCGAACAAATCTGACTCCTAGCTCATTGTATTACGGTGTAAATTGACGTGAATTATGATGTTGCATCAGTTATTCATACGACCCCGGGGTTGCATAATGGTTGCATTTACTTTCAGAGAGCCAACGTATTGCAATAAGCAAGCGAAAGGAAATACGCGGAGTTACGGTTTACTAGATGGCATAGCATTATGGTAGGTACGGCTTGTGTCCTTAGGGTTATATTTCACCATAACACCATGGCGGCGCACCGCCACACTGGTCGCGGCACCGCTCATTACTACAACGCTGTATGGTGTCTCACTCACTGGGCCGCCATCGCCAGTCCGGCCGCCAGTGACTCTCCCATTGCATGCAACATTCGAGGTCTTGTCTTTGATACTGTTTCAGTGTGGTGTGGCCACTCTGGTGTCTGTATGGTGTCTAGTTTGGTAGCTTATGGACACCACGGTGGCGCAACTGGTTGCGTCACCATGGTGTCCCGGTTTAATATAGCCCTTAGGCGATGGTATGCTCATATAGGTAGTTTTTATAGGTATATAAGTAGTTTTTAGTTTGTAAAAAAAAACTCTTGAGACCCTGCTTCAAATATCGCAATTTAAAGTCAATAAAGATTTCAGATGTATTAATTATGATATGATTTTGAAATTCGCTTGACTTAAATTTATTTTCTTCTAACTGACTAAACCAAATATTCAGTTTTATTAGACTAGCTTTTGCTCGCGACTTCGTCCGGTAAAATGTTGGGTGATTTCGTACTGGTAACTATGGTATTCAACAATACCATTGTATTGTTGAATACCATAGTTACCATAAAGTTTATGGAGACTGTAGGAACGGTTTTGATATTTCTTACGACTTATTTCATTTTTTATTGTAATAAGTGCGTGACTTCACTATCGGCTCTAACGGAAGACCTGAGGCTCTAGCATGAGTTTACGATACTACACTCGCTAGCAAGAGCGTAAAACATTTATATGGAAAATTGATAATTTGACATTGACAGTTTAAGATTTCCCATACAAAAGTTTTACGTTCTCGCTAGCGAGTGTAGTATTGGTGTAGTATCGTAAACTCATACTAGAGCCTCTGCGCACGTTTTTAAAACCTACATTATCTATGCTGATTTGGGGCAGGTTTGTATTTGTTTCTATACATTTTCTGCGTATCTCTGTGTTTTTTCTATCAAATTTATAGTATACTTTGTGGTGCAAATAAAGGTTATATTTATATATATATATATATATATATATGTGGTGTGTGTGTGTGTGTGTGTGTGTGTGTGTGTGTGTGTAATGAATAAACTCGAAAACTACTTAACCGATTTAAAAAAGTCTTTCACCCATAGAAAGCTACATTATCCGCGTCCCTTTATATTTTACAAAGGGACGCGGACGAAGTCGCGTGCTACAGCTAGTATATTAATATAGGGAGCATTATATTAAAATGTTTTGGTCAAATTAACGGTTTTTTGTTAATATAAAAAAATAGAATAAATCGTAACTGACTTAATCACTAGTTATCAATACGTGCAATCGTTGTTAAATATCTATAAAGAAGTTAAAATAATATAGCTGATAACCCCACCCATCACGCACGCAGAAGACCTCTGTCAGTGAAACGTATTTCCAGTCACAGGGGAATTTTCAGTCAATATCAATTTTTAGAAAGCAGTAAGTAACCGACTGTTTAGGGAAGCTCTACGATATAAAATAAATTGAATTTTCCTAGGAGAATATATTCTAAGAAAAAGAAAAAAAAAATGAAATCACTTATTCCTTTCCAAATCGAAGAAACTTAAGATTGTTGACGAGGTGATAAATTATTTGATTACTATTTTTTTTTTAAATTAAAAAGGCGACAGGCATAGCGACGGTTCTCGTGACGGCAAGAGGTCACAGTGCAACACAAGCAAGGTCGAAAAACCCTGATAGGATAAAGAATAAATTAAAAGAAAAGAAATTGTGTTATCAATTGAATGAATTAAAATAATCGTTCATTTAAGTCGAAAACAAAATCTAATTTCACGAATATGATGAATCTAATCCATTAGATTGAGTCAGATTAGTAGGAGGTTCATATTTAATGTAGAGACATGACTCTTTTACGATTTAACTATATGTTTAGACAGTTTTTGTACATATACTTACCTAACTAATCTGACCAACTCCCAATTTTGTTAAATTCTTAATGTATTTACCACTTGTTACGTGCGGGTATTTACAATTTATTTTCATAACTTTAACGCTTTCAGTCAACTTTAACTCCATTTTCACCGTGAACACGGTATTCAGCACAAATGCTAAACGTTCATCCCCCCCGATACGTCTTGCTAATGTTTCACTTCCTACGCTATGCTATTTCCTGGCACTCGTGTACCTACCTAGCTTTTTATTGTCACAATTTGAGAACACGTTTTGTAGATATTAAACGATGTAAAATGGAGTTTTCAGTTTCGACAACACTGGCTTTCAGTGTTGCCATTTGTTTTATGTTAAGTGGCTGAAATATGAAAGACAGTTTTATTATTATTTATTATTCGTACAACAATGGTAGATGTGCTGCTAAAGTTTTTTTAAATTATACATTTTCATCATACTGTGTTAATTTTTTTTAAATTTATGTTAAGATCGGAAGACAAGCTGACGGTCCACTTGATGGTAGGTGGCTACCGTCGCCTATAACACAAGCAACGCCAAAGCTGCTGCAAGTGCGCTGCCGACTACAGTAGGATTAAGGATAAGGGATTAGGAGGGGATAGGGAAATGGACTCTGACATCCCTTACTCACTCACCGAAACGCAACAGCACACGTGCTGTTATTTCACGGTGGTCCTCTGTAACGGGCTGCCCAAATGACTGCAAAGCGCAGTGTGCCCTGCCACTACTTTCCAGATCCAGACTAGAGCCAAATTTGAAAAGTTCATTTTCAAAGTTGACTCTGCCGGGAATCGAACCCGGGAACCTTAGAACAGAGCGTTAAGGCGAGCGCCCTAACCACTCATCCAACGGGCTCGTCAAAAATGCTTAAGGTGGCGCTGTACGAGCGTGGGAACTCAGTAATAGGTATTTGGGAGAATTTGTTGTCTCAACTCACTATAATGCGAATAACCGAAGACAGAATGCGACGCAAAATATTCAACTCGCGAAAATAATAAAACATACGCCAGCAATTCCAATAATTTAGAAAAACCTTTATAGATGCTGGCTATAGACATCCCAAATTCAAATGTACATTATAGGTAGGATGTTTCCATCGAAAAACATTTTTAGGTTTTAGTCAGTAATTACAAGAATTCAACCTGCGAAAATGTCACAAATTCTGCACATTTCAAAAATTAATTATACTAGATATAAAATTAATTTCAGTTTTTTGTTGCGATGCAAACCTTTATATTATGTCCTAGAAATGTCATGTTTTTTTATATATTGCTACGACCTATAATTAATGAGTAATCATGGAATTACGTAGTATGGAATAAGTAAGCTGTTCGAGTTGGAAAGTGCCCTCTTAAATGCTTAGAATAAATTCTGTTAGTTATTGTTATAATTAGCTGTAAAGATAAGAAACATCTTGATAGTTCGATATACCTCGAACATTGTAATAATGAGTATAAATTAACGATTAAATATTAAATAATTAAGATTAAAGAATTAAGAATTAAGAATTAAGAAGATTTATTTACACCACCCGGCTAGAAGTGTAAAACATATGGGTAAGAAAAGGAAGATAACATATGATAGGCGCGAAAACTGACGGGCATTAGCGGAGCCCTATACCACAGTCTAACCATACTTACAGTCGGGCAACGCTCAATGTCCGAGCCTGCAAACTAAAGCGAGTTCGCCGAACGTTGCTCTACGCAAGTACATTCGTTGCCTGACTGTATGACGTAAGTATGGTTACACTGTGTCTATAAATTATAGTCTAAAAATAAGAAGAATACACAAAGTAAGAAGCGAATTGATACGAAAAAAGACTAAACTGATAGACGTCCTAAACTACTGTAAAAAGTTAAATTGGCGATGGACTGGCTACATAGCACTGTATAGTGATAAGCGTTGGACAATAGAAGCAACAGGATGGAAAGGACCTAACGGGAAAAGACGAAAAGGACGACCGATGAAAAGATGGAGAGATGACATCATAGCTACCGTGGGAAATGAGTGATGAGACGAGCTAAGGACAGAGAAAATTGGATCAAACTGGAGGAGGCCTACTATACCCAGATAGGGGTTCCTATCACAGAAAATTTATGATGGCAAAGAAAAACTATATGTAGATATAAATTGTGTATAATAATAATACATATAACAGTATAAATTAATTCTTTGTAAGTGTAAAGTAATAAGTGAAAAAACTCGTTATCTTAATATATAAAAATGAATCCCCATTTCCCTTGGTCACGGCATCACGCGTGAACGGATAGACCGATTTTAATTCGGTTTTCACTAATGGAAAGAGGGATAAACGGGGAATGTTTATGGGCGAAGCCGGGGGCGGATCGCTAGTTGTATATGAAAACATGCATGTAATATTTAAGTTATGGGAAATAATAAAAATATTATTATTTTTTATTATTAAACGGCACGGACAAACACATCCAGAACGTGAAATCCCGAGAGAGTGTAACCTCTAGCGGACTTCGGTAGCTGGGTCGTGGTAAAGCCCAAACCAGTAAAATAAGAAATGGCGGCGCCCACGCAGTGCGCTTCAGAGCTTTTGTGAAGTTATCTGCGTCAGTGAACCGGCGACACATTAAGTTAAAGTTTTGTTTACTTAACTTAAAGTTTAGTGATTTTGGAAGTCATCTTGGTTTATGAAAATAAATCGTTTTTTCGCCCTTACTCGACATTTTAATTAACCCCGCACGTAACAATGTTTTTGTAGGTACTTTTTTTTTTGTATTTCTTTGAGGAATAAATGTTTCTTTCTTTTTTTTTAAAAGAAAATTCCTCAAAACGTATGGTTTACATAAAAATAACCTATATTCTACTTTTGAAAAAATGAGTAATGCAATTGTTAGAGGCCGGAGCCGGCGGTAGCAGGTATTACGAAACACCTATATTAACAGGTCACTGGGTCCCATTCCGCAGATTGCACAAAGTTTTTAGTGGCAGGGTAACAGAAGGTTTGTATGTGCAACCAGAGTGAATATAACCGTCAAGTACAGGTACCTACAAACCATTCCCATCATATTACTAGTAGGTATATAAAGGAATAAAGGCTTATAAAACAGTATAATCATTGAAATAGTCCTGTGAGATTTAGTAGTGGCAGGACACATTGATTTTCGTAGTCATTTGGACCAGGAACGTCTGACGGCAGTACCTAACTACTCGCTTACGGAAGACCACCGTGAAATAACAGCACGTGTGCTGTTGTGTTTCGATGATGTCAGAGCCAATTTCCTTATCCCTTCCTTATCTTTTCCCTTAATCCCACTATGGTAGGCAACGCATTTGCAGCACTTGTGCCGTTGCTTGTATTGTAGGCGACAGCCTAACCTAACATCAAGTGGCCGATGACTTTATATAAAAACGGGACAAGTGCGAGTTGAACTCGCGTGAAGAGGGTTCCGTACGATGTTACCTATCCGCACAATATTGAGTGATTTACCATTTTATTTTAATGGACTTCTTATAGGTTTTCATATAATCTATAAGTAGAAAACTAATTTCTGTATTTTTTTCTTCAAAATTTTATGTTCAGTAGTTTCGGAGATAAGGGGGGGGGGGGCAATGGTCGGACTGACGGACACACGAGGGTTCCTATAAGGGTTCCGTTTTATTATTCGGATGTACGGAACCCTAAAAAAGATATTCATAGATCCGTTTCATAGAGACTACAGAAAATGATAATGTTGTTAAAGTACAATTTGCAATATAAAAGGCTGTCTAACGATTAGAACTTCTCAGATCCCGTAAAGTAGTAAAATTATGTCTAAGAAATAGGCGACAAGCCGCAACATTATTTAATTGTAAATTGGCTTTTATCTTTAAATAGCGACGCGCCCAGACCTCGTACGGATGCATCTTTTTCTGCAAATTGTATACACAAACCTTTATCGTTATTTCCATTAGTGAAAACCATATCGAAATCCGATCTATGGTTTAGAAGAAGCGGAGAAACGGACAGAGGCGGACAGCTATTTTATTTTTTAATATGTATAAATAAAGATATTGATCTGCTCTTGTGAGGTCTGATAAAGAACGTCAGTTAGTTTGCGGTTCACTTTTTAATAGGTAGCTTCTATGGCCTAGGATATGTTCCTCAACCCTATCAATGTGTGGCAGGACTCATTGCGTTTCGCAGTCATTTTGGGAAGCTCGTGTGGCGGCAGTAACTACCCTCTTACAGAAGACCACCGTGAAATAACAGCACGCTTGCTGTTGTATTTCGGTGAGTGAGTAAGGGATGCCAGAGCCAATTTCCCTATCCCCTCCTAATCCCTTATCCTTAATCCTACTGTAATCGGCAGCGCACTTGCAGCAGTTTTGGCGTTGCTTGTGTTATAGGCGACGGTAGCCACCTACCATCAAGTGGACGGTCAGCCTGTCTGCCGATCTTAACATAAAAAAAGACACAGTAATAATAATAATCTGATATCTAACGAGCTTGCCTGTAAGCGATAAGTTTAGGGGTTGGACGCTTGGCGTGTATTTGAACTGTTACATTATTAAGGCCCCAAATGGATATGATTAGGATGACTTTGTAGATGATTTTTATGAAAAATTTCTTTTTTCATGAGGTCGCCTTTTGTTTAAAAGACCGCAGACGGGCAGGCGATCCAGTAGGTAGCTGCTGTTACCTATGAACCCAAAGGACACATGTGTTTAATTGCGTTGCCGGCCTTAGTAGGATTAAGAAAATTCGAAGGGATGTGGGCTCTAGTGACTAAGTGTTGACTTAGGCGGATGACCTTTTTTTGTTGCGTGGGAAAATCTGCCAGATTCCTACCGAACACGGGGAGATCGGTGCGGTATGTGGGACTTCTACCCACAAAAAACCCACGGTGCTTCCTCGCACCGTCTAATGGGCAGGTAAGGGATCGTGGAAAACATGCATCTGCCTCCCCCGCTAGACGAGGCCCGCGCACTTGCGGGCTCCACCTCGATTAGGTGCAGAGTTTGACCTCCGCGCTGTGGAGGGACGTGCCGGAAACACACAGCACGTCTCCCTTCGTTGCCCGGTGTTGTGATGACAGCGGACGACCCCATGTCCACAGCCTCCTGGCGAAGCATGCAGACAACCTCTACGGACAATACAATGTAGCGCCACATGTTCAATGTGGGATCTCCACGCGGGGTTGAAATACCCCACGATCCATGTGGAATTGAACGGCGAATTCATACGAGACGAACGAATGCCCTAATCTGCCTGCGGACGATCCGCGACAAACCGAATCCATCCTCACCGAAACACAACAGTGTCACGGTGGTCTTCTGTAAGGGTGTTCTGTATTTCCGTGAATGTTAGATTTAATATTTATGGGATCCCCTGCATTAAGACATAAGTCCTTTGCGTAACGATATCAGCCAGTAAGAGAGCGGAGGCAATAATATTATAAAACAATAATATTATAAAGCAATAATATTATAAATATAGATAGCGCTCTTCGGCCGCGAGGAGCTGTTTTCGTTACAATTACCTACGAAATCGACGGCACGCCATACACGCCAAAGGACTTTGCAACGTTGCCGAATGTCCTATTTTATAATTTCACTCTCGATTTGTTTTGAGAGATGACAGGTGGTAATTATTGCTGCGTCTATGGATGCCGAAACAATTCAATTGGGATGAACTGTTAAGTTTTCGGGTTCCTAAAGACAAAAAAGTACCTACGTATATACAACTACGTATATTTCGAAATAGATAATTACGTTAACTACGAAATAGATAACTACGTTAATGTATTTAACTTAGTCTGTAACTTAATAATAATACTTATTAAACTTAACTAAGGCCAGCATTAAGGGGGAGACAAACGCTAAATACTAAAAATATCCATTGTTTAATGACGATTTTACGAAATTATTAAATCATAAATTTTTTGATTTTTGATCAATTCTTTTAAAAAAATAAAAAGAAACCAATTGGATTTTAAAAAAAAACTTCATTGAATTTTATGTAAAATTGTAAAGAAACAGACTTAAGGGGGAGACAAACCCTAAATACTAAAAATATCCATTGTTTAATGAAGATGTTACAAGAAATGGACAAGACAATTGCTTTGAAAAAAATATATATTATACTTAAACATGTGAAGAACCAATTGTATTAATTAGAATTTTCGTTAAAGTAATAGAAACTCCACAAAAAAAGTTAGAACGCAAGAAGAATTTGACTTTTATTGAAAATTCTCTCGAAAACGGCTTATTGCACGCATATGAATCCTGTACCTATTAATAAGTTAATATCAGATTAAAAAATTGTATTAATAATTTTCTTTTTGCGCGTTGTTCTAATGGTAAAAATAAAAAAAAACACCATTTCTAGGCCTGTTGAATTGTCTCCGCCGCCAGTGAGTTCTATTGTAAATGTCATTTGCCTCAGTGAAGCCCTTAAGGCCAGGTTCACACTGTAATCCATAACCATAATTATTATAAACCCGAAAATTATACTGTAAATCCATATTATAGAGAAAATATCGAAGTCTACTAAACTACCAAACAATGTTAGTTACTACTTTTATTTAATACTATTTCAATTACATATTTTTCACAATCACTTGTTAGATATATTTAATTATTATAAATACATAATTCTTATAGATAAAATTAATTGTAACACCTTATCATATAATCAAGCCATTTAGGCTCAAAGATATAGAATATACACGTGTATTTCTAGAAAATAGACAACCCTACGCGTTCTATATTGGACGACCCTATATTGGGTTTAACGAGGAGAGACGCGCTGTAGGTGATTATTTTATCTGCTTTTGCACGACATCAAAAGAGATTCCCTTCTAGTTATTTTTTTTCTATGGCGAAGACAACCTGCTACTATTTGTTATGGTGAAATCGTGATGCCATGGTACTTATTAGTTTTATAAATAATCAGATGGTTGTCCTTGGTAAAAGATATTATGGATTGCGAAAGACGAGCCTACATGAGAGAGATCTTGGCCCTTGGTATACATAATGTAATTGGATTAACATCCCAGAAATGACGTGAATCGCTTATTCCAAAAGCCAGGACAGGGTCCTAGTTAGCATTGTGACAATTTTTTACTATTTAATTACTAAAAAAAAGCATTACAAACTTTATTTATATATTTTTAAAGTACTGTCCCACGGAAATAACTAAATATAAAATATCGGACTACTAAATTCCTAAATGTTGAGTGCGAAACTCATTTTCGCGTCGAAATAAGCTCATGACGTACGAGTTATGTTTCACAGTCGGCCATTTTATTTCTCGTAAAATGTAATGCCTTCCACACTGGTGATGGCGTTCCAAATGATCGTTGAACGTTCGATAAAGAGGCCCGGTGTGAATGAGCCATTATGTGCTTTTTAATATTTCAAAATGTAAATGCCTTCAAAATAATAAAGGACGGCAGGCAGGCTGACGCTCCGTTTGATGCCAATTACGACCTGCCATGGCAACCTGGCTACAGTCGCTGGTGAACATAGACCAAAGTATATGATATACTAGTGATTATTCTAATATATAAAAATAATATATCTTGAGGTGTCAATAATCTTGAATATCTTTGAAATTTTTTTTTTCAATATTTTTGCCATGTGTATTTTTAATTATAGATTTAACTTCGTTCACATAACGGTCGTCAGACTGACTGACGGTCCACTTGATGGTAGATGGCTACCTTCACCTCTAACATGTGATGTAAATCCGATCATAGTATAGGACTAGCTGAACTCGGCCACGCTTCGCTGCGGCCCATACGGCGGTGGAGTACGCGTGGGGCGCGCGGTACTGGACACTGCCTATATATAATACTATTAATCGTAGCGTAATGTTAGCCTTCCTCGATAAATGAACTATTCAAAACAAAAAGAATTTTTCAATTCGAACCATTAGTTCCTGAGATTAGCGCGATCAAACAAACAAACTCTTCAGCTTTATATACTAGTATATAAGTATAGATTAAAGACAAGGGATTAGGAAGGGTTTGGGAAATGGGCTCTAGCATCCCTTGCTCAGTCAGCAGCACACATGCTGTTATTTCATACATTGGCAATTTAAGTTTCCAATCAATTGGCAGCTCAATTGCTAATAGATTAGTGATGTCATATTCGATTTCTTATAACAATCGGCTGTATTTAAGAACAAGTTTTAATAAATTTTATATGTTATCATATTTATCCATTTTCCCAGAGTTTATTAAAATTAATATACATAAATTAATATAGGTGCATATAATGAATTTAATGTAATTGATTAGGCTGTGACGTTGGTTTAAAGGTTTTGTATCATCTTATCCTTACATAGATTAGTATAAAATGAATTCGCTGCCCGCTTCTGTCTTATGTTATCTAACTCCTAAACCACGCAACGGACTTTGATGCGGTTTTCACTAATAGAAAGAGGAATTTTTTTTATATATAATTTGCAGTTAAAAAATTGCACTCTTACGAAGTCGAGAGCGGGTCACTTAGTATATATATATTACTAATATTATAAAGAGAAAAGATTTGTATGTATGTATTTTTGTATGTTCGTAATGAATAAACTCAAAAACTACTGGACCGATTTTAAAACTTATTTCATCTATAGAAAGCTACATTATCAGCGAGTAACATAGGCTACTCATCCTCCCCCCCCCATCTCCCCCTTACCCGCCCTCCATACAGAATTGCCGATCTCCAGGAATCGTATATTATAAAGAGACGCGGACCAAGTCGCGTGCATTGCGTGCGGCCCGTTGGATGAGTGGCAGGAGTGCTTGCCTAATGTCTAAGGGCCTCCGGGTTCGATTCCTGGCGAGGTCAACTTTGGAAATTTAATATAATTTTCAAAATTGACTCTGGTCTGGATTTGAAAAGTAGCGGTAGGGCACACTGCGTTTCGCAATGATTTGGGCAGCCCGCCTGGCGGCAGTAACCACCTCCTTACAGAATACCGCCGTGAATGCCAGAGCCCATTTCCTTATCCCCCCTCCTAATCCCTTATCCAATCCTACTGTAGTCGGCAGCGCGCTTGCAGCAGCTGTGGCGTTGCTTGTGTTATAGGCGACGGTAGCCACCTACCATCCAGTGGACCGTCAGCCTGTCTCTCGACCTTAATATATATAAAAAAAACTAGTTAATCATAAATTGAAAATGGCAAGAAAAAATAATATATGTTGTTAAATGATATTCATTATAGCTCTTCCTCCTTATGGAATTATAAGATTGTATTAAGGGTGTTTATAAGTGTCACAGTACATAGTCAATTTAGTCATTTAGAACTATCAATATTGCACAGTTCTGAACAAGCTTATAGTTCCAATAATTTTACATATATAGCATTTTTATATAGGTATGTGTAACATGTATTGTATACAAACAATACGAGTCACCTAGTATTTATTGGAATGGCCATTCCTTGTTGTGGCACGTATCTTAGAGACAGACATACAAACCACCTCATCTGTATTTTACCTGTGATTTATCGCTTTCCCGCTTAAGATAACGCTTTAACACACACGGACGCGTCGTTCATCAAGTAAATTGTAACATAATTGTGTATATTAGTTTATCATTAAATGAAACTAGAGTTGGCCTAGAGAGTCCAATTTTATTATTGATTATTGATTATTTTAGTTATAAAATTAGAGAAAACCAGTTCTGAATGGTTTTTATCTATTTATAGATAGATTCCTATTCTATTATTACATTTTATTCCTTGTTATTACAGATGTATTGAGATTTGTAATTTATTTGTGATTTTTTTCGGCAAATATTATCCATTATCCTATTATTGTTTAATGTTTGTTAGTTTTTAAACGCAAAAACGGCTTAACAGATTTGGATGAAATTTGGCAAACAGATAGCTTTTTACCTGGATTAATATATAGGATAATATCCTGAAAAATTGTTAGATTCCCGAGAGATCGTCTAAAAATATAAAAAAATTGGGCGCCACTGTCACCGTGGTGGCGCCAAAACGTCGTGACAGCGATAAAGATATTTTCTCAAGTGTTTTTTCATTTTTCAACGCGGACGAAGTCGAGGGCATCAGCTAGCCTGAAATAAAATAAAAATATTATCGTTTGCATTCATGCTTATGGTAATATAAGCACAGAATAAATAATAGTACTAGCGTACAGAGTACAGAGTACTTGCACTCTTTTCACATTCAATGTGAGCGACCTTAGGCAATTATATCACGGCACACACGGGGTGACAGAGGCCTGATATTAGTCTAAATAATTTTAAATTATAAATATCATTGTCTCATTTTCGTTTGCTGAGATATTTTATGTTAAGATCAGCAGACTCACGGTCCACCTGATTGTGAGGTGGCTAACTGTCTCCAATTAACACAAGCAAGGCCACCCTTGATAACGAAAGGACCACTTGATGGTACCTACCATCAAGTGGTCCTTCAGCTAAGCAATCTTCAACTACATTTAAAATTATGCTGGAGTATATGTGTGCTGAACTGAACGGCTGTGTGTATATTAACAAATTCGGATCTCAACTTATTGGAGCGAGAATATCTTGGAAATATTTCTACTCTAGTATTATGTTATCGAGACTTACGAACAACATTGAAGGAATCGCTTTAAGTGAACGTATGTACATCAAGACTCACTTTTTTATTTATGGGACTGATACCACTTACATTGACGTATTCCCAGTGGTAATGTTTTCTTTTCTTTTGTATAATACAACAATAATCCTATTTCATTACTCTGTCTCTCTGTGAGACATCATTGTCTGTGTTTAAATTGAATTATTTTATTAATTCGAGAAAAAAAAAACTACTAATAAATAAAATAGAAATGAATTCCCAGGAAAGTGAAGTGAAAATTGTTTAAGATGAAAATAAAAAGATAAATAATAATTTATTCTTAATTTATTGAAGCATTTATTTATTTATTTAACAGAAATCCTAACAGATCATCTGATCATCTGACGGGTTGGTTGCTGCCTCTGCGGGACTTCTACATCTCTCTCTCTCTCTCTCTCTATCTATCTCTATTCATGATACTGCATGTACAACAACCAAATTTTTCATTTTAATAATCAACTTTTAAAGCAAGTATGGATATGGATTGTAAACAGTGCAAGCACTGTTTACAATAATCCATATCCATTCTAATATTATAATGTGAAAGTAACTCTGTATGTCTGTTATCTTTTCACGCCTTAACTACTCAACCGAGGGATCATTAAAAATAGTGGCGGCGCCACCGTGTCGTCAAAGCATAAAAAATGTCATTTACTCATACATTTTGTCAGGTGTTACGCTAGTCTATAAATAAAATCGTAAACAGGCCGTGTCTGTACATTAAAGATTTAAAAAAAAAAAAAACTATTTGCACACGTTATACTTTGTTACCGAGTTCAAAAAAATAATGTTTTTAGAATTTTTGCATGTTTGTGCTTGCTAATTTCAGAAACAGCTTAACCGATTTGAAAGCGGTTTTCACTACTGCATTGTAGCAAGCTTCCCGTAACATCAGTGTTATTACAAAAAAAAAAAATACTAAACTATGTCTCAACACGTGTTTTGTCAAACAGCGTCTAATGACATTTGTATACAATTTCACAGTTTAAACACTGCCTCAAATAATTTTTAACCTTCGCTATTACAAAATAGTGTTTGTCCTTTGACTTACCAAAACATCGCTAGGCAACCTATAGGCAACCAAATGTTGCTATTTTAAAATTGTAAAATAGCAAATAGTAACAATAAAATAGCAACATTACAAAACGTTCGTTCAACTTCATTTGGTTCAATCCGAAACGTTCCTTTCTATGCAAATTTGTTATGTGCTAATAGAATATCCTACGCAGAAAATATTTTAAAATTATCTATATATAAATAAAACAGTGACGTGTGTGATTATAAATTAATTATTGCTCTAAATACACCGCCATAAGTATGTTTTGGAACCAAAACTTACGTGTATAATGAGTACATTGTACACATAGAACAGTGATCGGTTGAAAGAATGGAATGTGTTTATCGAGACTTGTCAATCGTCATTACTCATTGTCAAATGAGTATAATATAAATAAAAATTATGGAAAAAAATGGACAATTGCAATATTAAAATAAAAATTCGTGAACGTGAAGAAAATTGGGTTCAAGAATAAAAGGTAAAACAACCCGATATTTCATCATAATCATAACCACACCACTAAATACAACTTGCGAAAATTAGAGACAAAGCAGTTTAGACTAACTTTGAGTCTTCGACAAGTATTGACATGTATTTAAATATGAAAAGTATTATTTAAACCGTGCCTAACTCTAACTGCTGAAACACGCTTTTGTAATAAACATTTTTTAGACACATGTTCAATGTATGTTTATTTTTTTTGTAATAACACTCCTAGTGTTTGTTTCACTCCAATCGGTTTACGAACAAAAAAGTTACGCGCTATACCGAATAACACGCGTTCGAAGTTGCGGGCTCAGATAGTAATAAATAAATGTTCAATTCCATAATAAATAGTAATAATAATATCCGTAATAATAATTAATAAATCAATTCCAAGTAGTTTTATAGTTATTATGACCTACTTGGTTAGGTTCTAAGTGAAGCATTCCTCCGACAGAGATGAACCTTGAAGTTAATAACATATCTTTACAATTTTGATATATTTTCGTGTATTATTATGAAACACAAAAGACAAGTTCTTCCCACGCTATGGCTATAAATGTTGCCCTAAATACGCCATGTACATATATAGAGTGACCACAATTAACAATTAAATAAATACATTAATAGGCGAAACGAAATAATGTAACAATGTAGTAAGGTACCAGAGAAGCTATCGTAAGTAATTGCTCCATTTGATAATATTTGTCCTAGTAATATTATATTAGTATAATATATAAGTACTAGGACTTATAGTATAAGTCCTAGTATATGGATGTATGGATGTTTGTTACTCTCTCACGTAAAACTACTTAACCGATTTCGATGAAATTTGGCACACAGATTGTTTTGTAAATGTATTAACATATAGGATACTTTTTATCCTGAAAAAATGTTAGGGATCGTATAAAAATATAAAAAAGTTGGGCGCCACTCTCCGACGTTATAATATTTATTGTAATGGGGTGTAACTAGCAATGAAGAACACTTGAACTGATAATGTCTTTTATTTGCATCACCCGGATAGGAATGGATAACTTATGGCTAACAAAACCCTTACAAGGGAGGATAACACATAATTAGCGAGACAACTGACGGACATTAGCGGGGCCCTATACGTAGAATGGATTCCGGCGATTGTCGTGGGTGGAGGGAATACTTTCGGAACGCGAGACGAAAAGCCCGCGAGAGAGAAATCTCGAGTGAGAAGCCTTAACAAGTAAAACAAAAGATCGCGGCTCACGCAGTGCGCGCGCTTATGCGAGCTGCGCGGGGCGTGCATTCGTCTTGGGTGATCGAATCCGACCGACTGTCTTCATAAAAAGACGTACTCCACTTTCTGGCGGCGCTATTGGCTAATAAGCGCGGGGGAAACTGAGGTCGTGGGAGAAAGTCCGAGTGTTACATTATATATTATCTCAGGTGTTATATTTATCATTTTTTAAACGCGGGCAACGGGCAACGGCTAGTAACTAAATATGCTGCAGTCAGAAAACAGAAATTATGAAGTCTAATCGAGCGACACAAAATGCTACGATTGATCACTGCTACGATATAAATAAGGTTGTAATTTTTTCATTTTTTATCAAATCTCTCTTGATTGAACCTATTTTAGTTGAACAATAATTATAATTGACTAGATTTTGTTGGTGAATTCGTCAAGGCCCCTTTTTGTTAGGTGTTAAAATATGTTTTCATTTTTTTTTTTTTTTGGGGATGAAAGGTACCCCATTTCCTATTCTGTATCCCGGAAAACGTGTATGCAAATTTTCATGATCGGTTGAGTAGTTAAATTAAACAAACAAACTCACTTTCTAATTTTTTATATTATGATTGTCGAATATTGACCGAAGAAGGTTCAATAATAAAACTGTCACTTAACTTGAAGGATGTTCACCGAAACCGTCTCTTCACCGTTCAGCGCGGCGCCAGCAATTTGTTTCTTAATTTAAACTTTTATTTTTCCCCTTTGTTCTCGGCGAAAAGTTCGCAATGTTTCCTCTGTATACAAACTCGTCGTATGTGCGTACAATAGATGAATGCGTATCATTTGTCAGACGCAGTTGAGATTGGGCGATAACGTGGGACGATTGGGTTATATTTTCCTTTCGATTCTGCGTAATAAACAGGATCGACCTTCGACTAACCAATTTGGCTTCCGATGGAATATGATTGTCTTTTTATGTACTGGTATTCGCCCAAGGACCAAAATTCGACCACGATAGAGATAAAAAATAATTATTGATTTAATGATGGTAGGTGGCTACCGTCGCCTATAACACGAACACAGATGTAGGAAAAGACCCTGGCATCTCTTACTAACCAACCGAATCATAACAACAATTTTGCTAAAGCTTGTCAATAGCTACTAAGAAATAGGAAAAAGCTGTCAATTGCTGATATTGCTGATAAGTGTTTGATGTTCTATAAATACCTGTAAAAGTATATATTTATAGATTGAAACTCCACACTAGATTCGGTGGATCGCAGAGCTAGGAGGCTCATTGGCGGCGGTACAATAATAAGAATTAAGCTGCAGAGCCTGGCAAAATTGCCTGTCTGTGTGTATTCTATAAGATGTACTTCGGAGAGTGTGCTCGGGAGCTGCATGAGATTATACCGTTTTCCCCTTCTTCTATAGGATATGCAGACGTACGGCTGGTTACCATGCTCACCTTGTCAATATTTTTTTAATTCGAACCAAGTTCTTTAAAACTTCTCTTATAATGCGCACTGCTAAGGATTGGTACTCCCCGCAGTCGTCTGTATTTCCGAGCTCATGCATTTCAAGGTTCGAGTGAATAGGCATTCGCTCCATCATCGGCCTCCTCTTTCTTACACGGATAGGTGCTGGCCAAGAGCAAACCCATCTTTAATAACAAAAAATTATATACGGTACTTAGCACAACAAAAACATTATGTTGTCTGTCTGTATGTTCCAGTTAATCTACGAAACGAATAGACCAATTTTGATGGTACTTTTACTCGTAGATAGCTGATGTTTTAAATAGTAACTTAGGCCACTTTTTTTATAAAAAAAATTATATTTACAAGCAGTGTCCACTACACGCGCCCAACGCTCACGCCACAGCGATGAGTGGTCAGCTAGTGAAAGATATTCTAAATTAAGTCTTAGATATATAAATAAATCTAAACCTAAACTAGTCTTATTAATTATTACTTTCTACCATATGCTTCAACAAAGGTCATAATAATTGAGATATAGTCGACTTTGTTCCAGTGTCCACGGTCGACGTAGAGGCGGTAGTTGGTCGTACAGCGTCGCTGCCATGCGATATTGAACCCGACTCCAATGAGGATAGAGTCTACATGGTTCTGTGGTTCAGGCATTCAGGCGGGAAACCACTTTACAGGTCAGTTGGTCGTTTTATTTTGGTGTAATTTTATTAGATTTTAATTATGGTTTAAACTTTGACTCGAGGCTTTTAGTCACTTGAGTTCTTTACGACATAAATTTTCCCGCGGCTTAGTTTAGTGTTGTTGAATTTGAAATATTGTCTCACGGTCATCGCGGTTATCCAAGTTAAAGCTTATCTGTGTGCAAAGTTTCTTCAAATTCGTTTAATATTTGTTTTTCTTTATATTTTATAAAACTACAAATATTAAAAATAAAGTATACATAGAAGCTTTGCTAAGTTGGACATAAATTTGGATGAGTGGTCAGGGTGTTGGCCTTAACACTCTGTTCTAGGGTTCCCGGGTTCGATTCAGAGTCAACTTTGGAAAATGAACTTTTCAAATTTGGCTCTGGTCTGGATCTGGAAAGTTCAAGTGGCAGGGCACACTCCGTTTCGCAGTCATTTGGGCAACCCGTCTGGCGGCAGTAACCACCTCCTTACAGAAGACTACCGTGAAATAACAGTACGTGTGCTGTTGTGTTTCGGTGAGTGTGCAAGGGATGCCAGAGCCCATTTCCCTACCCCTCTCTCAATCCTAATCCTACGGTAATCCTTAATCCTACGGTAGTCGGCAGCGCGCAGCAGCTTTGGCGTTGCTTGTATTATAGGCGATGGTAGCCACTTACCATCAAGTGGACCGTCAACCTGTCTGCTCATCTAGTCTAAAATTATATTTCGCTTCATATGTATGCAAATTGACAAATAAAGAAAACGAGAAGTGCGCTTGGTAAGACCATTTATTTTAAATACAAACATTCCTCGTTTATTGCTCCTTCTTTTATTCTAATAATAAATATATTGAAAGAAAGAAAGAAAGCATCTTTTATTCCTCTTATAAACACAATATACATATATGAACAAATAATAATTACAAACAAACAAATATATAAACAAGTAAGAAGAGGAAAAGGAACCTTGACTCAGTATACAGTTATGGTGCGGACCACAACACTGATATTCTGCCAGGGACCAGAAATTCAAAGAAAAAGAAAACAAAAAAACATTTACGCGGGACAATTCATAACACGATTACAATCCATGGCTGAAATTATTGCAAATTTTCTTAAAAACTATTGAAGGCTTTCACTAGCGAGTTATCCATATGGCAACGTCACTGTAAATATACAATGGCACACGAGAATGTACGTCAAATGGACCGGCCGCCCCCATAAACTGTCTCGTCTAAGCGTTTCTCTGCACATCCATCAATGATGGGCGAAGTCGTTTTTTAAAGTATTGCAACGTTTTTTGAATTTTAAAATATTGCAACATTCCCAACAAATCCAATAAACGACGTTAGTAATTCGATTCCACCTAATTTAAGTAAAAATCGATCATACTGCAATCGCCTGCGGGTACAGCGCTCAGCGAGTTACGGATTTAACGAATCTCCCGTGCGCGAATTACGTTTATTCGAATGATTTAATAACGATCGACACGTATAGATATACAATATTATCAAATAAACTTTTAAAACCTGTGGTATGTTGCAATGTCAATAATCCATAATAACCTTTTTCTTAGATGTTAAAACATTTATTCAATCTTTATTGCTTATATATTTTTTATATTTATATGATAAGTCGGGAACAGTACTACATATTTTTAAACGTCAACGTGTATGCAAATTTACACGATGTTAAGGCGACTCCAACCGCAAAACTCGTCCGGCACTGAATTGACGGGACTGCTGAGGGGGAATCGCTACATAAAGTATAATTCAATAATAATACATATAATACATAAAGTATATTTGAATCGGTCATTTCAAAAACCTCTTAAGTCACATTTTTTCCAACATGCTTTTTTTGCTGAAAATGGTTTCTTAAAAAGAGATGTGTATCAAGATAGTATTCTAGAAGAGCATATGCCATTTTATAACAACATTTTTAGATGGCCAACTGCAAATGTTGAAGATAATCCAGATGAGAATGATGGAGACAATGACTATGTATAAAGATATTAAAACATGACAAATTAATACATGTAAAATAATAATAACATTATTTTTAAGCGTAATTCTCAATTATAAGCAATAAAAATTATGATTACTACTATTGTTTTGGTTAAATTATATACCACTAACCCTATTTCTCGCTAAAACAACATAAGTCAAGAACTGTTTTTCAGGTTTTTTCATTATTTCTATTAATAAGCTGTAAAGGTTATTCGATATTTTAATTTTTTACCACTCAAATACTAAATTCAACATAAAAAAGTCATTTAAAACTCATATGTTTGTGTATGAAACAGTTTTTATTGATTTCTGAAAAATTCTAATTGAGTGACTTATGAGGTTTTTGAAATGACCGATTCATTTGTTTTAAGTGCCTTAAAACAAAAATTTTCAACCAATGTAACGTGTGTTGCCAGTGGTCTCTAAATATGGGCCTCGTAACAAAGCTCAACGAGCTACGAGAAGGCTTTATACTTAGGGTTACACTAAGAGATCGAATTACGAATGCAGAGATCCGACATAACCCAGCGAATTAGTAAGTTGAAGTGTCAATGGGTAGGAGTAGGACACATAATATGGAGAGCCGACGGCCGCTGGGTCCAGAAGGATTCTCGAGTGGAAGCTAAGGACCAGCAAGTAGAGCGTAGGACGTCCACCCACAAGGTGGACAGACGACCCGATAAGGGTCGCGAGTCGACGGTGGATCCACGCTGCTTCTGACCGGTCCCTTTGGAAAATTAGGGGGGAACGCAGTGGACGGACGTCCTACGGGTGAGATGATGACGGTGATCATAAAAAAACGTTAGGAAGTGATCACATTGTTTCTTTATGAAATATGTGATCATTTCCCAAAATTCAGTACAATTCATACAGTTCACAATGTGCAATGTATATGTCGCAGTCATCTGGTTGAATCTGCTATTTGATTGAATGACTAGCGCGTTCATTGAATGACGACATTTAATTGAATGACTAAAGGACAACTCGTCAAGTCGTTGAATGTAACGTTCAACGTCTTGACTGAACGTCATTTAGCGAAGTCGTTGAAAGGGATATAGCCGACTTTGTAATGTTTGGTTAAGGTGCCCATGAGTTCGCAACTAACCTTACTTTAAATAAAAATAAATGAATTATAAAATGTTTCGTTAAATCAAATTGTAATATTTGATTAGGGTGAATTTTGGGACAATTAAAAAATTACTGATTTATAAACTGTTGAGTTTAAAATAATAAAAGATTGTAGCATGATTTCCAAAGCTTTACTTAATCTAATATTTTTGCTTAGTATGAAAAAGTAAAAAACCTAGAAAAAATTATCATATTATTTCAAAAGTAATTTATTAAAATATGCGCTTCCAACACAGTGCTATCTGTGCGAGCTGTTTGATGAAAGGGCTATGTTACAATCCGCTAACTAGTTGGACGTTTAGTGACGCTTGTTCAATCAACGTTCGGCCTAGTCATTCAATTAAATGTCGTCATTCAATGAACGCGCTAGTCATTCAATCAAATAGCAGATTTAACCAGATGACTGCGACATATATACCGTGTAATGTCCCCATAAGATTATGTTAATCGTGATAAATTATATTATATATTTTACATTTTAATTATAAAGCAGTTATTATATTGCTGCAGCCAGTCAGTTTAAAAAATAAAAAAAAATCAAAATCAAAATATTTATTTATCAATTAGGTTTCTCCAAGAAACTCTTATGATCTTCATTTAAATTTACCAGGGTTTAGGAAAAAAGCCAAGATGATGATCCTGAGAAGAAACCCCGAAAGAAACTCAGGGTACTATTCTTTTTGTCATCTTTACAATATAAAAAAATTACAATAATTATAATCTTAATACCTAAAGTAAATATACAATACTGAGCATAGTATGAGCTCCGAATCCAGGCTTTAATTCCAGGCTTCATTGTCACTTAAATAATCAGTAACCTTATAATAGCCTTTCGAGAGGAGTTTGGTTTTAATGACATCCTTAAATTTAGTTCTGATCATCTCAGGCAGTTTATTATACAGTAATAACCTTTAAAATATTTATAAATGAAAGTATTACGTCGAAAATATCATTTATAGCGTCGAAAATATCTCATGTGTTAATTAATATCGCAGCTCATATTATCTAGGTTCGATTCTTACTTCGTAGACAAATCCGAATGATAGCTGATGTCTAACTATTTTAGCATACTACGCATGATTAGGTTGACATGACGTTTACGAGGGACTTCATGACTCGGCACTTTGTAATCACGGTTAGTGACATTGTGCATGTTCCGTTATATTGTGTATGTATTTGATAGCATAATAAATACAGTGCATAGGCTCACTTGACATATTTGATAAGCAAGGGAATTGCAAATCAGGCTCTCTTATGTAAGACTAAGGGACTGTTATCGTCCGTACTATTCCTGTTTTTTAATATACGAATGTGAATTTAAAATAATTGAATAAATGATTTAAGGTGGCGCTGTACGAGCGTGGGAACTCAGTAATAGGTATTTGGGAGAATTTGTTGTCTCAACTTACTATAATGCGAATAACCGAAGACAGAATGCGACGCAACACATTCGCGCCACTTATTCAACTCGCGAAAATAATAAAACATACGCCAGCAATTCCAATAATTTAGAAAAACCTTTATAGATGCTGGCTATAGACATCCCAATTTCAAATGTACATTATAGGTAGGATGTTTCCATCGAAAAACATTTTTAGGTTTTAGTCAGTAATTACAAGAATTCAACCTGCGAAAATGTCACAAATTCTGCACATTTTAGAAAATAATTATAATTTCAGTTTTTTGTTGCGATGCAAACCTTTATATTATGTCCTAGAAATGTCATGTTTTTTTATATATTGCTACGACCTATAATTAATGAGTAATCATGGAATTACGTAGTATGGAATAAGTAAGCTGTTCGAGTTGGAAAGTGCCCTCTTAAGAATTTTAATTTTAAACACTGCGTTTCGCAGTCATTTGGGCAGCCCGCCTGCCGGCAGTAACCACCCACTTACAGAAGACCACCGTGTAATAACAGCACGCGTGCTGTTGTGTTTCTGTGAGTGAGCAAGGGATGCAAGAGCCCATTTTCATATCCCTTAATCCTACTGTAATCGGCAGCGCACTTGCAGCAGCTGTGGCGTTGTTTGTGTTATAGGCGACGGTAGCCAACTACCATCAAATGGACCGTCAGCCTGTCTGCCGATATTAGCATAAAAATAGGGCAAAATAAAACTTTTTTCAATAAGGGCTCTTGGGTCCAATCATTACAGCTATTTTTTTGTTATTCGCGGTGGTATTCTATAAGATGGTGGTTACTGTCTTCAGACGGCATCTTGATTTTGATTTTTTTTGTGTGTATTTGAGTGGTCCCCTTAAATGGTTTAGATTTACTGACTGGCCTATATCCGCCACCGTCCCACTTGACCAGGACCTGGGCGGTAGTCTAAGGGGAGACTACCGCTCATTGTGAGATCCTCGAGACGGCCGGCGTACCTCCACTTTCGAGTACGCCGAGGTTCCGACAGGAAGCGTAGTCCTCCCCTTGCTGGACAGCCCCGCCCATCTTCGGCCGCGCTACAAAGTCGTTGGGGTTTAGTCGGTAG
Organism: Bembecia ichneumoniformis; assembly: GCA_910589475.2. Lineage (NCBI taxonomy): Eukaryota > Metazoa > Arthropoda > Insecta > Lepidoptera > Sesiidae > Bembecia > Bembecia ichneumoniformis. Next base: position 13,927,894 of record OU342539.1, on the reverse strand, counting down.
GAGTCCGGCATAACCGACAGCGTCCCCTTCGCTGCCGGGTATCCATGATGGATTTCCCAACGTAAAAAAAGGACGAAACGAAATTTGCTGGTACCGTCAGTTTATTTATGTTTTGTTTAATTTAATTTGACGAGACCGTTGGATGAGTGGTTAGGGTGCATGCCTTAACGCTCTGTTCTAGGGTTCCCGGGTTCGATTCCCGGCAGGGTCAACTTTGAAAAATCAACTTTTAAAATTTGGCTCTGGTCTGGATTTGGAAAGTAGTGGCAGGGCACACTGCGTTTCGCAATCATTTGGGCAGCCCGTCTGGCGGCAGTAACCACCCCCTTAGAGAAGACCACCGTGAAATAACAGCACGTGTACTGTTGTGTTTCGGTGAGTGAGTGAGGGATGCCAGGGCCCATTTCCCTATCCACTCCTAATCCCCTATCCTTAATCCTACTGCAGTTGGCAGCGCACTTGCAGCAGCTTTGGCGTTGCTTGTGTTATAGGCGACGGTAGTCACCTACCATCAAGTGGACCGTCAGCCTGTCTGCTGACCTGATATTAAAAAAAAAGCTTTTACCGCACGCCTTTTCTTAGACAGCACAATATCACATCTATATTGATCATATATTTTTGTCAGCCATTGAATTTTTATTTGTACCACGTGGTACAAAATCGCTCAGTCCATCACCAACCTTACAAGTATTAGCTGCGCCATGGCCATCCTGATTACGACTATCAGAATAAAATATTTTTGTAGCAAAAAAATTCCCAATGCCACTCTAATCTTTTAATAATCTTTTAACAAAAATATTAAATATTCTATATATTTAATCTTTTTGTTAGAGTACGACATTTTAGTTGACGACATTTTATTTTATTTTATTTTATTTTGACAGTAGCGAAAGGTTAGCTTGTCTATCACCATAAAAGTTAAAAAAAAAAAAAAAAACAATAATGTGACCTACATTACAAAATTACGTTTCATATTGTAAATTGTTTGACCTTAATGATTATTTGAAAATTCAATAGATTTTCGCACAATATGAATTGAACGTGTTTGAGAGTCTGAAGCTGAAATTTGCTCGCATTGTCTTCATCATGAATTGGCTTAATTACCTGTTAGGGAAGCTAATGATTGTATTGCTGGCACAGTGGTCGATGTGCTAAAACGATCCTTGGACTAAAGGCATAAGGTTCAATATTGCAATTCTAATTTCGGCGGTCTGTACGTGGATCATGTTAACATAGGAGCCATAGATTTCTAATTGTAGTCTGATATCTCAGATCCAATATATCTCTTGCTTAAATAGTAATCGATTTTGTAATGAAATGGTGATCAATTTTGTTGTCTTTAAAGAGAGACATTTATATTGTTACGTACGGGATGAGGGTAAATACCGTGTATGAGCGAAAGAAACGATTTATTTTCGCAAACCAAAATTATCAAATTTATCCCGATGAAACCGTTAAACTTGCTAAAAGTCATCAATGAATCTCTTAATGTGTCGCCGGTTCACTATCACAGGTAACTTCGCAAATGCTCCGAAGAGTCGCTATCGTGTCGCTTGTTGTCGCGCAACTAAATCCCTTGATCGGTCGCAATCTCATTTATACTTGGCGCCAAACGCCTCAATGTATTTCGAATCTACCAAAAAGTTCGGGAATTGCTATTTTTGTTGAAATGTAAACTCTATGTTGTAAACGTAAGCAATTTCCTTTGACACTAATAGCAAAGGGGCGTGGCTATCATGGATAGAGTGGAACGTTCGAGGCTTTCGGCCGGCGCGAACGCTTTTTCCAGAACGTCCCATAGTTAGTTGTAACAAAATTGTTATATAAATCATGTTAGGGCATGTTATTGTTTTAAACAAAATAAAACGGAATATAGGAAATGTAGTTAAAAACTGAAACATAATATTTTTAATTGCTTTTAAAAATAATTTTAAAATTAATACCTTGTTATTTTTTGAATCGATATCAGTCAAAATAAATCTTAGTATATCCAAGATTTATCCAACTTTTATTAAGTTTAGAAAATGTTACCAAAAGAATTAATTTACCGATTCTACTGTGACATGAAGATAGTGGAGATACAAACATAGATCACATCTTTTGTTACAAACTTTTGTTGAAAGAATTTTGAAGCGTCTGAATGTCATCAATATAAAGAGAAATAACTAAATCCAAGGTGTTTCAAGTTATATTAATGGTCTGCTAAATATCTCCTCGTGCGTATACAGTGTTCTGTGCAAACTATTCATCCTGTCATTTTATCGACACAGATATGTGACATCTTCCTTTTCTTGAGTAAAGACAATTTTCTTTCTTTTTTTTTTTCTTTTTTTTAATTTTTTTTTTAATATTTTTACTTGAATTTTGACTTTAATGTGACAAACAAGGTACAAAAATTATATATGTACATAAACAGAACATTATATATATATATATATTCGTAGCAAAGAGCATAATAATACATATTAACCACAATTTACCTAAAAATATTTTATTCTGAACTCAGTTTTAAGTACCTAGTTAGTTTATTTTAATCTAAAAATAACCTAAATATATTTATTTATTTTAATCCAAATAATAATTGTTATTTTACATAACCTCAAAACCTTCTTATAAAGCATCCAATGGATTTTGATCCAATGGATGTTTCATTTCGACACCAGGAGCGGATGGCTGGGACTGGACAACACCCCTAGTAGCCTGGGGTGTTGCTAAGTGTTGGGGGGTGCACTGTATCCCCCGACATATTTCGAGGGGGTGCAATTATCGCATCCCCAGGAGGTGTCCCTCGTAACCAAGAGGGACAAAGCGGGGGCGGGACTTGGTGCGCTAATGCGATCCCAGGACCCACCCTGACCGCCGAGGAAGACCGCCGCGGGGTTTTAGTGGGTATACCTACCTCACTATGAGGAAGGGGAGTCCCACATAACCGCACCGTCTCCCCAGACGGTGTGTGTATGCGTAACGACATTTCCCCGCGTCAAAAAAAAAAAAAAAGGAGCGGATGGCTACTGAGAAAATCATGTTTTAAAGATATATAATTGAATCGGTCATTTCAAAAACCTCAAAAAGTCACATTTTTTTCCAACATGCTTTTTTTGCTGAAAATGGTTTCTTAAAGAGAGATGCGTATCAAGATAGCATTCTGGAAGAGCATATGCCATTTTATAACAACTTTTTTAGATGGCCAACTGCAAATGTTGAAGATAATCCAGATGAGAATGATGGAGAATTGACTATGTACCCATAAAGATATTAAAACATGATAAATTAATACATGTAAAATGATAACAAGATTATTTTTAAGCGTAATTCTCAATTATAAGCAATAAAAAATATGATTACTACTATTGTTTTGGTTAAATAATATACCACTAACCCTATTTCTCGCTAAAACAACATAAGTCAAGAACTGTTTTTCAGGTTTTTTTCATTATTTCTATTAATAAGCTGTAAAGGTTATTCGCTATTTTAATTTTTTACCACTCAAATACTAAATTGAACTTTAATTTGTTTGTGTATGAAACAGTTTTTATTGATTTCTGAAAAATTCTAATTAAGTGACTTATGAGGTTTTTGAAATGACCGATTCAATTCTAGATGAATCTATATTACGTAAAGCTTCCCGTCTTCGCTCAGATCTAGTTAAAGATAATCAACTCGATAATTTAAAAAAAAGTGATATTATTTATGTGTTAGGATTATTAAATAACATAAATTCTGCCTCGCAAGATCTCCACAGACATGTAGTGAGGTATAAATACGAAATCATTAAAGTTTTGAATCAACGATAATTAAAATCTATTTTACTTAGTGTTTTCTCATTATTTGTTCAGGCTATACAATCCTATACATTAATTATTACGAAGGCGACACTTGATAATCTCGTAGCTTCGTAGACGCTACGTTACGCCGATGCTGCTACGGCGTAGCTTAATGAAGCGTAGAATCAATAGACACGTTTCGGTAGACTTATGTAAAAGGCTTTTATATAGTAAACAAGTTCTGTCGTTTAACATATTGTATATTACACTCAGAGGCAAAATAGGGAGCACATTTTTTAAATATTTTGATACCATAGGTTATATCGTTAGATAACTGTAAAAAAATATTCAGCGCTAAAAAACAGAAATATTTAGTAACAAAAAAAAAATGTTAAAATTAACTAACAGCTACGGGCACTTTAAAAACCCGCCCCTTTCGAGCGCTTGTCGTGACGTCACAGTCCACAATAACAATCAAAGGTTAAAAATCACAAACATCTACACGCTTGTTGACATTTCATAGACTTTGACGTCACTTTCGAACTGACCCTTTCAAGTAATTTGAATTTCCCACAATTTTTTTGCTCTTTTTAATTATTATTTTCTTAACGAAAAAGAAATAATATTAAAAAATATTTACATAGACATAATTCTAAAGCAATAATGTTGATAAAAAAATATATTTAAGCCTTTTTTTGAATTCGACGCATATTTTCTATTGTCCGATGTAAAACCAACGAAGACCATCGTGAAATAACATTATGTGTGCTGTTGTGTTTCGATGAGTAAATAAGTGATGTCGGAGGTCATTTTCCTATCCCAGTCCCTTATCCTCAATACCACTATGATCGGCAGCGCACTTGTAGCATCCGTGGAGTTGCTTGTGTTATAGGCGACGGTAGCCACGTACCATCACGTTGACCATCAGCCTGACTGTCGATCTTAAAATAAAAAATAAAATAAAAAAGCACTCACTAGCACCTATGACGACACACGTTTGGTTTGGCGTGTGGGCCATCGAGAAGCGAGTAAAGTAGCCCAGCGTTCAATTTAAGTTGCTCGGATAGTTGCTAGTGAAATGCTCAATTAATTGACCCTTAGGCTGCAATTACGAAACCAACAGAATGGAGCGGGGCGGAGCGAAGCGGGCGACAGCGATCATATAATTGAGCGGGGCTCCGCCCTGCCCCGCTTTGGTGGATTCGTAACCTTAATCTTAAGGATAAGTAGCATTGGGTTTATGTAGTCGATCACACTGGCCTACTGCGGAATGGCAGGAGTTCACATGTCTTCGAAGATGCTGGTCTTCTTGGGTACATGGTTTTATTTACGATTTTAAAGGGAGTAGCTATCATTCATAATCCATACATGAAATCAGAATCAGAGATTCTTACATGCGCCTGTCAAGTTGACAGCCATGCCCTAATTAGTTAAAATATTGGGCTATAAATGCCTTCACAGTTAAGTTTGATTGCTATAAATGCCATGCACAATAAATAATTGGAGTCTTTGTGGTATAAGTACTGACGTCGGTGAGTGTACACAGTACATACAGTGTACAATCAAGCTGTTGGCTCTGAATCAAGTGCAAAGGTATTCGCGTGCACCGAGCCAGAAGCTCAAAGCGTCTTTGACTCTCGCAGTCAAAAGGAAATGGTATTGGAATGTACATATCCACATTCATAGTTAGCGACATGCATCCGATTTGAATTAAGTGCCTGCTGTTCGCAGACATTTAAAAATATACCCTAAAGTGTTACACTAAATAGTATGTGGACTTTAAAACAAGTATCACAAATTTCCTTCGAGATATAGATATAGACATAGACATAGACATAGACATAGACATAGATATATAGATACAGACACCGACACAGACACAGATACAGATACAGAAATAATGAAATATAAATATCTAATGAGTGTATATTTTGTCAATGTCAAGGATATATATTGGCGACGGTACTTGGGTGGACAGGTCTATGGTGTTGCTCCGGTTGACTTGCCGCCGTCGATGACCATATGAGTTGTGGACTGTATATTTTAAGTTGTAGCCGGACGGAAGATTGAAGGAGACAGCGAATAGTTGCAAGTGTCGTTTACTTCTTAATTAATTATCTACACAGCAATTGTAACTATAGTTAAGTATAACAAATCTTATTAGAAGGTACAGAGATAAACGATGGTTATTTAGGCTCCGCGTGCTAGTGATAGTGGTAATTGCAATGGGTAATAATCTCCAGTGAACACTTCTTTTATATTCTCTAACCGTGCCGGGGGGGGCCTTCCTGCCCTCGCCGGATCGTTCTCACGGTTCTGTCCACGTGGAGTGCAGTCGGCAAATATTTAGAAGGAACCGTAATAAACTTTTACAATAACCTTTAAAATAGTTCACAACAATAAATAGGAGAGCAAACCAATATAAATTCCTATTCCATTATTCTATATCCGCCCCGTTCTTATTTTGGGTACGGATTTTATTATCGCACAAACAAAGCGCATTCGCAAAATATCCTATTTTGTCAAACAATGGAACACGTTGTTTGTGGCCCTATACTGTGGGAACATTGCTTCTTATACAAAATTAACATACCTAACTAACCAATATTATTATCTCATATTTACATACACTTACATATTTAGTATCTAACACCTTATATCTAAACTTATACTACTTTAAACCGCCGTCCGCAACATTCTCCCCCCGGCGCAGACTAGTCGAAGCCTCCTTTAACTCGTAGGACGGCGAGTTTAGACGTCGGTCTCAGGAACTTGCCACGATTGGTTTTTTCCGTTGCCATTCACGTTTGCGGTAGTAGTTGCGTACACCTCTTCGGGCATCGTGTCGTAGTTAATTTTAGAGTTTTCTTCTGGCCATTCGCATTCTGGTTGTTCTAAGAACGTTGGGCCACTGAACTAGCGCTCCGCTACCGTAGGATTACGCAGCGGTATTGCTCTAGTGGCATCGTCGGCGACGTTATGTTCCGTCGGAACCCATCGCCACTGACGACTGTCTGTTTCTTCCGCTATTTCACCCAAGCGGTGCGCAACAAAGGGCGTGAACTTTCTCGCACTGGTGCGAATCCACTGTAGCACTACTGTACTATCCGTCCAAAATGTAGTAGACGCCGGTTTCCATCGATGTTCTTGCTTAACTAGATTCGCGAGTCGGACAGCTATTACTGCGGCTTGCAACTCCATTCGTTGCACAGTAATCGCCTTCAATGGGGCCACCTTTGATTTCCCCGCGGCTAGTCTTACGGTCACGCCGGTATCGCCTTTAGATCGCCAGTATGCAGCCGCTGCGTATGCCTGTGTACTCGCATCACAGAACACATGTAGTTGGAGGTCTTGATTATCGAATTGTCTAAAGTATGTTCGTGGTAAGCGTAACAATGATAATCCTTTCAGCATTTCCAACCACACTCCGAATATTCGCGCCTCGTTATCTGGGATTGTTTCATCCCAACCGAGATCGATACGCCACATCTCTTGTAAGAGTATTTTCGCCTTTATTGTGAAATGACTTAGTAGGCCTAACGGGTCGTAAAGTGACATGACCGCGCTAAGCATTTCTCTTTTAGTGGGCGCTCGCGTTCCATTTTTTACCTCCTCCGCTACGCGATTTAACGATGTGTTAAATCCCAAACAATCGCTGTCGGCGTCCCATATTAGGCCTAACGTGCGATCGGTCGTGGTAGGGCCGAGTTGGGTAGTTGTCTTATTGCGTTGCGCTTCTGGTATGCTTCTTAATACTCGACTACTATTCGAGTTCCATCCACGAATATTAAAGCTTGCCTTGGAATGTACTTTAATAACGGCGTTTGCAGTCTTAATAGCATCCTCCTCGGTATTAAAGCTGTCGACGTAGTCGTCCATATAGTGACTGTGGATTATCGCCCGGGCTGCTTCCGGAAACTCCTTTATATGCTCTTGTGCGTTCGCGTTTCGTACACTATGTGCAAGAAAGGGAGAACTCGATGCACCGAATATCATCGAGGTCATTTTATATTTTCGCGGTTGAGAATCCTCGTCGTCTCGCCATAGGAACATCTGGGACGGCTGATCCTCTTTCCTAATCTTGATTCGAAGGAACATTTCTTGAATATCCGCCGTTACCGCGATTCGATTTTCCCTGAAGCGGAATAATATGCCCGGAAGGGAAGCCAGTAAGTCAGGACCTTCTAATAGATTTTCATTCAAGCTTGTTCCTCCTGACTTCGCAGCCGCGTCGAACACTAATCATATTTTTTCTGGTTTATTTACATTAACAGTCGCGAAATGCGGTAAGTACCAGAGGCGAGTACTCTTTTCTTCCGTGCCATCGCAACGAACGGCGTAGCCTTTAGTCAGCAAGTTATTTATCTCCGTAGTATATTTATTTCTAAACGTGGAGTCCTTTCTCATTCTACGTTCTATGGAATTAAGCCGTTTCAGCGCTGCTGTGTAACTTGGAGGCATGACGGTATTATCATTTTTCCAAGGCAAACCCACTTCATAATGCTGACCAACTCGACGAACTGTCTGTTTAAACATTTGCAATGCGCGGTCCTCGCTGGGTGGTACTTTTACTGCAGTCGATATCCCCAACGAGTCGACTTTGTAATGTTCGCGTACCAATTGTTCTATTCTTTCCCATTTATTTGCGCTCGTTACGTGTAGGACGACCTCTCCAGTGCTTTGCTTTATCAGCCATTGTGGCGCTGAGCCATGTAACACCCAGCCTAGCTGCGTCCTTGATGCCGCGGGTTCGTTACGTCTCCCCGCTCGCAGCTCTCTTGCCACAATGACGTGCCAGTTATCCGCTCCAATAAGAATGAGCGGCGTAGCTAATTCGTGTGCCGTCACATCAATGCCTTTTAAATGGCGGTATCGATTAATATTCGGTATTGCTTGAGGTCTAAGTTTCAAATCTTCCATCGTGTGTGCGACTATTTGTAGCTCTTCTTTGCCTTGACCTCTGACCCGACATGTAATTTTCTCGCTGTCAATATGGGCGCGCTCTGCATTAACACTTCTTATATTCAGCGGCTGGGGTTCACCTTGACAGCCTATTTTCTCAGCCAGCGTCTTGTCCACGAGGGTAACAGTGCTCCCCTCGTCTAACAAGGCAAAGGTTTGCACCTCGCCCCTAGGCCCCTTTATCGTAACCGGACATACTTTTAATAATACGGCACTTTCTTTCTCGCTAAAGGTTGACATTACTGTTTCGTTATAGGCGTCCTCGGGTTGCGGGGTGCTCCCCCCTGGGGGCGTGGCCATTTGATCTTGTCTGTCTGAATGGTGCAGTAAAGAGTGGTGCGGACGATTGCAATTATCGACATCGCACCTTATCGCCGTACATCTAGCTCTTGAGTGCCTTCCATTCAAACATTTAAAACAAATTTGATTTTGTTTTGCCCAATCCCAACGTTCATCGACTCCCATTTCAATAATTTTATTACATTTAGGTACTTTATGGTCCGCCCCGCAACATAAACAGGTCATTGTTTTCTTAATTTTTTCTTCGGCTGCTTTGTGAGCGGTTTTATTGTTGGTCGTTCGGTAAGTTGGGTTTTTTCTTGCTGTTGTCTCTTCGACGGTATTGTATACTGTTCGATGCTCTATTGTTCGGCGAGTTATCGGTTTATTTAATTTCGTTTCTTGTACATTTTTTGGTAACGGCGGCGGTGTATAAAATGATGTCCGATCTGCTTGACATGTGAGGAATCTTGATAGCGTTATTATCTCGGGCTCATTCTTTTCCTCTTCACTGACCACGACATCACACCATTTAGCTACTAACCATGGAGGTAGCTTTCTCGTAATCTCTTGAGTTAACATTGGGTTGTGCAGATAACCCTTTTTATCGAGTGTTTCTAAAACACATATAGCGCTTTGTACTTTCAACGCAAATTTGCACAAGTCACCTAACCCCGTTATTGGCGGGAGTCTCTTCAAGTCATCTAAGGCGCTTTGTACTATAATCTCGGGCCTTCCATAGCATTGTTCTAAAGCGTGCATAATTTTCTCTGGATCGGTGGCAGAATATAACAATGGCGCCACCGCCTTGTACGCTTCACCTCGTAAGCTAACTCGTAGCCGCGCTAAGTTTTCCGTAGGTGTAAAGCCGTATGTCGCGCTTGAGTCGCGCATGGCGGCCTTGAACGGTAACCACTCTGTGTGTAGTCCCGTAAACACTGGGAGTTCCATGGCTTGGCGCGGTGGATGGCGTTTATTGGCCATTTTATTTAACACCTCTGCGAGCTTTTCAATGTCTGACTTTCGCTCTGGTGAACTTGCCTTTGTTTCTATCTTTGGCCTATGTTGTTCTTGCTTCATCGGAAGGCGTTCGTGAGCGACATGTTTGTCACGAAATTCATGGGTTTGCGACTGGCGCACCGACGTCTCATGATTATTGTCGGCGTACCACTCCCCCCGTCTTCGCTCGACGCGTGACTGTACGTCGTTATTACCGCCCCTATGCGGACGGTTTTCATAGTCGGTTCGTTCCACCCGAAGTTCCTGGGGCATTGCGGACATCGACCACGGCTCATAATTTTCGTGGACGGGCTGCTCTCGCTGCTGATTTATCGGGGCGACTATGGACCTTCGCTTACCACACGGGTCTGCACATGTGTCGTTGCCTTTTCTCTCGCTGTATCGGTCGCTGTCGATACTTCTGAATCGTCTGGCGTCTAGATGGTTTTCGTAGCCCGATTCTTCCTCCCGAACTTCTAGGGGCTTCTCCAGCGGTGGCCGCGGCTCCTGATTTTCGTGGCCCTGCCGCTTCCCCTGTTGATTGGCCGGGTCGGCTGCGGTGCTTTGAAGCCAGCTTTCGACGCGTGACTGTGACTCGATAACGCTGCCTTGTTCATATTCTTCTGCGGCAATGTTAGCGAGCTCCATCTCGAGTTGACTCTGAATTAACCTTCGCTCTAATGTTACATTTTGCTTATTTATCTCGGCTTCGGCCGCTATTTCTTTTCTCTTTAATTCGGCGGCGGAAGCTAATTTCTTTTTCTCTAATTCGGCGATGCGTAATTCTGCCTCGTATCGCGCGGTCATCGCCCTCGCTGTCGCACTGGCTGTCGTTCGTTTCGAACGTGTAGATAACTGTGTGATGCTATGCGTACTATTTAAGGGCGATTTCCTTTCTGTCGGCGATGCTATGCGACTTCCGTAGATAACAGTTTGATTTTCTTGCGTTGAAGATGGAACTCGTGGCGGTTCATAGTATATGCTCCCTTCACCTCGACGCGACTCGCTCATTGTTTCGTCTCTTCGTTCGACGTCGCAATCTGAGTATCTACGGGTTGTGCTCCGCGTGTTCATTTTCCTTCTTCAATGCTAACGACGCAACTTTCTTCAATCTTCGACTGCTGCTGGCGTAGATCCGGCGTGGCTGGTGAATATCCGGCTCGACTGGACCAGCTATTGGCGTAAATCCGGCTCGAAGGACCAGCTATTGGCGACGGTACTTGGGTGGACAGGTCTATGGTGTTGCTCCGGTTGACTTGCCGCCGTCGATGACCATATGAGTTGTGGACTGTATATTTTAAGTTGTAGCCGGACGGAAGATTGAAGGAGACAGCGAATAGTTGCAAGTGTCGTTTACTTCTTAATTAATTATCTACACAGCAATTGTAACTATAGTTAAGTATAACAAATCTTATTAGAAGGTACAGAGATAAACGATGGTTATTTAGGCTCCGCGTGCTAGTGATAGTGGTAATTGCAATGGGTAATAATCTCCAGTGAACACTTCTTTTATATTCTCTAACCGTGCCGGGGGGGGCCTTCCTGCCCTCGCCGGATCGTTCTCACGGTTCTGTCCACGTGGAGTGCAGTCGGCAAATATTTAGAAGGAACCGTAATAAACTTTTACAATAACCTTTAAAATAGTTCACAACAATAAATAGGAGAGCAAACCAATATAAATTCCTATTCCATTATTCTATATCCGCCCCGTTCTTATTTTGGGTACGGATTTTATTATCGCACAAACAAAGCGCATTCGCAAAATATCCTATTTTGTCAAACAATGGAACACGTTGTTTGTGGCCCTATACTGTGGGAACATTGCTTCTTATACAAAATTAACATACCTAACTAACCAATATTATTATCTCATATTTACATACACTTACATATTTAGTATCTAACACCTTATATCTAAACTTATACTACTTTAAACCGCCGTCCGCAACAATATATGTATATGAAAAGAGCATTATTAAATCAATAAACCGCAGTATGGACGCAAAAGCGCCGCATATCCTGAGAGAAAATAGGGAGAAAATTGGAAAATAGGAAAATGGCCTATTTTCCAATTTCCACCAATTTCCTGCTTCTTAACTGGCTGGAATCACTCAGGAATTATAGAACACTGCCCAGTCACGTTGGAAGAGATATATTCCATCGTTTTGGACCTGAAAAGAATGGACGAGAGAATACAGGCGTTGCCTTTAGTACATAATTTGTAACAGTTAAAGCATACTGATTCAGACGCGTTCGGTTCGTTACCCGATACTCTAACGAAGCGTGAAGCGGGATTTTGCCCGATACATGCCTAAACATGCTGTTTAAGCAATATTAATTCCGGTTCGAACCGACGCTAACTGCTTTGAGTCGGTTCGAGGGGAACAGTTTGAGATACTATAGATTCGTACTATGAATGATTATTGATAATTATACTATCTACTTATTGTGTCACTAAGTAATTTGGAATACATTCAGCTGTGACGCCATGTTCGCGAACTAATAGACAATTTTTATTTACTTCAGAAATAAATGTTTTTTTGGTCAGTAGATCTTATAGAATACACATAGACAGGCGATTTTGCGTCTATGTGCCAGGCTCTGCAGAATTACTTTATGTTATTTAGTTACATTCTATACACTCAGATGTCACGTGTTTCAACAAAAGTTATGTTAGTTACGTTCGGTATACACAGATGTCACTACGTTTTATAAGATCAAATAGTTCATTTTTTCAACGATAGGTGTCGCTACGCCGGCAGGTTACAACGCGCTATTTCGTTTCTCAACGCGGTCTACACTTTTCATACAAGATTTCTACGTTTGCTTTTATAAGCTCAGAGAAAATAATTAAGGAACATAAATACATGCGACCAGCTGTCGCATAAATGTTAAAGTGACAGATAACGTAACGATTTTTAGTTAACGCTTGTATTAATTTTATTCCTAATAAAATTTCCATACCGGGGGCCTTATATACATATAAAATGCTTGCGGTTTATCTATTTGGTCACGCTTCCCGCTCCGCGTGAAGTGAAGGAGCTTCTAGACTCTTCTTCAGTCTTCGCCGCTGGAGGACCAAGGAAAAAGGTAAGTGTCGGACTTCCTCATTTCCTCGTCCTTTGATTACATGTACCACCAACGAAAAAATACAGTCCACTTTTACAAATTGCTCCGCGTGACCGCAACAATTATTTTATATTAAATGAATCCAAGTAATTAACCATTGTTTCTATAGAAAAAACATTTGTATAAAGCGTGAATAAAAATAGCAATAAAAGAACAATATCTAACTTAAAAAGTAATTAAACTTAGTTGACCTTAGCAGCGATGTACAATGTTGAAGCCATTGAGCATGGTACTTATTATTTTGAGGTTATTTGTTTTTATATTAAGATCAGCAGGCAGGCTCACGGTCCACTTGATGGTAGGTGGCTACCGTCGCCTATAACACAAGCAACGCCACAGCCGCTGCAAGTGCGCTGCCGACTACAGTAGGATTAAGGATAAGGGAAATGGGCTTTGGCATCCCTTACTCACTCAAACACAACAGCACACGTGTTGTTATTTCACGGTGGTCTTCTGTAAGGGGGTGGTTACTGCTGCCAGACGGGCTGCGAAACGCAGTATGCCCTGCCACTACTTTCCAGATCCAGACCAGAGCTAAATTTAAAAATCTTAGAAAATTTAATTATTTTTGATTTAATTTTAAAATTGAAAATCTTTTGAAAAAAGAATCATATTTTTTTACAATCCCTCCTTAATGTTACCAAGTACTAAATGTCTCAAGCTAAATATTTTTCATGCACATAAAAGCACGTGTTTTAACGCTTTATCAGCGAGATAAATGTTCATCTTATTTATCAGACGAAGCCTGGAGTTACGATCGTGTCATTCGCTTGGCTCGTTACCGAGTGGCGCTCGTAGGGGTAATGTCACACCACATAAGCGAAGCGCTATTTCAAATGCTTTGATAACTTAACATATCAAAGTAAAGTAGATGTATTGTTTTCCTAAGTTACACTTACTTTCTTGGCCGTTAGTCACTACTTCGCCGACGTCTATGCTCCTAATTTGGATGTTATAATTATTAGAAAAACTTAGAGTTAAGACAATTTAAAAAAAAGTGTGTGAGTGTCAGCTCCGACGCATGACTGGAGTTTTCTCCTCTAAATCTATAAAATTAAATGTATAAAATTTCCCTCGTGTACCTAAATAGGTAATTGGGTACCTAATTACTTTATATTATTTAGTTACATTCTTCAAACTCAGGTGTCACGTGTTCCAACAAAAGTTATGTTAGTTGCGTTCGGTATACACAGATGTCACTACGTTTTATAAGTTCAAATAGTTATATTTTCCGAGGACAGATGTCGCTGTGCCGGCAGGTTCAAACGCGCTATCGTTTCGTTCCTCAACGCGGACTACATTTTTCATACAAGATTTCGAAGTTTGCTCTTATAAGCCCAGAGAATAGAATTAGGGAACATTACATGCGTCAGCTTTCGTACAAAAGTCAAAGTGACAAATAACGTAACGCCGCTCCTTGTTTAATGCTTGCTTAGTATTCAATCTTTTTCTTCTTCTTGTGGTGCCTCTCCAACTAGTGAAGGTTGGCGATTAGCCGGGAACAGTCCTCTGACCTCTCTGTTTTTGTTGGTTAGAACAGGTCAACTGCGATAGGTATCCCGGCCACTCTCTGATGTTCTTCAGCCACGACGGCTAAGTTCAATAAAGTTATAACAAGCTATAATTAAAATTATAAACTAATCCCTGACTTTCCATTGAGTCCTATACGCTATATCTGCTGTAAGTTACTTAGAAGTTGGGCGTCCTGCAGACTACTTAATGCAGCAGCATCAGATCAAGGTTACAATATCATGGAAATATCACCAAAGTAACAGAATACCAAATTTCACATCAATCGAACACGTGGAAGTTAGTGAAATACCTTCGTTAAAATAGGAAATGGACTGATGTTCTTCAAGCGGCTGAACAAATCTTCGCAAACTATTGCTAGGAACCATCTCGATCAGATTAGTTTTCAAATAAACTAAAAACGAATCAAAATCGGTCCATCCGTTTGGCAACTACGACTCAACCGACATTATATACAGATACACACAGACACACACATCCATCTGTACTAATATTAATAATATATTTGTATGTTTGCAATGAATAAACTAAAACAAAAAAATGCAAGTGTAAGTGTAAGAGCTGTCGCGACAGCTCTTGCTACGGAGTTTACACTTGCAAGCTGCTGTCAGACATTTCTCGCGGAAGTTTTCTTGCAGGTGGAAAGGCGGCCTTAGAGCCGTACCATTTAGTTTGAAATTTTTTTTCCTCTTTAATTTGATGAAAGTAAACCGGAAAATAGTAAATCATATTGTATATTGTACTGGAGGACGACCCCAATTTAAACGCACGCTTTTGAACGAGATACGATCCCAGTTAATCCGTAACCTGAATTTACCATACGAGACAAATTAGGAATTAATGTGTTAAGTTTGTTAAATTAAACATTAACCTAATTAATCATGACATTAATAATACTTAGTTAAAGTGCTACTTGGAATTTGATTTAAAATTCATATAACCAAATTCCTAATAGTATGTGTATTAGTTAAGTATAACTATGTTACTTCGTTTTAAGATTATAATAACATAATTACTACTTAAAATAATTTCGATTACTATTTTTATAATTAATTTAATGTTGAACATTACGATGAAAAGAAATGTTCAAGCTCGATTTATTATTAAATGTATTTCGAACTTTTTGCAAGATATTTACGATTCTCTGTACCAGTGTAATCGTATGTCACTGAAATGCTAAACGGAGAAAATGTTTGGAGAAAATTGTTGTGTGTTTGAGTGAGTCTGGATTAAAGATTCATATTGACAAGCCCTTTGGACGAGTGGCTACGGTGCTTGCCTTAACGCTGTGTTCTAGGGTTCCCGGGGTCGATTCCCGGCAGGATCAACTTTAAAAAATGAACTTTTCAAATTTGGCTCTGGTCTGTATCTGGAAAGTAGTGGCAGGGCACACTACGTTTTGCAGTTATTTGGGCAGCCCGTCTGGCGGCAGTAACCAGCCCCTTACAGAAGACCACCGTGTGCTGTTGTGTTTCGGTGAATGAGTAAGGGATGCCAGAGCCCATTTCCCTAACCCTTTCCAATCTCATATCCCTAATTCCACTGAAGTCGACAGCGCACTTGCAGCAGCTGTGGCGTTGCTTGCGTTACAGGCGACGGTAGCCACTTACCATCAAGTGGACCATCAGCCTGTCCAAACACAATGACGTTACGAAACGATTGAAAATATCTGCTCTGCTTATATAACAGCGAAACACAACCCTTTTGTCTCATTCCTACTACGTTCCCACAAGATTGTTTGAGTTAATAAATTCAAATTTGTCCACAGCTTCGACGTGCGCGGGCGCAGTTTTAACAAAGCACTTCATTGGTCGGATCCATTGGCTTTCGGTCGCCGAGCGTACTTCGTGACTATGTCGCGCCCGTCGGCTCTCACCGTTGACACAGTTCAAATCGACGACGAAGGCGTTTACAGATGCAGGGTTGACTTCAAAAATTCGCCGACAAGAAATTTTCAAATACGTCTTAACGTTGTGGGTAAGTTTATGCGACGAATAGAGAAACATTTACTAAAGAGATTTTATAACTAAAAACTCTTTAGTAAACCCTTAACATGGGTTAATATAATATAATATATTGCACTAATTGCACCCCCTAGCCCTCTAGTCGTGTAATATTAATGTACCATGTAATGGTTTAGCATTACTAATGTCGTCGATGGTCTTCTGTTTTGATTCCATTTGTTGTAATGTACTTTAAACGGTTGATAGATTTGCATAAGTACTTACCAACTAGCAGTAGTATAGTTAAGCCAAAGAGACAACGCAATCAATGTAAACAAACCCGGCCCTCTATCTTTTTCCCTCACACGAAGCGGCCGACGCTATCTGTTTCATGATATAGGACGCCATGACAGCCCTTCAAATATTGTTTATATTCTTTGCTTTGTCTCGTTGATCTTGCTTTAGTAGGTAATTTAAATTCGCAGTCTAATTTGTTAAATGATTAATAAGACTCTTCTTCCAAGTTTGATACTCTATATTTGATACGGATAGTCATTATAAAAGCCAACAACAGATTAGTTTTCGTCTTGGTCTGTTTGTATGTTCAGTCATATCATAAGAACGTCATCCTTATCTAATTATTATCCGAACATCTTTCTGTTATAATTATTTTCAAAATTGAGTAAATAGATTTCCTTTTTGGTGTGGGGTTATCTTGATGTTTTTAATTTGATTCTAAAATCATTATTCCACATCACTATTCATTTTTATTACTAATTGAACAGATAGAACCTTCTTGCCTAATTGTGACAAGTACTAATACAGAGCATAAATTGGTGAGGCAGTTTTTTTTAATGTTAAGGTAGGCAGACAGACTGATGCTCCATTTGATGGTAGGTGGTTACCGTCGCCTCTAACACAAACAACGCCACAGGTGCTGCAAGGGCGCTGCCGACTAATGTAGAATTAAGGATAAACGATTGATAAGGGTTAGGGAAATGAGCTTTGACATCCCTTACTCACTCACCGAAACACAACAGCACACGTGCTGTTATTTTACGGTGGTCTTCTGTGAGGAGGTGTTTACTGCCGCTACACGGGCTGCCCAAATGCCTGCGAAACGCAGTGTGCCCTGCCACTACTTTCCAGTTCCAGACCAGAGCCAACTTTGAAAGGTTCTTTTTTCAAAGTTAAGCCTGCCAGGAATCGAACCCGGGAACCCTAGAACACAGCGTAAGGCGAGCACCCTAACCACTCATCGAAAGGGCTGTCTAGCGGTAGCCACTCCATAAACCAGACCATAATGAAATCACAGTTTGTGCGAGTTTCGATGAGCGCGTAAAGGATTACAGTGTCCCTATTCCCTATTCCCTCCTAATCTATGGCAATGACACCCTATGGTCGACGGTAACTACGAACCATTAAATGAGATATTGATTAAATATATTTAAAAAAATATTGCAGTCCATGTAAAGGTACTTACATAATTCTCTTTCAGTACCACCACATCAACTCCTGCTGTACGACGAAGCTGGCCGTGACGTAGCTGGCGTTGTTGGACCACTGAAGGAAGGAGAAAACTTCACACTTCTCTGTGAATTACGTGGAGGTAAGCATTTGGAAACTTGGTATTCGCCATCATCATCATCATCTTTTCAGTCGTAGGACTTCCACTGCCGCATAGGCTTCTCCCACAATTTCCCAATAGGACCGGTCAGGAGTAGTCTCGATTCACCGTTGACCAGCAGCCCTCATTAGGTTGTCAGACCATCTTGTCCTGCCCATTTCTTCATTTCTTGTCCCCCTCATAAACTCGTAGGCCTACTGTTAGATACTACGTTAGATCCAGCGCCATAGGTCATCACTGGCAACATACTGTTACGATTAACTATGGGATGTTCTGGAAAAAGCATTCACGCCGACCGAAAGCCTCGAACGTTCGATTATATTATCGATTATATTCAGGCCCCTTTCCGATTAGTGTCAAAGGAAATTGGCCCTTACGTTTACAAGATAGAGTTTACATTTCAACAGAAACAGCATTTCAGTGGCTTGTTTACAATCTTGTTTGGTAGATTCGAAATACATCAAGGGGTTTGGCGCTAAGTACAAATAAGAGTGTGGCCGGTCAAAGGAGTTAGTTGTGCGACAACAAGCGATATGAAAGCGACTCTTTGATGCTAGTCTTTCAAATAATTAAAAAATAAAGGTTTTTTCAAGTACTTCAAGAAAGGTTCTATGAGTTTTCTCCGAAAAATGCATTGTGTTTTTGTTATTTCACGATAAAATTTTCGATTTTGACGTTTGACGAATAAGAACCAACATTCAACAAGCTATTACTCTGTTTATATTGATTCTGCAGACACCATTAACCTAACATTATTTTTATTCGATAAAATACTTTTTGAGTTATTCGCGAAAAACCGAAAAACATGGTGTTTTTTTTATGTTATTGGAAAATTGACACTCTCACTACCGAATAAGTCGAAATGTATTGATTAAAAACTTCAGTAAAACAAAAGTTGCTTAAAATTAATCAATCTATCCATTCCAATGAGACATTGTTCACTCCCCGAGAAGTGGTAGCATCCACTACCAGGATAAAAGTACAGAGGGTAAGTAAGTAGAACCTGAATCTTCAGAAGCCTGAATTTTATCTTCAATTACTGGACTATGAGTGTCAAGGATTTTACATTTATTTGACAGCCCAATTCTTGAGAAAGTTTATAGGCTTCCGAGAGTGGACATGTCCATGTCTTTGGCAATTTGAATTAAACATCGAGTGAAACCGCGGGACACAGCTAGTTTTATAATAATTCTGGTAAATAATATTAGCTTAATTTTAACAATAATATATATAGGATAATATATTCGTCCTTGTTTTTCTTACAGTTTTCTTTTTTTTTTTAAATGTTGCCGAAGGTCCTTAGCCACCAAAGGTCTAGTGGTTCCTCAGCCTGGCTACCGGCATTAATCGTGAAAAAATAATCTTATTTTTAAATTTTTTAAATGTAGTATTCTCCTAGCAAAAAAAAAAAAACTGGGACGTTAGCATAGAAAAAAGGAGATCAATCAGCATAGAAATCATAGATTTTACTGGGAAAATATCTAGTAATTTGCTAATGAGATTTCATAGATATGTTTCCAATTAAAATTCAATTATTCCAATAAAGTAATAAGTCTTTAATTTTTCAATAATTTTCCATTTGTAAAATCTGAATATTCACAGGAATTTATTGAAATTAATAAAGACTTTTATTACCAAAATCTCCAAAAAGTACGTTAAAAAAATGGCCTGGTTTTGAACGATGTCATTTAGCTTTTTTTTAAGTCAAATAAGAGGCTTACTTGTATAAAACAGAGCCAGTTTCCTGTTGCAACGCACACAGTTACATTTTTGCTTTTATTAAAAAGCAAATTCGAAAGCTCTTAAAAAGTTTTATTTAAATTCTTTATTTGAATAAAAAAACATTCGAGTGGGTACCTCTGTTGAGTTCCGTTGAGTTGAGGTAATCCGATTACCTTTATTGCGTTACTGGGTACCCGCTTCCCCGCTAATACCGTGTACTTTTCTGTGTTTTTATGTGCAATTCAATTGATATTTTAAAAACATCTATCAGATATCAAATAATTGATAGATCGATTAGGATGTTATTCTTAGTTAGTTTATTAGTTATCAATTAGCCAGTGAGTTAGTTAGTTAGCCTAGCCTGTCTAGAAACTGTCGTAAAGTGGCCTCTATTATTGGAAAATATTTTTAAAGGCGATATTGGATGCTATTACGTAAATTCTTAGTAGTGGTAGGGCACACTGCGCTTTGC
This sequence comes from Bembecia ichneumoniformis, assembly GCA_910589475.2. Taxonomy (NCBI): domain Eukaryota; kingdom Metazoa; phylum Arthropoda; class Insecta; order Lepidoptera; family Sesiidae; genus Bembecia; species Bembecia ichneumoniformis. The sequence continues at coordinate 13,907,467 of OU342539.1, read as the reverse complement.
AGTCATTTGGGTAGCCCGTCTGGCGGCAGTAACCACCCCCTTACAGAAGACCACCGTGAAATAATAGCACGTGTGCTGTTGTGTTTCGGTGAGTGAGTAAGGGATACCAGAAACCATTTCCCTATCCCCCTCCTAATTCCTTATCCTTAATCCTGCTGTAATCGGCAGCGCACTTGCAGCAGCTTTGACGTTGCTTGTGTTATAGGCGACGGTAGCCACCTACCATAAATTGGACCGTCAGCCTGTCTTCTGATCTTAACATAAAAAAAAAATCTTAATACTACTTTCAGCCAATTCTGATAGTAACTGTAGCAGCCCCTTGTCATGGGATGAATCACAGGCTTGAACACGCACTCACCCGATACGTACTCTCACCTGATATTGTATAAAATTATTGCTTTGTCTATGGATCTAACCTTAATTATCTAACCTTTTTTATATGTTAAGATCGGCAGACAGGTTGACGGTCCACTTGATGGTAGGTGGCTACCGTCGCGTCTAGGCTCCAATGATGTTGGAGGGATTCGATATTACAAAAAAAAAAAAACAATCAAAGTCAAAAGCTGCTGCAAGTGCGCTGCCGACTACAGTAGGATTAAGGATGAAGGATTAGGAGTGGATAGGGAAATGTGCTCTGGCATCCCTTACTCACTCACCGAAACACAACAGCACACATTCTGGTATTTCACGGCGGTCTTCTGTAAGCCAGTAAACCATAAACCCATTTTTTCGGCCAATAAACGCATTTTTGTTTACATATTTCATTTTTTTAAGTTTAGGTCGACAGACAGGTTGACGGAAAACTTGATGGTAGGATTTGCAGAAAAAATTGCACCCGTGCGTAGTCGGGGACTGTAGTGTTTCGGTGAGTAAGTAAGGGATGCCAGTGTCAATTCCCCTAACCCTCAACAATACCTTTCCTTAATTCTACTGTAGTCGGCAACGCTCTTGTAGCACCCGTGACGACGGTAGCCATCTACCATCAAGTGGACCGTTCGGCTTGTCTGCTGATTTTAACATAAAAAAATAGGTATTGTAGCAATCATTTCTCACCGGTACAGTAATAATTCTTTGGACAAAATATTTCACGACCACATGACATCAGTCATGCGATCGTAACAATGGGAACAAAGCGGAGGAACACTTGGCAAAACAAGTGAAATCGGGAAATACAAGAACTATTAGCGGTTATAAATGTGGCTTCTATTGCGAACGAAGACTAGTTTTTCATCGACAACTCGTATTTAGGTCGAGCATTCCACCTTAATTCCCCATTCATTTATTTAAGTCCTTTCTTCCGGACGGGATTTTGTTTTCGGCGCACTATGAATTCATTTCTCACTTTGAACAGTTTTATTTCTCACAAACAATTATTTACTCGAGATCATTGTTGCTTTGTGTGGATGTTCTAATGGATCTAGAAATAAATTGTTGCGCGATAAAGTGGAGAAAATGATAGCGAATTTTAAATTTAGTTGAATTTTAGAAGTGCCCGATAATTTTGTTGTGGTTTGATCACGCCAAGCAATTATAAAAGTGGAGTGTTATTTTTCGTTGGTGGTACAAGTAACCAAAGGACGAGGAAATGAAGGAAAATCTATCACCTACCTCGTGAATCACCAAGTCCTTGGTCCTCCAGCGGCGAGAATTGCAACGGGCCCGTCACACACACACAGAGTCCAGAAGCTTCACCACTTCAATGATTACACTCGCGGAGCGGGAAGCGTGACCAAATACTTAAACTACAAGTACAATTGCCTGATAACATTAGCGGATGAAATAAATGCAAATCGCGCGGGTCGAGAGATCGGTGGATGAGTCTACGCGTGTTAAGCCGCGCTCACTTTATACACATTTTCGTGCTAATTTGAATCGTCCGGAAACGTACGAATACGCACGAACAATCCCGATCTTCCAAGTACTATGCGAGTTACTTGTACGCATACGTGCGTTTAGTTACAACGTCCGAAATCTATCCCATCGTGTTGGGATATTTGACTCTCTTGTTATTGATGTTTGTGGGATCAAAAGTGATTCAGAGCTTTTCAAATATATATCACGGACCCATCCAATTCTATGATGACGTCGATGTTGCCGCAGTCTCCGAATCAAAAGCGAATTATCGAGAAGATTATTCATTGCGCGGCACGTGTGCTGTTGTGTTTCGGTGAGTGAGTAAGGGATGCCAGAGCCCATTTCCCTATCCACTCCTAATCCCTTATCCTTAATCCTACTGCAGTCAGCAGCGCACTTGCAGCAGCTTTGGCGTTGCTTGTGTTATAGGCGACGGTAGCCATCAAGTGGACCGTCTGCCTGTCTGCCGATCTTAACATAAAAAAAAAGACAATCACAGCATGACCGTCACAACAGAAAGACTATCTTTTTGATAGAGAAAAACGCACTCAATTCGTACGACCCTTGTCGAACATGCACGTACGATACAAATTCGTATCTCAAGTGAGCGCGGCCTTATTGTTGCTATGTTTTTTTAGATTGACTGCGCTTTTAAAAATGGTCGCGGGCGCACGGCTTGCGGTAGTTCCAGACATATGGATAGGTATATGGTGGAAGTGAGACAGCACATATCACAGCGAACTACCATTTACGTCAACATGGTTTTTTTTTATAATTTAGTTTTTTTATATTAATATGTTAAAAAAAACGTGCTAATAAAATGCCAGTCCACTTGATAATAGGTGATTACCGATCGCCTACAAACATAAATACCGTCGTAAAGGTTGCAAGTGAATTGCAGACTATATATGATAAAGGATAAGGATTATGAAGGGGATAGGTGTTAACCTATCCCCTTCATAATCCAATAATACGTCCATCCCTTCATAATACGTTCATACGTGGGCTTGGGACACACGTTTTATTATTTCACTGTGATTCTCTGTCAGGGAAATTCTGATGCAGATTGACAGTCGTCCACTGCTTTTATTTTTATAAAAAAATAGCGAACCTACTAGGCTAGAATTATATATGAAAATCTTCTTTCTATTAGTGAAATCCGCATCAAAATCGTTTAGGAGGAGTTGGAAAACAAATAGATGCGGGCAGAGACTTTAATTTGTACTATGCAAGTAAGGATAAAACTACTTTTTATGAAACTAAATTTTATCCTTAAAACATATAGAAATAAAGCCTATATGTTAACACAGAGTGTTAACACACATTGAACTGTTAACACACATTGAACTATATGGTACATAGAGATCGTTGCATAAAATAAATATATTTAATTTTAAAATTTATAAGAAAATACTAAATCTTATATATTTACAAAATCTTATATATTAATATAACACATTGGTATTATATAATAAAACAAATTAAGTCAAAGATTTATTGGTGTAAAGAAAGCAACACGACCGCAAATAATTTCAAACCAAAGTGTACATTGAGCAACTTCTCTAAGGTAAATGAAAATATTTTATAAATAAAAGCGCCTTTTATTAACCTTCATTAAAGCAGTGCAAACAACTTCAAATAGAGAACAACATTTTCTTTCTCTAAGAATTCCAAGGCTTGGCTTTTCCGAGGTATTTGAGGAAAGTTTTCTTTACAACCTACATTATTACAAAAATAAATTAAACATTAAAAATTTATTCTGCCAATAATAAATTAGCAAAATTTGTCATTAATAATAATAAGTCTCCCCCTCATTTTGGCTTTTAGAGGGGGAGACGAGTCAAAATTTCTAAATAATAATAATAATAATAAATATTTATTTCCACACTAATTACATATAGATTAGGTTTTGACCCCTACACTAAGCATAGCTTGTATCGTAGGAGTCAAATAGTCAAAGACAACTAAGGTAATTAACTAATGTAACCAATAAATTAATTGACTAACGTAAGGTAATTTAACTAATGTAATTAAATTTGAGGAACCCAAAGCACAACAACAACGCACCAAGCCCAAAGAAGTTAGCATTAGACTTAGGTATGTAGGTAAGGCCTCGTGCAGGTAAATGTGTGTCAGTTCTGCAAGTTGATGTGGAGTATGTGTGTGACTGTGGGTATGTATGTACATGTATGTATTATATATATATATATATATATATATATATATATATATATATATATATATATATATAAATGAATCCCCATTTCCCTTGGTCACGACATCACGCGTGAACGGGTAGACCGATTTTAATTCGGTTTTCACTAATGGAAGGAGGCACTAATATTGTTTTAGTATCGTTACGTGTGGGGTGAGTCAATCTGCCGTCTAAGGGCGAAAATCAACTATTTATTTCCACAAACCAAGATGACTTCCAAAAGTGCTAAACGAAAGGTCCGATACAACCGTTAAACTTGCCAAGAGTCGTCAATGATTCCCATATGAGTCGCTGGTTTACTGTCGCAGGTAAGTTCCGAAGTTTATCTTTCGAATCGCAGAATCGAACTGTCCCGCTAGCTCGCCACTTCGCCTATTTATATCCGCTGCCAATCGTCTAGATCTTTCTTGAATTTAGTACAAACAAACAACAAACAAATACAAGTAGGTAAACAAATAAGTAAACAAGTAACACGTACTTGTAATGTAAACAAGGTCATTGAAAGTTCGGGAACGCCACTTCTATTGAATGTGAGCTTTATGTTGTGTGCATAAGGACCAATTTCCCTTGACAATAACCGGAGAGTGGCGTGACTTTTATTCTACGGTGGAACTTGTTGACAGGCGAAGACGCTTTTCTAGAACGTTCCATGGTGAGTCATAACAGTATATAAAAATTGCACCACGGGCGAAGCCGCTACGGGCGGCACGGGCGGAACGCTAGTAAATAAAATAAAATATTAAAATACTCGTATGCAGGAAGAGACCAGCGTCATATGCCACCTTAAGCTCGTATTATGGAATGATAGTCAGGACCAAGCTCTAAACCGCTCTACGTAGGAAGGAATTATTACTTGGAGACCGTACAAGTAACAAGATCTTTCTTGAAAAATTAGACAGCGTTTTATTTAACCACTATCGATACGATCCTGGCTTCACACGGATTCAGTTTGTTTTTTACAAATCATGTAAAACGAAACCTTCCTTTTTAACGCTCTTTCCATTGGTGAAAGCGTATCAAAATCCTTTGGTTGTTTTAGAAGAGTTTACCGGAGAAAGAGACAGAGTCGGACTGCGACTTCTTTGGCGAAAAGAAATTGGGCTTGTGACTTCGTCGGTGATTTTTTTTTTTATTTTTTTTTTGTTGTTAAGATCGGCAGACAGGCTGACGGACAACTTGATGGTAGGTGGCTACCGTCGCCTATAACACAAGCAGCGCCACAACTGCTGCAAGCGCGTGTCAACTTCAGTAGGATTAAGGATATGGAATTGGAAAGGGCTCTGGCATCCCTTACTCACTCACCGAAACACAACAGCACACGTGCTGTTATTTCACGGTAATCTTTTGTAAGGGGGTGGTTACTGCCGCCAGACGGGCTACCCAAACAACTGCGAAACGCAGTGTACCCTGCCACTACTTTCCAGATCCAAACCAGAGTCAAATTTGAAAAGTTCATTTTTCAAAGTTGACCCTGCCGGGAATCGAACCCGGGAACCCTAGAACAGACCGTTAAGGCAAGCACCCTAACCACTCATCCAACGGGCTCGTCAAACATTCAACATTTATTCAATTTTTGTATTATTATTTTATTATTTTAAGCCAGTAAATTTGTAAATGTTGGTGTTACAATATTTTTAAATATTTAACACCACACGAATTCGTTTGCATTAAAACATAAAAGATATAACGTCCGACGAAATATGTAAAGCAATATAATACGCCTGCCATCTTTATTCGTACAATTCGTATGATTCGTACAATATTATTATAGGCTATATCAATCCTAAAATTCTATTCTACCTATTGGTTAAATTTTTTTTTAATCGGATGGGTAGTTTCGAAGATTACCTCCCACATACAAACAAACAAACAAACAATTATAGTATTAGTAAGTACAGATTTACATAAATGTAGATTAGGATCTAATTTCTATAGGGAGAACACCTGATTATTCGACAAGTAATCCACAATCCACAAGTTTGTGAATTTGTGAATCAAATCAAATCAAATCAAAATATTTATTTATCAATTAGGTTTCTCCAAGAAACTGTTATGATCGTCATTTGGAATTACCAGTTAAATTTAAATTTATCAGGGTTTCGGAAAAAAAGCCAAGATGACGATCCTGAGAAGAAACCCCGAAAGAAACTCAGGATACTATTCTTTTTGTCATCTTTACAATATAAAAAAATTACAATAATTATAATCATACTCTTAATACCTAAAGTAAATATACAATACTGAGCATAGTATGAGCTCCGAATCCAGGCTTTAATTCCAGGCTTCATTGTCACGTAAATAATCAAGAGAGGAGTTTGGTTTAAATGACAACTTTAAATTTATTTATAGATAAGGTTCTGATCATTTTCTGAATGTTCTAAGGTTCTGAATGAACTAGGATCTTTTTTATTATTTGAATAAAGGTATTAATGGTTTGAAAAAAAAATCGTTGAACGGTTGTTATACACGTCATGCTTTTTTGTGATATTACGACAACAGTGAAGAAATTAAAATCTAAATTATATTCAAAGGCCTCCAAATTTGCGTTATAAATTGAGACTCGCTTTCAATATCGCTCACGCTGAGACCACACTCAAAAGTTTCCCAGAAAATATTAAGACGTCAGCGTCAGACGACAAAATAAGAATTTAATATATGTATATTTTCTAGACATAAGTCATCTTACCACATTAAATAATATCAGGTGATAGTCGGATGTTACCTGTAAGCCATTTTTAATTTAATTAATTAATTTATTTAATCTAAGTAGGTAAGTACCTACCTAAAATTATATTTGCACAACTCAAAGGAATATTTCAAAATTTAATATTAACAGCGGGTAATATAGCTGAAATTTATTAAATTGAACTTTATAATTAATGAAATTTTATTGAGCGGCGGTGGCGCAGTGGGAAAGACGCGGCCTATCAAGTCGAGAGATCCGAGTTCGATCACCGGTTATGCCGCCATTCTAAAAAAAAAAACACTTAAGTGCATTTACTGATTGCTCTCAAACGGTCATCGCGAGGAAACCTGCATACGTCAAAGAAGAAATTCTAAGGCGCATCTGAAGTCCACCAACCCACACTGGGCTAGCGTGGTGGATCATATAGCCCAGACGCCCTCGTTGAGGGCCGTTTCTGAGATTAGCGTGCACAAACACACAGACAAATAAACAAAAACTCTAAAAATGTATTATTTGACGTCGGTAACATAAATACAACGTGCATAATTTTTTATTATATATTTGACGTACAGACACGGATCGTTTACGATTTTATTTTTATTATATGAACTAGCGGCCTGGCAATTTTTATTTATAAGAACATTCCCCGTTTATCCCTCTTTCCATTAGTGAAAACCGAATTAAAATCGGTCTACCCGTTCACGAGTGATGCCGTGACCAAGGGAAATGGGAATTCATTTTTATGTATAGAAAAGATACAAAAATTCTATATTTATTTCTGCCGTGACATTTTACTTCATGTTTTATAAGAAAAATTATTTACTTTGCGATTTCTTCAAGAGCAGAATTGATGATTATTTATTCTTAATTAAATACATTTTTTTATATAAAGCTTGTCAACCAGACATCATGATGACGGTCCACATGATGGTATGTGGCTACCGCAGCCTATTAACAGAAGAAACGCCACAGATGCTGGCACATGTATTCTATTGAGTGCAGAATTAAGGTTCACATTGAATTTCTGTTCTCAGGTCGTCCAAAGCCAACATTAACTTGGCTCATCAACAACAAACCTATAGAGGATCATACGGTACTCAAGAATGATGGGAAGGTTATAGTGAGTAGGATAAGTGTGGGTGGAGCTGAAAGGAGCTGGTTGAACACCAGCATCCGCTGCCAGGCAACCAACACACCTCTTCTGAGCCCACACGAAAGAACTGCGCGAGTTGAGATGCACTGTAAGTACCTGTTAATTATACAGAATCAAATTTTTAGTAACTAGATCAAAGGAGATCAATCGTTTTTTTTTTCTTTAATTTTCATTTTAACTGTAGAAACTTCTACCAATAGATTGTTACTGGGAAAATATCGCGTAATTTGGTAATGGTATTTGAATTTGAAAGTATTGAAAAATCTGTTTGAACTGCGCACTGATGCGAACAAAGTATCGAGTTGATGCTTTTGGAGATAAAAACGCCACTGCTGCCAACACTGCCTGAACACCAACGGAGCCTCATCAAAAATTCATCCTGGAGAAAGTTAAAAAATTAACTGGAGAAGTTAAAAACTGGTCATCCAGTTGATTGGCCCTATTGTCTTGACTGACCTATTGGTCAATAAACCTGCCCACACATTTATAGAAAATTCATGTTGGAATTGACCAGGCCTAACGGCGTGTGGGTTAAACAAATTAAAAGAAAAAAAAACGATATGATAAGGGCCTTGTTTTTTAGGAAACCTACGATAACTTAAAAAAATGCACACAATTTTACCAATTTTTTTGTCTAAATCAAAGGCTTTTGTTTATTAGTTTTAGTATCTTCCTAACAAATTTCTTTTTAAATATTAGCAAATTTCATCACCTTTAAAATAAGGTCACTTTCATGTTTGTGGACAATGTAAAATGATAAAAAAAAATAGTTTTAACATGTCCGATGAAACCGTTGATCTAGTCAAAAGTCGTTAATGATTCCCTTAATGTGTCGCTGATTCACTGTCGCAGATAACTTCGCAAAAGCTCTGAAGAGTCGCTTTCGTATGGGTGGTTGTCGCACCACCACCCATCTCGCCCGCCTGCTCTCATATTTATACTTGGCGTCAAACGCCTCGATGTATTTCGAATTTTCCAGAAAATCTAAACAAGATCGTAAACAAACCATTGAAAGTTCGGGAATGCTATTTCTGTTGAAATGAGGCAGCAATCACTGCTTATCATGGCTACGTTTCTTCGATTTTGACATACGGATTATTGGTATGGGGTAACTCTGTCGAAATAATAAGAGCTTTTAGGGCCCAAAAAAAATATGCATCAGAGCAATATGTGGCGTGGGCTTTATGGAGAGTTGTGTGCCACTATTTAAAAAGTTACATATACTTCCCTTACCTTGCTTGTATATAAAGACGTTGTGTATATTTGTTAGAAAATATCCGAACTGTTTTGTCGAAAATAACGAAATAGGAACCAAAATAACTAGACAAGGTAATTTATTGCAAAGACCAAAATGTAGATTAGAACTATTTAATAGAAATGTTTATGTTATGGCAATTAAAACACACAATAAACTACCTAATAATATAAAAGAATTGCCGGATCCTAAATTTACAAGAACATGAACAAAATGGTTATTAGATTGTTATTATGATGTTAAAGAATTTTATAATAAGAAACATTAATTCCTTTGTTAATATAGTTTACAAACAATTAAACACAAATATTTGCATGCCCTTGGCGGGTAGAACACACTTTGTACTGTAACTGCTGTATACAAATTAAAATCCTGTAAACATGTGTTCGCGCAAATAAAGATTTATTTTATTTTATTTATTTATTTAATGTAAACTCTGTTATAAATATAGGGATCAATTTGACACTAGTCGGGAAGCCACGCCACGCCACGCCATTCGAGATTTTCGGCAGGCGCGCACGTTTTTTTTTTCAGAACGTTCCATAGTTAGTCATAACGGTATAGTTTTTGGTCGAAAAAATTCAGCTTACAACACGTGGGTAAAGTATCGGAAATCCGATCTCTAACACGTTTTATATGTGTTTAAAGTTAGAATACATTACTCTACGAGTACAGTGGTAGAGTTGAAAATTTACAAATAAAATAGCTTTTCTATAGCTCAACATGACGATGGGACGTGACAAATTAAACGCGATACGTGTTCAAATTTTGTACAAAAAATTCCCGGAAAAGATTTTTCACATTTTTGTAAATTCTATAAAAAAATCCATAAAAAGTTAATAGCTAAGTTAATTCTTAACAGAGTACACAAAGTTCGGAAGACGCGATGGAGTAACGAAGATTATCCCTTCTATTAGTAGATTTAATTAATTAAGTTGAAAAGTAAACACAACTTTATATTACATTTTAATATCGAAAGCTCTTTGAACTTTAAACTTCAGATTAAAATAGAAAACTTCTATGTAAACCAAGAAACATCTTAGCAATTACTTTAGCTAAAACTCTTCACGTCAAAGGAAAAACGCGAAATCCTCATGGGATCAGTTTTATGAACGCCTATTAGTTCTTTAGTCAGACCGTTAAATATTTCTCAGGAATAGTACAGTGTTGGTTGTTTGGCGATTATGTGGGTGTAATAATACACCGTAGATAGTAAGAAAGAAAGAAAGAAAGAAAGACATTTATTCACTGCACGAAAGACACATGATATACAAAACAGGACAGAGATTAATAAAAAATGTGTGTGTGTCCTCGCGGCAACGAATCGGATACTGACTCAGAATTGTGCTGAGATGCTAGATAAACACTTACAGCGCTGATTTTCAGCCAGCACCGTATGTGACTCATTGGACACCATACAAACTTACTTTATAAATTACTATATACATATACATATACATATACATATACATATACATATACATATACATATACATATACATATACATATACATATACATATACATATATACATGTAGACATGTAAATACATCGAAAAATACATAGGCAAGAAATAATATAAAAAGTTATAACAAAATACATATACAATCTATACACAGTGCACTGCTTCAATGACAGAGAAAAGGCGCGGAAATAGTAAGGAAATTCTAAAGGAATCAATAATAAATTTGGTAATTACAGTAAACGTTAAAACTTACATGTTATGTTGGTGTATTAATGCGGTGAATTATGAATTTTAGAGCGTCAACAAATAACCCCTTAGCTTTCGTCTAAAGGTATACTTGCTAGGCGCTCCTTGGATAGGAGGAGGGAGATCATTCCAGCACTTGGACGCCGCAAACCTGAAACTTCCTCGGAAGGCCGCGGTCCTGTGAACAGGCACGACAGCCGTCGCCCTTAATCTGCGCACGCGTTTGGGCCATTGGAGCTTCCTGTATAGGTAGGACGGCGTTTCATGCCGCTTCACCCCAAATAGCAAAGTGGCGAGATTTTGAACAATAAGATGTATTGGGGCTTCCTGAACACAGCCCATATAAAGGACTAAAGGTGCGTGATTAAAGCACGCCTAGGATACCTTTCTTCTATACCTTTTTTATCAATTACACCCTATCCTCTTGGCTTGCACTTCCCGGTGTTGATTGAATTAATATCCTCTACGATCACGAGTATATGAGTTGAGAGCTTAGCTAGTTTTAACTTAGAATGTTTAGACCTTTAATGCACTTTATCCAACCTTTTATGACTGTTATGACCTGTTAAGTATTATTACTTATAGGTTCAACATATAGGTATGGTTTGAACCTTTTAACACTAAAAAGCGCAATAGCTCGATTCTTCTCTATCTTAGCTAAAAGATAGTTTATCTCAAGTATTCGCCAATCTGAGCTACTAACTTCATTGAAACTGATAATTTCTTGTCTTAGAACTCTGACAATATTGCCTTATCTGCATTAGCTTTAAAATTTATTATAATATTAATAAAAATGCCAGAGTTTATTAATCTATTCTTATTTTTTATTTACTCTTCTTAAATACTTCGATGACATATGTATATACTACATTACATATATTTATAACCTTCTTTTTTAGGGTTCCGTACGTCCGAATAAAAAAACGTCCAAAATCCCTGAGACAGCGACAGAGCAAGCAACGTAACCACTCATCCAAAGGGCTCGGCCAATATTATTGTGGTCTTCTGTAAAAGACGACCTGTCTTTTTATATCTGAAGGTTTTGGTGTGACTATATAACTTAGAAATTAAAATATTAGTTTTGTAACTGATATTTGTAAATTGATTGGTTTTATATTTATATAAAAATGCTTTTTAGGGTTCCTTACGTCCGATTTAAAAACGGAACCCTTATAGGATCACTCGTGTGTCCGTCTGTCCGTCGCTCACAGTCAATTATCTCCGAAACTACTGAACCTAAAATTTTGAAAAAAAAAATTACAGAGATTAGTTTACTACTTATAGATTATAGGAAAACCTATAAGAAGTCCACGATATTAAAATAACATGGTAAATCACTCAATATTGTGCGGATAGGTAACATCGTACGGAACCCTCTTCATGCGAGTTCAACTCGCACTTGTCCCGTTTTTTTATATTACGAATATTATATTCTACTGTTACCTATCATTTTTTTTTAAACTGGAGGAGTTATGGGCGGTGCACCTTTAGAGCAAAGCAACGATCGTATTAAATTTACTCAGTGATTGCTAGTAAATTAATTACTCAGTGATTGCTAGTAATTCATTTGACTATAATATCATTGCTGTACAATTCGCTACGCTATCATGGTACTAATGGTTCCCCAAATGGGCGAAAATTTGGCGCTCGGCCATCGCCAGGTAATACGGTCAGTTTCGCTAACAAACACGACAAGTTGAACAAAGAACGCTCCACTAAAGGCACCTATTCATAACTTGACGAAGTTTATGAACTAACTTCGGCAGAGTTTGCGGCAGATTTATGTCTGACACAAATGGTGGCTGTCAAAAGTGAAACGAAAAACTTTGGGCGCTCGAACGCTTCACGTCGTAAAACGTTTTGTTGCTAAATTGAAACGGACGGATTTGCGGTTCAATAAAATAGTTTCGTTATTAAAACAGGTGAAAAGTTTCCAGCATTGCGAAGGTTCACCGTTGACCTTAATTTCACCTTTTTGTTCCTGTATTTGTTATTTTGGGGCACATGAGAATACATTTGTGAAAATAATCTTCTTCTTCTTCATAAAGATGCCAATAGGGGATCGGACAAATTTTCAGAAAGTGTTTTAAATTAATCTTCATAGATATTTATTCCCATAAAAAATACTATTTTATTTATTTATAGCCTTTTAGGTACTCAAAATCGTGTTTTAATATTGTTTATTTGAAAATGTCGCCAAAACGCCACGATAGTTCATCTGAGAGCGCGGAACGTCATTTGTGGTCATATCATAAACAAAACAGCTGCATTGGCTTAAGACAATGATTGCCCACAAATGACGTCACGCAGTGTGATCGGTGTTTCAGTATAGATTAAAAATATTGTAAATAATAAAATTTTATTTCTTCATTTAAAAATATTTAAATGAATTATATTAAATTATTATTCGATAAATAATCGTAAAAAATTATATATTTTCTTTCTAAGTACATTTTAGATTTTAATCTGATTACTGTCCGATCCCCTATTCGAATTTTGAAAATGGCCATTATCTGCCAATGTCATGTCAATGTCAATGTCGGCCATGTCGGGTGACTTCCACAACGCGAAAGCGAATAGACAAAAGGAAAATATACATAAAATATATACCAACAGTGAGCCATTACGAAAAATTGTGTATCCGGTTTTATTATTGATTAAAGTTTAATATCATACATATCCATATATTTACATAACATATAAACAAAAGGAGAATTACATACGTAGAAAAGGAGCGACTTCATGTTGATGGGACGAGGGATTTTGGCAGGGAGAATATCATACAGGGACACGGGGCGTAAAGGACAGTTGAAAAATACATGATCTGTAGAACCTTCCTGTTTAATATACTGGTCCCTCGATGAGGGAACTTTCAGATATTAAGCTGAAAAGAACGGAAACTACACTTTGATCTTAGCCAAAAGGCCGAGAAGCGATAAGAAAATAATCTTGTTGCTATTCAACTTTAACTTAGCAATGACAAGTTTAATGACAAGACGTTTACTGTCCAAATCAAAACAGAACCAAACATCCAAATACAGCAAGGATATAGACTTTTTTTATGATAAAATCGGCAGACAGGCTGACGGCCCACTTGATGGTAGGTGGCTATCGTCGCCTATGACACAAGCAATGCCAAAGCTGCTGCAAGTGCTGCAACTGCCGACTACAGTGAGATTAAGGATAAGGGATTGTTGAAGAGGTTAGGGAAATGGGCTCTGGCATTCCTCACTCACTCACCGAAACACAACAGCATACGTGCTGTTGTTTCACTTTGGTCTTCCGTAAGAGGTGGTTACTGCCGCCAGACGGGCCGCCCATTCCAGCTCCAGACCAGAGCCAAATTTGAAAAGTTCATTTTTCAAAGTTGACCGTGCCGGGAATCGAACCCGGGAACCCTAGAACAGAGCGTGAAGGCAAGCACCCCAACCACTTATCCAGCGGGCTCGTCAAATTACGATACTGCTGTTACAATGGGCTGTTTACAATTTTTTTATCGAAGTTATCAATATTACAAGTTATAGTTCGTAAATTGCTACTAAACAAAAGAAGAAAGGAAATCGATTTAAATACAAAAGACAAAAATGTACTGAACTACATATTTTATATGGCGGGCATTAAAATTAGGCCATCCTTAGAATTACACCATAAACGTTGTTTACTTGTTTACTTTAACTTCATATCAAGTTAAGCTTTTAAAAACATAAAATGTCATAGTTTATCACTATCCTAATCCCTTATCCTTAACCCTACTGTAATCAACAGCGCACTTACAGCAGATTTGGCGTTGCTTGTGTTATAGGCGACGGTAGCCACCTACCATCAAGTGGACCGTCAGCCTCTCTGTCGACCTGAATATAAAAAAATCACTATATATAAACAATACTATGTAAATTCTAATCAATATTCATATTTCAAAACTCGGGACAAGATCAAGAGACACATTTTACATTCCCTACTGTCGAACTAATCATGCTAAGAATTCCTTCCTACATCGTTCCAAATATCACTATAATAAGGTTCTAAATGATATCGACATATTCTCAATTAATTTAACATCATTCAAAAAGAAAGTTGGCGAATTACTTTTTTAAAAAATAGTTATTTAATTTTTTTTAAATATTTATCACTACATACCATTCTAATTTCTTTTTCTTATCTTAGTTTAGTTATCTCTTTAATGAAAATATGATTCTTTAGGCCTATTTGTACTTTATTATAATATATAATTTAGTTTTATATAATGGCTGTATGTAACCTGAATTAAATAAATAAATAAATACATGATTTTTTTTTCGCACAGTACGTCCGACATCAGTGATGATCACAAACAAACCTGGTCAGATGTCTGCAGATAAGGAGGTGACACTGGTATGCGTGTCTCAAGGCAGCAGACCACCAGCTCAGATTACATGGTTCAGAGGAAATAGAAAATATAGCAGAGGGAAGGTCAGTATGAGTTCGGGCATATCTCATATAATAAAATCGTAAACGAGCCGTACATTAAGGCATTCACTGAGGCAAATGACATTTACTATAGAACTCGCTGGCGGCGGAGACAATTCAAAAAATACAATTTTTTAATCTGATATTAACTTATTAATACGTACAGGATTCATATGCGTGCAATAAGTCGTTTTCGAGAGAATTTTCAATAAAGGTCAAATTCTTCTTGTGTTCTAACTTTTTTTGTGGAGTTTCTATTACTTTAACGAAAATTCTAATTAATACAATTGGTTCTTCACATGTTTAAGTATAATATATATTTTTTTCAAAGCAATTTTGTTGTCTATTTCTTGTAACATCTTCATTAAACAATGGATATTTTTAGTATTTAGCGTTTGTCTCCCCCTGAAACATTTTTCCAAAAAACCAATTTGAATACGTTGTACTTATGTTACCGAGGTCAAGAAATAGTTTTCAGATTTT
This sequence comes from Bembecia ichneumoniformis, assembly GCA_910589475.2. Lineage (NCBI taxonomy): Eukaryota > Metazoa > Arthropoda > Insecta > Lepidoptera > Sesiidae > Bembecia > Bembecia ichneumoniformis. The sequence continues at coordinate 13,891,664 of OU342539.1, read as the reverse complement.
TTGTCTTTTTACCGGTGACTTTGTGCGTTGTTTCACTGATCTATTGCAATAAGCTTTCCGTGACATTTAGTGTGGACAAATATTTAAAAAAAAAACTTTTTTTTTACTTCGGTAACATAAGTTAAGTTAACATAAACATAAATTGAATTAAGAGATTAGGAGTAAAACGTATACAAATTGTGTTTTTTTTTAATAGGTATTTAATTTTTCAAAAAAAATCGTTTATGATTTAATTATATTATATCTAGATTGAGTTTTGTTCAATAGGTATATAAATAAATCTTGTTTGAAAAAGTGTCATGATTTCCGACAACCAATAATTTTTATACATATTATTTTCAACAGCAAACTGAGTTTACTAATGAAACGACAACCGTGAGCAAACTGTCATTTACACCCCAACCTGACGACGACGGTGCTGTTATGATATGCCGTGCAGATAATCCTGTTCTGCAGAAAGTTCTCGAAGATTCCTTCAAGATGTCAGTCGTTTGTAAGTAGAAACATACTTGTGTGTTAATTCCTTTTTTCTTAACCTCTCGTATGTCCGAGCACAGATCTGTGGAGCTACGTGAAGTTGTCCCAGGCACAGATCTGTGCTCAGACCGACTTGCTTCATATTTCACTCTATTTTAAGTATTAATACTCTCTAGATAAAGTTAAAATTTGTACAACAATTACGCGGCACGTATCTGTACACTACCCGAATTCACTCGATTTTAAGTATTAATACTCTCTAGATAAAGTTGAAATTTGTACAACAATTTCGCGGCACGTATCTGTACACTACCCGAATTCAATCGATTTTAAGTATGAATACTCTCTAGATAAAGTTTAAATTTGTACAACAATTTCGCGGCACGTATCTGTACACTACCCGAATTCACTCGATTTTAAGTATTAATACTTTCTAGATAAAGTTGAAATTTGTACAACAATTACGCGGCACGTATCTGTACACTACCCGAATTCACTCGATTTTAAGTATTAATACTTTCTAGATAAAGTTGAAATTTGTACAACTATTTCGCGGCACGTATCTGTACACTACCCGAATTCACTCGATTTTAAGTATTAATACTTTCTAGATAAAGTTGAAATTTGTACAACAATTACGCGGCACGTATCTGTACACTACCCGAATTCACTCGATTTTAAGTATTAATACTTTCTAGATAAAGTTGAAATTTGTACACTATTTCGCGGCACGTATCTGTACACTACCCGAATTCACTCGATTTTAAGTATTAATACTCTCTAGATAAAGTTGAAATTTGTACAACAATTTCGCGGCACGTATCTGTACACTACCCGAATTCACTCGATTTTAAGTATTAATACTTTCTAGATAAAGTTGAAATTTGTACAACTATTTCGCGGCACGTATCTGTACACTACCCGAAATCACTCGATTTTAAGTATTAATACTTTCTAGATAAAGTTGAAATTTGTACAACTATTTCGCGGCACGTATCTGTACACTACCCGAATTCACTCGATTTTAAGTATTAATACTTTCTAGATAAAGTTGAAATTTGTACAACAATTACGCGGCACGTATCTGTACACTACCCGAATTCACTCGATTTTAAGTATTAATACTTTCTAGATAAAGTTGAAATTTGTACACTATTTCGCGGCACGTATCTGTACACTACCCGAATTCACTCGATTTTAAGTATTAATACTTTCTAGATAAAGTTGAAATTTGTACAACAATTACGCGGCACGTATCTGTACACTACCCGAATTCACTCGATTTTAAGTATTAATACTTTCTAGATAAAGTTGAAATTTGTACAACTATTTCGCGGCACGTATCTGTACACTACCCGAATTCACTCGATTTTAAGTATTAATACTTTCTAGATAAAGTTGAAATTTGTACAACAATTACGCGGCACGTATCTGTACACTACCCGAATTCACTCGATTTTAAGTATTAATACTTTCTAGATAAAGTTGAAATTTGTACACTATTTCGCGGCACGTATCTGTACACTACCCGAATTCACTCGATTTTAAGTATTAATACTCTCTAGATAAAGTTGAAATTTGTACAACAATTTCGCGGCACGTATCTGTACACTACCCGAATTCACTCGATTTTAAGTATTAATACTTTCTAGATAAAGTTGAAATTTGTACAACTATTTCGCGGCACGTATCTGTACACTACCCGAAATCACTCGATTTTAAGTATTAATACTTTCTAGATAAAGTTGAAATTTGTACAACTATTTCGCGGCACGTATCTGTACACTACCCGAATTCACTCGATTTTAAGTATTAATACTTTCTAGATAAAGTTGAAATTTGTACAACAATTACGCGGCACGTATCTGTACACTACCCGAATTCACTCGATTTTAAGTATTAATACTTTCTAGATAAAGTTGAAATTTGTACACTATTTCGCGGCACGTATCTGTACACTACCCGAATTCACTCGATTTTAAGTATTAATACTCTCTAGATAAAGTTGAAATTTGTACAACAATTTCGCGGCACGTATCTGTACACTACCCGAATTCACTCGATTTTAAGTATTAATACTTTCTAGATAAAGTTGAAATTTGTACAACTATTTCGCGGCACGTATCTGTACACTACCCGAATTCACTCGATTTTAAGTATTAATACTTTCTAGATAAAGTTGAAATTTGTACAACTATTTCGCGGCACGTATCTGTACACTACCCGAATTCACTCGATTTTAAGTATTAATACTTTCTAGATAAAGTTGAAATTTGTACAACTATTTCGCGGCACGTATCTGTACACTACCCGAATTCACTCGATTTTAAGTATTAATACTTTCTAGATAAAGTTGAAATTTGTACAACAATTACGCGGCACGTATCTGTACACTACCCGAATTCACTCGATTTTAAGTATTAATACTTTCTAGATAAAGTTGAAATTTGTACACTATTTCGCGGCACGTATCTGTACACTACCCGAATTCACTCGATTTTAAGTATTAATACTCTCTAGATAAAGTTGAAATTTGTACAACTATTTCGCGGCACGTATCTGTACACTACCCGAATTCACTCGATTTTAAGTATTAATACTTTCTAGATAAAGTTGAAATTTGTACAACAATTACGCGGCACGTATCTGTACACTACCCGAATTCACTCGATTTTAAGTATTAATACTTTCTAGATAAAGTTGAAATTTGTACACTATTTCGCGGCACGTATCTGTACACTACCCGAATTCACTCGATTTTAAGTATTAATACTCTCTAGATAAAGTTGAAATTTGTACAACAATTTCGCGGCACGTATCTGTACACTACCCGAATTCACTCGATTTTAAGTATTAATACTTTCTAGATAAAGTTGAAATTTGTACAACTATTTCGGGGCACGTATCTGTACACTACCCGAATTCACTCGATTTTAAGTATTAATACTCTCTAGATAAAGTTTAAATTTGTACAACAATTTCGCGGCACGTATCTGTACACTACCCGAATTCACTCGATTTTAAGTATTAATACTTTCTAGATAAAGTTGAAATTTGTACAACTATTTCGCGGCACGTATCTGTACACTACCCGAAATCACTCGATTTTAAGTATTAATACTCTCTAGATAAAGTTGAAATTTGTACAACAATTTCGCGGCACGTATCTTGTACACTACCCGAATTCACTCGATTTTAAGTATTAATACTCTCTAGATAAAGTTTAAATGTACAACAATTTCGCGGCACGTATCTGTACACTACCCGAAATCACTCGATTTTAAGTATTAATACTCTCTAGATAAAGTTGAAATTTGTACAACAATTTCGCGGCACGTATCTTGTACACTACCCGAATTCACTCGATTTTAAGTATTAATACTCTCTAGATAAAGTTTAAATTTGTACAACAATTTCACAGCACATATCTGTGCAACTACGCGAATGTGTCCCGGGCACAGATCTGTGCTCAGACCGACTTGCTTCATATTTCACTCGATTTTAAATATTAATACTCTCTGGGTAAAGTTGAAATTTGTACAACAATTTATCGAACGAATTGACCGAACTGTAGAAACACTTTGTTCCTTTTTTATTTCACTCTTTTTGACCTAAAACAGCCGGGACATACAAGGGGTATTTAACTTAAATTCATTGAAACCGTCTCAACTTATAAGGTATCTCTTATATTTCTCAATTACTTTTTTTAACGGTCCACTTGATGGTAAGTGGCTACCGTTACCTATAACACAAACAACGCCACAGCTGCTGCAAGCGCGCTGCCGACTACAGTAGGATTAAAGATAAGGGATTGGATAGAAAAATGGGCTTTGGCGGGCACTTGCAGCAGCTTTGGCGTTGCATATGTCTTAGCCGACGGTAGCCACCTACCATCAAGTGGACCGTCAGCCTGTCTGCCGATCTTAACATAAAAAAAGGTTCAATGAATTGGAATATTTTAGTAAGCACAGAAATACAGTCTTCAATTTACAATTTAGGTACTTAAATCTCTATCTATATATCTTCTTATATATAAAAATGAATCCCTATTTCTCCTGGTCACGGCATCACGCGTGAACGGGTAGACCGATTTTAATTCGGTTTTCGCTAATGGAAAGAGGGATAAACGGGAAATGTTCTTATATATAAAAAATTGCACGCCGGGCGAAGCCGGGGGCGGGTCGCTAGTATATATATAAAAATTAATCCCCATTTCCCTTGGTGACGGCATCACGCATGAACGGGTAGACCGATTTCAATTCGGTTTTCACTAATGGAAAGAGGGATAAACGGGGAATGTTTTAGGGTATATAAAAATTGCACGCCGGGCGAAGCCGGGGGCGGGTCGCTAGTATATATATAAAAATTAATCCCCATTTCCCTTGGTCACGGCATCACGCATGAACGGGTAGACCGATTTCAATTCGGTTTTCACTAATGGAAAGAGGGATAAACGGGAAATGTTCTTATATATAAAAAATTGCACCCCGGGCGAAGCCGGGGGCGGGTCGCTAGTAAATTATAAATTAATTAAGAGTTTAATCACTTAACGTTTACTTAAGAAAATTTACTTTGTATCTATTTTGGCGAGGCTTTCATTTGAGTTTTGTTTCAGACAAGCCCGTGTTGACAATGTCGTTAGGCAGTACACTGAACCCAAACGACATAAAGGAAGGCGATGACGTCTACTTTGAGTGCAACATCCGAGCGAACCCTAAGGAGCACCGTATCTCCTGGTATCATAACGTGAGTGAGTTACGTGAGTTTTCTAGCAAGTAGTTATAACACTCGAGTGAATCTTTGAGTACCTAAATTTTAGTAGCGGATGAGTAACCTCTTCAAAAATTTAGGTACTCAATGTTTCACTATCCTCCTGTGGGAGATCACAGAGAAGTGCTGTTGTTTCAGTATCTGAAGAAAGACTTGTTCTTGGCGACAATGAAGCCTCAGTCCTCAGTTTAAATTATGAGATTCAAAGCTCATACTTGATTTAGTATTTATGTGTACTTTGATTATTGTAAATCATATGATTTATTTTGCATGACAGATGTCAAAAAGAATGGTAAGGCTTCTTTCGAGTTTTCCTCTTAGAATTGTAATAACCTTAGCTAGTTCTATTACAAAGCCTTTCTTATGAAAATAGTATGATGATTAAAAGGCTTTCCTTGAAACCTGTTTATTGAATAAAATAATTCTACTATTTCTTAAACCTTATCGTATCACGTTCATAATTGCGCTTGCAATTCTTAGCTTGTAAAGAAAGAAAGAAAGAAAGAAAGAAATATGTGAGTACAAAATAAGATCTTGATTGTACATATAATAGCTTATACACATTCTGCCATTAATATAATAATTAATTAATATAATATTGCCATTAATTAATACATTATGCCATATAGTCGGCAGCGCAATTGCAGCAGCTTTGGCGTTGCTTGTGTTATAGGCGACGGTAACCACCTACCATCAAGTGGACCGTCAGCCTGTCTGCCGATCTTAACATATATAAAAAAATAGTGGCATACAAATTTGAAATAGTTTGAAGCCGGATTTAGAGCATTCGAATTCAAAAAATAAGAATGAATGAGCAAACTCGTGGAGCGTACATAAGGGTTTAAACACCCCTTGGAACAACCATTTGCTCGCTGGAGCGACGAGCTCAAGAGAGCGGCTGACAGTGGTTGGATGCGTAGGATGGAAGACCGAGTGTGTTAGTAACAGTTGACGCTTATGGGCTCATGATGAAGATGCTATCAGAGATGTTAATATAATAACTATCGTAACGACATATACGAGTATATCTATTTAATGCTAAGCATAGTCTTCCAGTGAGAAGTCACATGTTCTCCGATTGTGATACAGACAAAATAAAAATTTAAAAAGTAACCCTCTTCCACCAGGATCAACAAGTAAGCCAAAATATGTCTTCGGGAGTATTCATCAGCACCAAGTCCTTAGTTCTTCAGCGCGTTACGAGAAAAGACGGCGGTCTTTACACATGTAGAGCAGCCAATCAGATAGGAGAGTCTAGCAGTCAAGCCGTCTATCTTCGAGTTCAATGTAAGTTAGAAGATTATTTAAGGAACTTGTTTCTTCAAGTTGTATTCTAAAGAAGTCAGTGACTTTATTACTTTCCCGCTGAATAGGTACGGGTATCTTATGTGGTGTTGAGTAACTTAAATAACAATTTATATAACTCCTTACTTTTTCTGGCTTCTTATAAAAACTGGCCAGAACTCACTTGTTCTAATTATAAGTGACTAAGTGATGCCAAAGCTAATTTTCCTATCCCTTTTTAGGATAAGGGATTCGTCCCTTATCCTTAATCGTACTAAGGTCGACAGCGCACTTGTAGCACTGTGGCGTTGTTTGTGTTAACAGAGGCGACGATGTTACAGACTTACCATCAAGTGGACCATCAGCCTGTCTGCCGCTCTTTACATAAAAAAAATATGAATGTATTATCTTATCTTTATCTTATCTTACATAGATACATAAGTTGTTGCATATATGCACCTCAGCACAATGCTGAGCCAGCATCCGATTCGCTGCCGCGAGGACACACACACACGTTTTTTATATTATTATTATTTTTTTCCCTGTTCTTGTACATAATGTGTCCTTCGTGCAGTGAATAAAAGTCTTTCTTCCTTTCTTTCTTTCTTTCTTTCAACATGAGCTTGGTTGATAGTAGATGGTCTACCATCGCCTATTACACAAAGAACGTCACAGATGCTACAAGTTTGCTGCCGATCATAGTAGGATTAAGGATAAGGGATTAGGAAGAGATAGGGAAAGGTCTCTGCCATCCCTTACTTACCCGCAGAAACCCAAACACAGTTGCTGTAATTTCAGACGGGCTGCCCAAATGACTGCTAAACGCAGATTCCGTCCTTAGATGACAGTAGCCCGTTAACAACAGCTAGACCATCTGCCTTCTCTTTGACTATTAGTATAAATAAAGACTCTTTTATGCTATTGTTACCACGATGCTTCATCTCCAATAATTTTCTTCCTTGCACAATTTATTTCATCCCGTTTTTCTATCCTGCAAGTCAGAGGTCGTAATAATTCAAAGTTCACGTCAGTGACACCGTAATGTGGGAAATAAAAAAGCGGCCAGAGGTCTTAAGGCGACGCCAGCCCCTAATGATAAAAAAATCCACTTATTTGTACTCAAATCATCTGCAGGATATATGAAAGGGTTACACAGATGGTTTATTACCTGGATTGACATATAGGCTACTTTTTATCCTGGAAAATTGTGAGATTACTGTAGGATTTCCAAAAAAAAACAACTAAAGCACGTACGAAGTTGCGGGAACTGCTAGTAGAAAATATATTAAAATTGTACAGACTTAAATCAGGGCTACACGTCCAGCGTACGTCTGTCTCGTTGGCAGCCCTACAATCACGGCTTACTTGCTTGCTGATGACAAATTTCCAATTAATTGAAATTGCTTACATGTAGATGCTCCGGTATGCATCCAACCCAGTCCACTTCTTATTGGGGCCAGACTTGACGAACCATTGCGTGTTCGTTGCGCGGTAAGCGCTGATCCTGCCGACGTGGCTTTCTATTGGCAGTTCAATAACAGTGGAGAAAGCTTCCAAGTATCTCCAGCCAGATATGGTAAGTGTCCACATCATGTTTAAGAAGCGCTACCAAAGACCTTACATATAAAACAAAGTCCACCGTTTATCCGTATTGTTACGACTAACCATGGAACATTCTGGTAAAAGCACTCGCGCCGGTCAAAAATCTCGAATGCTCCACACTATCGATAGTAGTCACGCCACTTCCCGGTTAGTGTCAAAGGAAATTGGTCCTTGTGTTCACAACACAGAGTTCACATTGAACAGAAAGAGCATTCCCGAACTTTCTATGGACTTGTTTACAATCACGGAGTAGAAAAACAATTCCATGTTTACAATACTTGTTTATTCGAATGAATTCGAAATAGATCGAGACGTTTGGCGGCAAATATAAATAGGAGAGTGGCGAGCGGGAGGGACACAGTTATGCAATAGCATGCGATTCGTAAGCGACTTTTCGGACTTTTTGGAAGTTACCTGCGACAGTAAACCAGCGACTCATTAAGGGAATCATTGACGACTTTAATGGTTTTATCGGACAAGTTTAGCTCTTTTGGAAGTCATCTTAGTTTGTGGAAATAAATAGTCCATTTTCGCTCTTACACGGCAGTTTGACTCACCCCGCACGTAACAGTATGTACTTATGTTCGCGATAACCTCAATAATTTTATCATTAGGATCCCGAGGGTTTAAAAATTGGAAAATACTATGCACAGGTGTATCACCAAGCAGTTCCAATCAAATCCGATAGATGTCGCCGCTTCACCTAATTCTATTGTAATATAATAGATGGTGACATAAATAGTGTGATTTCTTTTTTTTTTCAACGCGGACGACGTCGCTGGCAACCCCGCTGGCAAACCCGGGTACAAGACCCTGTTTCGCGAGCTATTGTAGTATTGCTCAACGACACCCCCGGAAGTGCTGATATTTTTACGATATCTCCATCAGCATTTTCAGTACGATATAAACAATGTTACTTCATCCAACTACTTAGTTGACCGTGTAGTTCTGATGCTTATGTTAAAAAATGTTCCAAATTTGAGCTTTCTAGATTTACGCCCATCTGCGATAAAAAGTAACGTTTACTTTATCTCGCATTTGCATTTCACAACCAACAATAGGGGTGTGAAACTATCTACAGTTTAAAAACCACGGATAACATTGGCCCTCAAACTTGTCAGTGTCAAAATGTTTTATGAACAATTTAACATTCGTTTTAACATTTGAGACATATTACAAATTTAGCTGTTCAAATAATACCTAATTTTAATTATATGGACGAAGTAGAATTGTCATAAAATGGATTTTTTCAATGTTACGCAGGTTTTTTGCAGCTGTCAATTTGTATTATATCCTCTCTGACGGCAGCGCCGCCGGTTGAAAATTTGTAAAAACGTATACCTATGAGTTTTTAATTTTAAATTAAATATTTTCACATCACTTTCTTCGCTGTTTGAATATACCATTTAAACGCGATTTTAACACAAAAAGTACAAAATAGGAAAATTACAAGCGCAAAAACGATAGCGGTTTCGGTTATCTGTCAATTTCGGGGGACAAGCAACTGACGATAGTAATCTACTTTCGATAGATGTCAAAACAATATTGAGAAAGAAAGAAAGAAATAAAGAAAGAAAGACTTTTATTCACTGCACGGAAAACACATTATGTACAAGAACAGGGAAGAAACGCAATCTACTACAATTTGTACCGGAAAGCTACCCACAGTAAGCTACCTGCCCTCTCAAAGATAGATAGGAACCTTCGATAGGAATTGTTACTTGCAGGTAAGTTATTGAAATGAAAACACTTACGGAAGGATAGATATTTTTACCTACAGTAGGCAAAACGATGGATAGATACTTTATTGAAAATGGGCGTTAGTAGTTTTGGCTGTGTGTTGATAAGTAAGTCAGGACAATCGGTTTTATAACTATGGATAAAATCGCTCTCTGCCTCTGGTAGTCTTGATACGTTTTTCACTAATTGAATGTGCTGCGCATCCACTCTGGGGTGAGGGGAGACTTCGACCAGCTCCAACCCTCATCACTGGTTCACCGTGTAGAGACGGCACCCCCTCACTAATTGAAAGAGCGACACGCAAGGAAAGTTTGTGTATATAATCTCTATATTCCCTTGGTCACGGCATCACGCGTGAACGGATAGACCGATTTTAATTCGGTTTTCACTAATGGAAAGAGGATAAACGGGGAATGTTCATATATATAAAAATTGCACGCCGGACGAAGCCGGGAGCGGGTCGCTAGTATGGAATAAAAAAGTCGGGAAATAAAGATGTACAACTTTTTTACCTAATCTTTGAGTTAACTTTAGTTTGTATTACATATCTCAAATCAAAATAATGATAATAGGTCATTATAATCTATCCAATTAGGGAATAAATGACGCATTTTTGAATAAATAATTAAATATTTGTGTAGTGTCAGCGGGCGGCACAGCGAGCGAGTTGCGATATCGCGCGGCCAGTGAACGCGACTACGGCGCGTTGCTTTGCCGCGCGACAAACGCAGTCGGCCGACAGAAGCGACCGTGCGTCTTCCAAATTATTCCTGCAGGTAATTAATTATTTATTACAGTTTTCGTTTTCATAACACATCTACACTAATATTACAAAGATAAAAGAATTTGACTTTTTGTATGTTTATTTGTAATTTATAAATTATGTATAATAAATAAATAAATAAATGTAAGTTTTTGATACGGCAAAAAAAAGAAAAAAGAAAGAAAGCTATAGAAAGCTACATTATCAGTAAGTAATATACAGTAAGCAAAAAAAATTAACCCAAAATAGATTTTTACCAGACTTATCAATGTGCAGACACGGCTCGTTTACGATTTTATTATATGTATAAATATGCATATATTTTTTAGGCTAACTTTATTGCTATGAGTTTATTATTTTATGTAATTCCCTACATGTATGTAACCGTAAAAATGTCCAGCGCCGAAAAAACTAAAATTTATTAACAAAAAAATGTTAAAATTAACTAACAGCTACCGCACTTTAAACACCGACCCTTTTAGCCCGCTTGTCGTGACCTCAAGTCTACAAGAACCTATCAAATGTTAAAAAATGACAAATAAAACACCTAAGCGCTTGACACTGACACTGTCATTATAGACTTTGAATGCGTTCAATTATTGCGTACTTGCGTTTCAATTATTTTGAACTTCCCACTATTTTTTGCACTTTTTAATAATTATTGTCTTAACGAAAAAGAAATAATATAAAAAATATTTACATAGACATAAAACTAAAGCAATAATGTTCATAAAATAAAAATTAACCCTTTTTTGAATTGGACGCATTGATTACGCCAAATATGTGTTATCGAATCTTCGATGAAGAAAAGTGGACTGTATTTTTTATTGGTGGTACGTGTAATCAAAGGGGGCGAGGAAAGGAAAGAAGTCAGAGTGCTGCAACCTACCTCGTGAATCACCAGGTCCTAGGGCTTCCAAGCGACAAAGACTGCGACGGGCCAGTCACACAGGAATCCAGATGTCCAGCACACTGCACTCTTCGAAGCACTCGCGGAGCGGAAGGCGCGATCACTTGTTGATATTACAAAAGCACACTGCTTGTTTTAATTGCGGGCGAGTGATCAAATCACTTGCGACGTTTTTAGTATGGCGCGCGGTGTTTTATTACGATCTGTCATTTATTAAAATGACCGCGCGTGCTACCATTCGCGGGGGGTAGGAGCAAAAAATATTACAGGTATAAGGGGGAAAGAAAACAGGAAGTACCACAGCAAATTATTATCCATTAATTTAGTTAACGATTTGGCGTCACCACGCATGTTCCCTATTATGTACTTTATATGCTTTTTATAGGTTCATGCAAATGTAAGTTGCATATAATGGTCTTTGGAATAGGGGATCGGACAGTAATCGGATTAAAATCTAAAATGTACTTAGAAAGAAAATATATATTTTTTTACGATTATTTATTGAATAATAATTTAATATAATTCATTTAAATATTTTTAAATGAAGAAATAAAATTTTATTATTTACAATATTTTTAATCTATACTAAAACACCAATCACAGTGCGTGACGTCATTTGTGGGCAATCATTGTCTCGCCAATGCAGCCGTTTTGTTATGATATGACCACAAATGACGTTACGCGCTCTCAGATGAACTATCGTGGCGTTTTGGCGGCATTTTCAAACAAACAAATTAAAACATGATTTTGAGTACCTAAAAGGCTATAAATAAAATAAAATAGTATTTTTTATGGCAATAAATATCCGCGAAGATTAATTTAAAACACTTTCTGAAAATTTGTCCGATCCCCTATTATAGTATATTATTGTGTGTTATGTGTGTATACAATATATATACTATCCTATTCATATATGAGAATGGGCCTTGGTATAATTTACTCACTCATCGAAAGATAATAGCACAGGTGCTGTTAACAACACCCGAGCTACCGTGGAATACTGCGAAGTTCTTCTGTAAAGATTTGGTTAAACTATCACCAGAAGAGTTGTCCAGGTTACGACGACTGAGCCACTGTGCCCTGTTACGACAGATTTTATTACTCCTTTTTTTATTGTTTAACATCATACAAACAAAGAAATAAACAATCAAGTTTTTAAACCATTACTTCCGACAACACTCATATCATCATCAGCTTGTTTTCCCCACTGCAGGGGCTCAGTTCTACTTTCTCAACAAGGGCGTATGGGCTACGTAGTCCACCTCGCTGGCCCAGTGCGGCTTGGTGGACTTCATGTGCGCCTTGGAATTTCTTCTTTGGCGTTTGCAGGTTTCCGATGTTTTCCTTCGCCGTTTGAGAACAGTCAGGAAATGCACTTATGTTTTTTCTAAACATGACATGACCGGGGATCGAACTTGGTCTCTTGACTTGATAGAGCGCATCTTTCCAACTGCGCCACCGACGCTCTTATTAGTTTTGTATGTTACGAAACTAAAGTTAGTGAAGTCTGCGGCTTAATTCTTAAGCCTGGCTATAGCGTCACATCCAATGCTCAGAACATATTTAAAATGTCTATGTTAGCGGAAATGTGTGAAACATAGGAAATAAATAGAATTTTGAGGATGTAAATAAACTAATGTTTTTTGTAAATAAAGTGAATAAAATTTAGTAATATAAGTATAATAAGTCTTATAACACATTTTGTAATAAGTTTTGTTACCCATTTCATAGATAAAATACTACTTAACCAGTATAGATGGTCAACTTCCATATAACGATCTGAAGCCAATTTCATATTGGGATTTCCACTCCCTAGATGTCACTAAGAGTCTCGAATTTAACATTAATGTGTATTTTGTTAAAAATTATAACCAACAAATTCAATCACGCAGTTATAGTACCTTATTATCGTGGTAATATCTAGAGGGCGACGTTGCTGAGAGGTACTTTTATCATTAATCTGTGACTTTTATGTATGATATTATTGCCCTATTTTTTAGAACAGAACCTATACCGTTCATACGGCCCTTTTATCGTTGTTCGTGCCCACTTTTTTTATATTTTAAATAAATTCTAGTAGTGCCATCTCTTGTACATGAGAATTGACTGAATGGTCGAGTGCAGCGACTCTAGCGGATTTTTAATGACAACAAATAAGCGACAAACTACACAGGCGGCATCTAGATATAAGCGAAATTTGATAGGGTACGGATTCAATGTACGTGAGTGACCATCTATACTGGTTAAGTAGTATTTTATCTATGCCCATTTGTAATAGACAGTATTTTTTCCAAAACCAGCATTCTCTCAATTTGCTCTGTCCGCTGCGCAGCGATCCTATTTAGTTTCATAAAGATTCCAGAACCCTTTTTTTTGCGAGAGAAAATCTGCGAGCCAGATCCTCACCGACCATGGGGAGATCGGTGGGGTATGTGTGACTCCTACCCACTAAAAACCCACGGTGTTTTCTCGATGTTCTGTCATCGTAGAAACATATACATCCGCTTCCCCCCGCCAGATGAGGCCCGCACACTTGCGGGCTACACCTCGATTAGGCGGGGAGTTTGACTTTCGCGCCGTGGAGAGACGTGCCAGAAACACACAGCACGTCTCCCCTCGTTGCCCGGTGTTGTGATGTGGCGGACGACACCATGTCCGCCGCCCCCGGGCGAAGCAGCACGAGCCGCCTATACTTACCTCTCGCAGCGGGCAGTTCATCTCTAAAGAACCCCATAACCTTTTCTCTGCGGCACAACCTACCGCAGAGTTGGGAGGCCGCTTCCATCTGAAACTCTCGGATAACACCCGCTCATATGGCCGCTCATTTCTACGGCATTAAGGGTGGGCGGCCCAAAGAGGTTTCCACCTAACATTTCCACAGCAATCGCGGCAGTCCGAGAGATGGACTCCACCTCGTGTTGTCGCGCTAAGCCAGGTGGCGAGGCCGGGTGTTCACTCTTCCGGACGACTGCGGAGGGTGGTTACTAGACTAGTCCCCTGCAACCGGGTCTTCACCACTCCCCACAAAGTCACGATTGCGGTTCTCTGCCAGATGGTCCTTCCCTGTCGTAGAACTACGTCTTCGCGTGCGTTGCCCAACTATCACTAAGCGACAGAGCTATCCGAGAGAACCCGTCCGTTGCGACCCGCACCGGTTCTCATCCACAAAACCGAGACCCATACCTCGGTCCGACGTACAAGGACCGGGGATGCCATCTCTCACCGGCCAACACCCGCATGTGCCGAGTGAGTACAGATCCTCGGCCCAGCGAGCGGGGACCCTCGAAGCTTCAACTGACAGTTGGAACCTACCAACGTTTGCTCCGCCACGGGCTCCGATGTTCCGAGCCCACTCGGAGCACTCACGGGTATGCTTTCTTAGTTCCCCAGCAACAATCCGATCAGCCAAGCAAAGGCCGGTTACCGCACCGACTCCTGTAACCGCCCGGATTGTCGAGAGTTAAGCCCCCCCACCACGACAAGGTAATAGCTCACCTTAAGATTGCAGAACCCAACCGAACTTTGTTTGGTTGGTGATGAAATTACTTTGGCTATGAATCGTCCCATCTCGCCACGCTATAGCCACTGACGTCATCCAATTTCCAATTGCAATTGGAAATTGCAATAAATTTCCGATTGCTATTTAGGAAATGCATAGATTTCCTAAGAAAAGTGCATATTACAAAACAAATTCCTATCTACTTTAAGAATTGTACACTTTCCTGGGAATTGTATACAATGACGGATTACAAACTTTTCCGTTAACTTCTACATAATAATATTTAAGTTTCACTACTAACACATATTAAAGGGAAGTGTAGGACCGTCCCTTGAGCACGTACAGTCTGCATCGTAAAAACGGAGACATTAAATTCATTTTATAGCGCTACATGCCGAAGAAATAGAGCGAAGATTAGTTTAGTGTACGCCTCTGTATCTTAGTAAATATTTTTTTTTTACTTATTGTCCATAAAATAACGGAAAAGTACAAATTTTTGCCCGCAACTACGTCCATCTATCTTTATGAATTTTTTTTCTGTATAACCTATGTTTCTGTAAAGTTTCATCAAAATTCAGTAGTTTAAGCGTTAGGCTGCAGTGACGTACGCAAAATTTCTTGCGGCCGTCGCCCGGTGGCTGTTTACATTCGCAGCAAATATAAACTCTACTGTCTTCGCCCAACCACGCGGTGTCAACGCTATCGGTCGGTGCGCTCTCCCTAAGAATTTTCTTATATGGATTTATCAAACTTCACGTAATTGCAACAAAATAATTGTAATGTTATATAGCCTATAGCCTTCCTCGTAGTGTTGCCCAAATGCAAGACCAAGACGAGACTTAGCCAGTCTTGGTCTTGGTCTTGCGTCAATATACCTGGTCTTGGTCTTGGTCTTGGTATTGCGCTCACAGTCTTGGTCTTGGTCTTGGTCTTGCAGCAAGAGTCTCGCAAGTCTTGCAATCACCTATTAGCCTATTGCCATTTATTAAACACGTTAGTTTACATCTTAGAACAAGGTAACAGTAGGTACATTTTGGGCTTAAATAAAGACCAACCAAATTAATAAAATTAACTAGACAATATTTTAAAGACTGTCTGTCAAGTGATAGGCCCTCACCTTATATGGAATAGAAGAGTTGTAGAATAAAAACAATCTATGCAATTTACAATTTATTTAAATAAAAAACAAAACACAAATTAGTAATAGCTTTGACATGATGCAACTTATATTAACTTTATATTAATTCTTTTGACCAAGAATTAATACAGAGTAACCATCTGGCTGACTCATCACTTAACCTATTTCTATGTTTTCTAATTACTAACGATGCTTCAGAAAATAATCTCTCAGCAGGTACTGAAGTTGCAGGTATAGAAAGAAAATCACGAGCCATCTTGGATAAAATCGGATATTCCGTCTCGTGCGTCCTCCAACACTCTAAAATGTCTTCCGAGCTGGCGGCTCTTGGTTTACTTAAGTACTCCTCCAACTCGTCAATGACTAAGCCTTGAAGACCAGATCCAGATCGAGATGACGTAGAGGGACGTGCATACAGTTTCTCAAAGTCTATTATATCTTCATCTTCATTATATTCACATACTTTATTTCTTGGTGGAGACTTATACACCGAGTGTAGATTTTTATACTCTTTATAAAGTTCATTAAATTTGCACAGGCTTTCTGTTTTAATTTGCTTCCCCCATAATGTCATATCAAAAGTCTGAGCTTTGTGCCTTGGGTCTAAAATTAAAGTGGTACAGTAAATCCAGTTGCTCTTTTTATAATGCTTTAGCATTTTATCTCGGGCTGCTTGGAAACCCAGAACAAGCCTTTCATCCACTTCGGTTCGATTAGGTTTCTCATCTAATTGTTTTACCATGGATTCAATTTTGTCGAGCAAGAGATTGAATGATACAATGACAAGTGGTAATGTAACATATTTTTCTCCACCAAGTTTCGTTGATAAAAGTTTAAAATTTATTAGAAACTTATATATTTTTTCGAGTATTTGCCATTCAATTTCTGTGATTTGAAAAACATTCAATTCGACGACAGAAGTGCACAATATGTTAATGCCAGTTCTAACTTTTAAACCAAATCCAATCATATCATGTGTGGAATTCCATCTCGTTGGACAGTCGAGTATGGGATTCAGATTTGTTGGCACGCCAGCTGCTTCACAAGCAGACTGGAACTTCCTCTTAAGTATCTCACTTCTTTTTATTTTACTGGAAATACTGCGTAATTTTGTAATAGCTGTACGTGAGTCTGCAATATTTGGCGCATATTCTTCATCTTCCTCAGTTTTGTCTTGGTAGTCTTCATACTGTTCCTGTTCTTCATTGTCAGTTTCACTGTCTAATGCTAAGGTCTTCAATAAATCTTGCACACCAAGGTTCAAAATGTGAGCAAAGCACCGGAAATGTTGATTGTCTGAATCAAAATGTAGCAGTTTGCCAAGTTCACACATAAATTTTGTATTTGCAGTTGCGTTGTCGACTGTGATACCCTGTATTTTATTAATAATGTCATATTCCAATAAACATTTGTGGAAAATCGTTGCAATATCTACCCCAGTATGTCCACCGCGCGATGGTATAAAATCAAGGACTACAGATCGATACTTCCATTCGTTGTCTATATAATGAATAGTGACCCCGTAGTAACTCCTACCAGCAATGGACGTCCATCCATCAATGGTAAATGACATTTTACATGAGTATTGTTGTAGTCGATTTTTAACATGCGATTGTAGTTCTTCAAATCGCTCTTTGACCTTCCTTCTAAGTGTCGACCTTTTAGGAAATACTGTATTCGGACAAATCAATCGAAAATATTCTTGTGTATCTTCGTCATCGAAAAATGAGAAGGGTAGATATTTTTTTACAATCCAATCAACAGTAGCTGTCATAAAGTTGTCACTGCGGTTTTCAGATACTGACTGAAATAAAATAATAAAACATATAACTTAATAATATTATTAAATTACATATCCCATTTCCCTATCCCTTTCCAATCCCTTATCCTTAATCCTACTGTGGTCGGCTGCGTACTTGCAGCACCTGTGGCGTTGCTGGTGTTATAGGCGACGGTAGTCACCTACCATCAAATGGACCGTCAGCCTGTCTGTCGACCTTAACATAACAAAAACAATCATATTAATTGACGAGCCCGTTGGATAAGTGGTTAGGGTGCTTGCCTTAACGCTCTGTTCTAGGGTTCCCGGGTTCAATTCCTGGCAGGGTCAATTTTGGAAATGAACTTTTCAAAGTTGTCTCTGGTCTGGATCTGGAAAGTAGAGGCAGGACACACTGCGTTTCGCAGTCATTTGGGCAGCCCGCCTGACGGCAGTAACCACCCCCTTACAGAAGACCACCTTGAAATAACAGCACGTATGCTGACTGCTCTTGTGTTTCGATGAGAGAGTAAGGAATGCCAGAGCCCATTTTCCCTATTCCTTCCCAATCCCTTATCCTTAATCCTACTGTAGTCGGCAGCGCACTCCAGCACTTGTGCCGTTGCTTGTGTTATTTATGGGCTACGGTAATCACCTACCATCAAGTGGACCGTCAGCCTGTCTGCCGACCTTGACATAAAAAAATATAGGTATATACGATACATACAAAGGTAAACAAATAAATACCCGTTGGTAGAAGTAAAAAAAAATTGTTTTGTTCGGCGAACAACAGCGACTTTATTTAGGTAAATTACTGTAATTAATTAAGTAGGTATTTATGTAATATATTTTTTCTTACCTGTCTACTTTTTCCAGCGGTTATTAAAAATCTTGATATATCTCCACTTAATGTGGGTTTTTTCAAAGGAAGAAATATTTGCGATTCCTTCGCGTGAAAAGATAGTAGATGCTTCCTTAAGCCTGAAGTGTTTCTATTTTTCATTTTAATCTCAACCTTTTTATGTTGGCACAATTTACACCTTGCAATTTGGGACGCATGAATTATTTCGAAAAACTCATCGAATTTGCTTTTAGGTCTTTTAGATCTAATTCTCCAACTCTCACTACTCCGACTAGAACTATTTGAATCTTCGTCACTCTCACTCATGTCAACATAGATTAGAGCAGGTTTATGGGGAAGAAACAATTAATGCACTATACTCGAAGGGAAGCTTGGGAATAAATGAAATTGAAATAATAACTCCTATTTATAAGCACACGCCAAAACACCGATAAAGGAAAGTCGGCATTCTTTGATAAAACAATGATTCTTTGGAAGATTAAAAAATACAGAAGTGACCAGTTATTGTATGCCTACTTAACAATAAAATAGCTGTGTAAATAATATTGTGTATTATGTTCTTCTTTCGATGGAATTAACATTAATTAAATCAAACTTGCCTAGGTATGTTGCCTGCTGTATTTATATACTTACTAGCTACTAGAGTATGATAGAATTTGATATACCTACACTCCTACAGTCCAATATAACATAATATTACTACAATAATATCACTACAATAAATTATCTAATATGTACCTATTTTTACGACTATAATATTTCTTGCGAGGACAACAAAATCTGTATTATGTAGTATTCGTTCTGAGCACCAGTAAATTTATTTTATTCTTTGGAATATCGGCAACCTTTGATGTGCGAGCGGCGGCGATCAAACAGTGTCAAATGCTGTGTCGCAGTCTTTTAATAAAAATTTTGCAGGTACGTAAGTAGTGACTCATTGGTTGGTCGTGTTGCTCGGCGAGATTAACGAAATTAGTAGAGTCGGTTGCTAACTATAGTAATTTAATGTTTTTGTTTGCTACTTATTGAATTTGATAAAAATAATATTTATATATAATATTTTTATAACAATATTATAAAAATATTATATATAAATATTATTTTTAACAAATAAAATAAAAACCGTTATAACCATCAAAAACTTCATTTTTAATTTTCTATTGTTTTGACGTTAATGAGTAATTAAGTAAGTACATGTAAAAGTTTCAAATGAACAAATTATTTTAACTTGACTTTGACTTGTTAATTTAACAAACATGTAATTTTAGTAAGTATTTCATTTTCATAATTTTAATTTTTTTATATATTATATTTGGTATAATCCACTTTTATTAATTTTCATAAGTAACACCCGCTCAGACATTACTATTATACAGACACAGTTATAAATATCTGCATCCACTCCACGGATCCCTTGTTCTGTTCTAGCTTGGTGTAAGCGGACACCACTGCCGTTACGAACAAAATGAAACCAAGTACACGCCTAATTTTGCGGATTATTTTGCCAGTGTTATTTTCTATGGAAAAGGCCCATAGAACCATCAATGATTATGAAATAAGTAATCATAAATACCGCCGACCGACCAATGGTTTATATCGCGTAAAGTAAAAGAGATTAACCACCAAATTGACTGGCGCAAAAACTGTTGCTAACTTGCTATACTCGACTCGATGAGTTTTAAATTTTGCTGAATAGAATAAAACCTAAGACAATATAAGTATATCAGGTTCAGGACTAATATAAACTTGATAAGTACCTACATAATGTTTGTATAATTTTATTGGTTAGGTACAATTTTTATCACTAACCTACTAAACATCGATGCACCAGGGCAATTATCAGTCATGCCAAAATTTCATTTCATTTCAATCAAACGTCTTTGAGCTGTCTTAGTGCTTTAGTTTCAAAAGGTATTAAGAGTCAACGACTTGATAAAGGAATGAATTTACGAAAGTTTTCGCTTTAGTTTTCGTACCCCACTGTACCTTCTACCCTACCTACAAAATTTCTTTCAAATGCATTAAAATTCATTAATTAATTAGGTAAGTACCTACCAAGTACCAATGTTATATAAGTTAAAGTTAATTAAACAAGAGCGTAGGTAGGTATGAACTTCGTATGTAGGTATGAAAATAAAATTGAAATAGGTATCATTGTTTCAAAGAGATAGTGTACAGAAAAAGACACATTTTTATCTTTTATCCAGACGGCAGACGCAGACGAAGTTGCGTTCAAAAGCTAGTCTATAATTTAATCAGATACCTATGATGTAAGTAGGTGGGTAAGTACCTACCTATCCAGTATCTACGCGGACCGGACACATCCACAACATGAGGGTCATGATCACGAGGGTGGCTGTTCGTTTACTTGCAGATAAATTTTCATTAAGTAATAATTATACCTACCTAATATAAGTATAATCATTACCTATACCAATCGAACTTTACGTGAACAAAGACGCGGGCAAAACGTAATCCATACTTTAATATCATAAATGTGAAAGTAACTTTGTCTGTCTGTTACCTTTTCACGCCCTAACTACTCAACCGATCATCATGAAATTTTGCACACACGTTGTCAGGGATACAAGAAAGGACATAGGATAGGTACTTTTCACCCAGAAAAAGTACTGTTCCGAAGGGGTCTTCTAATAAAAAACTTTTTATTTTCCCATGATTTTTCCACGCGGACAAAGTTGCGGGCACTAAATAAACTAAATAAATAACACAATCAAGTATGCAATTGATTTGGTTAAAACCATGTTAAAATAGATTGTAACTTGCTAAATTCTTTTTTAAATAAATTCATAAACACGTTAAAAGTTAAGTCAATTTTGTGTAGAATCTAGAAAGAGAACCGACAAAAGTTGCCGCTTTATGACAGTGCAAACTAATTTAGACTTTAAACCGTAGAGATTTAGGGCATCATTAGCTACACAAGGAAGCTGCGAGGCAGGCATGTCTAAATTCACTTTGAACTGGAATTTTCACCGCGCGTATGTTTGTTGAAAATTAACTTAAGTGCTCATACTTTTAAGAGCTGAATTTGGTTACCCATATCGATACAACTACGCAATTGCGGCGAAAATCAAATAGAGTCAAAAGTTGTTTTTACTACCTATTCTTGATGTCTTCTTAATATTAAATTTTTAAATGTAATGAAATCATCTATGTACATGAAATATTACTTATGTTTATGTATTTACTTTTGATTTACTTAATTATTCTTTTTTCAAATGCAGTAGTCTATTCTATTGGTTAGATTACAATGTCAGATCTATGGCTTTACAATTTATGGATAAATATTTTAATATTTATTTCCTTTTTATTGTTTGAGTTTCCTCCAACAAGTCACCTCAATAGGCAAAGTTTGTTGACCAGGCAAAGTTACCTACATTGACGGTACCTAAATTTTTTTTGGGAACTATATTTTCCGTCATCAAAATTTATATTTTGTCATCAACTTGTACCTATCATCTAATTAATAGATCTGTCGGCACGAAATATTTTCATTGTCAATTAAATAAATGGGTCGCCAGGTATGAATTTACAAATTAATGTCAATATATATCTAAAATAATAAATGTATTATCAAAAAATCGTAGTTTGTCCTATAAATAAAACTTTGTTGTGAAAATAATAGATTTGTCCCTTAAATAATAGCTCCGTACTCAAAACAAAATAGTAGCATCTGTCAGCAAATATATCAATTATCGTATCGTCGCCAGATTATGACTTCTTTTTATTTGTTATTTTGTCACCAGTACAGTAGTTACATTTTATTTTTTCGGTTATCAAATAATACAATTCGTTACCAATAACAGTTCAGTTTATAAATTTAATGAAAAAATGTTTAAATAAAGGGGCGGAGCAAAATTCTACTAGATATTTACGTAAATTATACTATATTATAATTTACGTAGTTATTACGTAAATTATAATAAAAAATAAATCAATATAACACCCCAAATAAATAAATACATCCTAGCAATTTACGGGATGTAAATATAGTAAAACAATATCTATGATGTATAATGAACTAGCTGTGTCCGCGGTTCTGCTCGCGTGGTCTCAGTGGTTTGATTTAAATTGCAAGACGCAAGAGTCTTGCAGGCTTAGTCTTGTTCTTGCTTAAATCTTGCAGGGTCAGTCTTGGTCTTGGTCTTGCTACAATTAGGCAGTCTTGGTCTTGGTCTTGGTCTTGCAAAAATGCAAGAACAAGACCAAGACTGCAAGACTTGCAAGACTTTTGGGCAACACTACTTCCTCGATAAAAGGACTATTCAAAACAAAAAGTATTTTTCAATTCGAACTAGTAGTTCCTGAGATTAGCGCGTTCAAACAAACAAACTCTTCAGCTTTGTAATATTAGGTATAGAAGTATAGATTTCGGCTTTATTCCTGTTGTTCACAAACGACTATTGGACTCTGGAAATGCTGTTAATTAATAAGTATTATGAAGAAATACCGTAACAAATATAGACTTTCAGTTTTATGGCCCTTTTCTTTCTTTTCTTTGAAGCAAGACAAATAAGTAATAATAATAATTTAAATTCTGCTTTGACTATCTTCTCTTTCTGCTTCTTTTGTCAAAGTCATACTCAAACCTTAAGGGCTTCACTTGGGCAAATGACATTTACAATAGAACTCGCTGGCGGCGGAAACAATTCAACGGGCCTAGAAATGGTGTTTTTTCGTTTTTACTATTAGAACAATACACAAATTTTTTTTTATTAATACAGTTTTTTAAACTGACATTAACTTATTAATATAATTCATATGCGCGCAATAAGCCGTTTTCGAGAGAATTTTCAATAAAAGTCAAATTCTTCTTGTGTTTTAACTTTTTTGTGGAGTTTCTATTACTTTAACGAAAATTCTAATTAATACAATTGATTCTTCACATGTTTAAGTATAATATATATATTTTTCAAAGCAATTGTCTTGTCTATTTCTTGTAACATCTTCATTAAACAATGGATATTTTTAGTATTTAGCGTTTGTCTCCACCTTAATATGTTTATGTAACCAACCAGATCCCTCAATGAAAATCAACTGAGGATAAAAGGGTGTTATAGTAAAAAAGAGCAAAATGAGCGATTGGTTAACTTATACTTATTAACTTTTTTAAATTAAAATTGAATTTGTATATGAAATATGAAGAAAAAATTTCCTTGACTTAATACTTACCAAATAAGCAATTCATGACATAACTTAACGACATCTCCATTTAAGTTTTAAGTTATCATATAGTTAAGTATAGCTAGTGTATTTCTGCGTTTTTATTTTACTTTCATCTCTCATCGCTACGAAGAAGGAAACCTTTGAAAGTCGGAAAGAGGATATTCCCGCACAGCCCGATATTCCCAGAGACACTTCGTGAGAAGTCCTTTTAGAAGTGACTTCTCGAACTAATTAAATAAGTTAGTCTACGCTGCTGTCTGCTCTGACGTCGACTTGTTTGTTGCATGTAAATCTTTTGTAACTTTAAGACTTCAATTGCCAAAGATTTACACAATTACCAATGGATAAATACTTAAACGCTTTTCCCTTCCCTATGCTTACTTAAGACCTTGTAGTAGCAGGTCACATTGTGAAAAATCGGAGTCCATCTGGCGGCAGTAACCTCTTTCTTACAGAAGATCATCTTTCTTACAGGGATGCCGGACCCTATTTCAATATTTACTAGTCTCTTAAGGGCTATATTTCACCGGGACTCCATGGCGGCGCCACCAATCGCCGCTACCAACAAAATGCTACAGCTCTATAGAGAGTTTCTCACCTGGTGTCCGTTTGGTTGCGCAACCAATTTGGCGGCGCAACCAGCTCGGACGTGTGCACAGAATGTTACTGGTCGCGCCGCCACATTGGTCGCGCCACCACTAATTACTACAGCGCTGTATGGTGTTTCACTCACTCGGCCGCCAGTCCGGCCGCCAATGACGTCCTTACCTCATTGCATGCAACATTCGAGATCCTGTCTTTGATGCTGTCTCAGTTTGGTGTAGCGACTTTGGTGTCTGTACGGTGTTTAGTTTGGTAGCTTATGGACACCACAGTGGCGCAACTGGTTGCACCGCCATGGTGTCCCGGTGAAATATAGCCCTAAGAGTCCATCTGGCGGCAGTAACCACCTTCTTACAGAAGATCTTGTATGCTGTTGTTTTTTGTGAGTAGGTAAGAGATGCCAGAGCCCATTTCCATATTTACTAGTCTCATAGTCATTTGCTTGTGTTACGGCTTTGCTTGTGTTAGTAGTTGTTGGCTTGTCAACGCTTCTATTGATCCCGTTCAAATGGTAGCAGAAGTAATCAATCAAAGGTTCAATTAAACAAGCATTTATCGAGGCCAACATGTCTTTCGTCAAACCAAAGCGTCTTGGGCTCACACGCCTCTTGTGTTATTAATTACACAAATCATTGTATTTATAATAAAATATCGAGGAAAGTTGTATGCAAAAGTTATATTCTCTAATTTATTTATTATTAGCGACTCGTTAACTCTAATTTCTGTCTGTTTGTCCGTTAAGAGGGCACTTTCCAACTCGAACAGCTTACTTATTCCATACTACGTAATTCCATGATTACTCATTAATTATAGGTCGTAGCAATATATAAAAAAACATGACATTTCTAGGACATAATGTAAAGGTTTGCATCGCAACAAAAAACTGAAATTAATTTTATATCTAGTATAATTAATTTTTTAAATGTGCAGAATTTGTGACATTTTCGCAGGTTGAATTCTTGTAATTACTGACTAAAACCTAAAAATGTTTTTCGATGGAAACATCCTACCTATAATGTACATTTGAAATTGGGATGTCTATAGCCAGCATCTATAAAGGTTTTTCTAAATTATTGGAATTGCTGGCGTATGTTTTATTATTTTCGCGAGTTGAATATGTTGCGTCGCATTCTGTCTTCGGTTATTCGCATTAGTAAGTTGAGACAACAAATTCTCCCAAATACCTATTACTGAGTTCCCACGCTCGTACAGCGCCACCTTAACTTCATCTGTTGGTGAAATAACTTATAACTAAACTTATAAAACTTCGTAATATGGAATTGCTATCTATTTATAATATGATTTAGTTATGAGGATCTCAAAAAGGCGTTTCTTGTAAGTAGGGAAAGGCAACGTTTAATATTATTTGGCAAATGGTTAAAGACTTTTATGGGCATATAATAAGATTTTTTACATACTTCCAGCCTTTTTTATTTTTTATTTTGATATTGGGAAGTCCTTTGTAAGTTTTAAATAATCTGTAGTATTTAGCTACAAACATGCCTACCTCAAATATATAAATAGTGAGGGTAATGATGAGGGTAATATATAAATAGTGAGGGTAGTGAGGGTATATTCAAATTTTTCAAAACCGGTCTACAACTTTTCATTCTGTTTATATTGTAAACAGCTATTATAATGAATGTCAGAATTAATTCACATAATTATAATTTAATAATATATTTATTGTCGACGGTACGTCGATGGACAGGTCTATGCTATGGTGTGTTACTCCGGTTGACTTGCCGCCCGCCGTCGTCCTGACCATATGTATTGTGGACTGTATATTGTAAGTTGTAGCCGGACGGAAGATTGCTTCTGACTTCGGATTTAATCGTTTCTTGCCGGCCCTCATCGGATCGTTCTCGCGGCTCTGTCCACGTGGAGTGCAGTTGGCAAATATTTACAAGGAACCGTAATAAACCTTCACAATAGCCTTAAAATTCGTCTGTTGACGGATTTTAACACGGTTTTGTATATATTATACAACTTCATATTTTTTACTACGAACCGGTGACAGTTCCAAAGTCCCCTATGGACTAGAACCATGCCCATCTCTCGAGGGGTGTTTTAGTGGGTAAAAATCCCACATAACCTCTATGGGCATTTGCATTACATGCGGCATTTGTTCATAAGGTATCTTTGAAGATTTTTCCCTTCGTAAAAAATAATAATACTACAACTTCTCTGCCTGCCCTAATGTTATCCAACAATGATCATCTCCTATCTGTCTCTCTCTAAGTACTTATTTTATTGTGTACGCCCATGTCTCATTCAAATTCTAAGAATTTGCAATAAACAAACCTGTTACAAAGTCAAATGGGTACATAGTAAAGGCGTCTTTTGACTGTGGGAAGCAATATAATATATATTACATCTTGAGCCATATATTACATCCTGCTATTTCACACTGTAAGATATATATTTTGGAGCAGTTCAGCTTCGGTAACCACTGTGTCATCACGTTCTTTATCGAAACGCTTGAATTCTGAAATTAATAATAATATGGAGATTGTTTTACTTGATGTTAGATAGCAACATTGTTATCTTCATTTGTATTGTCTATGGCAGCCGGTCTAGCTTCTCTCTTGCTCACGGCTGATACCACGCTTCACGTGTATTTTATATGTTTTAATATTAAATTACAACGTTACTACAAAGTCATTAAGTCGTATCATTCCAAGAGAACCTTACACTTGATTCCTACGTAAGTTCATCAGACGAGGACGATGCTGTATTCGATTTACATGCATCACTATTAATAAAGCAATATAATAATAAATGTCAATTTTGGATATCGAATCACGTTAAACTAAGAGAAGATTATGGTCAATTTCGGCTTATGCGTAGTAAGTTTTTGATGCGTAGGTAAGGATTGCGTACTTCAAATATCTATAGTTAACATAAAAACAAAAATTCAAAATATGTGATCAGTTGACACGTCTGCACGCGAATACGTTACCATTCAAACTGAGGGCGAGGCAGGGGGAGGCGCGGCGTCCGGGGACGTGAGGTAAAATATACACCTTCAAATGACCTCTAAATATCGCTCAGTCGGTCGAAAAAATATTTATATTTTGGGATGTAATTTATTATATAGCACAGTGAACGGTCTCATACAAAATGCCGCCTAGAGTGACAATATCACTTTGACATTTGGTTCGTGTTCAGATATAGTACGCATTTTTTTTCGTGGCTAGTTTTCCTAGAGTATTATACCATTTTGGAATCTTAGTTGGTTGCGTCAATTTAAAAAAAAAACTTGCCACAGTAGTGTCCTTACGTTTTTTTTAACCACGATTAGTGAAAGTGGACTGAAAGTAAAAATCTTTAAAAAATTCAGAGAAAAATATAATTTCGTTTAATTTTTGCGTAAAAACTACAGGCACTTTGGGAATTTTAAGAGTCATTGTGGATAGCAGTGTTAGTTAGTTGATACAAAAAAAAATATTTGTAAAATTGAAAATTTGTAAATTGTAAAATTGTACTTGTTATACCAGTCTCTTCGGAGACGTGGGTTCGAATCCCACCGCTGCCACCATGTTATAAATGATAGACGATATCCTTGACCGTAAGACTGTATACTTTATTAATTAGAGACACTGTTGAAATACAAACATTTAGGAGCCGATCCATGACAGACGAGGAAGGGCGAGAGGCCGGTGTTGCCATAACTGTTTGATATCGTTTTACCTGACAGTACTTAGAATATTTTCTAAGTATTTCACTTTTTTTGTAATTAAAAAAAAAGATACATTTTTTGGTTTCTTTTTCTCCATAGTCACAAGCAGGTATATCTTTTGGTGCCCTCATATTGTTGAATTTTGAGACATTAAATAAATGTCTCAAAATTTTTGTTAATTTTTGTTAAATTTTGTGTTGCCCATTAAATAAAGTTTACTGCCATAAATATAAGTATATAGTAAGTCAGTCATTAGGACGAATGCAACTAGATAGATTTAATGTGCTGATTTGAAATTAAGTAGTATTAAATAAAGGAGAACCCCGTTTCCCATACAAGCCTGGGCTATAATTGTACAGGTCTGAAAATTGGCCTGTAATTAGAACACTGAAAGATTCAAGAAAAACAAAATTCACGCATTTGGCCATTTTTAATGAGGATAAGTTTTAGCTGGGCTAATCTAGAAAAAAAAAAAACAGAACAAGTGCGAGTTGAACTCGCGTGAAGAGGGTTCCGTACGATGTTACCTATCCGCACAATATTGAGTAATTTACCATGTTATTTTAATATCATGGATTTCTTATAGGTTTTCCTATAATCTTGTTGCCTATTTATCCCCCACTGATGGTGGTGGGATGGTAACAATAAAATATAAATAAAAAAATAACAATTAAATAAAAGAAATGCTAGTGCTAAGACGATTTAATTAAATAAAAAAAAGGTTACAAGAAAGTAAAGAAAAAAATAATAAGTTAAGCACTAATTTAAATAATTAAAAAATGTCATATTAACACGAATAAGAATAAAAAAAATAAAGCAGGGTCTTCGTGAAGCAATCGAGTTCTATTGCCGCCGAAAAGACTAATTTAGGAAAAGAAAAAGCTGATTGAATCGTTTAGAAACGTAACTAAAGGGTAAGCGCGTGGCGTTCGATATCGCGTACGGTTTAAGAAAAAAAAAATAGGATATGATCAACACGTATCTGTGGTGGCTCTGGTGGTAGCCAGGGAGTGTCGTCCTCATCCGACGACCACGTGAAAGCCCAGCCCGCAGAATGCAGTCTAGCCTCGACGTGACGTGAAGACGCGGGGAGCCGAATCCTCCACACCGTAGGAAACACGACGAGCTGATCACTAACAGGACCAGACCGACAGCCGGGCAGGGGACCTTGGACGGGACACCCAGACCGTATCCTCACGGCCAGTCCTTTCGGACACTATCAGGTCGCTCACTGGGGATACCCTTACTTGATACTCCTCACAGACACTATGTCTCAGACCACATCCCCTATAAGAAATACACGGCGGTAGCCGTTGATTAAGTTTGCATGAGATACGGTAGACGGCAAGAATACCATCACAATTTGCTTACAATGCCTATCAATCCGTCCGTCTACTGCCACACACAATAAACGAACAAACAAAGAAACGTGTAACGCCCCTTGCAAGAACTAGTTAACACCATATTAAAATTCGAAAACGAAAAAAAAAAACACAAAAAGATTTTAACTATTTACACCTAGCGGTGCCACGAAATAATCAAAATAATGGAAGGGAATATGTTTGATGTATTGAAAAACACTTACCGATTTTAATTCGGGGCGAAGATTAACCAATTATTTTACGCTTTATCTTAAAGCGTAAAATAATTTAATAAGTATAAATAAACATAATAAGTAGTGGCAGGGCACACTGCGTTTTCGCAGTCATTTGGGCAGCCCGTCTGGCGGCAGTAACCACCCCCTTACAGAAGACCACCGTGAAATAACATCACGTGTGCTGTTGTGTTTCGGTGAGTGAGTAAGGGATGCCAGAGCCCATTTCCCCATCCACTCCTAATCCCTTATCCTTAATCCTACTGTAGTCGGCAGCGCACTTGCAGCAGCTTTGGCGTTGCTTGTGTTATAGGAGACAGTAGCCACCTACCTTCAAGTGGACTGTCAGCCTGTCTGCCGACCTTAACATAAAAAAAAACTAGCAAAAACGTGGCAAAATCTCGCTGCGGAAAGCACGATGGAGCTGCGGCGCCGATTGCCAGCCCGATCTCGCCAACCTCCCTTACGTCTCGCCTCACCCCGCTCTCGCCCATAGGCCACGCTCCTCTTACATACAATTTACGCATTGAAATAATATATAAAAAAAAAAAACAAAGCGCCTTACTTGGCTTAAGTAACAAAGCGACGCTAAAAACAATGTTTGCTATGTGAAATTTTTTAATGTAACAATCTAATAAGTAGAAAACTATTTCTGTATTTTTTTCAGTAGTTTCGGAGATAAGGGGGGGGGGGGGATGGTTAATTTTCATCTACAAAAAAAAATACAAAAAAGACGATGCAGTTTTCAAATTTTTTTTTTAAATTTTCCATTTTCCCCCCAAAAATGACCTCCCATATACAGATTTCATCTATTCACGTCACACCTCTGCATTTGGGTCACAGAAATTGATATGTATACCAAGTTTCAACTTAATCGGTCTCGTAGATTCGGAGATAATTGACTGTGACCGACGGACAGACGGACACAGGGGTGATCATAGGATCACCCCTCCGTTTTTTTATTCGGACGCACGGAACCCTAAAAAGGATTTATTTTGTATATATATTTGGCATATACATTCATAGCCCAAAATGGGAGTCCTCCTTTTATTATTTCGAAAAATTTGTTTACACCTAAATACTTGAAATTCTGCATTTACTTGTAACATTTTCTTGGTGACCGGGAATTCCACGCCGGAGTCACGAGGAAATATCTTAATTTCAGGCTTCTTTATACTAAATTTTAAGATAAAACATGGTTGGATTTTCTGTTCTTCTAGAAAATGTAACGTTTGATTTTTCTTAAATAGGTAACTTTTAACTTACTATTGTATTGCTCACAGTCTTTTTCGTATACATTTAAAATTATAATTTTAACTAGAAATTAATGGACTTTTATTGAATTTTTAATCACCAAAATGCATATTGAATAATCTAAATCGATCCCAATCTATAAATTAATAAATGTTTGTATTTAAAACATTCCATAACTTCTGAATCTGAAGTGTTGTGTACTCATTTGAGGCATTGAGGGAGTTATTTTCGTTTTACATTTTTTTGCTGACATTGCGTTTGAATCGAATAGTTCTTTAATCTGGCATTAGTTTAGTTAGTTACATCCAGATTTTTTTAATTTGTTATCCGGATTAGTGCCTAGTTAACTGAATCTAATTTTATAGTTCAGATCATAGTAATTATTTTCAATTTTAGGGCAACTTTTCAATTTCTCGCTTTTGCCAAAAGTTATAAGAATTCTAAGAAAACAAACAATACACGCCCAATTTCGTCTATATATTTGACGTAACTGGGAGAAAATATGAATAAAGTATTTAAAAAAAAAAGTAAAATAACTTTTAACTTTACCTTTTTTTAACTTTTTGTAATTGAATATACGAAGTGGCAGTAGACAACTACCATCAAATAGACCAACAGCCTGCCTTTATATAATATGTTTACATTAAAAAGAGACATTGATTAAATAAAAAGGTAGATTAAAACAAGGTAGGCTAACGAGCCAAGTGTCGGCTATGGTCGCTTTTAAACACAAGCAACTCCAGGAGGGAATCAAATGCGAAAGAGACAAGAGATAGGGGATTGGACTCTGAAATTCCTAGCCTACTCACTGAAACAGTGCACTTACTGTAGTTACAATTATAGTGAATTTATTGATGACATTTCTTTTTAATCACCAAATCACCAATCATTTTCATGTAGTTAATATTCTTGTTATGGATCATTTGATCGAAAATATTCTGAAATTGTGTTAATTTAAATAGAGAAATACTTATTCCATTATATTAAATACAATTATATACAAGCTTTAAATTTTTCAGGAATGCACATTCAATAAAACATTTTTAATATTTTTTATTTTCGTTTCTGAGAACAGGAGAAAGTAACAAAATTTCGAGCGAATAAAAGAAACATACAAAAAGTCAAATCTTTTCTCTTTACAATTGGAATAAGAAATAAGGAAAAATGAATAAGAATTAAATTAAATTTAAAAACTGGTGTACCAACCTAAATAAAAAAAATGTTACAATTACCTACAACAAAAAACAATAAATTGGAAATTCCAATATTCCCACTACTTTTTAACTCAGTGAGGCAAATCACCTCATTCGTTCACCTCACTATTTGAAACCGGGACGTCCGCCTGGAGAATATTCTTATAAACGCGTTATAAAATACGATCCGAGTTCCTACTGTAGTTCGTCGCAATCACGGCCCGGCGCAATGTGGTACGTAATGAGAAAACTTACCACGTACCAACTTTGCACTTATACGTTTCGCTTTTTGAATAGGCTTTGTACGTCGCGTGTGTCGTTGCCGAAAAAGTTTTTTTTTTTTGTGTTCTTTCTTTTATAAATAAATTGAAAACCTACTCAAACTAATAAAGCTCGAACGGCCACACAAGAATTTAGAAGTAATTTTAAACTTTTGTATCGACATATCAACACTTGAAATAACATAAAAAAAGTCCTCCGCCGCGGATGTCTGCCTGCATGTATGTATGAAGGTATGTATGTGTGTGTGTATGTATGTATGAATATATTACTATTATTATTATTATCATATTTATTTATTTTCTTAATTTAAATTTTTTTGCAATATAAATATTAAAAAAAAATATCATTATTCTTTATTAAATCAGGGTAGCGCTTGACCACACTATCTCACCTGATGTGATGTGATATTACTATTATTATTAAAAATCTTTATTTGTACTATAAACATCAAAAAGAATAAAAAAAAGAAAGAAACAGGTGCTTTCTTTCAGGCAACCTTAGGGTAAGGAAAATTTTATATGATGTATATGATGTATGTATGTACATTCGCGATAATCTCAAAAACCACTGAACGGTTTTTTATACGGTTTTAACTGATGGAAAGAGCGTAAATCGATGAAGGTTTTTGTATATAATTTGCAGAAAAAAATCCATGCAAATCTCCATAAAATTTATATTTCGTTTGCGGTTTTACCTTTAAAATCCCCTTTTAAAACTAAATTACAAGAAATTGACGATTTCTTGAGAATGAGAATTTGATAATAATAATATAATAATAGCTTTCTAATCCCTTATCATTAATCCTACTATAGTCGAAAGCGCACTTTACAGCACCTGTGGCGTTGTTTGTGTTATAGGCGACGGTAACCACCTACCATCAAGAGGACTGTCACTATTAACATAAAAAATAAATAAAAAAAGAAATCTTTATTCATCAAGCATTTATACAGACACGATTTTGTTAGTAAAATAAAACTTAAATCTATGTTAGTGTGTTTAAATATCTAAGAATAGCAATAAAAGCCTTACTTAAACCACTACTCTGGATTCCCACAGCCGTAGAATGCTATCAGCATCTATGACTGCTTTATAACAATGTCACAAGCAAATTCTAATTTGGATTCCAATTTGCACATAAATTATTTCAAGACTAGATGAACCAAGCCATGCTTAGTAGTACTGGACTGGACACTGCTTATCTTATATATTTATATATAAATCTCGTGTCAGGATGTATGTTCGTGATAAACTCTGAAACTACTGAACCGGCTTTGATCAAACTTCGTAAGTGTCTGTTATTTGGTCCAACTTAAAAGATAGGATAGTTTTTATCTTAATTATTGACATCAATATTTGTTATTGCAAATTAAATGTTTATTATGCAACAGTAGTGTCTATTTATAGGTTAGTTCGATGAATTATTAATAGATGGCTCTGCCTCGCTACCATGAACGGCATCCGAAGTTTACCCTCTGTGTCCCACTTGCAACGTCTTACATAAGTACGATAGAGAGAGAAAACTTCGAATGACATTCATGGTAGGCCTGCTGTAGACTTATTTATCGATACAACATTTGGATACAGTAAAATAGAAATAATTTCTTTTTTTTTAATAGTAAGATAAGATTAACGATATATTCATTCATATCATCATTAATTCCTGTGATTGAACGAAAACTGAACGCCCACTATTACATTGAACATGGCAACATTATTTCACAAAGTGACATCGATTTTTACGTTTTTTTTTTGTATATGTTAAAGTGAAGACCTATTCTCATAGGTCTTCAAAATATAATTGGACCCGATAGGTGGCGCCACAATCGGTTTACGGAATTATATTCGGGTTCTGGCAGGACGACGTCTACTGGGTTAGCTAGTATATAATAATTTTGATTTCTCTATAATAAAATAGCCGAAGTTACTCCTTATAACATCAGCTATCTGCCGGTGAAAGTCCCACCAAACTCGGTCTAGTCGTTCCGCAGATTAGCCGGAACAAACAGACGTGCAGACAATAATTTTTCTTTTTAATTATAAGAGGCGTATATACTTTGATATACATTTCGTAAAAAGCAGTTATTTTGACATTACAAACAGACACTTCAATTTTGTTTGTTAGTATAAACATAGAAAAGCAAACAGTCATAGGAAACGTTCGTAACGCACGATAAAAGTCAAATTTTTTTTCAGCTCGACCTTCGCCGCCAAGAAACTGCTCAGCTAGCCGCGTTCTAAAGAACAGCGAAGCCTTCCTGGCTGTTAGATGTGTGGCAGGTTACGACGGCGGATTGAATCAACACTTCACGCTGGACGCTTTGGGAGAAACTAGCAGAGTGTTAGCTAATGTAACTGCAGGATACGTAGGTAGGCATTTGAATTATCTGGTTACCCACATTATCCTACAATACAAAGATATATTAGGTATCTTGTACTAGAGATGAATGAGATGAAGATACTAGAGATGAATGAGGAAAAATAATTTTGTTGTGCAGGAATTCAAATGACTGCTCATCTTCAGTCCAAAGCACTTATATAATAGATCATCAAACACAATAAAGGTAATCTATTGTACAGCCGATACGCAAGCTGTTCGTACGACCAATACATCGGTAAGAAAATATTAAATATGAAACTTTAGCAGAGGTCGACAGAAGTATATATACTGTGATTGTCTAACTAGTTGTCGCATCAGGGTCTCTAATTATTGTTATTATCTGGCTACAGGTGCCTATTGTCTGGCTAAAAGTTGCAAGTACATAATACATATATTTTTACGGGCGGGGTTAGTAAAAATGCCGTGTAAGCAGTCGATTTTTTCCAGCAGACCAAGATTTCTTCCAAATATCACGAAAAATATTTAAACGGTTAAACTCACCAATGTCGTCGTTAATTCATTGAATGTGTCGCTAACTCATTGTCGCAGATGTCTTCGTAAAAACCATCAACTGTAGCATCCGTGTCGCATACCGTAGCACACTGCTCCTCGAGCGTCGATCCCCGTTTTTATATTCGCGCAAAGACAATCTGGATAGTCATAGTTTCAAACTATATCGGGCGTCGGTTATTCTATCGGTTCTAGAATAGTGCCTGGGTTCCTGGAATATGAACTCTATGTCGTAATCGTAAAGACCAATTTCCTTTTGCACTTGTTTAAAGGGGCGTGGTCATCATCTATTGGTAAACATTACTGTTCTACTTGAATGTTCCATGGCCCCAACGCAAATTCGCGTTCCTTTGAGAAGGTTCTATGGCCAACCGTAACAATAAAGTCCTCTGTCGTAATTACGACGTACAATTTTTTATTACGGTATTATATTTTTCAAAATTCTGGCAAATTTAATAGCTAGCAAGATATAATTTTCCTAGCCAAAATATTAAAATACCTCTAATATAAAATGTCATACGTAAGTAATTCTATATTCTGCTTATATCTGTTTCATTTAAGATAGCCACCATTTGTTCTAGATTTAGTCGTGTGGTTGAACATAACATGGTCCATCCTGGACACTTTAACAGAAGACGAAATATTAGCGGTAACTGCGAGAAATAGTAAAGGTGCTTCAGATCCTGTGTTCCTAAGAGGACTTGTCTTCAGAGATGCTGCAAAAAGAACTGGTAATCATGTGAAACAATGTATTTTTTTTATTTTTAGCTATCTGTTAATAGCTTTGGAATTATTATTGAACATCAAAATCGCGTGTTTTGTGGTCACAGAGAGTACAACTCGTGCAGTGAGCAAATTTCCAGCTGGTGCAGCGTTAGCAGCGTTGGCAGCTGTTTTAGCGGCAGCAGGCGCTATTGCAGCATTAGCAATGAGAAAGTAAGGATTTTAGTAAAAGTATCCACTAGTAATAGTAATAATAATTACGTTTACTTCAGACATAAGACCATAAATTCAGAGACAACTCCATAAAAACAGAACAACTCTGTACTAAAGTTTTATTCGGCTACTTTTATTTCTTTTTTCAGATTTTACACAATATTTAGGAAAAACCTTCCAATTTTAAATCTGTTTCGTTATCTACGAGAAGTTACAAAAATTTGTTGTGCAATATTGCACCTTAATTCATAAGTCATTAGGGTGCGCTCATTTTGGTAAAAATGAGCGCACCCTGTGTTCGGTCTGATGTTAGTTCTCTTAATGATACAAATACTTAGAACATGGAAGTGTGGTTCGTGTGATCTTATTTAAGGCGACGCAGAGATAAACAATTAATACGGCCCTGATTCCATACAAAAACGAGAGCGCGCTTGCTTATGTCGTAAGGTCGTATGCGATAAAACGATTTTTATTAAAAAAAACTATAATATTTATTTATTTATTTTCTAAAGGTACACCAACAGCACAAACAAAGAAAAGTTTATAATAGGAATAGGTAACACAAGGCAATTTTAAGGCATACACAGATAAACTACAAACTAGAAATTGAGACGATCGATAATAATACACGCACAGCAACACGCAAATTCTTTACAAAAAAAAAGGACATGAAAATGAAAATTAAACAATGAACAACTGAAATCAAGAACAAGAACAAAAAATAATAAACTAATTTATCCGTATTTAAATAACAAAGATAAAATTAAATACTAATAAAAGGAAGAACCGCTCAGCAAAACAGTACAGCTGTCTATTTACGTTTAGCTTCAGCCGATTTACAGTTAAATATATCAATATCAGTATCAATACCCAGCCTGCTGAACAACATGTTTAGGTTCCTGCTAGCCCGCCAAAGAAAGCTACTTTGTCTATAATTAGAAGAAGCAAATGGGATTGAAATTGGGTTAAATGACCTAACAGATCTAGTTGGTACACTGAAATTTATCAACGAGAGAATATCAGAGCAGTCCACACGACCATTAATAACATTAATTAGATATGAAATATCAGATATTTCGCGGCGTAAATTAAGGGGTAACAAATGATGACGCCTGCAGATATCACGATAGTCAACAGGGTTATAAGGTTGGGACAAAGCGGGGGCGGGACTTGGTGCGCTAATGCGATCCCAGGACCCACCCTGACCGCCGAGGAATACCGCCGCGGGGTTTTAGTGGGTATACCTACCTCACTATGAGGAAGGGGAGTCCCACATAACCGCACCGTCTCCCCAGACGGTGTGTGTATGCGTAACGACATTTCCCCGCGTCAAAAAAAAAAAAAAAGGGTTATAAGGTTGATACAATCTGTAACATAGGAATTTAACAAACCTCCTCTGAACCCTCTCAAATCTATCAATATGCATTTGATAACTGCGATGCATATTCCAGTTTACTCCGTACAAAAGCACAATATAAAATTTTCAATGTTTTAGCCTTAGTAAACTCAGTAGCATTCCGCATTACAAACCCCAACGCCTTGGTTGCACTTGAAATAATCTGGTCTATATGTAAATTGAAATGCAATTTGTAATCATGAAAAACACCCAAGTCTCTCATTCCCGATTGAGAAATCAACTGTAAAATTAAAGTGTATGTTTATAGTAATGTACATAGAAAATTTGGAGATATAAATTGGTCCCGTTTGCCTGTAATATGTAAATCTGTGTTTAAAAAGAGGTTTCTTTGAATTTTTTTCTCTGTTATAAAAGTTTACCAATCATGTAATCCAACTGACAAAATGAAGTCAGTAACATGTTGAAACATATTACCAAACACTACTTTCATATGTTTTGTCATTGCTGAGAAAAATTTAAAACCCTGCCACCAAAATTTCCAATGCGTCGCCTTAAATTGCAACCCACATACATTATTGTGTTCAAGCAATCCTTTTACGCGCGACAGGCTGGAAACTGTCCGTCCTTCCTTTATTATTAACGACACTTATTTGTATTTAAAAGTTTATTTATATTCAGTAAAAAAAACTTTTACATAAAGAGGAGAGTTTGTTTTTTTAATTATTTTTAAATTTTGGGATTTTTTTTTTGCCTTAAAAAGACAGCCATGTCCAACCGCTGAGCTAAGTTAAAACTGATAAATTAAAATTATAATAAACCGAAACCAAAACATTTACTTGTATAATTTAGATAATTAAACTTACTCGTAGCTTAAATGAAGGGTCTAGGACAATTCACCGCCGCCGATTCATCGTCGCCATTTCATCGCCGGCCGATTCGACGCCGGCCATTTCATCGCCGTTTAGTTAAAATATCAACATCAACATTACTTCAATTTCACGTAGGTTTCCAGTACATTCAAGTCTCGAAACACATTTTGTAGCAGACAGTCTATTTGCCAAAACCAGTTATTTCACGGTGGTCTTCTGTAAGGGGGTGGTTACTGCCGCCAGACGGGCTGCCCAAATGACTGCGATACGCAGTGTGTGATCGATATTTTTTTCTAAGTCCTTTTTATTTATTATAGTCTTGGCTTCGCACGGATGAAGTTTTTATATACACAAAAATTTCTTTTTAGTCGCTCCTTCATTAGAAAAACGGTATCGAAACCCATTGATTGATTTGTGTTAGGACTTAATGGAGAAACACACGTAACCCCTGTTTAGGTTTCGATTGATCAGACAATTTAACATTACAATCACATGTTCCCTATATCTTACCTTATGTAAGATGGAGAGAACACAGAGTACAGAACACTTCTGCGACACACGCTTTTGTAGCAAGTACTTATTTTACCATAGACTAATATTTTATTGCCATTAACAATTTTAAATAAGTAAACCAACAACATAGGTACTTTATTTTAATTAATCAATTTAGTAATTCCTGAAACTTATGTTCAGTTAAAATAAGTGTACAAGCAGATTCGGGTGAAAACACTAGTGTTCCACACAAATGAAATAAAACACTAATGCAATGTTGCGATTCCACAGAGAGAAATGTTTCTAACGCTATTATTTCTTTTACAATTTGGAGAGCAAAGTGTATTGAAACTGACGAGCCAGAACTGGCTGGTGCACCTAGGAGAGTTATATATGGTTTAAATACTGGGCATGGCGCATCGCCAAGTAATATTAGAAATACCTTAAAAGACGAGAGAGAAGCTTCGAGAAATATGCTTTTTGTTGTAAGCAATTGCGTTTGCTGTAAATTGGAATTGTTGGTGCGATGTCAGACAAAATTACAGTGTCTGAAGTTCGCAATATTTATTACTGTATTAATATAGCTTGTACAAATTATAAAAATGTTCATATCACTCAATCGTTAGAATATAATCGCACGGAATTGCAGAAAATTATTTTAAAAAAAAAACATACAAATTGTTCCTCTATTCCCACCTGTTCTGTTGAGTAGTTCTGTTGGCAGAACTAATGGGATTTTTTTTTAGTTCTGTTCACAGAACAAATGGGAATTGATTAGTGTGGCGTTACTACTGTGCGTAAGCTCCGCAAATTGTTAATGCTCTTGACCGCCATTTTACAGCATAGAAAGCATCATAATATGTTAATCCAGGTAATGAACTATCTGCACCGTAGAGGCCATTCGTCCAGTGTTGGACGAATGGTTCCAGAGGAGACACGGGGCTCTCACGTTCCGTCTGGTGCAGGTTCTCTCGGGGCATGGCTGCTTCGGTAGTTATCTCCACAGAGTGGCTCGTAGGGAGCCAACCCCAGAGTGTCACTCGTGTGCGTGCGCTGAGGACAGCACACTCTTGCGGAGTGCCCTAGATGGTCGGCGCAGCGAATTGAGCTCGCTGCGACCATTGGATTGGACTTCTGTCTGCCGGCCGTAGTAAAAGCTATGATCGGCAGCAGAGCCGCTTGGCATGCGACTCAATCCTTCTGCGAAGATGTCATCTCGCAGAAGGAGGCGGCGGAGAGAGAGCGGGAGGACGACGTCCTGGCCTATCCCCTCCGTCGACGACGAACAGGACGCAGGCGGCTGGCGCACGCCCGCCACCTGGACCCCTGACAGGACTAGGGCGATAGATGGGGACTCTACCGCCCGCTTCGTCCTGAGAGGCACGGCGCACCTTGGCAGTTCGGGTGCGCCGTCCAAATGAGCCGTGTCCGATTGCGGACCCCCGCGGTGGAGCTGCGAAAGAGTGTTAGTCCGACCTCGCAACTTCACCAATAGCGGATGAGGAGGACGCCAAGAGGTTTAGTCGGTAGGTCTACCTCACTACCATCTCGGGGCAGGAGCCCGACATAACCCACCGGTCTGTCCCTAGGCCGGTGGGTATCCATCATGGATTCCTCTTGTAAAAAAAAGGTAATGAACTATCTGTGTCCCAAATTTCGTCGAAATCCGTTCAGCCGTTTTTGCGTGATTGACTAACAAACATTTACATATTAGGATTAGGATATTGGGATTGGGATAGGACACAGTATTTAAAACCACACACATAATGCAGCGGATATGAAGGTGGAAGTAGCAATGGGCATGGCCGTAATATTTTGGATTGTAGACTACTTGAATTCTTGAATGTACTGGTCCAAGAAGTACAGCTACCGCGGGTCGACGCTAGATACAAGGGTCGTACTAGAAAATTATGGCCGAGGCCAATGTCCAGCAGTTGACGTCCTACTCCTGATAATTATGATTACACATATAATCTACCCCACAGGCGTAATAATGCAACTACAACCAGCAAGCGACCTTCCCAAAGCGTGGTCCAAGTTGATGCTCAAGGTCGCAGATATTTGATCGCGTATCCACCTGCTGACAAGATGGAGACGAAGCCAGATATACT
Organism: Bembecia ichneumoniformis; assembly: GCA_910589475.2. Lineage (NCBI taxonomy): Eukaryota > Metazoa > Arthropoda > Insecta > Lepidoptera > Sesiidae > Bembecia > Bembecia ichneumoniformis. The sequence goes on along the minus strand of OU342539.1, from coordinate 13,850,416 downwards.
CAATCCTAAACCTGGTGAGTGACTTTTCAGATTCCCTCCCTGCCCTATCTTAGAAATCTATCCAATCAGCAAAATAAAGCTATTCACCAATCCCTCTTAGACATGACATGTGCAATATTAATATTTGTATTAATTAAAAAACTAAATAATTTGTTTAATATAATTGTGAACTTAAAATTTCCAAATACATGGCAAGCGAAAGTAGGGCTAAATTACAGTTATTTCATTTTAACGGTCTATTCCCAATATGTCCCACATGAAATGTCCAATTTGGGACATTTTGGGAATTACAAAAAGAAATATTTTTATTGTTCCCAAAATGTCCACTTTAATTATTATCTTTGTGGACATTTTGCAACTTTCAATAAATATTTAGTTTACTATTTTAAAGACTACTAGTGACCCGCCCCCGGCTTCGCGCGGGGTGCAATTTTTATATATATGAAAATTCCCCGTTTATCACTCTTTCCATTAGTGAAAACCGAATTAAAATCGGTCTACCCGTTCACGCGTGATGCCGTGACCAAGGGAAATGGGGATTCATTTTTATACATATATAGAGATTTATTGAGTTGTACACTATTGTACAGTCAGAAACGATCTTTTTAAAATATTTTAAAGTCCAAAATATACAATTTAAGAGGTAAGAATTTCACAGATAATCACAGATATAGTACCTATATTAGTTATTTTTTTAAACACTTCAGGTTTTAAAAACATAACAACCAAACGAAATCAATGTTTTTGTTGTTGACTTTGTTTGTTATTTATTATATTTAATTATATTTATCCCAAATACCAGTAAATTCTTTTTAATTTTGAAATCAGGATCATCCATAAACATAGGATATTTTTAGTATTTAGCGTTTGTCTTCATCTTAACATAATTATCTTAGTTTAACTATAAGTTCATCTTATTGAAAATATCTTAATTAAGGTGAAAATACAATGGTTAGTTTTTTAGTCTTTAATTAAAATATAATATAAGTATATGCTATATTTTAATAATTAAATTTTATTGAAAAATAAAACATAATATAAGTATATAATATAACTGAGAGCTCGGGAGCTGCATGAGGACATGCCACCTTCCCCTTTCTTCTGACGGACACGCAGGTACTGCTGGTTACCATCCTCACCTACATTGAAATCCCTCTAATTCGGACCAAGCGCTTTAAAACAGTTTTTAAATCGCACTGCTAAAGATTGGAACTCCCCGCCGGCGTCTGTATTTCCGAGCTCATACAACCCAAATCTTTTCAAGGTTCGAGAGAATAGGCATCTTCTGGGTGAGCTCGCTCCATCGTCGGCCTCATCCTTTCTAATGCTGGCCAAGAGCATCTAGCAAGAGCATTTTTTTTTAATAAAAAAAAGGACACACATTTCTCAATATCGAATTCGAAAGAAATTTCTTCAAGGTGCGGTGATTTAAATTAGTGGTGATCTTAATTTTTTTTAATTCATTCAGAGAGCGAGCCCCCTCGTGTGGTGCTGGAATCAAGAGACAACAAGAGTTACACAATAAGGGAAGCTCCAAAAGATCAACTAACTGAGTACACTTCCACAGTCGAAGAAGACATGGTGAGATATTTGGTTGAATCATTTTTTACGTACAGCTTGGCAGGCAGGCTTATGTATAGTAAGTAACAATTTTAATAGTAACAAAAACACTTGTTACCGTTTTTATACTTGTTACCGTTTTTATACTTGTTACAATTTTTACACTTGTTACAATTTTTACACTTGTTACAATTTTAATAGTCCCAAGATCTGTTACCGTAGCAGGTTAACGATCCAGTTAAGCAGGAACAAGTTTGAAAAAGTGATTGACAGAATAATTCGGCTAGGTTGGGCTGCATTCGGGATCTGTTCTCGTCACCACTGCCGCAATGTCTGAAGACTAAATTTTATAATCAGTGTATCCCGCCAGTCGTGACGTAGGTATGTGCCGAAACCTGGCCTCTTACGGCAAGACTGATCAACAAGATTAGGGTCGTTATATTTTACGTTTTACATTGCCCTCACTTCCCCACTTCCGTGTGTGAAGAGATGTAAACTTACTTCCTGAACGTGACGGATCAACTCCGGGCAACCTTGCCGAACCGAACTATGAAGTCTCGCAGATCCTCACCGGTCATGGATGCTTTAGGAGACGACTGCACGACATGAACCTGTGAGAGGAGAGTACATGTGAGTGCGGCACGGAGAATGAGGACTTGCACCACGTTTTGTGGTCCTGTCCTCTTTACGACGACCCTCGGAACGAGATGATGGATGGATCTACCAGGATAGCGGGGGGGCCGCATACTACCGGGATCTCGTGTCCACGGCGGCGAACTATGCAAGGCTTGAGAGATTCGCGCGAAAATGGCACAGGAGGAGGAGCACCCACAGTTGAGGGCGAGTGAGCTAAGCCCGAGGCACGCGCGTCACTCAACTGTGGTGTGTGAGTCGGTCCCAAAAGGGGGAGAACGACAGGGGACAGAAGTTACGAGAAAACAATTTATACACGATTCGGCCCGTATGACTAGACTGTCTATAGGGCCATGGGTTGGTGGAGGGTCTGCTCTCACTTCCATAAAACTGTCATCAGTGTTTGGTAGTAGATTAAACTCATAAATTAAGATGTACATTTAAAAATGTACATGCAAAGCCTATCTGTCTGCTACGATTTCACGCCTAAACTGCTGAAAAATTTTTAACTTGTGTCTTTAGTTGACATATACAATAAGAAAAAATTTATGTATTTTCAAAGAGATTAGTATCATGGTACTTGATGGTACTTGATGGTATGTGGCCACCGTCGCCTATAACACAAGCAATACCACAGGTGCTACAAATACGACCTTAATAGGATTAAGGATAAGATATGGGCCCTGGCATTCCTTATTCACTCGTCAAAACACAACAGCACACATGCTATTATTTCATGGAAGTCTTCTGAAAGGGGATGGTTACTGCCGCCAGACAGGCTGCCCAAATGACTGCCACTACTTGCCAGACCCAGATCAAATAAAAATTTGAATAATATATGAACTCTTATAATTTCGAATGCAAATTTTGATTATGCTAAGGCCTATTTGGAAACGTAATCCTTTATTGACTTGCCAATGACCGATCAATGTGTACTGTATCGCTAATTAAAATTGTTTTTCACAGATGCCGCAAAGGTAACATAGGGGATCGGAATTAAACTACCCTGTACATACACTGAAAAGACTATAAGATTGAATTGTAAATATTCTGAAATGCCAACAAGAATGTGATCAACAGATATACAGGCTGTATTTTTACTGGATATTTTATGTTTTTTTTTTTTATATTTTGTAATGTCATTAAATTTATACTTGCAGTAAAAATAATTGAACTAAATTACTTTATCTTCTTTAAGTTCGAAACAATGTTATCTTGAAGTCCATAGGATAATTAAGTTTAAAACTAACAGTCATTCTTTTTTGTGACACATAACTCTGAAGTTAGTCAACTCGACCGAGCAGATCTCGTCCGCGTAGCCGAACTCGTAAATTCACTAAACAGTTTTTCATGGTTGTGTGTCTTTGGAAGACTTCCGCTTGTATTGAAATATCCAGTACAAAATAAGTTATATGTCTCTTGATATAGTCATGTAAGTACCTAGTTAATTTAAACTTAAATACTTAAGTTTATTTAAGGCTCCCTAATTAATTAAGAGTGACCACAAATTAAGTTTAAATCAAAAGATTTATCTTGATAATTGCGTTGTAAAGTTCCACCTTCCTTGTTCGGACTGCTAAGGAGTGGAACTCATTGCCTGCGTCTGTGTTCCCACAGAACTACAATCTCGGGGTCTTCAAAACCAGGGTAAACGGGCAATTATTGGGTAAGCGTGGTCCACCTTCGGCCACATCTACACCTCACATCAGGTGAGATAGTGGTCAAGCGCTACCCTGATCTAATAAAAAAAAAAAAAATTTAAATATTTAATTTGTGCTAAGTATGACTTAAAATATACTTCCAAATGCTCAGCCCTGTTGAACCTTTTATGTTTTTGCCATTTTACAAAATCTGTATCCTTTATTTTTTTACATAAATATATTCACGGGCTCTATATGGAGTATACTCTAAACACAGTACGACCTCAAGGGTTTACACGATACTATACTTAATGTCTTATTTATTTTGGCTATCATCTTAAGTGTATAGAGTGTCCCATAATACAAGCCTTGGCAATTTGACGATTTAGTATCATCTATAGATCGCCATTTACTTTTTACAACAGTCTTCCTTAAATACGTGGTTACTGCCACCAGATGCTAGGTGCACTCATGCATATCAAATAAGTTTGTTTATTGTTAGCAAAATTTACAATAAGTCTTATGAAAAATCTTAAAATGTTTACTGTGCTGTATTTAACAATTATTCGGCGGTATTTCTGTTCGTAAATAGATCAATATTAAATTGATTATGTAGCGAAATCGTCAGGAATGGCATAGACTGAATAAATAAGTAACGGAAATAACTGGAACTTCGCTAACCTTCGTGTTTCAATACAAAGGCTTTAATAATTTATTCGTGAAATTCACAGTAATTCCTAGATACATTTTACAGAGAAAACAATTTGAAACGTCCATTTTAATCTACCCGAAAAACTTTGTAATCGTTCTATTTTAATTTTTAATTTAAAACTTAAAATCAGGTCTGTATTCATTTAAAAAATTTCAAGAGGCTTTTAAGGATTGAGTAACTTTCTTTTTTAATCTTATGTTGCACCATATAATGAAATAAATTAAAATAAATTAAAAAGTCAATTTATTGGTGAAGCAATAAATTGACTTTTTAATTTACCATCAATTTTTTTTTACTAATAATGTAGTTAACATGTACTGATATTTTTTTTTATTGTTACTTAATATTGGCAAGGATCCCTCTCGGGTAAATCTCTTCCCCAGTTCTTGTCATTTTCTCTCCTCTCCGCTAGATATGTCTGCCTGGTCTTCTTTTGTCGTCCGGTCCAGGCCGGGGCGTAGCAACTTCAGTTCACTTGTTAAGGTGCTACTTCATTACGGGTCCAGCCCATAAATTGGACAGTCAGTCTGGCGGCAGTAACCACCCCTTGCAGAAGACCACAAGGAAGTAAAAGCTCACGTGCTTATTCTTTTACGGTGAGTAAGTTAGAGATGATAGAACCCATTTCCTTATCCCATCCTAACAATTCCATTATCCTTTATTCTAAGGTTGGCAGAGCACTTGCAGCACTTTATCGCTGCTTGTATTAATAGAAGGCGGTAGCCATCTACCATCAGCCTGCTAGCCGACCTTTACAAAAAACAAATCGATTTTTTCAATCCAAGTGTGGAATGTTTGGGCGCAATAATATGATAAGATTTATTAAGGCATATTTAACACTAACATATTTTAAGGCAAAATGGTTACTAATAAAATTAGTAATTGAGATTTAAATGAGATTTGAAATGGCATTGTAATTTTTATTACCTATGGTATTTAAAGATGAGCGTGCAGCGAATGAACTCCATATAAAGGCCTTTTTGAAGTAGAATTCGCTAATCACCAAAAGAAAAATCAAATCAAAATCAAAATATTTATTTATCAATAAAATTAGGTTTCTCCAAGAAACTCTTATGATCGTCATTTAAATTTACCAGTTAAATTTACCAAGGTTAAGGAAAAAAAGCCAAGATGACGATCCTGAGAAGAAACCCCGAAAGAAACTCAGGATACTATTCTTTTTGTCATCTTTAAAATATAAAAATTACAACAATTATATACGCTTAATACTTAAATCAAAGTACATATACAATACTAAACATAGTATGAGCTCCGAATCCAGGCTTTAATTCCAGGCTTTATTGTCACTTATATTATATTCATAAATGAAAAAAAATCAATTTATATATAAAAACTAGCTGACCCAGCAGACGTTGTCCAGCCAGAACCCGAAAATCCGTTTGTGGCGCCACCAATCCGGTAAAATTTTATTTTCAAACCATAATGTTAAAGTGACGCGTCAGCTCACGTCAATGAACGACGGACGGTTAAATTATTTGAATATTCTTCATACAAAAATACTGAAATCTTAAAAAATGGGGAGTGGGGGTAGGAGGGTGAAAAATACTTTACTACGTAGTCTCATAACTACCAAATATACAAAAAAAAAATTCTAAAAAATCGGTCCAGCCGTTTCGGAGGAGTATTGTTACAAACATTGTGACACGAGAATTTTATGTATTAGATTAAATTGTCTTTTTTTTTTCTAGAAAAAAAAAAATCTTAAATCAATATTAAAGATAAAAAATGTATATAATATAAACAATTTACCTATGGATAGTATTGTTTAATGTGAATTTTTCCTGTATTTCAATATTCGCTTATCGATCATGCGGCATGACAGGTGTTTAAATGAATTATCATACTGCGTGATGTACCCTCATGTTTGCTATCAATCATTTTATCACAATATAGTCTTCTGGGCTGTTTATGGAATTATTTTTATCAAAGGCAGATCCATTTTTTCTAGTACTTACCGACTACTATTAAGCTGCGCTGGTCACGCATGCGTGACAGCACGTAACGCATGTCATGCCGCATGATCGTCTAGGGTCCGCCAATGCCTTTTTCAAATGCCTTTTTAGCGAATTCTATGGGGAAAATGCATTGTAAAGCTACATGTTGTACCCATGATGTACCCTCAGGCTTGCTATTCATTTTATCACAATATACAGCGAAGAGGTCTTCTGCCCTGTTTATGGAATTATGTAGCTGTTTATCAACCATTTGAAAAAAAAATTACGATTTTTAGGGTTCCGTACTCCGAATAAAAAAACGGAACATGCTCGGAAATGTAGGCATTCTTGTACTAAAAACAAGCCATGAAGTTTGTAATTCTTGGCTCATGCATTTCTCTCTCGGCCTAGGCCAAGAATGTTGTATTAAAATTCATTCCTGGCCGCTGCTCAGCCCGGTGAAACCCGAAGTTTCACGAGTCTTCACGAACGCGCCCGCCGCTGTCACAGGCGTAGTAGGCGGGGGCGTTTCCTTTGCACTCATTGAAAATAAAAAAGGCGGGAAAGCAGACTTTTTTCAGTACCTACCTAAATATTTATTGCTTTTAGTAAACATTTGCGTTTGTTTTATTCTAAATAAAACTGTGTACTTATATGTAAATTAATTTTTTCATATTATACTTTTTTTTTGCATTATCACGTGTTTCATTATTTCCTCACATTTATTGAGAAAAGCACTATACCAGCCTCGACCGGAATGAGGATTGCCGGACTCAGGTCTTTATCAAGGCCTCGCTAAAGCTCGGCCTTGAAACCACTTCGTCCGGCAGTCCTTCACTTCCTGGACTCTGCAGTAATGTATTATTGCCTCAGTGAAGCCCTTAAGCCATGTACTTTAAATAAATAATTAATACCATCGTACAATTATATTCGCTGTCCGCCCTGTCTGCTTCTCCGCTAATTTCTTCTTTATTACTCAACAGAATTTGATACGGTTTTCACTAATGGAAAGAGCATTAAAGGAGAAAGATTTGTGTATATAATTTGAAGGCGGGTCGCTAAAGATGTAACAATTTTCATAAGTGAAATTCAATTTTAACGTCTTCAGATTTATGGGAAAAATGTAAAGAAAAAAAATTGTTCATATCAATGAATTGTAAATATAGTAAATAAAAGATATTTAAATAATGTAAGTGAATTAAATAATATTTTAAATCAAATGTAACTGTAAACTTCTAAATATTGTCATTTATTACCTATTAGAGTTTAATAGAAAATTATAAATGTAATATAATTATGATAGATATGATATTACTAAAATTTAATATACCTAATGTTGATTCTTTAATAAAAATGTAAATATTTACTTGATTAGTTTCATTTTTCCACCACTTTATATAAAAAAAAATGGGCTCTTTTGAACGAGATGAAATTTTACAAAAGCATAAGATGAAAGATAGTTCGAAAACTGAGAAAAAAATTACATTCTTTTCGAGTTCACCCTGAGATTTGTCTCGTTTCTAGCTTGCTTTTTTCTCGGTTTTTTCGACTCGGGGAAATATCAGGTAATCCTGGCTGCAAGAATGGACCAAAGCGAAAATTCTGGCTGGACCACCGGTGGTGGTCTACAGACGCAGGCGAGTCAAGGTCAGTTAGCCAAGCTTTATAAACCACTTCTTCCGCACTTTTTTCGAACTTAATATTACGTAATCTATCTCTATATATAAAAATGAATCGCCATTTCCCTTGGTCACGGCATCACGCGTGAACGGGTGGACCGATTTTAATTCGGCTTTCACTAATGGAAAGAGGGATAAACGGGGAATGTTCATATATATAAAAAATGCATCCCGGGCGAAGCCGGGGGCGAAACGCTAGTACATAATATTACCTAATTTGACGTTAAGGCAAGAATCCTAAACACCTAATCCAACGGTTACGTTTCCCTCTTATTGTCTCCGGGTATTGTCTGTGTCTCTAGGTGGCGGTACCCGTCTACTATCAAGCGGACCGTCAGACTGTCTACCGTCTTTTTATTATAAAAAAAGAGTAGTAACACTGATTAGTCCGTACGCTTCGTTCACTCGAATCTCTCGGAACGCTTCGCCGCAATTTATGTGCGGGAATGACAAATCGAATTACACAGAAAAACGGAAAGGTCAATCGAACATGACTTTATAAATATTTACGAGCAGCTAAATTGGTATCGACGTAAATAGGCCAATTGAATTCAAAGGATGTGTACCTCGCGAATCACGATTTATGGTTGGTATATATAACTGATTTGTATCGATACTCTGCGGGAACTCGAGTTGAGATCTCGATGTTTTTTTTTGCTTTGTGTGAGATGTCGTAACAAATTGGTCTGATTCATTAGAGGAGCGTACTTGAAAATAATGATGCTGTTTCTGTCAATGGTTACAAGCTAAAAACATTTATAACGTTAAGTATATTAGTGCTTTTTTTATTCTTTAAATTCAAATTTTAACTGAAAAGCTTACTCGGAGAGTTCTAGTTTTAGTACATTTTTATCATATTCTTTTTTAAATGTTAAGATCGACAGACAGGCTGACGCTACACTTGATGGTATGTGGCTACCATCGCCAAAACAAGCAACGCCACAGGTGTCGCAAGTGCGCTGCCGACTACAGTAGGATTAAAGATAAGGAATTGGGAAGGGATAGGTAAATGGGCTCTATTAAATTGTCATAATACACTACTCGGAATCGGCATTTCGACTTTTATAGTAAAAAAGTAAGGATAATATAAGAATAGTATAAGGATATAAAATAAATCCCACTAATATTAAAAATACCTAAGTTTGTAAAAGGTGTATGTACTTGATCCACTTGGTCCACTTGATGGTAGGTGGCTACCGTCGCCTATAACACAAGCAACGCTAAAGCTGCTGCAAGTGCGCTGCCGACTACAGAAGGATTAAGGATAAGGGATTCGGAATGGATAGAGAAATAGGCTCTGGCATCCCTTACTCACTCACCGAAACACAACAGCAGACGTGCTGTTATTTCATGGCGGTCTTCTACCGCCAGACGGGTTGCCCAAATGACTGCGAAAACTCAGTGTGCCCTTGCCACTACTTTCCAAATCCAGACCAGAGCCAAATTTCAAAAGTTGATTTTTCAAAGTTAATCCAGCCGGGAGTCGAACCCGGGAACCCTAGAACAGGGCGTTAAGGCAAGCACCCTAAACCACTCATCCAAAGGTCTCGTCAAAAAAAAAATGGGCGCAGTTATAATGATGTCTGGCGTTTATTTTCTCAGGTATTGTAATTTTGATTTTTCAACGCGACCGAAGTCACGGACCCAAGCTAGTGTAATATATTACTATTATTACATTGAAGAAAAGAAATAAGCAGAGTGAATTTAAGTGCGAACCTTCCTCGGCCCGTTTCACGTCTCGAGGGCCAATTGAGATAAATTAGCAGAGTGGCAGATAAGGAGAACATTAGTCGGCTAAATACCGCCTTATCTCGCCAAACAACCCTTACGTTTGCTATAGAAATCTTAAAGCGTACATTTTTTACTCGGGAAAGCTTTTAGCGTCCTACAGACCGAGTGTTCTGTTGGACTAGTATTATTATTGTAATTAGCATTAATTTTATTTTGGAATTAAATTAAATATATTTCAAAATTACACTATATATAATAAATTCTCGCAAATATCTTTAAAGTAGGTAAATAAGGTTAGGTAAATTGCATTAACGCTCTGTCTCAAGGGTCCCGAGATCGATTCCCGCCGAGCCAAAGTTAGAAGTGAAATTATCAAAGTAGTGGCAGGGCACACTGCGTTTCGTATACATTTGGGCAGCGCGTCTGGCGGCAGTAACCATCCCCTTACAGAAGTCCACCGTGAAATAACAGGACGTGTGCTGTTGTGTTTCGGTGAGTGAGTAAGGGATGCCAGACACCATTTTATCCCTTCCCAATCCCTTATCCTTAATCCTGCTATGATTGGCAGCTTTAATTTGCTGTTGGCACTTATAGTTTTAATTATAATTAAAATAACAATTATAACAACTGTTACGACTAACTATGGAAAGTTCTGAAAAAAGCGTTCGCGGCCGAAAGCCTCGAACGTCCCACCCTGTAGTAGCCACCCGATGGTAGCCACGCCCCTTCCCGACTAGTGACAAAGGAAATTGGTCCTTATGTTTACAACATAGAGTTTACATTTCAACAGAAATAGCATTCCCGAACTTTCAATGGTTTGTTTATGATCTTGTTTAGATTTTCTGGAAAATTCGAAATACATCGAGGCGTTTGGCGCCAAGTATAAATAAGAGAGCAGGCGGGCGAGATGAGTGAGTGCGAAAGCGACTATTCGGAGCTTTTGCAAAGTTATCTGCGACAGTGAACCGGTGATACATCAAGGGAATCATTGACGACTTTTGGCAAGTTTTTAATATATATATTCGACTTTACTGTTAGGTTAGACTTGACCGTTTGACGAACCCCTTGCCTTAACCCCTTAGGGATCGCGGGTTCGATTCTCAGCAGGGTCAACTTTGAAAAATAAAATTCTCAAATTAAGCTCTGGTCCGGATCTGGAAAGTAGTGGCAGGGCACACTGCGTTTCGCAGTCATTTGGGCAGCCCGTCTGGCGGCAGTAACCACCCGCTTACAGAAGATCACCGTGAAATAACAGCACGTGTGCTGTTGTGTTTCGGTGAGTGAGTAAGGGATGCCAGAGCACACTATCTAATTCCTTATCCTTAATTCTACTGTAGTCGGCAGCGCACTTGCAGCAGCTTTGGCGTTGCTTGTGTTATAGGCGACGGTAGCCGCCTACCATCAAGTGGACCGTCAGCCTGTCTGCCGATCTTAACATAAAATTATTTGCATATGTGTTTCAATAATATAATCTTAGTGGACCTTGATGGCGAGATATATTATAGGTGCTACGTGCTGCACTGACTTACTTACTTCCTGATGGAAACTACCAGTTTATGCAGTGTTAAGCTATTTTTCTAGCTTTTTCCTGACTTTCCTTTAATAATATAATGTACGTAACACCGTACAGTAGCTATTGTCGAAGTAAGTCAAGAATACTGCGTAGTCACATCATTCTATAGGCTACATAAATTCGGCAAATCACAAGTTCAAATATTAATAAAGTATAGAGCCCTTATAAAGGCAATATTCATTGCAGGTGAGGTTGGAATTCAATAAACAAGACAATAAGTCACTAAAAATTGACCCCTTGGGGTGACCCTCGGCTCGGCCGTTCGTGACATATGTTGACCCCCCGTCTCAAATATGCTTAGTTTGACCAATGGGAATATTGAAAAGCGCGGTTCTTTCATCTCGAGATTCTCAGATCTCGTTCAATAAAGAAGGGTAAATATATCGTCGGCTAGACCTCAGAACTATAAACCGTTTGCAGACAGATTCACCAAAAACAAGTATGGTAGTGTTACACCTATCAACTAAACTGTTAAAAAATACAATGAATTATTTCATAAATGTGATATTGATATTTTTGCCGGACGGATCGGAGCCTTCAGAAGGGCTGTTTGCGATAGTTATAGCTGACCTTATCTAAGCTCAATTGTGGCGTTAAAGATGGTCTTTTACCTCCTTTTTCATTTATAACCTAAGGTATTATTTTTTCTAATTAAAAAAAAACTGCTTTTTGTAAATTGTTATTTTTTCTCTATTGTAAACTAATATCTTCAATAATTTCAATAATAATTTCAACAATAACCTTTAAGTTAGATGCATATTTAGTAACAGAAAATATTTCTTTTATATGTAAATGTATCAGTGTGTATTTAGTTGGTAAGCCTCTTTAATAAATAAATAAATAAATAAACTTTTATTATTGCTGAAAATATTGCTATGAACTAATTAATATGTCGATAATCGATGCAGTTTTCTTTAATTAAAATTGATTATAGCACTCTATGAATTTTCAATTGTACAGATAGGTCGTATATAACTTAGAATAGGCAAGTAGGCTCTGGCATCCCTTATTCACTCACCGAAACCCGAAACACAACAGCACACGTGCTGTTAATTCACGGTGGTCTTCTGTAAGGGGGTGGTTACTGCCGCCAGACGGGCTGCCCAAATTACTGCGAAATGCAGTATGCTCTGCCACTACTTTCCAAATCCAGATCAGACCAACTTTAAAAACTTCATTTCCAATTTTGGTCCTGCCGGGAATCGATCTTGGAACCCCTGAGACCGAGCGCTAAAGCTTAACCACACTATCAAGGAGCTCGTCAAAGGTTATGTTTCTTTAATTAGCAGGCCTCAAGGTTACGGTTATTACGGTTCTTAGAATAGTCATAACTTTGAAAATCAGTCTGGTGAGTTATTAACCCTCAAAATATATAATAAAATAAAAGCACCTGTGCTGTTATTTTCCGGTACGCGAGAGTAAAGTCCATATTGTTTTTTTCTCTTTATTTTATTTGCTTTATGCCTCACTATTGGGATGTCTACGAAGCGCAGTGTGCTCTGCCACTACTTTCAAAATTTCACTTTTAAATGTGACTGCGGGGAATCGAACTCGGGACCCTCGAGATAGAGCACTGCATTAAGGCAAGCACCTTAATTACTCGATCAGTGGGTAGATTATTTGTCGCGCGAGAATTTATTATGTAATTTAATTTATATTAGATATTATTTATATTATTAATTTTTAATCAATTTAATATTAATTTATTTCTAGATTAGATAATTTTAGTTTTTAGTATTTAAATTTAAATAAAAATGAATTCAATTTAATTTATTATATAGTGAGAATGTATTATATAGCGTAATGTATACGAGAAATAAAAATCAATTGGCACATGTATGACGGGAGCATCACTTGAGAATGGCAACACCGATTTTGCTGTTTTTTTTTTTCTTGTATTCGTAATTGCCAGGACAAGATTTGTATGAAAGGCTATTTTCATTTTTTATTTTTTTTTGAAAATCCACGAGAAAATTTGGAAATTCGGAATGGAATTTTTATATGTAATTCATAGCGCCACGACTGTCGGGTGAACCAGTTTAAAAATAAATACATGACACTTATTTTTTTATAGATTGTTCCAAAATGTATCAATCTTTTTAGGTAAACTTCTTTGACAAAAACCGTTATAACTCAACAAATATAGATAAGACATTCATGAATAATACACGCAAACCATCCCCGAAATTCCTCTTTCCAAGGACACAAACAGTGGCTCTAGCATGAGTTTACGATACTACACTCGCTAGCGAGAGCGTAAAACATTTATATGGAAAATTGATAATTTGACATTGACAATTCACGATTTCCCATACAAAAGTTTTACGTTCTCGCTAGCGAGTGTAGTATTGGTGTAGTATCGTAAACTCATACTAGAGCCTCAGGAAACTTTTCGAGATTACCAAACACATACGGACAGACAATGAAATGGCGGTTTCCACTATGTTACTGTCTAGTGATTTTAGTAGATTACTTAGTTTAATTTTGATATTTGAGTTTATATTGTATATATGTCGCAAGCTATTTGTATGATTTCGCCGTTTACATACGGCTTCGTCAGTTTAAAAACGCACGCAGTTATGTAATATGCCTAGGGTTGCCAGGCCTCAAAATTGAAAATCCGGACACAGACCCATATTTAGCCGGACATTTTGCCATAAAAGCCTGACACACTGGTTTTTAGAAGAAATATTTCTTTTTATTTGTGCATTTATTACTTTAAGACTTGCTCTACTCTTTATCATGTATCATATATTGTTTTCTTAAAGTAATTTGTAAGATCGCGAATCATGCGTGTTCGCGTGATTCTGGCCGCTGAGGGGTAGACCAAAAGCCTAACAAAAGCCGGACGGACCGGACTTGTATATATTTGGCCGGACACGACTGTAAAAAGCCGGACATGTCCGGCTAAAGCCGGACGCCTGGCAACCCTAAATATGCCGAAGGCAAAATGTATATTGCCGTGTCATTGTATGTATAGTATGCATAGAGTTGTATATAGTACTTATTACTTCCATCAAAGATGTTGTATTAGTCCTTCCATGATAGTATGCCACAATATTTCATTGACAATTCAAACGTCGCGTCGCCTACATAATGCCGCGGCAAATTGAAGTATTTAGTTCTGGTTTTTACCACGCGTGTCGCCGTTGATCAAAACAAGAAAAATGGCGTCAATTAGTGATTTTGTGACACAAAAACTTATTGAAAACAGTGCAAATATTACGTGTGCAAAAGACTTTTCACAAAATAATTGCGATTTTAAAGACATTTATTATAGTAAATTAAAAAAGTTTTACAATGCTCAAACAGGAGCAATAAAAAAGCCGTGGATCAATAACAAGGTTTTTGAGGTCATCCGGCATTTAAAAAATGCTGTGGTATCCATAGAATATGAGGTAATGAGATATTTTAACTAAACCAAAGCACATACTTTAGTTTTACTTGAAATCTTTATTTGTATCAAAACTGTGTTTAATCATGGTCATCTACAATCAATATCGAAATTATAACAATTAAACGAGTTATCATTTTGCCTTCGGCATATTACATAACCGCGAGCGTTTTTAAACTGACGAAGCCTTATGTAAACGGCAGAATCGTACAAATTGCTTGCGACATAATATACAATAAACTTAATCTTGTATAGCTCGAAGTGGCTCGAAATCAAAATGGCACAGAATAAATAATAATACCTACTAGCTTACAGAAGTTGCACTCCTTGCACATTCAATGTGAGCGACGGTAGGCAATTATATCACGACACACACGGTGTGACAAAGGCCTGGTAATGAGCCGGTCTTACATCTGTCGCAGAGTGGATAAACGATGGGGTAGAGGAGTTTTTGAAAGGAGGCTGGTTGAGCGTTGTGTTTAAGCTTTCGGGCGAGAGAGGGCAGCAGTAGTTCGTTTGTCACCGTCCATTGCGGACGCGACCCAGCTCACCTCGTTTATAAACAATAATTTGCTTAAAACGCTTTATGAACCTAGCAACGCACTATAATCTTTAATGTTTAATTGTAGACAATAATTTGTGTTGGTGATTGGCGCCGAGCTGAAGTTTCTCATCTGGGGGACACCTGGACCTGGATGCATCCGTCGAGGAGGTACTGTTACTTGATCGCTCTTAATTTTGTGTGAAGCGCCAGCCAATCCACAGAAGACCTCAAACCCGCTCCCGCACATGCCTCTGGTGTGGTGGTTATTTTACACACCGCCATACCAGAGGCCACGAATTGGAAAGCGCAGCGTGAGACGTCCCGCGGCCAGGTGGAGAGACGACTTGAAAGGCTTTGCAGGACGCGGCTGGATGCGAAGTACAGACCGTGCGTGATGGCGAGCCTTGGGAGAGGTCTACATCCAAGAGTGGAGAGACACAGGCTGATGAAGCCTACATTTCAAACCAACTCCCGACTCTGACGAAAAGCTGACGTCATCGAGATGGTCCGTTTGAAGATCGTCAGCTCCTGTCCTAAAGGGATCTTACTAACTTCAACAGGTTCGTTTGTTTTGAATTTTGGTATACTGTTACTTCGGTGATATTTCCATGACAGACTTGAGCTGATGCTGCGGAATCAAATATTCTACGCGACATGTCAACAACTTATTGAAAAATGAAAAAATAACGTCTCACTAAATTTATGAGCAATGTAACGCCTAACATCTTTATTGCAGTTATAGCTTCGCCAGGCGTTAGATGATCCCTCGGGAACAGTACTTTTTTCTGGATGAAAGGTACCCTATGTCATTTCCTGCATCCCTGACAACGTGTATGCAAAATTACATGATGATTGTTTTAGCGGTTTAGGCGTTAAAAGGTAACAGACAGACAAACAGAGTTACTTTCACATTTATAAAATTAGTATGGATAAAGCGTGTTTGGGCTCAATAGAACGTCGGAGGTTAGTTTATAATTTTTAGTATTTAGAATAGTAAAACTAAAGAAATTTAAATAATAAAATAACCCAATCTATGAACTGGTCTGGCGGCAGTAACCACAGTGATTATAGCGGCACGTTTAAGTAGTGGCAGGGCACACCGCGCTTTGCAGTCATTTGGGCAGCCCGTTTGGCGGCAGTAACCACCCCCTTACAGAAGACCACCGTGAAATAACAGCACGTGTGCTGTTGTGTTTCGGTGAGTGAGTAAGGAATGCCAGAGCCCATTTCCCTATCCCCCTCCTAATTCCTTATCCTTAATCCTGCTGTAGTCGGCAGCGCACTTGCCTTGGCGTTGCATGTGTTATAGGCGACGGTAGCCACCTACCATCAAGTGGACCGTCAGCCTGTCTGCCGATCTTAACATTAAAAAAAAAAGATGAGTGAGTAAGGACGCCAGAGCCTATTTCTCCATCCCTTCCCATATCTGTACAGTATGGTGTACAGTAACGACAATTATGGTGTTGCTTGTGATATTAAGAAGCAACTGAAGCCACCTACCATCAGGTGGATCGTCAGCTCGCCTTCCGACCTTTATACGAAAAACGAGTTTCCATAGTGAAATATCATTGATAAGTTCAATAAAAAAACTTAACCAAGCCCTAAATAACACTTCGCAGCCGAAATGGCCGCTATAAAGGATCCCAGACACATTCTGAACTACTAATGACGCCCATAGGGGAGAAATATAAAAGAAAGTTGCCCTCACAAAATAGCTGAGAACATTATCAGAGGCCTATAAATCGTAATCGAGGCATCCCATCGATTTATGGTAGACTAATACAACGATCATTTGAAAGAATGAGCCAGCAAATTGTCCTCAACGCTTATATAACTTAATAGTGACGGTTCGTTCAATTATTGTCTCACATTTCGGATTTTCTTATAAGATATATGTTATATGTTTTTTTCACTCTTAAATGCCAATGAGTTATTTTAATACAATATACTACAAGCAAAGCCACGGGTACTGCATGTGCGCTGCCGACTACAGTAGGATTAAGGATAAGGGATAGGGAAATTGGCTCTGACATCCCTTACTCATTCACTGAAAAACCCTTGCTGTTATTTCGCGGTGGTCCTCTGTAAGGATAAATCACTCAATATTGTCGCCAGACAGGCCGCAATGCGAAACGCAGTGTGCCCTTTGTCGTCCTTGTTAGCTGAGGAATTAAGAAGTTCCTTGATATACAGGGTGACCCAGCATCGACGGATCAAACGGGGTGTAGTGGTAGAGGGGCCCAATATCTATCCAATGGACCCCCATTTATGTTCAGCGATTATTATTAGATTACGAGTTATTCAGCTTTTTGTGCTGCTTTTATGTAACTCCGAATTCGTAAACAATTTCTTTTATTGTGAGACATTATTACTAAAGCTATAATTTATTTTTATTCTTAGCCTGATACTATAGCTATCACATGAGAACATAATTTAATTGATGCTATTGAACTACACTGAATAAAAAAATATTGTTCTCAAAGATTTTCTAAAAGCGAGTGTTAACTTTCTAAGGTTATAACTCAAAAAAATTACTAAAAAATAATTTAAAAACTTCTTTCATTTGACACACAAATTTCATTTGAATATCTGTGGGTCACCCTGTATGTGCAAGGCTGTTCATTCTTTTTCGCTTGGTAACTGAATTTTCAACAATAATATATTTAAAAAAAAACTTAACAAGTGCGAGTTGAACTCGCGTGAAGAGGGTTCCGTACGGTTTTATCTATCCGCACAATATTGAGTGATTTACCATGTTATTTTAAAATCATGGACTTCGTATAGGTTTTCCTATAATCTATAAGTAGAAAACTAATTTCTGTATTTTTTTCAAAATCTTTAGTTTCGGAGAAAATGGGGGGAGGGGATGGTCGGACAGACGGACACACGAGTAATCCTATAAGGGTTCCGTTTTTTTATTCGGACGTACGTAACCCTAAAAACGATAAAAATGAGAGGTAACTTGGTGATGACATTTCACTTTTCTGTTGAAATTTCACTTTTATTTATAATAAATTAATCTACATAATAATATTTTCTTATTCGGACTTTATATATGTACTTAGACAAAATTCAAATCTAGGACGCGCTCTTAAAAGAAAATAAAACTATGCCTATGAACCCTGAGATCTTATGCCCAGGCTTACAAATGATCACTAGATTCGGAAAAAAACAATGACATGTGAAAAATCATTTGTACCCTTTTTTCCTTAAACCAAAAAGAAGTTTAAGATAACATTTAGCTGAAAGTTTTTTTATCAGAATCCGTTTGTTGGATAGATTCGTTGCGGAGACGGAAACTTGCGTAGATTTGAATGAAGATATTATGCCGACGGATACGAAGAAAGGGCTTTTACAAAATGAGTGTTTGGTTTGAACAAAAGTTACAAATAGAACTATGACATAGGTATACCTAATTTTCCTGAGCGTGCCAACAGTGAGGGATGAAATAAAGGCATCCGCAAGCAGATATAAAATAAGACTGGACAACCATCCTAACCAGCTCGCTGTCCAGCTCACTTTCGCCTGAAGCGGCGCAGGTGGCAGAACTTTGGATCTCGGCGGCGCAATCTGAGCCAATATATTGATATCCTGTTGGGGAATATCTCCTCATGAATAATGTCGCTCAGCACATCTGCTCATAGTCAGAAGGACTGATTGCATGATATAATAGAGAAAAAAAAAACCCAATGAAAAGGGCGACGTTGACAGGTCTTCGAAAAATTAGTTGTGGGAGAGTAAATACTCGCCAGATCACATTAATTATATATGAGACCGGAATAACTGAAGCCTATGAATTAAATCTTTTACAATTTTTAAAAAGTTGTGGCTCAACTGTGGCGCAATAGGTACAGGTGCGTTTCTGAACTTCGGCAGTGATCAAACTAAGTTATCGTATTGATACAGCTTAGTTACTTACATAGTTTACTTTAACTTTTTGCGTATAAAATACTATTGCGAAAGAAATTAATATGGTTTTTTATATAAAATTCTCTAAATATTATATCATAAAAGTATTGTGTGTACGAGTATATCCTAACTAATATTATAAATGCGAAAATTATTTTGATGTTTCACGCCTTAACTACTCAAACAATATTAATTCAATTTAACATACACATTGTCAGATACACAGAAAAGGACATAGGTTACCTTTCATCCAGAGAAAAAGCATTGTTCCCGAGGGATTATCATCGCTCGGGAACAATGCTTTTAAATTCAACGCCTGACAGAAATATGTAAGCAATAAAGCAATTTTTGACAAAGGGAAACCCCTTTTCCAAGGTGTTTTGGAAAAATACCGGACAAAGTCGCAGGCAAAAGTTAGTTCATGATACAAATAACGACATAATGATTGCAAGTACGGCGTCTACGTATATCTGTATTCCCCCCTGACGGCAATAATCACTTATCACACAAAAACACAGAAAGAACTTACATTGCACAGTTTTCTAATGATCACTACCACCTATAGTATTAATATTATAAATGTGAAAGTAACTCTGTTTGTCTGTCTGTTACCTTTTAACGCCTAAACCGCTAAAACAATCATCATGAAATTTTGCATACACGTTGTCAGGGATGCAGGAAATGACATAGGGTACCTTTCATCCAGAAAAAAGTACTGTTCCCGAGGGATCATCTAACGCCTGGCAAAGCTATAACTGCAATAAAGATGTTAAGCGTTATTTTTTTAATTTTTTTTATTTTTCAAGGCAGGCGAAGCCGCGGGCGCCAGCTAGTATTACAGCTAGTATGCATAATTTTTTTTATTTTTTTAAAAAATAAAAAAAATTTGCTTGCGTTTTTAAGATTAAGTTTTTCACTTGAATACTGTAACAACCTTTAAAATTACTTGTGAGACTAAATTTTGTAAAGTGTAATAATAGGTAAATTTGTTTGGTCAAGTGGCGTACCTACTTCATATATTCTATGTCATCTACCTATATGTGGAAACTTTTAATTGGCCATTGATGTTCTATTCTGTGACTACATTGTATTCTATTAGCTGTAAGTTTTCCTAAAACTGTAAAAATAAAATAAAATAAATAAATAAAAAATAAAATAAAAATAACCTCTATTGATTGTAAGAACCTTTGAATTTTTTCAAAGCTAACTTAAATACTTACCTAGATACATAACATTATTTTTCATCGATAATTCCAATTTGTCTTGCGAAATAGAAACTTTTCTAAAACTTTCGACTTTTCCAAAACTATCCCTTGTCGTCTTTTGCCAGACTCCGTTAGTAGTCTTACTTCAGGTCTTCTGAGATACAGTCTTAATATAACTTGTACAACATATATCATATACACATATATCATATCATCATAATATCATATTATTTATGATATATGTAATAAAGCTATGTAATGTAAAACACTGAATGTGGAGCTAATAGGATTCCCAAGTAACGACCACCGCGCGTCAATGTTTGCCATCCAATTTACAGAACCAGACGGTTTAATCAAGTATGCATGACCGTGTAATTGATATCGTGTTTGCTTTTTTCTCTACGCTTTGTATATTGCAATTTTATAGTAGGTATATGTAATTTTTTTATTAATGGTCGTTAAGGTCATTAAAGGCAGGGCATATTGCGTTTATGCAGTCATTTGGGTAGCCCGTCTGGCGGCACCCCCTTACAGAAGGCCACCGTGAAATAACAGCACGTGTGCTGTTGTGTTTCGGTGAGTGAGTAGGGGATGCCAGAGCCCATTTCCCTATCCCCTCCTAGTCCCTTATCCTTAATCCTATTGTAGTCGGCAGCACACTTGCAGCAGCTTTGGCGTTGCTTGTGTTATAGGCGACGGTAGCCACCCACCTGCCGACCATGGTAGGATTAAGGATGAGGAATTAAGAAGGGTAGAAAAATGGGCTCAGAAAAATGTAGAAACACAATGGTTATTCACTGTGGTCTTCTGTAGGGGTCCAAACCCTTACAGAAGACTTGATGATCTAGAAAGAGAAAGAAAGAAAGATCCTTCGTGATATGTAATTGTACAGTGTACACGTTCTTAGGGTTTCTTAAGAAAATGACAAGTACAAAATTCAACGGATAAAGAACTCGTCCCTAAGCGTCTATTTACGTATTCATAATTCCTAATACGAAGCCAGCAGTAGCATTAATAGTACAGTAGTCTGTAGAATAGCATATATGCTGCTATATTTCGGTAACTAAATAACTCATTTATCAAGACCATCAAGTCAACCTGTATGTTAATTAATTGTCATAAAAATAAATTAAGCTTTTAACATTTCCTTACATTTCAACAGATCGTCCCATATGCAAAAGAGTGACTCGAATAAATTTGTTCGTGTAGGTACTGCTAAATAAGTTCAGAGCGAAACACTCGACAAACACGTAAACGTATAAAATAAATCGTTCGTACGATTAAATCGTAACTCGAACGGAATCCGTTGAGAAAATCGAATTACCAGCCGTGTGAGAATCGATGGTGAGTGGTAATAAAACGTGGACGGCTGCTATCCTGGAATCCCCTACCAATGTGTTCTTACTCGCTAAATCGACATTAGTTAAGTCGAACAGGTATATTCATATGGCATTCTGTTTTAAGACACGCTGCCGATGTTCAAAATCTTTTTGTACTGCACATGAAAGCTTTCGTAAAAACACTAATAGGTTTATTAAGAAAATAAATAAATCTTTTATATGCCAGTGCAAACATATTCAAGCCCTGACTTTACACAATTTAAGATCTTATTTATTATCCTGTGTTTTTGGTTGTAAAAATACTCGGTACTTTCGTTAATTGTTCAGTAACTGCCGCACTCAGAGACGTTCATTAGATTAGTACTAATAGACACTTAACTAAATACAATTAAATACGTTAATGAGCCGCGGCTCCCAGAGACGAAAGTTAATGGTTCATTAGTTAAATACCACTTTAAGTAAGCATAGGACTGTGCGTTCTATCGAAATGCATATCGATAACGTGCAGTGTTGTCATAAGAAAAAACTCAATGACACGATATCATTCGGCAAAGCAATTTATGTATAGAAAAAAATAAGAGTTTTTCATAAAAATCAGTTAAACATGTCTTTTCTTATTATTATCAGTTAAAATTAACAATAATAGACGTAATTATAATTAAATAAATTAAAAAGTCAAGATTTTTTAAATACGGCAACATTTCACATCATTGTCAATTTTTCATAGAAGTAATATACTTTACTTTTTTTCGTAAAGTATCTATTATTCTTATCATCTTGTCAAGATATAATTTTAGTTTTTAAATTTAAATTTTTTTAAAAATAATTTTAGCTACCTATGTAACGACTCCACGAACAATAGATTATTATTAATAAGATTACCTCACTTTCGAAATGTCAAATTCTCCATTTAAGAAGCTTAAGTAAGGGTTGAGCTGTCATTAAAGTTAAGTGTCACTTAAGACCACTAATCAACCATTAACTGTCTCTGAGAGTAAACATTTTTAAATCTTTACTAAAGAGTCGCTAAGTAATCATTAAAACGACTCTGAGTGCGGCAGTAAGTGAAGTATGAATATTTCAACTAGCTGCCGATACCAAGTAGTATCACTAGTACTATGAATGGTACAATCCAATGGTACTGGAGCAAATAGGAGAAATAATAGCATGCCCTTGTTCAGCAGAACCTACTTTGTAATGTGACTATTAATATACGTAGGTATGTGTCCAAATAAAGATTTATTTAACAGAAACTATATACGAAAGAGTTTTACTTGTATAATGGTTATTTGGCTTATTGAAAATGCGTGACAAAGTGATTTTGCCACACTTTTATATATTTCATACATTGAAAGTAAACTCGCCACAATCATAAAAAAATGGTTGTAAATTTTCTATGGTACGAGTTATTGTAAATTCACCACAAGTCTTAATTTTATTTAATACATTGCAGAAAGTAGTATCAGCAAGTGAAATTCTATTTTTAATTTAATATTTTTGTATTTTAATTTGAATTTAATTCCAATGATATTTTGATTTTTCTTCTAGAAAAATGTGAAAATATCTCAGTAACATGTCGCGTATTATATATTACGTTATAATAGGCAAATAAATAGATAAAAGCCGAAAATTGTTATCCGAAAAAGTTTCACCATCTGAAATAAATAATAGATCTTTTATTAATAATAATCAATATCACACATAAAAAAAGCATTGCGAATGTTATCTATGGCATCTTCCCTGCGTTCCTTAACACGCTGTCTCTCTCTCTCTATTTCTTTTTGACTAATGGAAAAAATCTTAAACAGCTTATGCAAAAATGGTGTCCTTTTGTCTTTGTTTAAATTGATGTCATAAATTAAATTCATGTAAATTAAAGTTAGAAACATCAACGTCAAAGTGGTACATACATTGTTTTCTCTTTAGGTACGTGATTAAACTTGGGTTAGATAAAATAAATCTTACCATCAAGCAGTTTTCTATTGCCGACTCGTGCTTATCACATATGAGCGAAATAGGCTTTTCTTTGTTGCTTTTGTGTAAATTATAAAATGTTACATTGTTTTTATGAAAAATTGTGAAATCATCCAGCCGTTTCGTGTAGTATCGATGTATCCCTAAAGATCCAGCCGAAGCATCCGCAAACATATTATTTTGCTTGAAATTCACCCCGTAGAAATATCATATCGACTCTTGAAAGGAAAAAATTGCTAAGCGACAAAAATACCTAAAATGAGTTATGACGAAACTTTTAATAGAAAAATATTACTGTGATTACAAATAAGACAATTTCGATATAAATTTAGTTGTAAGTACAGTATAGATCACAATAAGTCAAACAGACTAAAGCCTAAAGTAAGAGCTAAAGCCGCATTGCAAGCTCGACACCGTCCTTACTGTACATAAATTAGATGTGATAAATTGAAAAATTATTAACGATGCGACTGCATCGTTATTTATTTATTCTGTACAAAAAAAACATTGTGACGAGTTTACAAAAATAATCGTATGTGGCGAGTTTACACTGTTTTTTTTGTGACCTAATTTAAATACATATATTTTAGTAAATAAAAATAATTTTAAATAAATCAGTTTCATTATTTTGCCGTATTCAGCCCCTTCCAAAATATTTGTATGGGACAATCGACCTTATCCATAATTGTTTTCAGAATGCTATTGTTACTGCCACACATCTTCTGCTATAAGGATGCCACAATTTTCAAACATTTTTGATACACCAAAATAGCGTGGCCCGTTATAGTGTAAGCAAGACTGTTAATTTTACAGCAATTATTTTCTGTCACCAACGGCGATTCTTTAAAAGACAATAATAATATTCAGGAACAAATAAACATTTTTAAAACAATTTCCGGATATTATTATACAACCAGTGTATATTGTAATTCCATTGTTACTTTGAATCGAAGTATACAGATATTTTGAAACGTGGGATATACATACAAAAAGCGGTGATAACCTTTCGAAAACAAATGGTACCATTTTAAAAGTCGAATGTGTTTCGAACCGTGAATTCCGCTCCGACGACCACTAGCGACGTGACGCCCTGAGCGTTTCATTGTTTTCTGATGTCGTCTCTGTCTCCATCTAGCATAACAATTTGAGTTGACACTTGCAACTGATTACTATAAAATGCACAAACAATTCTTTTTTTTAATGTTAAGGTCGGCAGACAGACTGACGGTCCACTTGATGGTAGGTGACTACCGTCGCCTATAACACAAGCAACGCCTAAGCTGCTGCAAGTGCGCTGTCGACTGTAGTAGGATTAAGGATAGTGGATAGGGAAATGAGCTCTGGTATCCCTTACTCACTCACCGAAACACGACAGCACACGTGCTATTATTTCACGGTGATCTTCTGTAAGGGGATGGTTACTGCCGCCAGACGGGCTGCCCAAATGACTGATCCAGATCAGAGCCAAATTTGAAAAGTTGTTTTTTCAAAGTTGATCCTGCCGGGAATCGAACCCGGGAACCCTAGAACAGAACGTTAAAGCAAGCACCCTAACCACTCATCCAACGAGCTCGTCAAATTCGAACAACATTAGAGAATTCAAACATTAGAGAAAGTTGAATACTTACCTACTTTTAGATGGGAATGGCGGTTAATCACCTTTTAGCTTGTTTATATTTGGTAGAGACAGTTATAGCAAAGACCAAAATAAAGACTAGTACTATTTGTTCACACCGCTTGGCGCGTCAAATCAATGTGTCAAGCTTCATTCAGACATTAGTCAGTCAATCAGTATCATCTCATCGTCCAGCGCTAATGCTCGCATTCTCGTCAATGTTGGCCGTGTGTCCTTAGTAGCAATTCACATCGAGTGGGGGTCTCTCCGTTAATTTGAATTTCTGAGTGGTAGCGTGTTGCGTGGGATTGTGATTCGAAGGACAGGTGGAACCAGAGACTGTATTCTATGATGAAGATCTACATAGGAATCCGGATAAATAATCACCGCCGGCGATATGTACCTACTCCCCGCATAGGCCCCGAAGCAAATAATCTCTATATATAAAAAAAATGAATCCCTTGGTCACGGCATCACGCGTGAACCGGTAGAACGATTTTAATTCGGTTTTCACTAATGGAAAGAAGGATAAACGGGGAATGTTAATATACCTATATAAAAATTGCACCCCGGGCGAAGCCGGGGGCGGGTCGCTAGTATAAAATATTTTTGCGGCGCAATTAATACTCTTGAAAACATATTGCTTTACGGTCACCGTAGGCGCTTTTATTATCGCGGCGTTGTCGAATCGAATTACCCGATTTCATTTTTTACTGTAATATCTGGCAACACCATGTCATTAACAAAACTTCACAAAAATCAACTTTTGGGTTTAATCCAGGCCCCGTTATGTACTAAATAGAAGAATTTTAAAAATATTGTTTTAAATAACCAATAATAAGTTTTTATGTTATGACATATTTTGTTTTGAAAATCCTATTTTAATAAGAACTTTTACAAAATGTTTACAGGACTGTTGTTTTTATGACTTAAAGTGTTTCTAAGTAAGTTATGACAAGTATACTTTGTCGCAATAAAAACATAATAGTTATTAAAATATGAGATATATAAATTCATTGTATATAAAAATTAAAAAACCTTAGACATGTGTTTGTACAAAAAAAGGGTCTTTTACTTACAAACGTCTCCAATATCTATATACTCAATACTTCATAACAGTATGAAGAGAAAAGATTTGTATGTATGTTTGTAACGAATAAATTCAAAAACTACTGGACCGATTTTAAAAATTGTTTCACCAATAGAAATTATCAGCGAGTAACATAGGCTACTCATCCTCCCCCCCCCCCCCCCCCCCCTTGCAAATAGTTTATAAAGGACGTGGACGAAGTGCGTTGCTCTATATTTTTGAAGGTTTTTTTTTTACCAAGGTCTGAATGATATCGCGTTAGGATGACATTTGAAGGTCAATGTTGCACAAAAAACAAAGCCCAGCCAAATAAATGAAATAACTAAATATTAACAAACTGTACCCTATCCTATTTCTAACGCTGCTCATGCCATCTTTTTTGCCTATCGCCTATGTCCACTACGCTGTCTGCCTTGCTCCCCTACGTAATAAAGAGAAATGAACAACCCTAAACGTTCCACGGCAGATATAGAGCATTGCAATTTTTGTTATTTTTTTTTTCTATTTTTTTTCTATTTTCCTTTTAGGTATGCATATGTAAAATCCTTAATTGGCTGTCAGACATGCCTTATTTTTGTTTGTTAATTGAATATTGAGAGCTGTGGATTTTGAGTGAATGTGTAAATAAATAAATTGAAAATTAGAAATATCGGAGCTTTTGAAAACAGTGAAAGCGATCCAGTTTGAACTTTTGACTTTTTTTTTAATGCATTTCCGTAGCGAACAATGTTTATATTCGAAACAATATGCCTGAAAATAATATACAGAGAGTTTAATGTATTTTTGCTATAATTATTCGAGTAGGCGTATTATTATAATATAAACGAGTGTTTATTTCTGCTATTTCAAAGAGTAAAGGCTGTAGTTTTTTTATGTGACATTACATGGACAGGAAAACGACCCGGTAGGAGACGTCCCACCGCAATAGTGAGGCATGAAGCAAATAAAATAAAGCGCAAAAATTAATATACACGAGTAAGGGATCTAGGCATCCCTTGCTCGTGTACCGGAAAATAACAGCACAGGTGCTTTTATTTTACTATATATTTTGAAAGTGAATAAGACTATTCTAAGAACCGTAATAATAGCTTGAGGCCTGCTAATCAAAGAAACATAACGTTTGACGAGCTCCTTGATAGAGTGGTTAAAGCCTTAGCGCTCAGTCTCAGGGGTTCCAGAATCGATTCCGGCAAGACCAACATTGGAAATGATTTTTTTAAAGTTGGTCTGGTCTGGGCCTAGCTAGTAGTGGCAGGGCACATTATGTTTCTCAGTCATTTGGGCAGCCCGTCTGGCGACAGTAACCAACTCCTTACAGAAGACTACCGTGAAATAACAGCACGTGTGCTGTTGTGTTTCAGTGAGTGAGTAAGGGATGCTAGAGCCCATTTCCCTATCCCTTCCTAATACCTTATCCTTATTTCTACTACGGTCAGCAGCACCTTGAAGCACCTGTGGCGTTGCTCGTGTTATATGCGACGGTAGTCACATACCACCGTGTAGACCGTCAGCCTATCTGACAACCTTAAACCTTGAAAATGTAATGCATGTCCTTATTAGGACATGACTAAAATACTTTTATGATTTACCAGCTAAACACGCAACTTCGTACGCGTGGTATTCGGTATAGCGCGTAACTGTTTTGTTTGTGAACCGATTGGAATGAAAAAAAAACACTAAAATGTTACTGGAAGCTTTTTACAATACATCAGTGGAAACCGCATTCAAGCGGTTAAGCTGTTTCTGAGATTATCGTGCAAAAACGCACAAACAAACGGACAAAAAAATCTGAAAACTATTTTTTGAACTCGGTAGTACAATTTTTTTTTTTTTTTGAAAAAATATTTAATGTACCTACAGAGACGATTTTATTATATTATTTAGATCTCTAGAAGCGCATCTTTTCTTAGGCCGCCTTTCCACCTGCAAGCACTTACACTTACACTTACTTGCAAGCTGACAGCAGCTTGCAAGTGTAAATCCCGTAGCAAGAGCTGTCGCGACAGCTCTTACACTTGCACTTGCACTTGCAAGCTGCTGTCGGACATTTCTCGCGGAAGTTTTCTTGCAGGTGGAAAGGCGGCCTTAAGAAAAGCACATCATGTGTACAGTAAATTATTTTATCTCAACTGAAACACACATGTGATTAGTAAGAAAAGAAAATTCCTTTACAACTCATCTTCGTTGACGTAAACCCTATTACTATGGCGTTAAAGTTCAAAATACCTGCGCTAGATGCGTAGACTTATTTTTATTTATCTGTGTTTTTCTTGTTTTGTAAAGAGAAATATATTACACTCGGAGGCAAGGCTAAGGGTACATTTATTTTGTGTCGCAATGCGAATATATTGCACACTTTTTGCTTCTTACTGTTAGACAGATAGGGCTAATATTATACAGGCTGAATGTCTGGTCAATCGAGTCTCTATTGCTTTTATGTCCTTGAAAAATTAAGTAGGTATAAGTAGTATGGTTCGTAATAGTTATTTTGTAGGTAAATTACCATTAAAAATTCATAAAAATTTAAGTGTCGGCGCTGACTGAAGGCACGGGCCGTATGGGTAAGGATTTTTTCTGAACATTTTATTTTTAACCTTATTCCAATGATTTTAGCACATACATACCAAAACATACATACCTTATTTCAATACCAAAAGGCCGCAGCATCTCTTCAGTGACAATTAATTTATTATTGACGAGCCCGTTGGATGAGTGGTCAGGGTGCTTGCCTTAACCCTCTGTTCTAGGGTTCACGGGTTCGATCAACTTTGAAAAATCAACTTGGCTCTGGTCTGGATTTGGAAAGTAGTGGCAGGGCACACTGCGTTTCGCAGTTATTTGGGCAGCCCGTCTGGCAGCAGTCTGGCACCGTGATATTTCACGGTGAAATACAGCACACACATATATACATATAGGTGGTGTAATAACAGCACACGTGCTGTTATTACACCTATAGATAGGATCCACTCCTAATCCCTTATCCTTAATCCTACTGCAGTCGGCAAGCGCACTTGCAGAAGCTTAGGCGTTGCTTGTGTTATAGGCGACGGTAGCCACCTACCATCAAGTGGACCGTCAGCCTGTCTGCCGAAAAACTAAATCCCGAATAATCATTTTAACAAAATTATGTATACACAATAGACTTCGGAGTAACCGGAATAGATTTCGGCACGACAGCGCCGGCCCTAAGACAGAAGACCACCATGAAATAACAACGTGGGTGGTGTTAAAAAAACATAGGACACTTATGGCGCTTATAAATTTTGATGTCGTTGGATCAGCTTATTTGGTGACAGTAATCAACTCTTTACAGAAGACAACCGTGAAATAATAGCATACATGCTTTTGTCGTTGTTTCTGTGGTGAGTAAGGGATGCCAGAACATATTTCTCTTCTCTTCCAAATCCCTTACCCTTTTAAATTTTACTAGCCTTAAAATGTACCGCCTTCAGTTTCGCATGGATGCAATTATTTTCTACAAATATTCGCAATTTGTAGAAAAATGCAATATTCGCTGGCGGCTGAGACAATTCAACACGCCTAGAAATGGTGTTTTTTTGTTTTTACCATTAGAACAATACACAAAAAAGAATCATACAATTTATTAAACTGACATTAACTTATTAATAGGTACAGGATTCATATGCGCGCAATAAGCCGTTTTCGAGGGAATTTTCAATAAAAGTCAAATTCTTCTTGTGTTCTAACTTTTTTTTGTGGAGTTTCTATTACTTTAACGAAAATTCTAATTAATACAATTGGTTCTTCACACGTTTAAGTATAATTGCTTTTCAAAGCAATTGTCTTGTCTATTTCTTGTAACATCTTCATTAAACAATGGATATTTTTAGTATGTAGCGTTTGTCTCCATCTTAAATATCTTTAAAAAAAAAAACAATTTGTAGATGTTGTACTTATGTTAACGAGATCAAAAAAATAGTTTTTAGAATTTTTGTCTGTCTGCGTGTGTCAGGCGTTATATTAAATATGACATAAAATGCCAAGTCTCTTGTTGTACCTTAAAAATGGAAAAAATTAACTGTAATAGTTAATAATGTTACATGGTCCTATTTTTTTTAAATTTGGTTACCAAGAAATTAATCCTGTGCCCTTTAAACGCATCTGTACAATGTGTTGCCATTATGCAGCGCGCAGATTGTACTATCTACATCGGAATGTCTTGGAGCATCCGAGTAAGAAAATGTCGACGGGTTCATTGAGAGACCTCTTTATAATTAGACCTTATAAATACCATGGTTCAATATTATTACCACTTTAAATAACATTGTTTTAGCAGATTTTCAGCAACTGTTTGTGACAAAATAGTAGTCATATAATCGTTTGAAAGGTAATTTTTTTGATGAACAAAAAAGTATGACACGTTTTCAGCTAAATTATTATTTACTAGCGACCCGCCCCCGGCTTCGCCCGGGATGCAATTTTTATATATAAGAACATTCCCCGTTTATCCCTCTTTCCATTAGTGAAAACCGAATTAAAATCGGTCTACCCGTTCACACGTGATGCCGTGACCAAGGGAAATGGGGATTCATTTTTATATATATATATAGATTTTATATATTATTATTATTTATATTTTATAATTTATTTATTTATTACACATGAAATAATTACACTAATATTTAAATTGTCCCATAAAACTGGAAAGCAGATTGTCTATGGGATCAAGTTATGATGTCAAACTATGTATATCAAACATATAAAGGATTCCAAGTTATTCAGTCCCCCCCTAGGTGGGTCATGACCTTGTCGTGGTGGGGGGGCTTACCCTAGGCAATCCGGACGGTTGCAGGGGTCGGTGGGGTCACCGGCCTTTGCTCGACCGACCGGATTGCTTTTGGGGACAAAGAAGGCCCACACCGAGCGGGCTCCGCTCTGCGGAGCTTGTGGCGGAGCTGCAATTTGGACCCGACTATAACTTCACATTGGCAGATAATGGCCGTTTCCAAGATGAGCCGAGTTGCTATTCTTATATAAAAAGAAGAAGAAGAAGTTATTCAGTAAAATGTCTCAAAAAATCAAAAAAAATTATAAAGTTACAAATATTTGTGGGTATTATC
The DNA here is from genome assembly GCA_910589475.2 of Bembecia ichneumoniformis. Lineage (NCBI taxonomy): Eukaryota > Metazoa > Arthropoda > Insecta > Lepidoptera > Sesiidae > Bembecia > Bembecia ichneumoniformis. The sequence continues at coordinate 13,818,781 of OU342539.1, read as the reverse complement.
AAAAAGATATAATATATAGAATATATTATAGAGAGGTCATTGGGAAAATTTACTCACAAAAATATTGATCCTGATCGCCGTAATCAGGACGGCCATGGCGTAGCTAAATAGCCTTGTAAAGTTAGCGATGGACTGAGCCATTTTTTACCACGTGGTTCTAAATGTCACATTACGGATTCTTTCGTCTTGCCCGATCTATACAGTTGGAAATCTTTGGGTATTATGAACCTAAAAGATAATTTCAAATATACCGTTGGAAAGCGCGTTTAATCACTAACAATAAAGATTTGCTCATATAATTCGACACGTACATTTTCATACATTAATTTTATTGGTGCCTAATAGAAGAAGCGCGCAAAACAAATTTATTATACTAATACGATATAAAAAATATTACCTTTTGTTTATGTTAGAATAATTTTGTTTAAGTTTAGTAGGTATTTATATGTAAGTATATAAAATATTACTATTTTATATACTTCTTTCTTCTTCTTCTTCTTACTTCTTTCACTTTTATATCCATCTTTAGTCTGTAGTGTTGCCAATAAAGATGTAACATATATAACGAACAGTTTATGATAAACGTTGATTTTAAAAATATCTAGATTTTCAAATTCAAATTCAAATTAATTTATTTGCCGAATATAGTATACACAAGTCGTAAATTTTTATACATATATGTCCACATATTCAACCGACAAGCGGTATGTAAATCTAAAAGACAAATTTATCAAATAGAAAAGAAGAAAAATCTAAAAGACATGGTCAAAAGACATCGTTTGCATCGTTTGCACTGTATAGTTTTATCACTCAAAAATTCTTTGAGGGAATAATATGCTTTTGTTCTTGAACACTGCCAGTTTTCCAATATTTCTTATATATTGTTATGACTCACCAGGGAACGTTCTAGTTATGACTCACCATGGAACGTTCTAGAAAAGCGTCTTCCCATGTCAACTAATATGAGGCTCTAGTATGAGTTTACGATACTACACTCGCTAGCGAGAACGTAAAACTTTTGTATGGAAAATCGTGAACTGTCAATGTCAAATTGTCAATTTTGTCAATAGCCACTGGACAGTTCCACCTTAGAATAGATGTCGCCCCACTCTCCGTTTATTGACAAAGGAAATTGGTCCTTATGCACACAACATAGAGTTCACATTCAACAGAAATAGTGTTCCCGAACCTTCAATGACCTTGTTTACAATTCGTGTGACTTGTTTACTTGCTTGTTTACCTACTCGTATTTGTTTGTTGTTTGTTTGTACTAAATTCGAGAAAGATCTAGACGATTGGCAGCCGGTATAAATAGGCGAAGTGGCGAGCTAGCGAGACAGTTCGATTCTGCGATTCGAAAGCGAAACTTCGGAACTTACCTGCGACAGCGACTCATAAGGGAATCATTGACGACTTTTGGCAAGTTTAACGGTTGAATCAAATTTTGTTAATAAAGGACGAATACATGAGGCACTTATTATTTCAGCCTTATTGGAGACATATAAATCTTTACTGTTAAAGTGTTCGGTAATTATTCGCTAAATTAACAGGACATTCGGCCGAATACATAAAAATACTCGTATGTACCGAATATATAGATAAAATGTAAAAGATACATAATATTTTAGTTTTTAGAAATTTTAGTTTCTAAATATTTTAGTTTCTAATATTCTAAAATAGTTTTTATAACTTTTTTTGTCTGTGCGTTTGTGCACGCCAATCTCAGAAACGGTTTAACGGATTCGAATTAGGTTTTCCACCCACAAGGTTGAATGAGGACCTGATAAGAGCCGCAGGTCGACGGTGGATTCAGGCTGCTCCTGACCGGCCCTATTGGAAAATTAGGGGAAGGGCTTTGTACAGCAGTTGACAGGGACGTCCTCCCACGGCTGAGATAATGTGAGTAAAAAAATTTTTTGCTTGAAAACAAACATTTTAATTTCACTTATAAACCACTCAACAGTAAAAAATATCAAATTTTAAATTCTTACATTAGCCAATCATCGTTGAGAGTGACAGACTATGATATAGGTGCTTATGATCCAGTTAGTTTTTGGTTTGTATTTTCACATTTTAGTCGTTTGAGAGACCAATATTTTTTTGGATCAATAAATGGATATAAACCCTTCCTACAAACCCTCCCAGATATCTGCCCGTAAAGCCTTCCAGATATCCTATTGTTTCTTGGGACACTCGTCCAAGGGCACACACTTGTTGCTAACCGTGTCCCTCACAGTCGGAGGGTCGCAATAGCATGCAGAATAATCGCAAATGAGGCCTTTAGATTCAACTGGATTGGGTTCATCGCAGGTAGCTTCAGGAGTTACGGGTCCGCAGCCAGTAGCGAATGCATGAGTGCCTTCTTCGCATTCTCGGGAACCTGAAACGAAAAATAGTCTTAAGTAGAGCAAAAATACGATTCTTTACAAAATATAGTCAAAGTTTTACAGATCTGCGAATTTTTCTGCACTAATAATAAAACCAGAATTTCTAAAATTCTTTCCCATACAGAAAGTTACAATGTAAGCGAATAAATTTAACCTAATGTATCAAAAATATGCCTATAAATGTTATTGCTTGGCGTGCACCTCGAAAACTATTGACGATACATAAAATAATGTACCACGTGTACATTATTATAGTATTATAGTATATTATAGTATTTCGTGTGTTTATAGTCTATTCATCATTGACCACAAAGAAGTTTGCGAGGCTAACAACTATATTTTTATATTATTATGTCTACTATATAACTATATGTCTAACTATAGGTATAGGTAAGTCACAATAACTGTTGTTTGTTCAAATTAATCAATCAAAACATGGGTAGAATCGAAGGTAATATTCGTATCATGATCCCTTATCCAACTAAGCCTTATTTGACGAGCCCGTTGGATCAGTGGTTAGGGTGCTTACCTTAACGCCTTAGGGTTCCCGGGTTCGATTCCCGGCAGGGTCAACTTTGAAAATGAACTTTTTAAAGGCAGATTTATACAGAAACAAACAGACGCGGGCAGCGGTTTCCATTTATACTATGTAAGGATAAGGATGTGGTCTTTACGACTCTTTTTCATAAGAAAGTAGCTAAGTTTTACATTTTTAGTACTCGTAGTTTGTTTAATTACATACTTTCTCGTTTGTATGAATTTCTTTCACACGTTTCATCTTTTCATAAAAAAAAATTAAAAAATCACTTGTAAGTGATTCAAAAATAATCCTTTATTATATTAACTAACTGAACCCGCAACGTGGTATTCGGTATAGCGCGTAATGGCGCGTAACTATTTTGTTTGTAAACCGATTGGAATGAAACTAACACTAAATGTTACGGGAAACTCGTTGCCACACACATAAGTAAAGACCGCATTTAAATCGGTTAAGCCTTTTCTGAGATTAGCGTTCATAAAAGCACAGACAAACAGACAAAAATTCTATAAACCTATTTTTTTGACCTCGGTAACATATGTAGAACGTGTATACAAATTGTTTTTATGAAAAAAATCCTTAATGGAAGACACGGCTCGTTTACGATTTTATTATATGTACTTATTTATTTATTATTTATTATTACATTATGGTCTCCAACGAGGCAGGCACCGAAAAAAACACACAACAAGAAACAGGAAAAAATAACATGGCAGATGCCGCCGCAATTAAAGGAGGCACAGCCTACGCCAATAAAAGTCGAAGTAGCATCCCGGCAATAAAGTTAGAAAAAAAAAATTATGAAAATTTATCAAAAAATCTATCAAAATTTTATCAAAAAAAAAACATACATAGAAATATAATTAAATCGGAAATTTGGAATAAATGTCAAAAATAAACTAATGTTAATTATCTGAACCACGGACAAGGATGAGTCTTTTTGGAAAATGCGTCGTTAAAAAGGTCAACATCGTGACTCAAGGAGTTGGCAACATCCATAATACGATTTAATGGGGAAAAACGGCCCAAGTTGATACCGAAATAATTTAGTCGAAATGGTGTGTATCTGCCCGGTCTGGGCGCTAGACTAGGAACCCGAAAGTTTATACATATACTTATAATAAACTTTATACTTATATATAACTTTAAATATACTTATAGATTAACTTCGCACTGGTGCTTTTTTTGTGTAAATTATATAAATAAACTTTTCTCGATTACAGCTTTTTCATTAATGAAAATAAACTCCGTTGGATGGTTTTGAAGTACTTAGCGAAGAAACAGAGAGAGGCGGACAACTACTTTATTTTGTGTATATATGTAAAGAAAACCACTTCACTCATTTTCTTTCCTTTAAATTTAAATTTACCGCGCTTGCTTTAGGTTTGAATTGTAATTGTGCCTACAAGATGTCACGACTGACAGGAAGGAGATAATGAGAGTGGGTAATAAGAATTAATAATTTACTTTGCTATAAACTTCCTTGAAAGATATAAAAAGACGTAAATAAACGCTTTGAATGTTGTTTCTTCCTTATTTCAGCTGAGTGAATTTTGTAAAACCGAAAATGTACTTTGTTAAATAATAATTGTAAAATCAGTGTAAAATATTGTAAATAAATCTTCCTTATTTCAGAGAAACGCAATCACGCCTTCATTTTCCTAAACTGTTCAAACATAAAACACCATTATATATATATATAAATTATAAAAATATATAAATGTATGTAAAGAATATGTATTAGCGTTAGCGTAGGTAAAAGTATATTTCATTACAAGTGCGGAAAGGCTGTCATTGCAAAGAGTTCCGACAAATGTCTACCCGAGCCGAAGGCGAGGGTTGACAGTCGGAACAAGTTGCAATGACGGTTCCGCACGTGTACTGAACGACTATTTTTAATACAGTTGCGAAAAAATGAAGCGATTTAATAAAACAAACAACTAAACTCGCAAAGAGAATTTCTGGAAAATGGCGCCAACCGTACAATATAAGCAGAGACATTTTTTTTCTTCACGCATTCCGGTAGGCAAAGAAAACTATGTGCCCATACAGCCAAGTCTTCAGTAGAATTTTTTTATTGATATGAAATGAAATGAAACCTAAACTAACTCGTTCAATCAAATCATTAAATCTGATATTGAAACAAATCAGTAGCTTCTTTTTAGAAATATACGTATTTGCATGAATCATAAAAACTTCTATGATTTTTTTTAGTAAAAAACTTCATGGTTGGTTTTTCTTTTTAATAGACATTATTTTGACAGTTGGGAAAGAGAACGCACGAGTTCGGGAAAGGTAAAAAAAAAGCACGAGTGTGTAATAGCCCACTTCCCGAACGCTATACGTCCCTGCAATACGCCACTTTTTGAGCAACTGTATTAAAATAGTATATTTCATTACAAGTGCGGAAAGGCTGTCATTGCAAAGAGTTCCGACAAATGTCTACCCGAGCCGAAGGCGAGGGTTGACAGTCGGAACAAGTTGCAATGACGGTTCCGCACGTGTACTGAACGACTATTTTTAATACAGTTGCGAAAAAATGAAGCGATTTAATAAAACAAACAACTAAACTCGCAAAGAGAATTTCTGGAAAATGGCGCCAACCGTACAATATAAGCAGAGACATTTTTTTTCTTCACGCATTCCGGTAGGCAAAGGAAACTATGTGCCCATACAGCCAAGTCTTCAGTAGAATTTTTTTATTGATTTGAAATGAAAATGAAATTTAATGAGATGAAATGAAATGAAACCTAACCTAACTCATTAAATCAAATCATTAAATCTGATATTGAAACAAATTCGTAGCTTCTTTTTAGAAATATACGTATTTGCATGAATCATAAAAACTTTTTAGTAAAAACTTCATGGTTGGTTTTTCTTTTTAATAGACATTATTTTGACAGTTGGGAAAGAGAACGCACGAGTGCGGGAAAGGTAAAAAAAAAGCACGAGTGTGTAATAGCCCACTTCCCGAACGCAATACGTCCCTGCAATACGCCACTTTTTGAGCAACTGTATTAAAAAATACTTTTTAATGTTGCCTATTTACTGTAACAAGGAACTGTGTCAATGAAATTTGTCAATCAATTTATTTTCATTGTTACTTGAATTTCTTAATGAAAATTATTTATTCTTATTGAAAATATTATAATTAATTAAATAAATACTTTGGTTACAGAGCAACGCAACAGTTTAATTTACCAAATTTAATTACTAAAAGACGAATAGTCTTATATGTATATAAGTTATAAAAACTATATATATATATATATATATATATATATATATATATATATATATATATATATGTGTGTGTGTGTGTGTAAATTATTTAAAAAATCTTTAATTCCGCTTGCTCCACAGCGTTCATATATAAAAAAATCAACTTACATCTACCGAGGATGTAAATACAGCCTCTCGAATGAGTCCTCGTATCACTCAATACCCCAGCAACGACAGCCAACAAGCAAACAATTACAAAAGATTTCATTTTTTTAAAAACTTTATATAAATCTCTAACTAAACAACTGCTTCTACGCACAAGCGTGTACTGGTCCTGAAGTTGTTTAGTAACCTTCTCTTATATAATTCCATTGTTTACAAAGTGATTCCTTGTAAACAAAATGGTAGACGTGCGAGAGAATATGTTATTAAAACCAGAATTAACACTGACTTCATATTAAAACCGGTTGTATCTAGACAAACATGTTAAGGAAATGTTATTTATTATTCATCTTTTCAATTAATCACTTTTTAGTAGACTAGCTGTGCCCGCGGCTTCGCCCACGTGGATTTCAAATTGTTTCTCGATATGGAGTACCTACCTCGCAGTAGCATACACGTCTTAACCTACTTGCACCCCTAAGTGGCTTCACGGCGCGGTCGCGCTCTATATATAGTATCATCTCTTTAACCATACGTCCAAAATATAAATGCAGTAAAAAGCAAAAATCACGTGTATTAAATACTTGGGAAGATAAACTTGCTGATTCATAATAGGCATGATGACAGATTTTGAAATTCCCTTCCATAATGTAGATACACGTCTACCATATCCGAAAAAAATAATATTTCAGCAAAAAACTAAATTTCAACGCGAATTATTGAATGTTTTTAAATCTATTTTGAATTACGCGCGAAAACGCTCTTAGGTGTCATGGCGTCGTCGCGTCTGATGAACCGTGACGTCACCGACATCTCATCAGATTTTTCATTCTGTCAAAGCAAAGTCAAGCAGCACGATGGCACTTACCTGGGCGTGACGTCATTCGCTCTGATTGGTGTATCAGTTAACATGGCCGATTGTAGTTATTTATACTTCTATTTTATTGAAAATCTTATTAATCTCAATTTAAATACAAAAAATGAGTAATTTTTTAGACTCCTTTCAACGTATATTTTTCTCCAAAACCATTTATTCTTTGATTCTTTAATACCGTCATCATGCCTATTGTTGGTAATATGGCCAATAAACAACACCTAAAGGTAGCGCTTGACCACTATCTCACCTGATGTGAGGTGCAGATGCGGCCGAAGGTGGACCACGCTTACCCAGTAAATTATAATTATTGATAATAAAAAAATAAAAAAAAGTAATTTTTGACGAGCCCGTTGGATGAGCGGTTAGGGTACTTGCCTTAACGCCCTGTACTAGGGTTCCCGGGTTCGATTCCCGGCAGGGTCAACTTTGAAAAATCAAATTTGGCTCTGGTTTGGATTTGGAAAGTAGTGGCAGGGCACACTGCATTTTCGCAGTCATTTGGGCAGCCCGTCTGGCGGCAGTAACCACCCCCTTACAGAAGACCACCGTGAAATAACAGCACGCGTGCTGTTGTGTTTCGGTGAGTGAGTAAGGGATGCCAGAGCCCATTTTCCTATCCCCCTCCTAATCCCTTATCCTTAATCCTACTTCAGTCGGCAGCGCACTTGCAGCAGCTTTGGCGTTGCTTGTGTTATAGGCGACGGTAGCCACCTACCATCAAGTGGACCGTCAGCCTGTCTGCCGACCTTAACATAAAAGAATAAAAGTTTTTGTGGCTTAAATATAAAAGTTAGAGATATGCTACTTTTTTGTAGGCATAATCAAGCTCTACAACTTTTCTCTCACCGTTAAAACAGCGTTCGAAGGATACGTTTTCGTTCGAATGTTTTTTCGTCAACTTACTTTGCAAATTCGATTACCACGAGGTTTTTCATTTTACGGGAAAAATACATCCTATGTCCATCCTGAAAGATTTTTTTTTAAAAATGATAAGTAGTTTCGAAGATTATCCCCACAACGAACAAACAAACAAACATAAATACAAACTTTACCTTTTTATAATATTGGTTTAGATTAATATAGATAGTTATAGATGAGTGCCGTCGTCTATAACACTTGGGGTATACAAGTGGGCTGCGACCCTGATAACCTTATAGATATTTTATAAATCGCCGAAATAAACCAAGTTTTGTTTATTTAATATAATAATTAATTTAATTTATATAATTATATTGATTATATGATTATAATCTATATAAATTAATTTATATTTACTTAATAAAAAATAACGGGACGTGCGGTTCACAGCCGCCCATTCATGGCCAAGTCATTATCGCCGTTTGTTGTGGTCTTTGTTTATTTTTCGCAGTATTGTATAAAGCAAAAGAATCTATATTCAGATAGGTGACATTTTTTTTATTCAGATAGGTCACCCTGTGTTCAAATAAAATCAAATTAAACCATTTATTTCTCAAAAATAGGATAACAAGATCATTTTTTTGAAGTCGATTATATATTTTACATTTTATCAGGGTTTCGAAAAAAATATGATGATCCTGAGAAGAAACCCCGAAGGAAACTCAGGATACTATTCTTTTTGTCATCTTTAAAATAATATACCTATAATATATATAACAGTTACAATTGTTATACACAATTTACAGTATAAATTGGGTTGCCATACGTCTGGCATATACGGGACTGTAACTGTATTTAACCATCCCGTCCCGTATTACTACATGTCCCGTATTTCGACAAAATAATACGGTAAGAAGTGAGTAGCTCGGGCGCCAGCGACGGTATTATGAGTTTTGGGTATCGGAAGAGAAAACGTCCCGTATTGTTTCCTTGAAGTGATGGCAACCCTAAGTAAATAGTATGAGCTCAAAATTGTTCGAATCCAGGCTTCATTATCGTTTAAATAATCAGCGATTTTATAATAACCTTTTGAACAGAGTTTGGTTTTGATTACCCTTTTAAATTTATTTATAGGTAAGGCTCTGATTATCTCGCGAAGCGTTTTCCACACTCCACTCGTTCCACAACAACATATTTGAGGAGTTACAGTAGACCACCGTGAAATAACAGCATATAATAATAATAATAATAATAATAATATATACATATTGTAAAAAAATTAGAATTAATAATAACTTTATTTCAGACTTCATTGTGTCCATAGCTTTTTAAACTATGTTACTATACATTGTAGAAAATTAAAATTAAAATATAAACTAACAATATACATAATGTGGTGATGTATGTATGTGCAAGTATCATAGAAAATGATAGAACCTATCATTTTCTATTAAGGGTGATGTGTGACATCACCCAATGTTTTATTATGAGGCAGTCCATCTTACCAGCAATTACCTTCAACAGCGTGTCGGGGCTGTCCCGTACGCTAGTCATCAGGGATGCTATTCTCATTCGCATTATAGCTTAAAAATCTGAAACTCTTGCAATTGTGAACACCCCTGATTCACTACAGTAGCGCGGCAGCCCCAGAAACACTCTGAAGGCGTTGTTCTATTGGACGCGCAGGGCATTAAACGATTTTTGAGTGTAGTTAACCCACAGGTTAAGTACATGTATAAAAAGACTGGCAATTTGTCTTAAATAATGTTATTTTCACATCATCAGAACAACTTGCAAACCTGCGGGCCATCATATTACATCTCACCGCCAATGCCCTATAGTATAAGAGCTAGCAACGTTTTTGAGAATGCATTTTAGGTCGATTAGTTTTTCTATATTTCTCATCCATACTGACTGTCGGTAGGAATGCAGTACGTCTGGCACCTGGAAGCGGTTGCGTTTACCAGTGCGCATCACATCTGTACAGGGAAAATTGTGCATTTTGGAATTATTTTAAGACAAATTTTATTTCTTTTATAATTTTATATGCCTCTTTAGCAATATAAATTCATAGTTGCCAGACATTTTTGTCGTTGCTAACATTGCCCCAGATACAATTTTAATAATTAAAAAATGATAATTTTCAAACATTTTTAGTATGTCTGTATTTTTAATAAAATATAGCTCTATAATCAAGGAATATAATATTAATTTGCCAGACAGAAATTCCGTTGCTTAATTAGCATTCAGATCAATTTAAGTATCCGGGAGAATAGGTGAGTTAGAAGAGTGCGGCAACTGATTCGTAGGTTGTGTGAGAGAGACAGTTGCGACAGAGAGCGTCATGATAGAGAGAGATATCTATAATCACAGCTGCTATGTTTTATAAAATATAAAAGTTTAATTTTTTCGTCATGGCTAACGAAAAAGGAAAATGTGTTTTTTGCTCAGATAAAAGTGGTAAAATAATAATATTTAATGAAGAAAGCTTTCTTCCGTAAGGGCAGACTGCGAACTTTCAAATTATTAACAGAATCGGAAGGTTATCAATTAGCATTTCAAAATCTTGGTACTGATAACGATGACATATGAGAAAATGCATTTGCTACCTTAGAAAAATTCGTGTGTCATATGTATGGAATTCGTAATAATAACAACATTAATGATGTGAGATTTCGTTTGTTTTGTAGTACTTATCAGACCAAAAATGCATACAACTTCGAATTTTTTTTAGGAATTTCGACCCATCAAATCTACCTTCATGTAAAGCTGACCTATGTCAACATTTATTATGAGTCCGTTATATTGCAAAATTTTGGAGTAATGCTCATTTGAAATATCGTTATCGTCGTTATCTCCAGAAGCTTGTGGTTGTACCGTGAAAAATCATAACTACGTTTTTTTCTGGTTTGTCGGTGACCAATTACCATCACTGGTTGCTGATATTATACTTCAAGGTAAATATTAATAGATTAAAAAATTAAAAATTCTCAACAACCGCATAAAAACTTACTAATCTTTAATAAATTATATTTTTTTTTACAGATACTCAGGTCCTAGAAACCGACGATACATTTGATACAAACAATAATGATGATGATATAAATAATAATGACAATGATGACAGTGACGATGATTTTGATGCAGAATTTCATTGCGAAGCAATTATTAATTAAAAATAACATTTTGTTTTTCATGTATTTTTAATGTTTAACGTACAAATCAGTTGCCGCACTCTTCTAACTCACCTATTCTCCCGGATACTTAAATTGATCTGAATGCTAATTAAGCAACGGAATTTCTGTCTGGCAAATTAATATTATATTCCTTGATTATAGAACTATATTTTATTAAAAATACAGACATACTAAAAATGTTTGAAAATTATCATTTTTTAATTATTAAAATTGTATCTGGGGCAATGTTAGCAACGACAAAAATGTCTGGCAACTATGAATTTATATTGCTAAAGAGGCATATAAAATTATAAAAGAAATAAAATTTGTCTTAAAATAATTCCAAAATGCACAATTTTCCCTGTACAGATGTGATGCGCACTGGTAAACGCAACCGCTTCCAGGTGCCAGACGTACTGCATTCCTACCGACAGTCAGTATGGATGAGAAATATAGAAAAACTAATCGACCTAAAATGAACTTTATCGTGACGTTGCGAGCTCTCGTACTACTACGTTCCCTCGCTATGTCGATGTCATCCGACAAGTCCTCTGTAACCCAGTAAAACCCTGTACCCAATATGTGCTGTTGGGTTTCGGTGAGTGAGTTAGGATGCTATATTCTATCAAGAGATTAATATGACATTTTATTTCCTACTACCTGCAAATTTTCGAATAAAATGGAAATTAAAAACTTATAAAAATACTTTTTTTTTCTTTTTTTTACTATAGATGGGTTTGCTCTTGACCAGCATCTATCCATATAGGAAGGATGAGGCCGAAGATGGAGCGAGCTCACCCAGAAGATGCCTATTCACTCGAACCTTGAAAAGATTTGGGTTATATGAGCTCGGAAATACAGACGCCGGCAGGGAGTTCCAATCCTTAGCAGTGCGCATCACAAAAGATGATTTAAAGCGCTTGGTCCGAATTAGAAGGATTTCGACAAGGTGAGGATGGTAACCAGCCGTACGTCTGCATGTCCGATAGAAGAAAGGGGAAGGCGGTATGATCTCATGCAGCTCTCGAGCACACTCTCCGAAGTACATCTTATAGAATACACACAGACAGGCAACTTTGCGTCTATGTGCCAGGCTCTGCAGCTTAGTTCTTATTAGTGTATCATCGCCAATGAGCCTCCTAGCTCTGCGATCCACCGAGTCGAGTGCAGCAAGTTGGTATTTTGCTGAGCCATCCCAAAGGTGACAGCAATACTCCATGCAGGATCGGACTTGTGCCTTGTATAAAGAGAGGAGCTGTCCAGATGTAAAGCATCGCTTCACTCTATTTAGGATGCCCAACTTTTTGGCCGCTGTTTGGGCCTTGGACTCGATAGAAGAACCGAAGTTAAGATTTGAGCACAACCTCATGCCAAGAAGCTCTAGATCATTGGCCACAGGTACGGATGCACCTCGGAAAGTTGGAGCCAAGTCGAAAGGGCTCCTTTTTGCAGAGAACAAACACGCCTGCGTTTTGATGGCGTTAAAATCAACCAGATTTTTGTTTCCCCACTTTATTTTTGAATAAAAATTAAATGTTTTAACTTATATAATAACAGTTAGCTTTTCCGGCGACTTCGTCCGCGTCCATTTTTTTTAGGCATTGTAACATTTACGCCCGTGCCAGACAATCGACAACAAGCCTCTCAGCAGAGGTGACCTTGTGGGAGCTCGATTGGCGAGTCATAAACACATTGTGGTTGGCAACCGCGTAGCCGTTACACTGACACAGGGTCACCTTTGCAGAGAGGTTTGTTGTCAATCGTCTGGGTCGGACCTTATTCAATTTTTATTGCTCATAAATATTTTGTCCCGCATTTTTTTTTACTTTTAGATTTCCTCTCGAGAACAGTTTTTTTTATGTTAAGGTCGGCAGACAGGCTGACGGTCCACTTGATGGTAGGTGGCTAGCGTCGGTCGCCTATAACACAAGAAACGCCAAAGTTGCTGCAAGTGCACCACCGACTGCAGTAGGATTAAGGATAAGGGTTTAGGAGGGGATAGGAAAATGGGCTCTGGCATCCCTTACTCACTCACCGAAACACAACAGCACGCGTGTTTTTATTTCACGGTGGTCTTCTGTAAGGGGGTGGTTACTGCCGCCAGACGGGCTGCCCAAATGACTGCGAAAACGCAGTGTGCCCTGTACTGTGTACTTTTTTCTGGATACAAAATTTCATGGTGATCGATAAAGTACCTTCGAAGATTTACGGTTTTCAACAAATAAATATTTTAAAAAAAATGTTCCGTCCTCGCGTTTACACGCAATGTAGATCTTCCTGTACGTATTGTAATGCACTTATTTCAATATAAATAGGAATAGTTCCTACTGTTTCTACATAGATACATAGTAAAATCTAGTAATTATTAGTAAATAAATAGACAATTATATAACTTCATAGCCTAATGCAATACTAAAGACTAGATGTGCGGTGTTACGTACATGAAATTATTAAAGGAAAGACAGGTATAGAAAAATAGCTTCTTTTTCAGAAATAAAAAAATTGTTAAAATAATTGTTTTATTATTTATCACCTAGATATATTTTAACTGCTAAGCAGCTTCAGGCAAATGTTTCATTATAGGCACGTATAGAAGCGTGCCGTTTTGTCTGTCATCGAGCACGTAGAACAAAAATGCATGTATGCATAACCTTGTAATTTTTTTCAAGAAAGCAAATCTTTGTCAAGGTCAACTAAGATTATATTATCGAAGCACATGTGCAAATAAATCAGTGTTCATCTGACAGTCGAGTAGATTTTTTTTTTTTTTTTTTGCGATCCCTCCAGCATTATGCGCTGAAGCCTGTATTTACTGTCCTTTCATATCAGTTCTCGCATTTATTCTACTCGTACTTCCATTCTTCATGCCGTTTCTTTCTTACATTCATCTCTTTCTTACTATACGGGTGGGATTCCCGTCCTATTCCTTTTTTTATTTCTATATTTCCATTCAGGGGGAATGAGTAAACAACGTTGCATGGCAATATTAAAATTAAAACAATTAAAAAGCGAAAAATCAATAATACAATAATAAATACAATAATACAAAAACAAAATAGTCATTACAATTATAATTAAATAGATAGATTATTCCTATCTATTGCCTTCTTAATTGTTTTTATACAGTATTTTAAAAACTCCTTCCTTCCTTTATCCATCATAATTTCATTAATATTATTTCTAATAATCTTTATCGAGTAGTCGAGTAGATTAGATCCAACAACAATTGGTCTTCTTCGTAGGCTAAAGTTTAATTTGCATTCCTCAGGCGCACTTGTCAACAGACGGGTTAGCAACAGACGCTGACACTTGACAATATAAAAATTGGATTTTCACTCTATCGTTTTTGTTGTTGGGTTGTCATAGTCACAAAAAACGGACAAGTGCGAGTTAAACTCGCGTGAAGAGGGTTCCGTACGATGTTACCTATCCGCACAATATTGAGTGATTTACCATGTTATTTTAATATCACGCACTTCTTATAGGTTTTCCTATAATCTATAAGTAGAAACTAATTTCTGTATTTTTTTTTTCAAAATTTTAGGTTCAGGAGTTTCGGAGATAGGGAGAATGGAATGGTCGGACAGACGGACACACGAGTGATCCTATATGGGGCCCATTTTTTTATTCGGACGTACGAAAAAACCTTAAGTACTTTGTCATAGTTGAACTCGTTTATTTTATCTTCATTTTTAATTATATCATTATGACATTCGACGATTGTGTTACAGGGATTTAGTTAAACAATGTTTTTAGCATAACTTTTCATAGCACAACTGGTTGTGCCACAGGTCCATCATGAAATGATCGCACAACTAGTTGTTTGATCGAGTTTGGACACGGTTAGCGTATGTAGGGACTTACAGCCCCTACTTATCATTTTAATAATTGACAGCATATCAAGTTAAGTAAGTAATCCATTAAGCTTTAAAGTAAACGGCAACATACCTAATGTGTATAAATTTTATCACAAAAAATGCTTTTGATGCCGAGCGGTCTCCTATACAAAAACTACCATCCCTTATGCGAGGAGATTGTATGCAACGGTATCAAGTAGGCTGTCAGCCTGCCTGCCACCCTTTAACTTATAAAAAATCTGCCTTATATATTTTTAAGGAAATTAAATTTCTATCGATTTGCAAGAAATACGGGTCCTTTGTTCACAATAATCTATGTCAAATCTACCGATGTGTTTGACAAATGTTTGCTATTAACACATTCGTTCACACCTCCATGCTTAATTCAATTAATTCCGTTACTCAGTTGCTGAGATGATACCAGTAATAAAAAAAATGGGTTGCATGTACGCGTATTATGTTGGGCGATGAAAAAAGCGTTTCCAAAGGCGGTAACAAAATTTATTATTGGTCAAATGGTTTTCTTTTCTTTTAATACATATTTTCATTTAAAAAATCACGCTTACCTAGTAAATACCCATTCACCCTGGATTTGAAGACCCCGAGGTTGTAGTCCTGTGGGAACACAGACACAGGTAATGAGTTTCACTCCTTAGTAGTCCGAACAAGGAAGCTCGAACTAAAACGCTTTGTGCGCAATCGAGGAGCATCGACCACGAAAGGATGAAACGCCTCCATGCCTCGTGGTCGTGGTCCGCAAGTGGAACGGTTGGACTAGTTCGTACAAAATAGATGCTACTCTCCATAGTGTAGACGATAGAAAATCGATAGGCACGCTACTTTTCGGCGATGCTGCAGGCTTGATAATCCAGAAGGGTGTCATCCACAGGCATTACTTTACTTCTTTGCTCGCCTTTCAATCGAGTCCAATGCGGCCATTTGGTAACGGACAGACCCATCTCAGAGGTGGCAACAGTACTCCATGCAAGACCGGATCTGTGCTTTGTATAAGTCCAGGAGCTGCCCCGCAGTGAAGTACCGCTCCACTTTGGAAAGGATGCCCAGCTTTCTGGCAGCTGTTTTGCCAATGAACTCGATGTGCCTGCCGAAGTTCAGATCGGCAGGTGACGGCTTCGGTTCAGGTCGGTTCAGCAGATTAGTCGTGAAAAGGTAGCAGACAGATAGACAGAGTTACTTTGACTTTTATAATATTAGTATTGATATAAATAAGTCTTTTGGTAGTAGCAGAACACTATTCCGAAGCAGGGTTGTTGCGAATATCAGTATCAGCATCAGCATCAGCATCCGCTGATACCGTAAAAACCTGAGTCGTCAACAACCCTATTCCGTAGTCATGAACTGGTCAGTCGTCTGGTGGATGTGGATCCATTAGAAAAAAATAACATAAAATAACAGCGTGTGCGCTTTTGTTTTTCGTATTTTTATCCAATCAAGTTTGGCAGCGCGCTTGCCATCGATTGGCACAATTACACAAGCAGTTATGCTTATAGTCGACGAAGCTATCGCCCATCAAATGGACCGTAAGCCTGCCTGCATTTTTATTGATTTCATACTTATTTGTGTGCTTTCTATTGCAAATATAAAAGGGGTATTTTATAAGTATCAAACCTTATGTTAAATAACAAGTTCAACTTACTTGAGCACTAAAATACTTACCAAAACTCAAATTTTATTAACAAATAGCTTCCGGCCTCGTTTCGCTACGGTGTGCTTATGGTGCGCGCATAGTACGGGACACTGCTAATATATACTCTCAGTATATAATAAGTTACTACATAAGTATATATACTTATTTATTTTTTTAAAATTAGCGTAAGTTACTCCTGATAACATCAGCTATCTGCCAGTGAAGATATAGTCAAAATTGGTCAAAATTTACCAACTTCAAAGCCTGCAGCATCGCCGAAAAGTAGCGTGCCTATCGATTTTCTATAGTCTACACTATGGAGAGTGTGCATCTATACTGTACGATTTAATCCAACCGGAACCGTTCCACTTGCGGACCACTAGACGTGGGCAGGGGTTTCATCCCTTCGTGGTCGACGTACCTCGATCACTAAGGAGTGGAACTCATTGCCTGCGTCTGTGTTCCCACAGAACTACAACCTCGGGGTCTTCAAAACTAGGGTAAATGGGCATTTACTAGGTAAGCGTGGTCCACCTTCGGTCACATCTGCACCTCACATCAGGTGAGATAATGGTCAAGCGCTACCTCGATTACATAAAAAAAAAAAAAGCCGTTTCTAGATTAGACGGAACAACAGACATACAGAAGAAAAGTTAGATAAAAATTTAAAAAAACGTTTTTTCTTTTTTATAAGTACTTTGATATTAATTTAGTAGAAAGAAGCTATTTTAAAAATACAAACACTTATACAGATTGCTATAATGCATCAGTAAAAAACCGCATTCAAATCGGTTAAGCCGTTTCTGAGATTAGCTTGCACAGACACACAGACAAACAGACAAAAATTTTAAAACTATTTTTTATTACCTCGGTAACACAAGTACAACGTGTATAATTTTTTTTAAAATATTTAATGTAAAAACACGGCTCGTTTACAATTTTACTATAAATGTATAGATTAGAAATGGCTTCGTCTCTGCGACATTAAGGTCGTTGCTTTTATCTAACGATTACTCAATTGTTACGTATTCATAGACACTTATTAATTGTTTCTAATACAATATTACCTTATACAATATTTCAAGCTGTCATTTTAAAAATTTATACAATAATTCGTTGTAATATTGTAACTTTTATTTATTTATTAAAGATGTGTTTGCATCTATCCATGTAGGAAGGATGAGGCCGACGATGGAGCCAGCTCACCCAGAAGATGCCTATTCACTCGAACCTTGAAAAGATTTGGGTTGTATTAGTTCGGAAATACAGACGCCGGCAGGGAGTTCCAATCCTTAGCAGTGCGCATCACAAAAGATGTTTTAAAGCGCTTGGTCCGAATTAGAGGGATTTCGACAAGGTGAGGATGGTAACCAGCCGTACGTCTGCATGTCCGATAGAAGAAAGGGGAAGGCGGTATGATCTCATGCAGCTCTCGAGCACATTCTCCGAAGTACATCTTATAGAATACACACAGACAGGCAATTTTGCGTCTATATACTCGGTGGATCGCAGAGCCTCCTAGCTCTGCGATCCACCGAGTGCGGCAAGTTGGTATTTTGCTGATCCATCCCAAAGGTGACAGCAGTACTCGATGCAAGATCGGACTTATGTCTTGTACATACAAAGAGAGGAGCTGTTCAGGTGTGAAGCATCGCTTCACCCTATTTACCCCAGCTTGTATGTGCCTTGTCACATAATACGCGTTTTATCAAATCCATTTCTTTTCTTTTAACTATTTTTTTTTTATTTTTTTATTTTTTTTTTAGTTATGTATAACTAGCTGAACTCGGCGGCGGTGGAGTGCGCGTGGGGCGCGCGGTACTGGAAACTGCTTATATATAATACTATTGATCGTAGCTTAATGTTATATACCCTATAGCCTTCCTCGATAAATGGACTATTCAATACAAAAAGAATTTTTCAATTCGAACCAGTAGTTCCTGAGATTAGCGCGTTCAAACAAACAAACAAACTCTTCAGCTTTATATATTAGTATAGATATAAAAGTCGTTGTCGGCCTCTGTCTGTTCTTTTTCTCAAGCGATGAAAATCGTATCAAAATCCAATAAAAACTAATAATTTTTAAATTATACTGCAATTTGATATTATTGCAGATTTCGATACACATTGCTGGTAAAGATTAAGTCAAAGGAAACATTATTGTATTAATAAATAATAAATAGAAATAGGTTCGACTCACAATCTAAGCAACACGGTTGATACGCTGCAATGGATTAAAACTATTTTAAACGATATTTTCTCCCCCACGTTGTGTCATATTACTGCCGCAGTTGGCAGCACAGATGACGTTGTCTATGCGTGAGTATATACATATAGTATGCAATGTCCGATCCCCTATTATAACATTCTATTTAGAATATTTTAAGTTCTCTGGTTTTTATTAATGAAAAGAACTATAAAAGAGGAAATATATAAATTAATTTGCAGAAAAAAACTTGCAAGCCGGGGAACGATCGCTAGTTACTTACAAAATATATAAGTTAACAGATATATTCATTATAATTATACCCTGTCAGCACGTCAATATTAAAGGAGAGCAAATATTTAACCAAAATAGTAATGTCTCGCTTCTAATAAATATCTATTATCGCTACGCCGCGCCGTACAGACTTACCAACATGCAGACAATGCGCTTGATGACTGATTTTGAAAAACTACACCACGTTGCTTCTACGTATTTTCTTTAAACAATAGAATTTCATTAAAAAAAAATTTTTTTTAATGTTAAGGCAGGCTGACGGTCCACTTGATGGTAGGCGGCTACTGTCGCCTATAACACAAGCAGCGCCAAAGCTGCTGCAAGTGCGCTGCCGACTGCAGTAGGATTAAGGATAAGGAATTAGGATTGGATAGGGAAATGGGCTCTGGCATCCCTTACTCACTCACCGAAACACAACAGCACACGTGCTGTTATTTCACGGTAGTCTTCTGTAAGCGGGTGGTTACTGCCGCCAGACAGGCTGCCCAAATGACTGCGAAACGCAGTGTGCCCTGCCACTACTTTCCAGATCCAGACCAGAGCCAAATTTGAAAAGTTGATTTTTCAAAGTTGACCCAGCCGTGAATCGAACCCGGGAACCCTAGAACAGAGCGTTAAGGCAAGCACCCTAACCACTCATCCAACGGGCTCGTTGGAGGAGTGGAAAATGAGGTTTTGAAGGAAAAATTGATGTTTTAAATAATACAATTTAAACTTTACCTCAAAACGCTAGAATAGCAATGGCGTCTGTTGTGACGTCACGATTTCTGAACAGTTTGACAGTTCCACAATTCAAGCGACACAGCGGTGATGTTTACGAAAGCGTGATGTCATTCGCTCTGATCGGTGTTTCAATTAACATGGCAGATTGTAATATTTTATACTTTTATTTTATTGAAAAATCTTATTGATCTTAATGTTTATTTTACAACTGGGTTATTAGAAATTTTTGACGTATATATTTTTGTAATATCATTCCATTACCATGTTTGACAGTGGGTGGCTACTATAGCTTAGGAACACAAACAACACCATAAAATATGTAAGCTATACTTATTTAAAGGAGTGATTACTGCGGCTGGAAAGCAATGGGTCCTACTAATAAAAAAAAAAAAAAGCGAATAATTAATATACTAGCTATCCGCACGGTCGCAAACTTTCGGGAAATTTTTCCAATTTTTCTCTTCAAATGAACCTTCCTCAGATTTCAAGGCATATTAAATACCAGTTGAAATTTTCAAAAATCTTTTTTCAGCCGCTGCTTACATTATAAAATAAACATAATTGACGAGACCGTTGAATGAGTGGTTAGGGTGCTTGTCTTAACACTCTGTTCAATTCCCGGCTGGATCAACTTTGAAAAATCAACTTTTCAAATTTGGCTCTGGTCTGGATCTGGAAAGTAGTGGCAGGGCACACTGCGTTCCGCAGTCATCTGGGCAGCTCGTCTGGCGGCAGTAACCAACCCCTTACAGAAGACCAACGTGAAATAACAATACGTGCGCTGTTGTGTTTCGGTGAGTTAGTAAGGGATGCCGGAGCCCATTTCCCTATCCCCTACCAATCTCTTATCCTTCTGTAGTCGGCAGCGCACTTGTAGCAGCTTTGGCTTTGCTTGTGTTTTAGGCGACGGTAGCCACCTGCCATCAGTGGACCGACAGCCTGTCTGCCGATCTTAACATTAAAAAAAAATTATGTTTCAAATTTCATCTTTTTAGACATTAGTTTTGATTGTGCGTTTAGTCAGTAAGCAAATCATTTTATAAGTATAGAAGATAGATTAACCGAGTCAGTCCAGCCGTTCTTGAGTTTTTCGGTTAGGAATACATTTACCGATTTATTTTTATTAGATGATAGAGCTGGTGCCCCCGATTTCGTCTGTGTTGAAAAATGATTGAAAATATAACACCTGAGAAAAAATTACAGTAAGTGACTCTTATCGACATCCGAATTACAATCTAGTGCTAAAAATTTGAGGGTGTATATTAAAACTTTTATTATGTATTCGTCACTTATGCAAGAATTTTTCAAATTGGATCTTTGAGTTAAAATTCGTTAAGGCGCTACAATGTTTACGGGATTGTTACGCGTCTCTTTATATACTTGCCGCGCAGTGTGCGCGGCAAGTATATAAATTCGCGCACACGACCTGCCAAATTTTATTTAAATATATCAACATACTTAATAGTTTGTTGTATATACTTAGTTAGATATTTAATATTTTAATAACAGTTTAAAGCATAACATGACAGTACAAGGTTAAACCTATTTTAGTGCTATCATTACATTAAATTTTAGACAATTTTTTTTAAATTGTTAAAATTATAAATAAATAAAAATATAAATGTATATAATGTTTATGACGAATTGAAAAAAAAAACTTGTAACTCGTTCAATTAAATAATTAACTTGATGTAGCAATAAGTCTAATATTATTTTACTTATAGCAATAAAATTCGATTACTCTATTGCTGTCATAAAATGTAAAAAAAAATTATAGTACAAAATCGTTTTAAGGCTCCATTCAGAAAGTAATATTCATTATAATTATATATTACTTAAAAGTCAAAGCAATAATTAGTTACTTACTTCAACTTGATGGATTACTTTATTCGAGAGTTGGCTATAGAGCTCACGCCTGCGGGTTTTTTTGTAATTTCCTTCAAAACCATTTTTCGTAAGGTTAACTGAATACTTTATTAAATTTTTATAAATTATTAATAATTATTTAAAATTGCAATAATTTATTACGCTGGGGAAATACACTTTCATGTCTTGTGGAATTTATAAATTAACCGCAGTTTAGGGAGTCGAACTAAAAAATAGAGTCATTCATTGTTCATACATTTTGAAATGTATAGGAATACTGTTATGGAAAAAAATTAAGTACAAATTACTATGTTTTTAAAAATTATATACCTAATAATACGTAATAAGTAAATATACTTCTTATTTACTTACCATAAAACAAAAAAAAACACAATACACACCTTTTATACAATATAATATATTATTTACAAATCCAATCTTTGTTACAATGAGACCTTTAATAGTTGCTAACATTAATTTAACTTAAAACTATGATCACATTTTAAAAGTTCACGCGGCACTGTTACCTAGACCCATGTTCATTGCGTTCAATATATCTCCGTTATCCGCGTCGATTTCCCACGCGAACAAACCGCCCAACTTATTGTTCCTAACATATTTACCCTTCTCGATTGTCGATCTAGAATCATCGTACGTCACGAGGTCTCCAGTCGACGGCCTGAACACATAGGGAGCCTGCGCGACATTGTCGTAATGGTACTCCCATTTGCCTGAAGCTATATCATTGGCAATCTCTCTGTAATCCACCACCCCATCCTGCCAGGTTCCTTTGACGGGTCCTGTAGCGTTTCCAGTGAATGGAATGTTGTCTGTATAATTCTGAACGCCGGTCCAACCTCGGCCGTACATGGCAACACCGACCACGATTTTTTTAGGGCTGACACCCTGAGCTAGTAGATATTTTACTCCAAAATCTGTGGTGTAAGTCTCTTTGGGACTCCAAGCTGGAGCGTACAGTGAAGTCTGATGTCCCAATGTGTCGTTAGACCAAGCACCCTTGAAGTCGTAACTCATTAAGAAGATGTGGTCCATGTATTCTTGAGCCGCTTTATAGTCAACCACTTGGATCTTATCCCAACCGGCGCTAATAGCTGAAGTGAGTTCGTATTTTTTGCCTGTTTCAGCTGATAGTTCATTAAGCATAGCTCGCAACTCCTTCATTAGTTGAACGTAGACTTTGCCGTCTTCTGGACTACCGAGTGTAGGATTGGCACCTTTGCCGCCGGGGAACTCCCAGTCAATGTCGACGCCGTCGAAGAATTTCCATGTTTGTAAGAAATCTTTCACCGAAGCCACGAAGCGGTCTCTCTTTACTTTGTCGGTAAAGAAGAAGAAAGGATCTGCTAGAGTCCAACCGCCGATAGAAGGCAGGATCTTCATTTCCGGTTTGGCTTGCTTCAACGACATAAGCTGTCCAAAATTGCCTTTATAAGGCTCATTCCATGACGACAACCCCTTTTGGGGTTTCTGTAAGGCTGCCCACGGATCGTGAATAGAAACCTTGAAGTCTTCTCGACCGCTACATGAACGCTGCAAAGCTTGGAAGCTGCCTTCAATTTCCTTCAAGCTGTCATTAATTCCATCTCCACCACAAATCGGGATGAAGCCGTACAATAGATGAGTTAGATTCGGTATCGGCACGCGGTCCACAGGGAACTTTCTGGGATAAACACCCCATTCTACGAAATAAGCACCGACGACCTTTCCAGAAGTCTGTTTGAATAGCTTATTTTTCTCACCGATGGTGAACTCGAGAGGAGGCAAGTGACTACCGTCAGTGTCGGCGATAACAATTTCTGTGGGATCGCTTGAGCTGCATCCGTCCGAGTTGCACACTTCGACTTTCATCTGATATCTTCCGCCTTTCTTCACTTTGAAAGTAGCCGAACCGGAAGGACTGTATGCGCCCGACCAGAATTCCTTATCGTTGAGAAGGACCTTAGCAGTGTCTGCTGGATCTCCAGCCCACACGTTCCAATTAACCGAGACCTCTGCGGCATCATGTCGTTTCACAAGTTGATTGTAAGCTGTGGCTGCTTGATTAACTTCTACCAAAGCGAACACGCGCTCTCCCCAGCCGAGTGTAGGCTTTCCTGGCGGAGCGCAATGCGAGACTGCAAGGAGGCTCGCCCCGATGAACCACACCAACGCGTTAGTTCCCATAACCGGTTCTAAAAGCAAAAGAAATTGAATAATCAGACGCGAACTTCACTTAAGCGGTGACAGTAAACTGAACATGCATCTCGAACGTATCTTTTATATACTAAAGTATTGTAGGCCAACCGCTAAGACTGAGGAGCCTGTATTGTATGGAATGCCGATACTGGGGTGATATTGAGATATGTAATAGAATTCGTTAGCACAATTTTGTGTCCCGGTTACGTTAGTGGGTCGGTCAAGGCAGTACTGATTTAATTGTTTTCAACTAATCTAAGCGTAGGTGTATCGATTCACTCTGATAACCGATAAATGTGTTATCAATAAAAAAATACTCAGTACTTTTATCTTTGTATTATTTGATTAACTGAACTTGGCCACGCTTCGCTGCGGCCCATACGGCGGCGGCGTGCGCATGAGGACACTGCTTATATATAATACTATTAATCGTAGCGTGATGTTATATATCCTATAGCCTTCCTCGATAAAAGGACTATTCAAAACAAAAAGAATTTTTCAATTCGAACCAGTAGCTCCTGAGATTAGCGCGTTCAAACAAACAAACAAACTCTTCAGCTTTATAATATTAGGCGTATATTATTTACTACAATATGCTATGGTAAATAGGTAAATAGTAAATGCTTACTATTTACTACAATATGCTATGGTAAATAGGTATATCTCTTCGTCAAAATGCATAACAAATGCTTTTTGACCTCTAATATTGAATATTTCCTAAATTTTATTTATAATACTTATGTTTCAAAGTTGATTGTACATATATGGCGATTGTCATCTAGGTCTTTACAGAATACCTAGGTACTGGAAATTTTCAATGGCGGCATAAACTGAAGAGCATAGGAATCATGTTAGGTATTTTATCGTTGATAGCTTAAAGTGATTCTCGTATGGACATTTATTTCTTACATTGCAAAGCTATGATTAACAATCACTATCTGTAGAGATAAGATATCGATACACACGTCCAAAGAGTCATGACATTGGTATTGCGTTATAAATTACGCCATGATTCCTTCATTTTTACATATTTTCAGCCAATCGACTTCTATTGAAAAATATTATGTTCTATTCGTAAAATATAAACTTTTTTTTTTTTATTTAAACTTCTTAACTTATTTATTACTTAGCGACCCGTCCCGTCTTCGCACGGGTGGACATTTATTTTTTAAACATTTTTGAATTTATTCGTGCAAAACGGAAATTTTGTATGGAGAGGGTAAAGGGCGGAGATGGAGAGGGTAAAGGGCGGGGAGGGTGAGTAGCCTATGTTACTCGCTGATGATGTAGCTTTCTATAGGAGAAATAAGTTTTAAAATCGGTACAGTGGTTTTTGAGTTTATTCATGGAAAAGGGCAATTTGGTATGGAAGTGGGGAAAGGGGGGGAGTAACGTTTGTTACTCGCTGATAATGTAGCTTTCTATAGGTGAAAGAATTTTTAAAATCGGTACAGTGGTTTTTGAGTTTATTCATGGAAAAGGGAAATTTTGTATGGAAGGGGGGAAAGGGAAGAGAGGGGGAGTAACGTTTGTTACTCGCTGATAATGTAGCTTTCTATAGGTGAAAGAATTTTTAAAATCGGTACAGTGGTTTTTGAGTTTATTCATGGAAAAGGGCAATTTTGTATGGAAGGGGAGAAAGGGAAGAGAGGGGGAGTAACGTTTGTTACTCGCTGATAATGTAGCTTTCTATAGGTGAAAGAATTTTTAAAATCGATCCAGTAGTTTTTGAGTTTATTCATGGAAAAGGGCAATTTTGTATGAAAGGGGGAAAGGGGGGGGGGGGAGTAACGTTTGTTACTCGCTGATAATGTAGCTTTCTATAGGTGAAAGAATTTTAAAAATCGATCCAGTAGTTTTTGAGTTTATTCATGGAAAAAGGCAATTTTGTATGAAAGGGGGGAAAGGGGGAGAGGGGGAGTAACGTTTGTTACTCGCTGATAATGTAGCTTTCTATAGGTGAAAGAATTTTTAAAATCGATCCAGTAGTTTTTGAGTTTATTCATGGAAAAGGGCAATTTTGTATGAAAGGGGGGAAAGGGGGGGGGGGAGTAACGTTTGTTACTCGCTGATAATGTAGCTTTCTATAGGTGAAAGAATTTTTAAAATCGGTACAGTGGTTTTTGAGTTTATTCATGGAAAAAGGCAATTTTGTATGGAAGGGGGGAAAGGGAAGAGAGGGGGAGTAACGTTTGTTACTCGCTGATAATGTAGCTTTCTATAGGTGAAAGAATTTTTAAAATCGGTACAGTGGTTTTTGAGTTTATTCATGGAAAAAGGCAATTTTGTATGGAAGGGGAGAAAGGGAAGAGAGGGGGAGTAACGTTTGTTACTCGCTGATAATGTAGCTTTCTATAGGTGAAAGAATTTTTAAAATCGATCCAGTAGTTTTTGAGTTTATTCATGGAAAAGGGCAATTTTGTATGAAAGGGGGAAAGGGGGGGGGGGAGTAACGTTTGTTACTCGCTGATAATGTAGCTTTCTATAGGTGAAAGAATTTTAAAAATCGATCCAGTAGTTTTTGAGTTTATTCATGGAAAAAGGCAATTTTGTATGAAAGGGGGGAAAGGGGGAGAGGGGGAGTAACGTTTGTTACTCGCTGATAATGTAGCTTTCTATAGGTGAAAGAATTTTTAAAATCGATCCAGTAGTTTTTGAGTTTATTCATGGAAAAGGGCAATTTTGTATGAAAGGGGGGAAAGGGGGGGGGAGTAACGTTTGTTACTCGCTGATAATGTAGCTTTCTATAGGTGAAAGAATTTTTAAAATCGGTACAGTGGTTTTTGAGTTTATTCATGGAAAAAGGCAATTTTGTATGGAAGGGGGGAAAGGGAAGAGAGGGGGAGTAACGTTTGTTACTCTCTGATAATGTAGCTTTCTATAGGTGAAAGAATTTTTAAAATCGGTCCAGTAATTTTTGAGTTTATTCATGGAAAAGGGCATTTTTGTATGAAAGGGGGGAAAGGGGGGGGAGTAACGTTTGTTACTCGCTGATAATGTAGCATTCTATAGGTGAAAGAATTTTTAAAATCGATCCAGTGGTTTTTGAGTTTATTCATGGAAAAGGGCAATTTTGTATGAAAGGGGGAAAGGGGGGGGGAGTAACGTTTGTTACTCGCTGATAATGTAGCTTTCTATAGGTGAAAGAATTTTTAAAATCGATCCAGTAGTTTTTGAGTTTATTCATGGAAAAAGGCAATTTTGTATGAAAGGGGGGAAAGGGGAGGGGAGTAACGTTTGTTACTCGCTGATAATGTAGCTTTCTATAGGTGAAAGAATTTTTAAAATCGATCCAGTAGTTTTTGAGTTTATTCATGGAAAAAGGCAATTTTGTATGAAAGGGGGGAAAGGGGGGGAGTAACGTTTGTTACTCGCTGATAATGTAGCTTTCTATAGGTGAAAGAATTTTTAAAATCGATCCAGTAGTTTTTGAGTTTATTCATGGAAAAAGGCAATTTTGTATGAAAGGGGGGAAAGGGGGGAGTAACGTTTGTTACTCGCTGATAATGTAGCTTTCTATAGGTGAAAGAATTTTTAAAATCGGTACAGTGGTTTTTGAGTTTATTCATGGAAAAAGGCAATTTTGTATGGAAGGGGGGAAAGGGAAGAGAGGGGGAGTAACGTTTGTTACTCGCTGATAATGTAGCTTTCTATAGGTGAAAGAATTTTTAAAATCGATCCAGTAGTTTTTGAGTTTATTCATTACAAACATACAAAAATCAACACATACATACAAATCTTTTCTCGTTCTAATATTTGTAAGTGTTATATAGGTGTAATAAATAAGTTAAGTAAGTTAAGGGACTATATATATTTATTATACAAAGAGGTTGTTGTGATATAGCATTTAGGGATAATTGTGTTTATATACGAGCATAACTTAATAAGGCTATTTGTACATCATCTTTAAAAATATTTTTTTTTCATTTATCCAAAGGAAATTACTTACTAAGGCCTGTTATAGAGCCTAGCAAAGTATCTTCCTCATATAAACGCCTGGAAATTGATTATTTGTGTTGGTTTATTATAATTTTTTTCATATTAACATCACAAACAGGCTGACGGTGGCTACAGTCGCCTATAACACAAACAACACCAAAACTGCTGCAAGTGCGCTGCCGACTACAGTAGGATTAAGGATAAGCTCTGGCATCCCTTACTCACTCACCGAAACACAACAGCACACGTGCAGTTATTTCACGGTGGTCTTCTGTAAGGGGGTGGTTACTGCCGCCAGACGGGCTGCCCAAATGACTGCGAAACGCAGTGTGCCCTGCCACTACTTTGATTATGTGATGGTACACTTTTGCTAGGTAACCGTAGCAAGATGCGTTGTAAGATTACTTTTCGATCAAATAATCAATAACTGGTAGTGATATCGAAGTTTATAATTATTATATACTTCGAATAATGAAAATTTATGTAATAATTATAACAGGCTAATGGGTTCAGTTCGAAATATAACTTAACTAAGTTAAGAATTAACCCTTCATTCTGTTATTTCACTATATTTCGTTAACAACCTTGTCAAGGTGTTTTCAAGTAAATAACCCTTCTTAATTAATTAGTTAAATAAAACAACTTAATCAAACTGAAAAAAATAATTAGAGAATTACATTCAGGCTTTATTATGCGAAAATATTTTAATATAAATATGACATTGGCGCTGAAGTGTGGCCTCTAACTTTTTTATGTTAAGACCGGCAGACAGGCTGACGGTCCACTTGATGGTAGGTGGTCACCGTCGTCTATAACACAAGCAACGCCGCAGGTGCTGCAAGTGTGCTACCGACTACAGCAGGATTAAGGATAAGGGATTAGGAGGGGATAGGGAAATGAGCTCTGGCATCCCCTTACTCACTCACCGAAACACACGTGTGATGTTGTTTGTCTTATAGGCGACGGTAACCATCTACCATAAAGTAAACCGTCAGCCTGCCTGCTGTTATTTACATTAAAAAAAAACTTGTATTTTAGTGTCTTGGGAAATGACCTGGAATATCTTCAACTTATTTAATGAACCGTTAAATAGATTTGTTTATAAACCTCAAATAAATTTGGGAAGTTTTTACAAAAACATAACGCGAACTGTTAACGGCTAATGTAACTTTTTTTAATTATTTAGTTTTTGGTAGGTACATATCCTTTTTAATGTTTTAAATTAAAATTATAATTTTTGTTTTTAACAAGTATTGTAAAGTTCTTGATTTGTTTTAACAATAAAATAATATTATTTTTCGCTCTTAAATTTCTTCTATCTAAAAACGAACATTGTATTCAAAATAATAAATACAGTATTAAAAATTCAATACTCTTTTTTAAAATGGGGTGGCCTATTCACATTTAATAATAATATTTAAAAGTAGTGGTAGGGCACACACTGGCCAGTCCGTCTGGCGGCAGTAACCAACTCCTTACAGAAGACCACCGTAAAATAACTGCACGTGTGCTGTGGTGTTTCGGTGAGTGAGTAAGGGATGCCAGAGCCCATTTCCCTATCCCCTCCCAATCCCCTATCTTTAATCCTACTCTACTCGGCAGCGCACAAGCAGCATCTGTGGCGTTGCTTGTGTTATAGGCGACGGTAGCCACCTACCATCAAGTGGACCACCAGCCTTTCGGCTTGTGCTGATTAAAACAACAACAAGATCGAACAGGAAGGCGGCCTTATCGCTTTATAACTATTTCTTCCAGGCAACCTTAGGGTAAGGAAAATTATATGAAAAATAAAACAATATGGTGGTAAAAGTCATCATAAACTTAAATTCTAATAACTAAATACTAGTAAGTACATAAACTGAATATATACAAATATTAATAAATATAATATATTAGAAGATAAACCTACATGTATATAAAAATTAAACAAAAAAGTCGTCTAGAGTGCTTTTTTGAATAGCCTATAGTACTTGGCAATAATCTAACCTTCCTTTTTGGTAAAGGAATTTTTGAAATCTTATAAGTATTTTAGGAGAATTCTACTTAGGTACCTATATAAACTTATCTCTTTATACTATTAACTTAGATAAAATATAAAATAAATCCAAATATGTTGCAATTTTGTGTCAATGTGCACATACCCTTACATTCATAAACTTATCTCTTTATACTATTAACTTAGATAAAATATAAAATATATCCAAATATGTTGCAATTTTGTGTCAATGTGCACATACCCTTACATTCATAAACTTATCTCTTTATACTATTAACTTAGATAAAATATAAAATATATCCAAATATGTTGCAATTTTGTGTCAATGTGCACATACCCTTACATTCGCCTTGCACTTGGAACAAGACCTGATTATGCAAAGAGCAACGAACTGATCTTGAAAAAAAAAAAAATTCGTCGCCATCCAACTACATAGTATTGTATGCAAATTTCGACACGCGACGAAAGATCATAACCCAAATAAAGAAGTTTTTGTCACTTAATTGTTTCGATTAACCATGAGACATTGTTTCGTGATCTTGATCGTGACACATTTGAACTTATTTACGTACTGAATAGTGGTAAACAGGAAAACACGTTCGCTGGTGAAAATAGCATATCTTTTGTCCGAGTTCATCGTTCTGAACCGTGCCTAATTTAGATATCTTTTTAAGATACTCTGTAATTGATATACACCAATAAATAGATATCCACTGCGTAACAGCAGCGAAACGAACGCCAGTGTGCTTTTATCAAAATCAAGCTAAAATTATAATTTAATCATTTACAAATAGCCATAATTTATTTACATTATTTCAAGTTTACGTATAATTAAGATCTAGATACATACAATAAAATCGTATCTTTACATTAGATATTTTTTCAAAAAAATATGTTGTACACGTTGTACTTTTGTTACCGCGGTCAAAAAAAAGTTTTTAAATTTTTTGTCTGTTTATCTGTTTGTCTGTGCGTTCGTCGCTAATCTCAGAAACGGCTTAACCGATTTGAATGCGGTTTTCACTGGTGTAATATAGCAACTTTCCGTAACATTTAGTGTTTGTTTCATTCCATTCATTCTGCAGCTTAGTTCTTATTATTAGTTATTAGTCTTATTAGTTCTTATTATTCTTATTCTTATTCCAATAGATATAAGCAAACTTAAAAATCAATTCTCTTTCTTTCTTTATTATAATGGTATAAGTAAATGATTATAAATCATTGTGGCAGAGCACACTGCGTTCTCACTCAACTACTGGGCAGCCATTCTGGTGGCAATACCATGGTGAAAAATCATATTTATATGTGGTGTTGTGTTTCGCTGAGTGAGTAAGGGAAGCCATAGCCTTCTCCTAAGCTTATTCTATAACATACTACCCCCAATGGCAACAACTACAGTGCCAGCGGTAGTAACTCTGCCTGTTATGCCAGAGGTCGCGGATTTGATCCCCGCTAAAAAAACAACATTTATATGCATGAATATGTCTGTTCGTCTTAGTCTGGGTGTTTGCTATGTATTATATTTTAATTTAATACTACCTGGTGCCTGCGTTGATAAATAAAATATAATATATATATATATATATAACATCTGAAAATATTTGACATTTTTATCGCTGTGGCGACAGTCGCGCCCATTTTTTTTTTTAATTTTTAGATGATTCTAACATATTTTCAAGTAAAAAAGTATCCTATATCTTAATCCAGGTAACAAACTATCTGTGTGCTAAATTTCATCGAAATCCGTTCAGTGGTTTTTACGTGAAAGAGTAACAAACATCCATACATCCATTAATTTTTTTTTAACAAAAATCCTACAACAATACAGAAAATACAACAAACAATTCGAACTCCATACACAGCATTATTGCTAATTAATACATTGCCACTTACACGGTTTCATTAGGTATGTAAATAGATATTAAATTTTAAAATTCAAATCAATTCTAAATGATAGGCGGAGAGGATCTGTGTAAATTTTGTGTTTGTGTGCGTGCGTGCGTGCGTGTTTGTGTTAAGATCGGTAGACAGGCTGACGGTCCACTTGATGGTAGGTGACTATCGTCGCCATAACACAAGCAACGCCACAGCTGCTGCAAGTGCGCTGCCGACTACAGTAGGATTAAGGATAAGGGATTAGGAGGGGATAGAGAAATGGGCTCTGGCATCCCTTACTCACTCACCGAAATACAACAGCACACGTGCAGTTATTTCACGGTGATCTTCTGTAAGGGGGTGGTTACTGCCGCCGGACGGGCTGCCCAAATTACGCCGAAACGCAGTGTGCCCTGCCACTACTTTCCAAAAAGTAAAATAAAAAATAACTTTTATTTTATTCTCTCGCTCATACGACTGAATTCCTCTGGCCTTTGTAGGCCGCATTAGGCATACGTAATAATCACTATAAAATAATCTTGACATTGTTTTAACAAAATCACAATAATTCTTTATAAAATACCTTAGAAATAGGTTTATTTACATGTTTACACAAAAAAAAACTTTAAAATCGATTACAATTTACATAAGAATTTGAAATATATATTTTTATTCAAAAGAAAATTCAATGAAAATGTAAAAAGTTTCAATTTTAACAAATTGAAACTTCCTTGTGTGTGTCTTCTGCGAACTAACGACACTGAAGGTGAAATATTTCAAAGTATCTAAACCTAAACAAAAAATATGTTTTAAAATGGATTTCGTCAAAAATCAACGTTTAACCTTTAAATGCTATTAGTACATAAATAATATCAATAATTTAAGCACTCGTGACACTAAATACGTGAGTCGTGCTTACTTACAACTTAAATACCTATTGTTGCTAACAATTTGTTGTAATATCGAAATAATGTGATTTATTTAGATATGTCGATTCTAGGTAACACATGATCTTCTGTGTACCTGAGTACAATAGCTACTCATACATGGCTAAGACACGGTTTTTGTTTGGGTAAAGTTATGTAATTAAAGGGTTTTTGGGTTTTCAGAAGGAAATATACATAATCAAAAATAATTTTTTGTTGTGTTGTGTTTATTTGAACACGACTTAGCTATGTAATTTATATTTTAACCGATAATCTACACAACATCCTTATCCTTACAAAGTATAAATTGAAATTGCCCACGTCCGTCTGTCTATATTTTCTGTAACACCTCCATATCCAGTATCCATTATCTCATTATCCCTTATCCACTATCTTGTCAAGATCAGCAGGGCGTTTTAAAACGCTTTGGTGTTGCTTGTGTTAAAAGGCGATAGTATCCACATACCATCAATGGATCGTCAACCTGCTTTCCGAATTGTACATTAAAAACAAGACTATCCCATTACCGCCAGCATTTCGAATACAAATATGTAAGGCTTGCCTTAAATCTTGAAGAATGGAGTATTTAGTGTTTTTTTGGTAACGGACCTTCAACAATGTGTTCGAATTTGGAAGCATTCGATATGTGGACATACAGGCACATACTTGGCATATTATGGATGCAGGAGGTTGTTAAGATGATGTGGTTAGGGTGCTTACCTTAACGCTCTGTTCTAGGGTTCCCGGGTTCGATTCCCGGCTGGGTCAACTTTTCAAATTTGGCTCTGGTCTGGATTTGGAAAGTAGTGGCAGGGCACACTGCGTTTAGCAGTCATTTGGGCAGCCCGTCTGGCGGCAGTAACCACCCCCTTACAGAAGACCACCGTGAAATAACAGCACGTGTTTCGGTGAGTGAGTAAGGGATGCCCATTTCCTTATCCATTCCTAATCCCTTATCGTTAATTCTACTGCAGTCGGCAGCGCACTTGCAGCAGATTAGACGTTGCTTGTGTTATAGGCGACGGTAGCCACCTACCATCAAGTGGACCGTCAGCCTGTCTGCCGATCTTAATATAAAAAAACATCTTCTTCTAATTATGCCGGGAATCGAACCCGGGAACCCTAGAACAGAGCGTTAAGGCAAGCACCCTAACTACTCATCTAACGAGCTCGTCATGCTTCATCTATTTGTATATACATAATTATGTGGATTTTGTAATATATTCATACACTGCAGGGTTCACAAACCCGTGGTCACATAAATCAAAAATAGAATCTCGCTATAACAAACAGTTATTTTCAAATATTACCACAATATTTAATATAGTTATTTAGGGTACATTTAATTCAAAAATTTTAAAATTTTAAATTCGCTTCGTTAAAAATGGTTTACAATAATTTATTTCTTCAACTTAGCCTAGGTACAAATCAGGCACGTATCCAGACTTTTGGTTCGGGGGGGGACAAACATTGAAACAACCATGTGAACTGTGTAAAAATCGCTGTAATCACTGTACTTTACTCTAATTTTTCTGAAAAATCTTTCACAGGTTTTTAGAGAAATCAAGAAACTACTCTTTTCCATCGCAGCTATGAATGTAGACGCAGTTTGGGCAACAGTTCTGTTTGTGCAGGATAGTTCTCTCAATGTAATGACAATAGGTTTGAGTAACTCACAAAATACATTTATAGAGTCGTGACGTTCTATAAATCTAGTGTCACACATGCCGACCACTCTTTTTTTCTTACTTTCTGAATGAATGACATCTATCGTTTTTTTTTTTCGGTCAGATTTCGGGGGGGGATAAATCCCAACTATCCCCCCCTCTGTATACGTGCTTGGTACAAATTTAAATTGTAGGGGCACTTCTAGTAAGTATCAGGAAACATAGACTGATTTTTATCATTTCTTTGATTTTTTCAATGTGGGTGTGTACGTTTGTATGTGTATGTGTGGGGGGGGGTGCATATATGCATGTGGGTGTGTTAGGAACAAGTTTAAAAATACAATGAAAAAAATTCAAAGAGAATATCAATGTATGTATATAGTAATAAAAAGAATTCGAAAGAAAAAATAAATATTGAAAATTTCTCGTGTCTTCCGCACAATAAAATTCAGATTGCATTTAGGTCAATGCATGCTTATCAAGAATCGTTAAATGCATTACAATATTAATTTACAACTAGTCCGAAATTCGAAGCAACTCTACTGCTTTCACTTAAAGTTTAATATTGAACAAAAGTTGGTTTTACGTGAACAAAGGATAAATTCGTTGAAGACTCGCCGGTGTTGTCGATTTGCGAAGGGACACGTAACGGTTAAGTATACCGGTTAAATGTTCGTTATTTTGTTTTTAAAATGTTCGAATGTTTGAATAAAGAACTCGTGTTCGGAACAGGGTGACCAACTTTACTGTCCTAATTCCAACTCTGTGGCTAATTCTACTCTGTGGCTTCTTTTATGTCATTTCAACTTTCTAGGACTCGATTGTTTTGGACTTACCTGACTAGTTTTTGTAAAAAAATGTCTCGAAATCTGCTACTTTTAATTTGAATTTTGCGTTTTTTATATTGCTGTTTTTACAACTGACACTGGCAAAATCAACGGAGATCTGATGGTAACGAGCCCGTTGGATGAGTGATTAGGGTGCTGCCTTAACGTTGTGTCTCAGGGGTTCTGGGTTCGTTTCCTAGCATGGTCAACTCTATGTTGTAAACATAAGGACCAATTTCCTATGACACTAGTCGGGAAGAAGGGTGGGACGTTCGAGACTTTCGGCCGCCGCGAACGCTTTTTCCAGAACTTTCCATAGTTAGTCGTAACAATATATAATCTATTTTAGAATTAAATTAAAAAGACAAGTTACTTAATAAGTTAATTAATAAAAAAACCTTTCTTAAAAATATAGATCTACTTAAATCTGTTTTTTATTTTCATGCACATTTTATTTTTATTTTTATTTATCTCCTCTTTGTATAAAATTTACTTACTTACTTGACTTACTACTTACTACTACTACTACTTGTTGATTGCACTATTACTTAAGTTTATGTACGTTTTTTTTAGTCTAGATATACATGGTGTAATTGTTTGTTTTCCTTAATAAAATAAAATAAATAAAATAAATAATAATGCATTTATGCATTTTGCATTTTATTTTTGTGAATAGTTTGTACAATTTTCATTTTGCTAATTATTGAAGATCAAAAAATAACGCTAACATCCCATGACATCTGAACTTAGAAATAATAAAAAATTTAAAAAACTTGCAATTATACTTATATTAAAAAATCTATTAATTAGTGACAGGGCACACAGCGTTTCGTAGTCACTAATTGGATAAGCCTTCTGACACCAATAACCACTCCCTTATAAAAAAACCACCGTGAAATAACAGCATGAATGAGTAAGGGATACCAGAGCCCATTCCCGTTAGTCTTCCTAATCCTTTATCCTCAACCCTTTACCCTAATAAGCTCGTCAGTGCATTACAGCACCTGTGGCTTTCCATGTTGTGTTAATTGGCGACGGTAGCCACTATCACCAAGTGAACCGACAACCTGTCTGGCAACATTTAAATAAAACATACATTATGGATTATTAAAGAAACATCTACTCTAATATCAAAAAATATCCTATAATAGTAATGTATTGAAAAAATGTGTGGCACTATATACAGGTTGATCAATCCAATTGGATTAGTGAGGGCAAATCTCAAACCTTAAGAGATATGAAAATTTGTTCTGTGCGTTTCCGAAGAAGGCTCTGGCATCCCTCACTCACGAAACAACAGCACACATGCTGTATTTTTTTACCTATTTTTTGACCTCGGTAACATAAGTAGGTACAATATATGTATGTACATTTTTATTTTATTTTTTTGAAAAAATCTTCATTTTACATACACGACTCGTTTATGATTTTATTATATACTAGCGACCCGCCCCCGGCTTCGCCCGGGGTGCAGTTTTTATATATATGAACATTCCCCGATTATCCCTCTTTCCATTAGTGAAAACCGAATTAAAATCGGTCTACCCGTTCACGTGTGATGCCGTGACCAAGGGAAATGAGGATTCATTTTTATATATATATATATAGATATAAAATAGAAGATAGAGATTTTACGTAGGTAAAAGACGAAAAACAAAGTATGCTATAATTAGACCCGTTTTGACGAGCTCGTTGGATGAGTGGGTGCTAGCCTTAACGCTCTGTTCTAGGGTTCCCGGGTTCGATTCCCGGCAGGGTCAACTTTGAAAAATGGACTTTTCAAATTTGGCTCTGGTCTGGATCTAGAAAGTAGTGGCAGGGCACACTGCGTTTTCGCAGTCATTTGGGCAGCCCGTCTTGCTGCAGTAACCACCCCCTTACAGAAGACCACCGTGAAATAACAGCACGTGTGCTGTTGTGTTTCGGTGAGTGAAGTAAGGGATGCCAGAGCCCATTTCCCTATCCCCTCCCAATCCCCTATCTTTAATCCTACTCTACTCGGCAGCGCACAAGCAGCATCTGTGGCGTTGCTTGTGTTATAGGCGACGGTAGCCACCTACCGTCAAGTGGACCGTCAGCCTGTCTGCCTATCTTAACATTAAAAAAAATTCAAATGCACATTTTACTTATTAGATTTTTAGCTGTATAGAGAATTTAAAAGAACCTAACCTAAATTTGATTACTATGACCGCAAATCCAGTTACCACTTTCAGAGCATAAATGCATAAACGTTCTTTCGCTGTATAAAATGTTTGATCATAAACTCGTTTGATTCATGAGACTAACTCAAACACGTATAAACCAAAACTGGACTTATTATTTAGGGATGAATTCATTTGTAATCCTCAAGTGAGAAGTCAAAGAACATGCGTTTATTGACACCGACTTTTATGAATCACCATTGATGCATTGTACCGATTAACAATGTACCTCTTTTGCAAGACTAACGTTCGGCTGTGACTCTGCTCGTGTGTTTCAAAATATAATTTTGAACAATAATTATTATCGGCATGTATTTATTTGAAACCAGTTCTTGCCTAGCCTGGTTGGTTGTATATAAATATTTATAATCGCTTGGATGAGTCATTCAAAGCCGTTTGTTGATGTTTCTTGCTTAAACTGTGTCACCGTTCCAAAATATATTGAAAAAATATCGCTAATTCAAGTGGGTAAGTTTATTTGTTTCTAATTAGGTTTGCAAAAAGTGAGCGCGGCTTTTGCAACAAACATAATATTTTAAGTAAAAAAAATATATCTTTTTAAGAAGTTACATAAATGATTAATTAAAAACAACATATTTCAGACATTCAGTGCGCCCTTCGCAAATGGTAGGAAATTTTTGAACTTAAATTTGATTAATTTTTAATTATTCTAAACGTTTAATTTAAAAAGCTATGGACACAATGAAGTCTGAAATAAAGTTATTATTATTATTATTATTATTATTAATCATTTTAAATTTTTTTGCCAAAAATAAACATTTAGGAGAACTTTAAAAACACAATTTTTATTTCAAGAAAGTCAACTTATAGTAGAGGAGACCGTGAAGAGCGACCTTCACCGATCTGATAACTCGAGACATATTTTTTATCATGTATAATTAATAAACAAATGTGCCTATAATGACTTGCCTATCGAAAAGTGTTCATAGCTATTTTTAATTTAATTTATTTTAATCCATTTTCTTTCATCACCTTCACTATTTTGATAAACGAATGAGTTTTATCTTAACTGATAGTTTTTAACACACAGAGTATGCCTAGGTAAGCTTGCCTATTTATTTCTGTGCATGGCTACCTGGCAAGCAGATGTGAACAGGTAAGTCAATATAGGTAACTACACCGATCTGTTAACCAATCGAAATTGATATCATAGGTAAGATATTTTAATATCCGTATTTCTTTCATCACCTTCAGGTGATAAAGGAAAATGGATTAAAATTAATTAAATTAAAAATAGCTATGAACACTTTTCGATAGGTAATTATTTGTTTATAAATTATACTTGATAAAAAATATGTCTCATCGAGTTATCAGATCGGTGAAGGTCGGTCTTCACCGGCTCTTAGACCATTAAAAGAATTTGTAGGTAAAATAGAATCGTGGCGAGTTTACACGTGTTTTTTTTTGGTGGCAAAAATACTTTGTAGTGAATTTACAATGAGCCGTTAGGTCAACCCAATGTATTCTAATGGCACTCTTACGAATCCCGGGAAATATCTACATTAAGCCTGTTAGAACTATATGTCTGAACTATATATACCCATGTCTGTCAGTTTGTTTGTAGACTTTAATTTTTTTTTAAATGTTAAGATCGGCAGACAGGCTGACGGTCCACTTGATGGTAGGTGGCTACCGTCGCCTATAACACAAGCAACGCCAAAGCTGCTGCAAGTGCGCTGCCGACTACAATATGATTAAGGATAAGGGATTGGGAAGGGATAGGTAAATGGGCTCTGGTATCCCTTACTTCACTCACCGAAACAACAGCACACGTGCTGTTATTTCACGGTGGTCTTCTGTAAGGGGGTGGTTACTGCCGCCAGACGGGCTGCCCAAATGACTGCGAAACGCAGTGTGCCCTGCCACTACTTTCCAAATCCAGACCAGATACAAATTTGAAAAGTTAATTTTTCAAAATTGACCCTGTTTCAATGCGGTTTCACATTATTTACAAATTATTCATTTTGGAAGTATATACACGCCCTAGCCGAACGCATATCTTAGTATAAACAGTATTAAAAAAAATACAGTTATAAATAAATACCTGAGTTAGAATGGAATCAGAACACACAATTTAGTCCAAAAGCCAAATAAGGTGTATCGGTGCGCAAGCGTCGCGCAGGCCCTCCCGACACTATGCGCTTGCGCATACTACTCTGTCCAGGAAAACTAACGATGAATCGTGAACAAGGGATTGAACACATTTGTATTGCACTCATGAACGCCTGCCTAACGTTCCTGTTTACTAGGCACGCGATTTGTGGAATAGATTCTTATTTAGGTATCTAAAATATTTAGGTATCTGGAATAGGTTTTATTTACCTATTTATAGGTTACAAAACAGCTAGATTTCTTTTTTGGACTACACAAAGTGTTTCTTTAGCCATATATTTTAAAGTTATTGAATAAACAAATAAAATAACGTATGTTTAATAATAACTAGCACGCGAGTTCGATCGCGTCTCTATATAAAATACTAGCTGAACTCCACCACGCTTCGCTGCGGCCCATACGGCGGTGGAGTGCGCGTGGGGCGCGCGGTACTGGACACTGCTTATACAAGATGTCCGGAAAGTCAAAGTCAAGCCGTAAATGGGCGATAGGCCAGGTATTGCCAGTTATCAGAAAAATAAAATAAAAAATCTTAGTTACGTATTTTTCAAATTATGTGCATTAGAAAAAAAAAAAACAAAAAACTGACGCCCTGTCATGGTCTTTCAACTACTGTGACTACAACTCTTCACTTTTTTGAAATATTTTTATCGTGAGGTAACCCTGAATAACTCTTCTGTAACTTAGAGTAAAAAATAAAAACACATCTGCCTCCATTTTTAAGAAAATGACACTTTTTAGCCCAATCATGTACTCAAAATTATTGCAACGCCCAACTTTAACTGCCCGTACTGAAAAAAAAATGCACTGTACCATTTCGGCAAGTTACTCTAAAAGATGGCGCATTTGATCCAAATTCCAAAATGATATAACACTTGCTAAAATAATCTACAAAAAGAGGTAAAAAATTTATTAAAATTCAATTATAGCAAATGTTCAAAATGTTTGCCTTCAACACGGATACAAGCCCTACATCTTCTTAAAAATGATCTGTTTATTAAACGGGCATAATTTCGAGAGTTTATCTCCTCAGCTGCCTCCGCTATTTTTTAGCGTAGTTCAGCTAAGTTTTGTGGTGGTTTTGAGTACACTTTTTCTTTTAGTGTTCCCCAGTAAAAGACAGGTCTTCAACGACTTTCTATTCAATGGTCTGTCTAACTATCTGTAACACATTAACATAAAAACCTAAATCTACATGCTCTATAGGTACTCACCCAATGGCTTGGACTTGGTTTGTTTGTCTGTTTGTATGAGTGAATAAATGCTGCAGTAATGTTTAAAATGTGGTTAAACCAAAGTTGTAAACAAACCAATCCAGTTATCGGCATAAATTTCGTAACGAGTTATAAAAAAAATGTGCAACATTGTTCAATCGTTCAACGATCCGAAACTCATTCATATAACAGCACTTCGTATTTATTGTGTATTTCTTTTATTGCTTTTATTTCTTCCGTTGGTATCTGATTCAACAAAAATAAACACACACATTTTATTGCATACATATATACACAAAACTCACAATCCAGCAATATATAATATCAATATATAATGTCCTAATTGTTGATATCAGCATAGATAAATTTATTATAATATTATTATAATTGATGATAATAATAATAATAATAATAATACTTTATTTATCAAACCAGAGGTCCATATTTGAGTATTAGTACATATTTAAAATATATGTATAGTTTAAAAAAATTCATTCATAATTACGCATAAAATAAATAAAAACAACTTCTTAGGCGCAACAAACACCACTAAACATTCCGATGTGGTTTCGAGAAACCTATCGAACAGCCAATAGTGAATAATTAGGCACATTTTTTTATATTTTCATACGATAGGTTATATCGTTATATAACCGTAAAAAAATATTCAGCCCCAAAAAAACAGAAATTTAGTAACAAAAAAAAATAAAATTAACTAACAACTGGGGCATTTTGAACACCCGCCCTTTTGGCGCGCTTGTCGGACGTCACAGTCTATAATAACAATCAAATGTTAAAAATCACAACATCTACACGCTTGCTGACATTCCATAGACTTTGACGTCACATTCGAACTGATCGTTTCAAGTATTTTGAATTTGCCACAATTTTTTTTGGAAATAATATTAAAAAATATTTACATAGACATAATTCTAAAGCAAAAATGTTGATAAAAAAAATATTTAAGCCTTTTTTGAATTAGACGCATATTTCCTATTGACGAGCCCGTTGGATGGATGGTTCTGGTTAGGGTGCTTGCTTTAACGCTCTGTTCTGGGGTTCTCTGGTTCGATTCCTGGCATGGTCAACTTTGAAAATGGACTTTTCAAATTTGGCTCTGGCCTGGATCTGGAAAGTAGTGACAGGGGACACTGCTTGTCGTAGTTATTTGGGCAGTCCGCCTGGCGGCAGTAACCACCCCTTTACAGAAGACCACCGTGAAATAACAGTACGTGTGCTGTTGTGTATTGTTTATTTTTAATGTACCTATTACATATCGTCGTTGTCAAACAAAAATCTGCTATGTGCACTTTTTTGAGATCCCAACATTTTGACCTTAGTTCACTGCCTTATCTATCGTATAAAAAATTTCCTTATCCCCTCCTAATCCCTTATCCTTAATCCTACTGTAGTCGGCAGCGCACTTGCAGCACCTGTAGCGTTGCTTGTGTTATAGGCGACGGTAGCCACCTACCATCAAGTGGACCGTCAGCCTGTCTGACGACATAACATAAAAAAAAAACTGATATGAGCATCATAGAAAATCATATACTTATGTATGAGCACTGTTTGTCGAACTATGACCTCATGCTATGTATCGCAGCTAGAATATTTTATGTACCAAATTTACTCTATTATCAACATAGTAAATAAATAATTAAATATTTTTTTTTACTATAGATGGGTTTGCTCTTGACCAGCATCTATCCATGTAGGAAGGATGAGGCCGAAGATGGAGCGAGCTCACCCAGAAGATGCCTATTCACTCGAACCTTGAAAAGATTTGGGTTATATGAGCTCGGAAATACAGACGCCGGCAGGGAGTTCCAATAATAAGTTTAAATATAACAAGCCTAAATTTGAAATAAATTATTCAAAAAAAAAACCTTTATGCAAACTTTTCAAGAAAAAAGTAGACTTGAATAGGTACTGTTCTGTCGCATGGAGTCCGTATTATCAAATACATAAGAATAGGATAGAGAGAGTGCAGAAGAATTTTTTACGACACTTAGCATACAAGGACAAAATGTCAAAAAAAGTTAACAGCTACACTGATCTCCTAAAACTATATAAAACATTGTCACTGTCCGATCGCAGGGACTATATTGATCTCTCTTTCTTGAAAAATATTATGGATGGAGGGATCGATTGCCCAAATCTGCTGAGCAGGGTCCGATTGGCGGTACCAAAGCGTAATTCTAGGTCGCATAATTAAGAACAGGCTAACGTTCAGGCCTAGAATCGCCAAAACTAACCTGGGGCCTTAGTCGAAGTAACATTTTAAGAACGGTAACGAAGTTCGAAAACAATAAAATGTATGGGATTGACATATGCCGTCGCTAAATCACATGATACATCCCATACATTTTATTCTTGCGAACTTCGTTATCGTTTTAAAATGTTACTTTGACTAAGGCCCCTGGGGCCCTAGCCAAGATGCAAACTATTGCAAACGCTTCCTCTGCGTACTTACGAAACGTAAGAAATAAAGCCCGGTGATTGGTTGTTGAAGTTACAAGTCGTCAACTACAATAATTTAATTAGGGGAACTGGCATAGATATCTTTCAGTATTCCTCCGCATGTTTTAAAAGAATGGTTAAAAAAATTCTTTTATCGCGTACTGCATAATGGTTTGTCGTTTTTTGAGTTTTTGTTTATTATTCTTTTATTATTGGTTTGTTTTTTGTTTTCGTCTTAATGCATGCCAAGTTAGCCTATAAGTGGAGTATACGATATTATAAATGAATTTTTAAATGTGTTTATGTATTAAGGGCTTCACTAAGGCAAATGACATTTACTATAGAACTCGCTGGCGGCGGATCCAATTCAACAGGCCTAGAAATGGTGTTTTTTTGTTTTTACCATTAGAACAATACACAAAATAATTTTTTTTATTAATACAATTTTTTAATCTGATATTAACTTATTAATAGGTACAGGATTCATATGCGTGCAATAAGCCGTTTTAGAGAGAATTTTCAATAAAAGTCAAATTCTTCTTATTTTCTAACTTTTTTTGTGGAGTTTCTATTACTTTAACGAAAATTCTAATCAATACAATTGGTTCTTCACATGTATAAGTATAATATATATTTTTTTCAAAGCAATTGTCTTGTCCATTTCTTGTAACATTTTCATTAAACAATGGATATTTTTAGTATTTAGGGTTTGTCTCCCCCTTAAGGATGCTTATAGACTGCGTTGGCTTCCTAATAAAATAAAATAAAATAAAAATAAAAGAAAACGTCAATATTTGCAAATTTTGGTTTGACAACGACGATATTGTGTTCATGATTAGGATCGGTCAGCAGCAGCCTGGATCCACCGTCGACCCGCAACCCTCATCAGGCCTATGTACTAATTAATGTAATTACCTCTGTGGCACAATCCTCAACTTTTGTACCGTGTCACTTTGAACCAGAAGTCTTTGCCCTCCGAGCCTTTGTC
Organism: Bembecia ichneumoniformis; assembly: GCA_910589475.2. Classification (NCBI taxonomy): domain Eukaryota; kingdom Metazoa; phylum Arthropoda; class Insecta; order Lepidoptera; family Sesiidae; genus Bembecia; species Bembecia ichneumoniformis. The sequence continues at coordinate 13,774,545 of OU342539.1, read as the reverse complement.
CACGCATCACTTGTTTAGCATTCCGAGCACATTGCAAGGACGCATCGCGGTTACTTGGCAGCCCATTAAAACATTATATACATACCCTCTCTTTCACTCGCATGCCAAATAACGCTAGTATAAGTGAGAGAAAAAATGCAATCATTTTATTTCCGTACAATTGTCTAATGTAAACAATAATACTTATGTTTTTTGTTTAGGCGGAAATAAGTTGTTATTGATATTGTGGTGATGACTGGCCAAAGAGTTAGCATAAAAAAATGTTATCAAGACGGTCCTCTTGACGGTAAGTGGCTACGGCTGTACTTTGCCGTGTGTGTGCTTGTATTGACAAGCAACCTGACAGGGGTTGCAAATGTGCTGGTGACCTTAAAAGGAGATAGGGAATGGCTCTGGCATCTCCTACTCACTCGCAAAAACACAACAGCACACGTGCTGTTATTTCACAGTATTCTTAAGGTTATGGTAACTATCGCCAGAAAGGCTATGCAATTTACATTATAGTATTCAGTGTGCTGTGAAATCTCCTTTCCCAATGAAATGCCCCAGTAAAGCACTCGTATTTCAAAGATAGATTTTGGCAATACTATGTAGTCCTCAGAAAATTAAATACAAGTCCTACTAATATATAAATGCGAAAGTTTGTATGTTTTGACGTTTCTGTGTTAAATCCTGGAAAAATGTCGCAAATACATATGGTCGCAAGCAGGCTGGATTGTAGGCACATTAATCACTGTTGTGCCAAATCCAGCGGCATCATCAAATAATTTTTAATTTAATTTGAAATATTATTTTTTTTTATAATAAATTAATTTGATAGTTTTAAAAAATGAGTTTATGTAACTTGTACTAATAAATATTATTATTCACATATTTATTTATTTTCTTAATTTAATTTTTTTTACAAATAAATATTAAAAAACAAACAATATTTATAATAAAAAACTTAAAACTAGGATTCCGCAGATAGCGGGGCAAGGCCCAAGCTACCGATGGTTAGGGAGGAACCTCCTGAAAATACGTGCCGTGTCAAGAAGTAGGTACCGCCTTCTATATCTGCCCCTTGATCCAGCCATCTAGAGAGAGCCTCTTGAGATGTTGGTCGAGGCTCTTATCTATAATCTATATCGCTATAATGTAAGGGAAAAACTCAAAAAAATAGTTTTTATAATTTTTGTCTGTTTGTCTATGCGCTAATCTCAGAAACGGCTTAACCGATTTGAATGCGATTTTCACTGATGTATTGTAGCAATACTTCCCGTAACCTTTAGTGTTTGTTTCATTCCATCTTATAGGGGAAGTACCTATATGTGACTGCAAATATCTACAACTTAATAACTACATATATCAACAAATTAAAAAATTATATGTTGTAATATTAAACATTCTATGTTTGTATGTTCATATACCTTTGTTGTATTTATTCAAACTATTTGACATCAATATTAATCTAATAACTTAAAGCAATACAATAATTATTGCCAGTAACAATAAACACATCTACTCGTCTATAAGTCGATCTTATAAGAGATAACATGTTATGTATGTGCGTAACTATTGTTGTGTACACATTATAGCTAGTGTCTTCGGGCGATGTGTCTGTTTCCATTGTCAAAATGTAATTGCGTCATGCAATGTTCAAATTGATTGAAACTACTCTTGGCGAACATTACCTGCCCTAATGTCATCCAACAATGAACATCTACCTGTCTCTCTCTAACGTACAAACTCCCTCTTTCTGTCTCTCTCTAACTTATTTTATTGTGTACGCCCATTCAAATTATAAGAATTTGCAATAAAAAAACCTGTTTACAAAGTAAAATGGGTACATAGTAAAATCACAGTCTACAGTCGGGCAACGCTCAATGTTCGAGCCTGCAAACTGAAGCGAGTTCGCCGAACGTTGCTCTACGGAAGTACATTCGTTGCCTGACTGTATGACGTAAGTATGGTTAGACTGCGGTAAAAGTGACACTATCAATTTATGAAATTTGGTTCGTGTTCAGAAATTGTGCGCATATTTTTTTCGTGGCTAGTTTTCCTAGAGTATTATTATACTATTTTGGAATCTTAGTTAGTTGCGTCAATTTTAAAAAAAACTTGCCACGTTTTTTTTTTTTTTTTTTCACCACGACTAGTGAAAGCGGACTGAAAATAAAAATCTTTAATAATTTTAGTGAAAAATATAATGTGGTTTAATTTAATGTATTGTTACGTGTGGGGTGAGTCAATCTGCGGTGTAAGGGCGAAAATCAACTATTTATTTCCACAAACCCAGATGACTTCCAAAAGTGCTAAACGAAAGTCCGATACAACCGTTAAACTTGTCAAGAGTCGTCAATGATTCCCTTATGAGTCGCTGTCGCAGGTAAGTTCCGAAGTTTCGCTTTCGAATCGCAGAATCGAACTGTCCCGCTAGCTCGCCACTTCGCCTATTTATATATCCGCTGCCAATCGTCTAGATCTTTCTTGAATTTAGTACAAATAAACAACAAACAAATACGAGTAGGTAAACAAGTAAGTAAACAATTCACATGTATTGTAAACAAGGTCATTGAAGGTTCGGGAACACTATTTCTGTTGAATGTGAACTCTATGTTGTGTGCATAAGGACCAATTTCCCTTGACAATAACCGGGGAGTGGCATGACTTCTATTCTACTATGGAACTTTCCAGTTATGTTAACAGGAAAAGACGCTTTTCTCGAACGTTCCATGGTGAGTCATAACTAGAACCTTCCCTGGTGAGTCATAACAGTATAAAAACTACAGGCACTTTGGGATTTTTAAGAAATGTCGTGGTTAGCAGTGCTACTTAATTAGCCGATACAAAAAAAAAACTGAAATATTTGTACAATTGTAATCATAGTATTTCACATTTCTTCATTTACGTTCTTTAAAAAAAAATCTTTTTTTCACTCGAGTAGTCACAAGCAGGTACATGGTGCCCGCTTATCGTTGAATTTTGGGACACGTTTTATATATATGGTTATTTTGACTGGTTATTTGACTAATAAGGTGGGATAGACTTTTATTACTTTTCTACGGAAGAAACATTGCAAATCTTCGAAAAACAAAAATTTTAATAAAAATTTCAGATGGACCCAACTCCGAAAAAACAAAGCTGCGATTTTTAACTTAAACTGGCCATATGGGCCTAAAAAAATAGTTATCGACCAACAATGGACTCGAACGAGGACACTTTTAAAGAGTAAGTTAGCAACTTCGTGTCTACATTGCGAAGATTATTTTGAACCGCAATGACATTCATAAGAAAGCGAAAAGTGTTTTCCGAAATGCTTAGTCGGAGGCAAGATAATGGGTGACAAGAGAGATTGCAGACAAGCTAAAGTTAGTACAACAATACAACTTAAACTCAGCAATTCATTCAAGAACTTTGGCCAGTTGATCTACCACGAAATGGATTCGTAAGCTATCCGACCTTCTAAAGAAGGATAAATCTACAAAACTAGCTGTTGCGCGCGACTTTCCTCCTCTTTATAAAATATTATTTGTGGAAAACGGCATTAAACTGTGAAATAATAGCACGTGTGCTGTTGTGTTTTGGAGAGTGAGTAAGGGATGCCAGAGCCCATTTTTCTATCCACTCCTAATCCCTTATCCTTAATCCTACTGCAGTCGGCAGCGCACTTGCAGCAGCTTTGGCGTTGCTTGTGTTACAGGCGACGGTAGCCACCTACCATCAAGTGGACCGTCTGCCTGTCTGCCGACCTTAACATAAAATAAAAAAAATGTATGGACGGGGTAAATAGGGGGAGATTAGGCGGGGGGGAGTAGCCTATGTTACTCGCTGATAATGTAGCTTTCTATATAATTAAAAATTAAAAATATAATTAAAAATTATATTTATATAACTAAATTAAATAATTAATCTATAAAAACACATGAATAGAATGGGACACCTGTGTAGCGAATTGCACACGCACAAAGCAATGTGTGTCGATGATTCGATCGGCCGGTTTTGCATCTTTTAAATTGAGTTGTAACATTGTTATTGTAATTTCTTGTATATATATATAATTTATAGTGTAATGTTGTATTGGCGTGAAGTAAATGTCTAGACAAACCAATAATGGATTACAGACATTGTAAACATTGTGTATTGAATCATGTATGAGATAATAAATAAATAAATAAATAAATATATACCTAGGTTAAAGAATTTTTAAAATCGGTCCAGTAGCCCTTGAGTTTATTCATTACAAACATACATCTGTATGGAGGGGGTAAATAGGGGGAGATTGGAGGGGAGGGTGAGTAGCTGATAATTTAGCTTTCTATAGGTGAAAGGATTTTTAAAATCGGTCCAGATATAGACACCGTCGAAATATAGTTTGATCGCAATGGAAACACACTCTCTACAATAAACATCGGATGTAACAACTGTGACAATCTCAAATTGTATTGTAATTACCAAATAGGTTTCTCTGTAACTACATACAATAATGTAATATTGTCACGGAGTACATTATGCCAGACGGGGAAATTAATACGAATATCACTTATTTGAGAGCTCTGTTTGTCTGTTTGTCTGTGCGTTTGTTCGCGCTACTCTCAGATACGGCTTTTTTGTTTGTAAACCGATTGGAATGAAAGAAACATTAAATGTTACGGGAAGCTTACTACAATACACCAGGAAAACCGCATTCAAATCGGTTAAGTCGTTTTTTATATCTTAAGATCGGGACAGGCTGACGGTCCACTTAATGGTAGGTGGCTACCGTCGGCTATAACACAAGCAAGCAACGCCAAAGCTGCTGCAAGTGCGCTGCCGACTACAGTAGGATTAGGGATTAGGAGGGAATAGGGAAGTGGGCTCTGGCATCCCTTACTCACTCACCGAAACACAACAGCACACGTGCTGTTACTTCATGGTGGTCTTCAGCAACTGCCGCCAGACGGGCTGCCCAAATGACTGCGAAACGCAGTGTGCTCTGCCCACTACTTTCCAGCTCCAGACCAGAGCCAAATTTGAAAAGTTCATTTTTCAAAGTTGACCCTGCCGGTAATCGAACCCAGGAACCCTAGAACAGAGCGTTAAGGCAAGGACCCTAACCACTCATCCAACGGGCTCGTTAATTTAATGTAAAATCGATCGACTCACATTAGATAAGCATGATTACATTATATCGAAAGAAAACAAGCATGACATGAATTATCCAACAACTCCTTAATTTGTCCCTTATTATATACGTATAACTTATTGAGGGTTGGAGAAGGCGTCCCTTACTCCAACTCCTACGCATTACAGCATACGTGTTTTTATTTCCCAGCTGTCATACATGGGTTGTAGTTATATAACAAGTATTATATGTAGTTATATATATATATATATATATATATATATATATATATACATATATATATATATATATATATATATATATATATATATATATATATATATATATATATATATCTACCTACGTGGGTACCCATACGTAGGTAGATATACATATGTCTACAATCTAATCAAGACACTAATTAGAACATCTTACGCAAGCCGGGCTGGGGATTGGAATAGGCAACTGTCAAATGACGTCACGGGAGCCGAAAACGTAACGAGAAAAGTTTTTTGATCAACCTCACCCCGAAACCGTCTTAATCATAAGTTTGATCGAACGCAACGGTCAAATTGAGTGTTTACGCCGCTTACTGAACTCGATTGGATCTTAGTGCTGAACAGGCGTAGTGATATTACATTTGCAAATGAGCCAGTGACAGCCCGTCTCAGCCACCCTTCACCGATGACGCGGTGAACTCTCGTTTGAATTTTTAAGTCGTAAGCGTTAAACGTGGGAGTCGATACTTTTAGGACAATTTTGTCATGTTTTTTGAAACTAAATATTACTAAATGTTACGTAGGTTTTATGAACTAAACTAAACTAAAGTTTACTAAAGCAAATTCTTAGTTTACACGAGTTTAAAGCCAAAGAGTTTCTAAATGAACGCTAAAAGCAGCAGAAAAATTTAAGAACCAAGATAACAATAATTTAAATTTTTATATATTGTAGCAGTGTAATTATTGTAAAATTAAAATCATTGTCACACTGTACATATAAATTAAATTCTATTTGACTAATGAATTTATTCATTAACTAAATTTGCCTGCGACTTCGTACGAGTTATGTTCGGAATAGCGCGTAACTTTTTTTTATTTGTAAAACGATTGGAACGAAATATATTATATACTAAATGTTACGGAAAGCTATCTACAATAGATCAATGAAAATCACATGAAAATCGGTTAAGCCGTTTTTGAGATTAGCGTGCACAAACGCACAGACAAATAGACAAAAAGAAAAAAATTAAAAACTATTTGACCTCGGTAACATAAGTACAAATTGTTACAACGTGTACAAATTGTTTTTTTTTAATCTACTGTACAGGCACGGCTCATTTATGATTTTATTATACACTAGCGACCCGCCTCCGGCTTCGCCCGGCGTGCAATTTTTATATATATGAACATTCCCCGTTTATCCCTCTTTCCATTAGTGAAAACCGAATTAAAATCGGTCTACCCGTTCACGCGTGATGCCGTGACCAAGGGAAATGGGGATTCATTTTTATATATAGGGAAGATAATATATTCATTTTCATTTATGTCGAGATTGATATTATTATATTCTTATATTTTATCTGTTTATTGTGAACTTAGGTGGACCTCCGTGAAGTCAAATTGAGGTCCTCAACGGAAGAACGCTGGATGGCTTGTAGCACACACAGCATTTGCTGAGTTGGGTGCCCATTTGAAGCGGACACTGCTGCATGTATTAGCAAGTACGATACTATTGGCATTAAAAATTGTACCTATTGAAACTTGCATTGTATGTATTTTGTGTCCGTTTTTGAATAAAATGTCTTTTCTTTCTTCTTGAAATCTCTCTAATTCGGACCAAGCTTTAAAACATCTTTTATAATGCGCACTGCTAAAGATTGGAACTCCCTGCCGGCGTCTGTATTTCCGAGCTCATACAACCCAAATGTTTTCAAGTTTCGAGTAAATAGACATCTTCTGGGTGAGCTCGCTCCATCCTCGGCCTAATCTTTCCTACATGGATAGATGCTGGTCAAGAGCAAAATGCGTATTTTTAAAGAATATCAAAAACAGTATAGTTGGATCATCATCATAATTAGTCTACAAAAGTCCACTTTTTGTATTGGTCTTTATTGAGCTCCATTACACTCAGTCCTCCGCTTTCTCCATCCATCCCCTGCCAGCCATTCTCATGAGTTCGTTGGTCCAGCGAGCAGATTACTGGTCTCCACTCCAAGACTCGTTTACTCAACACTCATGCGCTGCAGAACAGATATATTCCCCCCAATCCAAGTTCAGATAAGTGACTCTTTTAGGCTATTTCAACCACCATGGTTCACCGAACGAAATGCTTTTGGAATCTTAGAGGAATGCTTAAGTATACCTTACCGAGATTTACAGCATCAAGATGTCAAGATTTGCACACCGAATATCGGTTGGTCATGAAGGGACAAGAAAACTAAATGTCATCTCTGGTATCAGTTACCCATGGTCATCGCAAATAAATTCTTATTATTATTATTATTAAAAAAAAAGTACCTGAGCCATGAACACCTCTGCATGGAATGCCGCGAGGGTTTCAAGTAATAAATAAAAGAACACTCTTTTCACCACTTCTAACAGTTTCCCACCTAATTTATTGTTTTGGTAATTCCTTTCCCGTATGTGCGTATAGCCCTACAATTTCACTTTTGATCCATCCTACTTAAGTATTTTTAGCTGTTTAAATTTGCATTCCTGTGATTTTTTCTAAATTTCAATTTTATAATATACATTGTTATACAATACTGGTTACAAGTTATATACCGCGTCGTTAATAATTTTTTTCTGTCAGTGTCGGTGCGCGTGACAGTTAAATTGATAATGTTAAAATATTTAATGGTTGCAATCTAAATGTAACAGATATGTTATTTTAATAAATAAAGATTTATTTAAATGAAATTTAATAGTAATATCATTGCTACCGATATTTATCATTTCAAATACGTCATAACATTTAACAATGGTAAGATCCGTTCAAGATCTGCCAAATGGTAATGCGGATACGTATCGGTTTCAACCCTATTGTGTGCGCAATAAGAGTACTGCGCAATTTTTAAAGTAAGTAAGGGAATAAACAACTTAGTTGTAAATATATGTATTTACTATACATGCTTAAGTCGTTTTTAACGAACGATTTCAGCATTCGTTGGGTTTATAAATAACGTTTTTAACCAAAAAGTCTAACACTGGCCCGCACAGTTAATTAGGAACCCTTAATTGAAAGAAGATTTTTTAGCGAATTGTAGTGGACGTTTAGTTTTAAGAACATTAGAGGGATGGAATAATGCCATTGAAGTGGTCGCGTTATAGAAAAAACACAACACATATCTTAATAGAATCAGCTAAGGCGGAAGGATTTCTATCTCGCTTAATTTATTACTCTGTACACATCGAATACCGATTTCTAATGTAGGTAATGTATATTGAAGGTACACATATACCGTATCGACATATGAAAGGAAACATACATACTTTAATTTAATTATTATACTTTCACATAGACGCGGAGTTCATCTGCATTACTTGGATAAGGTACCACTGCGTACCGCGAAGACGGTACGCTTCGCGGCAGGGAAGGATCGTCTGGCAGAGTACCGCAATCGTCACCTTGTGGAGGGTGGTGAAGACCGGTTGCAGGGGTTCGGCCTAGTAACCACCCCCCGCAGTCGTCCGGAAGAGTGAACACCCGGCATCGCGATCCAGCCTAGTAACTCTTTCGCTACAACACGAGGTGGAGCCTGTCTCTTGGGCTGCCGCGGTTGCTGTGGAAATGTCAGGTGGAAACACCCTTTGGGCCGCGCACCCTTAATGCCGTAGAGATGAGCGGCCACATGAGCGGGGTTTATCCGAGAGTTTCAGGCGGAAGCGGCCTCCGACTCTGCGGTAGATTGTGCCGCAGTGAAGAAGTTATGGGGTGCTTCAGAGATGAAGCCTCTCGCTGACTGCCCGCAGCAAGAAGTGAGTATGGGCGGCTTGTGCCGGTTCATCCGGCGGACATGTGGTGGTCCGCCGTCATCACAACACCGGGCAATGACGGGAGACGTGGTGTGTGTTTCCGGCACGTCTCTCTTCGGCGCGGGGGTCAAACTCCGCGCCTAATCGAGGTGGAGTCCGCAAGTGTGTGGGCCTCGCTGACGGGGGAAGCAGATGTATGTTTCCACGATGATAGACGGTGCGAAGAAACACCATGGATTTTTAGTGTGTAGAAGTCCCACATATCCCACCGATCTCCTCATGATGGAAGATTTTCCCACGCAAAAAAATAAAAAATAAAGATGTCGCTGCGCACAGTCCGGTTGAGTAGAAACTCGCGAACTTTGGAACAGTCCCTTCTGAGGTGTTTCCATCTAGCTCTACGTGGACTTCTGGAACAAAATCCCTCAGGGTTGGCAGCGCATTCGTAAAACACCCCAATAAACTAAAGTATTTTAGTTATTTATTGCTGAAATGTCGTTGGTTCTCTGCCAATCTTTAACATTTTCTCATAGGAAAACTGTTGCAAATTGTTGTCGTCAGTTCCATATAAAATGTTAATTGTATTGTGCTTCTAATTTCGTTAAAATTCCAAAGTACCTATTGTTTGTAAGCACCTACTGCAGTTGCAGCGTGTTCGAAATCTTCCTCAGGACTCTTAAGTATACGAAAACATATGGGATTTAATTCGCTGTAGAACTGCTGCGTATATTTCCATACCGTATCCAACAAGTGCTGTAAGGACTTAAGCAATGTGCTATCAAGTATTCTTTTCTGTAAAGTTCGGAAGAAATATAGGAAGATAGATATTTATTAACAAGAACGGTTAAATATTACTAATATTCGTAATATTTGATGAGCCCCTTAGTCGATTGGTTAAGGTGTCTCGAGGATCCCGGGTTAGATTTCCGGCAGGACCAAATTTGACTTTCCATAATTGTTTCTAGTCTGAATTTGGCTAAAAGTGGCTGTGTTTCGCAGTCATTTGGGTAGTCGATCCGATGCCAGTTACCACTCCTTATAGAAGACCACCGTGAAATAACATAATGTGTGCTTTTGTGTTTGTGTGTGTAAGTAAAGGATGCCAGAACCTTATCCCTTCCTAATCCCTTATCCTTTATTCCACTATAGCAACGCATGTGTTATAGGCGACGGTAGCCATCTACCATCAAGTGGACCGTCGAAGTGTCTGACGAATTTTACATAAAAAAATTGTACGAATTGATGTCACATAGTACAGTTAGCTTCACATTATTTACTAAAATTTAGTTGGGCATCCTAAATAGAGTGAAGCGATGCTTTACATCTGGACAGCTCCTCTCTTTATACAAGGCACAAGTCCGATCCTGCATGGAGTATTGCTGTCACCTTTGGGATGGCTCAGCAAAATACCAACTTGCTGCACTCGACTCGGTGGATCGCAGAGCTAGGAGGCTCATTGGCGATGATACACTAATAAGAACTAAGCTGCAGAGCCTGGCACATAGACGCAAAGTTGCCTGTCTGTGTGTATTCTATAAGATGTACTTCGGAGAGTGTGCTCGAGAGCTGCATGAGATCATACCGCCTTCCCCTTTCTTCTATCGGACATGCAGACGTACGGTTGGTTACCATCCTCACCTTGTCGATATCCCTCTAATTCGGACCAAGCGCTTTAAAACATCTTTTGTGATGCGCACTGCTAAGGATTGGAACTCCCTGCCGGCGTCTGTATTTCCGAGCTCATATAACCCAAATCTTTTCAAGGTTCGAGTGAATAGGCATCTTCTGGGTGAGCTCGCTCCATCTTCGGCCTCATCCTTCCTACATGGATAGATGCTGGTCAAGAGCAAACCCATCTATAATAAAAAAAAAAAAAAAAAAAAATATCCAATCATAAGTATATTTGGTCGAGAGGTAAATAAATAAAAATAAATGTAATCTCCCACTTTAAGGGCGGAATCGCTCGCAATGTCTGTCCGTGTATTTCGTGTTCAGGCTCTAAATAGGTGTAGAGTCGTAAATGTTAACACGACGCCTATGTAACGACGGCATTAGTGAGAATTTGCAAGTGCGCCAAAACGTTGTGACACTAATTTTGCCAAAAGGAACTTTAGACTCGCTACTATATACTGCACGTGTGTGTGTTTTAGTAAGTAACACAATGAGTTAAATATCCTTCCAAAATCGATAGGTGGTTGCTAAAAATTCATAGTTTTTTCTGATATAGATATAGATATAGATATAGATATAGATATAGATATAGATATAGATATAGATATAGATATAGATATAGATATAGATATAGATATAGATATAGATATAGATATAGATATAGATATAGATATAGATATAGATATAGATATAGATGTAGATGTAGATGTAGATGTAGATGTAGATGTAGATGTAGATGTAGATGTAGATATAGATATAGATATAGATATAGATATAGATATAGATATAGATATAGATATAGATATAGATATAGATATAGATATAGATATAGATATAGATATACATATAGATATAGATATAGATATAGATATAGATATAGATATAGATATAGATATAGATATAGATATAGATATAGATATAGATATAGATATAGATATAGATATAGATATAGATATAGATATAGATATAGATATAGATATAGATATAGATATAGATATAGATATAGATATAGATATAGATATAGATATAGATATAGATATAGATATAGATATAGATATAGATATAGATATAGATATAGATATAGATATAGATATAGATATAGATATAGATATAGTTATAGATATAGATATAGATACAGATACAGATACAGATACAGATACAGATTTAGATTGCGTTTGAAGATCTATATTCCCCTTTTTCATTAAACTCAAAATACATATATAATAAATAGCGTTCCGCCCCTGGCTTCGCTCGGGATGCAATTTGTATATATAAGAAAGAACATTACACGTTTATTCCTCTTTCCATTAGTGAAAACAGAATTAAAATCGGTCTACCCGTTCACACGCGTTGCCGTGACCAAGGGATATGGGGATTCATTTTTATATATAGAGATAATAAATTGGTACACATAGGTCTAAGTTAACACCATCATATAAGTAAAATAAGCGCATTTCCTAACCCCATTTTTATCCTTATCTTTTGTCCCATCAAGTTCGGTAGCACACTTACGAGATAACCCTTATTGTAACTAACTACCATCAAGTTGACTGTCAACCTGGCATAAAAAACGGTAAACAAAAACAATTTTACATTTAAAAATAGATATTTACTCGTGCTATTTGAACCGTGGTTTTTAAATTCCTCACTGCTAACATGCCCTTTGGGTTCTCGCACAAAAAGCCTCGTCGCTCGTACACAAGTACGGACTAAAACACTGTACTTTCCCACTAATTGTTACCTGTCCATTTCAAGTCGCCACTCAGGGCAACTTCTTTATTTTTCAAACAAAAATAAACTAGGATTACATTACATGGTAGGTGTATAGTAGAAGCTAAAGTGGGTGTGCTATGAAAGCAAGTTAGCTAGGGATGTGACATGTTTTACGTTCGTCGAGTCGATAAATTTAGTTTTTATTTTATTTTATACCATTTGAGTCCGGCCCCGCTTCGCTGCGGCGTGCGCGGTACTTGACGCTGTTTATATACTTTTTTATTTTTCTAAAATAAAAGTACCCTAAGTTACTTCTTATAACATCAGCTATTTTCTAGTGAAAGTCTCTTCAAAATCGGTCCAACTGTTTCGAAGATTAGCCAGAACAAATAGACAGACAGGCAAAAAAAATTCAATTTTGTTTTTATTATCAATCAATACCGTATAATAATATACTTAGATATACTTTTAGAATTTTGACATTACAAACAGACACTTCAATTTTATTTATTAGTATAGATTTGGGATACAAACAGAAGTATATTAAATTATTAAAATAGTATATTAAAATGTATATAAAAGTTATAACAATTAATACAAATTCCAACAACGATAGAAGAGCTAAGTAATAGAATAAAAGACAAAAATAAAAATAAAAATGAACCAAATTAAATTAAACTAAACTTCAATGTTAATTAAATTAACTTTATAGATGCACTGTCCATTCAAGCCATGTCCATATTGTCCATGTCCTCGTGGTTTTTTGACTAATATCGATGACAATAATATTACAAGAGATAGTTGTCAAGTTATTGATCTTATTTGATGCGAATTTTCACGCAAGACTTATTTCATGGTATAAATTTATTATAGTAATTATGACTTAATTAAGTCCCTACGCTTCCACTACTTTTAATTAACTTGAGGCAAACTTAATGTAAGTACATGTATTGTATTTCGATTAAAGGCATATAATATTAATCGTATTTTTGTATAAGTGTCTAAACTTTTATTTTATTTTATTAAAGATGGGTTTGCTCTTGACCAGCATCTATCCATGTAGGAAGGATGAGGCTGACGATGGAGCGAGCTCACCCAGAAGATGCATATTCACTCGAACCTTGAAAAGATTTGGGTTATATGAGCTCGGAAATACAGACGCCGGCAGGGAGTTCCAATCCTTAGCAGTGCGCATCACAAAAGATGTTTTAAAGCGCTTGGTTCGAATTAGAGGGATTTCGACAAGGTGAGGATGGTAACCAGCCGTACGTCTGCATTTCCGATAGAAGAAAGGGGAAGGCGGAATGATCTCATGCAGCTCTCGAGCACACTCTCCGAAGGACATCTTATAGAATAAACACGGACAGGCAACTTTGCGTCTATAGGGTAAGGTAAATTTTTAAACCTTTCCGTGTTAAATCTCTGGGTCCGTGGGGTCTTAAATTTTTCAAAGCTATCAAAACGCTTGGTCGACATCACTGGCGGCCCCCAGAGCCTGTTAGCTGGGTCGGCTAATTTCATCAAGTATTGCTTAAAAAAGCTAAAGTATCTAGCCAAGCTAAATATATGATTTATGGATAATTTATGCAAAACTTATATAATTAATTACATAAGAATATTTATATATTATTTAATAAATTTTTACTAATTTGCTTACTTCTTACTGCAAATTTGTACGACTTAACGTGTCTTAAAGGTTGCTTAGGCATGATAAAGATATTAAATATATTAATAAGAATAAATTATATTAGAGAAATACTTATAATGAAAATAATATAAACATTAACAAGTTTTAATACATTAAAATGAATAAGATTTTCAATAAAATACTGCAATTCGCTATGTTAAGTGAAACACCGATCAGAGCGAATGACGTCACGCTTCATAAATATCACCGTGATGTTTGAATTGTGTAACTGTCAAGCTGTACCTGAGTTAAGAAAGCGTGACGTCACAACAGGCGCCATTGCTATTCTAGCGTTTTGGGGCAAAGTTTGAATTGTATTATTTAAAACATTTTTTTTTTTAAATGAAATTTATAACACCGTGGAGTAGTTTTTCAAATTCAGTCGCATTCACACACTCAATTTTAACATAATACTTTCGAAATTGTAAACAGTTGAATTCTGTTTAAATGTCTACGTATTGGCAGATCTAAGAAAAAACTACATAATTTTTTATTTGGTTATATACCTATATAATTGTTTGATTATATGATTCACATCACTAGAGGGCAAGGTAAATGTGAAACGTAATTATAGTGAACGCAAGTGGAGTTTTAATGTAACAACTAATTTCGAGTAACTTCAGGATTAACTACAAAATAAAATCTATGAGAATATTTTTTATGTTAGGATAGGCAGACAGGCTGACGGTCCATTTGATGGTAGGTGGCTACCGTCGCCTATAACACAAGCAACGGAACAGATGCTGCAAGTGCGCAGCCGACTACAGTAGGATTAAGGATAAGGGATTGGAAAGGGTTAGGGAAATGGACCCTGGCATCGCTTACTTACTCACCGAAACACAACAGCACACGTGCTGTTATTTCACGGTGGTCTTCTGTAAATTGTTGGTTATATCTGCCAGACGGGCTGCCCAAATGACTGCCAAAGCAGTGTGCCCTGCCACTACTTTCCAGATCCAAACCAGAGCCAACTTTGAAAGGTTCATTTTCAAAGTTCACCCAGCCAGGAATCGAACCCGGGAACCCTAGAACAGAGCGTTAAGGCAAGCATCCTTAACGCTCTGTTCTAGGGTATTGTATATAAAAATATATAAATATTGTACAAGCTTTTGTCTGTGACTTCGCACGCGCCCTTTTTTCTTATCAGAACGCTACTAAACTTCGCAGGATCACCCGCTGGTCTAATCTGAAGGCTGTCCGAAAATTTCATCAAAATCGATTTAGCTATTTTGGAGTCCAAAGGGAACGTAATACACACGTCGATTTTTATATTATAAAGTTTTAATACTAGCGGACCTAGCAGACGTTGTTCTGCCGAACCTGAACAAAAATTTGTAATCCTATCGCAGCGCCACCTATCGGGTCTATTAATGAATCTAATTTATAGTAAATCAATATTCGCAAACTAGTATTTTATATCCATTAAGACAAATAACATTATCAAGCATTGCGATATGCATCCCATAGTATAAAATATAAAATATAAAATCGTAAACGAGCCCTGTCTGTCATTAAATATTTTTTCAAAAAAAAAAAAAACAATTTTTACACGTTGTACTTACTCACTCACCGAAACACAACAGCACACGTTCCTGTTATTCTTCGTAACGGTATGGTTACTGCCGCCAGACGGGCCTACCAAATGACTGCGAAACGCAGTGTGCCCTGCCACTACTTTCCACATTCAGACCGAAGTCAAATTTGAAAAGTTCATTTTTCAAGTTCATGTCCCTGCCGGGAATCGAACCCATCCAACGGGCTCGTCAAATTATCTAATAATAATAAAAATATATAAATGTCTGTACATTAAATATTAAAAAAAAAAAATTGTACACGTTGTACTTATGTTACCGACGTCAAAAAATAGTTTTTAGAATTTTTGTCTGCTTGTGCGTTTGTGCACGCTAATCTCAGAAACAGCTTAACTGATATGAATGTTATTTTCACTGATGTATTGTAATAAGCTTTAGTGTAACATTTAGTGTTTGTTTCATTCGAATCGGTTTACAAACAAAAAAGTTACACCCTATACCAAATACCACGCGTATTGCGTATTGCGCAGTTGCGAGCTCAGCTAGTATGAAATAAACCCGTTTCCTTTAAAGAACTGCAATTTATTTTACTGAAAAAGGCACCATTAAACTCAAATTGTATTTTTTTGTAGTGGCAGGGCGCACTGAGTCCTGAGTTGTAATTTTGGCAATTTTAAACCTTAAGTTAATAAAGTGACTTATGAATTGAAATCACATCAATCCTTTATAACAACTCCTATTGAATGAAACCGCTAATGAGCGAGTCTCAACTCCCCAGTAACGGAAGCCCTAAAATGTCCCTCAAAAACTACTTGTAAGATTGTCCAAAACTCAAAACCCTAAATTATAATGAAACCGAATCTTTATTAAAGAGTATTGCCTACATTAAATAATTGTTATAAGTAGGTACATCATTACATTATTTCTAATTTTATTAATTTTTTATTTTCCACTTTCCACTCCAAAAAAATGACCTCCCATATACAGATTTCATCTATTCACGTCGCACCTCTGCGTTTGGGTCACAGAAATAGATATTTGTACCAAATTTCAACTTAATCGGTCTAGTAGAATCGGAGATAATTGACTGTGACGGACGGACAGACGGACACACGAGTGATCCTATAAGGGTTCCGTTTTTCAATCGGACGTAAGGAACCCTAAAAAGCATTTTTATATAAATATAAAACCAATCAATTTACAAATATCAGTTACAAAACTAATATTTTAATTTTGTAAGAGTTTCTAAGTTATATAGTCACACCATAACCTTCAGATATAAAAAGACAGGTCGTCTTTTACAGAAGACCACAATAATATTAGCCGAGCCCTTTGGATGAGTGGTTACGTTGCTTGCTCTGTCGCTGTCTCAGGGATTTTGGAAATGAGCTTTTCAAATTTGGCTCTGGTCTGGACCTGGAAAGTAGTGGCAGGGCACACTGCGTTTCGCAGTCATTTGGGCAGCCCTTCTGGCGGCAGTAACCATCCGCTTACTTACATTTTTTCGTGGTCCTAAAGTGAATGCATGGACTTTCGGGTTAGAGGTAAGTGTCCGGAGTCCGGACACTATTCCGTCCATCAAACTAAATGGTACGGCTCTAAAACGAGTTAATATTTTTAAATATCTTGGACACTGGGTAGCCTCTGACTTGAAGGACGATGCAGACATGCAGAGAGAGCGCAGGGCGCTGTCTGTCAGGGCTAATATGATTGCTCGCAGGTTCGTCGGATGCTCGAGTGATGTCGAAGTGACCATTTTTAGAGCATTTTGTATGGGGTTAGGGTGCTGATGGGGCTTCCACGATTTTGTAGTGCATCGGGAATGTTTTCTCCGAGTCGCGGGTCGACTTTTTCTACTCGGCAATCGGAACCGGTGTTCATCCCTGGTGCATATAGGGTTCGGGCCAGCTCCAGCTGCATCGTGGGCCTTGATTCTGTATGGCAATTATGATGTCACGCTTTTTTCTTACCTTATCAAAAACACGTAATGTCTTACTATGGCATTTATATATATGCAATAGAATGACTTTTAGCAGATATCGCAACCGTTTGTGAGGATATGACGTGCTTTCGAAGTAAGAAATCGCTAATATGACGTGGTATCGAAGTAAGGAATCGCGTGGAATCGCTAAGTGGCGTTAGTGAATTAGGGCACTGAGCGCATTTGCTGCTGGTTTGACTGTCAGTACCTGACTAATAAACGTGTGTAAATACTAACATAGATTTAAGTTGTTACTAACATAGTAACATCTCAATTAATGGTCTGTCTACCTGTCTATTACGCATTGTCTTTTTAATCAATATCAACAGGTTTCAGCGCCATTTTAAGCGTGCGTTACGTTTGCGATTCTCGGACAAAGCTTTCCAACCATTGTGCGGTTGAGTACAGATGAGATCTTATTATAGATTGTGGGTTCACAGCCGGTAATCGATCTTCTTTTACTGAATACACTATTATTATATGCTCACCACCCTGAATGCAAAGCAGTATGTGCTTTGTTAGAATGATGTTTGCTTCTAAGTGAATTATCCTCCTCTGTGTCTCATTTTAAATGACCTACTATTTCTAATTCATTATTTTCTAGTCTGTACGAAGGAATATTCAATGTGCATCTACGCCTCGCCGATAAACGGACAAATTCGACTAGTTAGGTGGAAAATATTCCTAATGCTAATAGTTGCTAATAGGCATGATGATAGATTTTGAAATTCCCTTCCATAATGTAAATACACGTCTACCATATCCGAAAAAACAATATTTCAGCAAAAAAACTAAATTTCGAGGCGAATTATTGAATGTTTTTAAATATATTTTGAATTACGCGGGAAAACGCTTTTAGGTGTCATGGCGTCGCGTGTGATAAACCGTGACGTCATCGACATCTCATCAGATTTTTCATTCTGTCAAAGCAAAGTCAAGCAACACGATGGCCCTTACCTGGGCGTGACGTCATTCGCTTTTATTGGTGTTTCAGTTAACATGGCCGATTGCAGTTATTTATACTTCTATTTTATTGAAAAATCTTATTAATCTCAATTTTAATACAAAAAATGAGTAATTTTTTAGACTCCTTTCAACGTATATTTTTCTCCAAAACCATTTATTCTTTGATTTTTTAATACCGTCATCATGCCTATTGTCTAGTAAAATTAAAAAATAGAGGGGAACATTATTTATTCTATGCTATTTTTACTTTCGTTAAGCTGAATTATAATTTAATATAAATATGAAGGCGGAGCTGCACATCATCATCTTCAGTTGCGCTCCGGTTGTGGTCAGACATCAGGGTGGTCACAAAATAACACCAGGTCACGAAGTAACGCCACGAGACTAGTCACTTTCCAAGGATTTATTGGTTATTCAGATTTAGTAACAAAACAATTAAGGATGACTACAATATTTTTGGATTAAAAACAAACACGTGGAATGCAGTGAGGTTAGCTGTGTCGCGATCACATCCGTTTGTTACCGCCGCTCAACATTGACTGTCCTTAAAAATCAACCGTACTCAGATGTCAACTGTCATCCGACACCAACGTTCTTCTTCTTCTTCTTTTAAAGTTGGCGATTCGGCTCATCCCGAAGACGGCCATTGTCCGCCAATGTCAAGTAAAAAAAATCTTCTGTTGGACTCCGCCACGAGCTCCGTTTAACGGAGCCCGCTCGGAGCCCACGTCGTGTGGGCCTTCTTTGTCCCCAAAACCAATCCGGTCAGTCGAGCAAAGGTCGGTGAGGAAAAAAGCACCGACCCCTGCAACCGCCCGGATTGCCAAGGGTGAGCCCCCCACCACGACGAGGTCCTGGCCCACCTAGGGGGGGACACCAACGTTTGACGTGCCTCGTGGAACTCGAACTGTCAGTGTCATCTACGATCGCGTCACAGCTAAACACACTCAAGCAGAAGAATTAAAATGATTGGATTACACAAATCTGTCAAATGGAATTTAACAATAATCACGTAAGTTGCTTGGCATTCCACTATATTTTACCCTTAGATACTGTACTCTGCGACAAATATATTAGCAACTGTACAATACTAACTAACTAACTAACTAGCTTTTTCTGCATGTTTCTGCATGTTACATACACGAACCTTCCTCGTTTATAGCACTTTCTAATTAGTGAAAACGGTATTAAATAAATTCTATATAATTCAGACATAATTAAATATCTATATCTACTATATACATCTATATTAATAATTTCGTCAAGGGGTACGGTAGACTCGATTGAAACCTTACCTGAATAATAAAACATAAAAAAATAAAGATTTCGAGTCGACAACATATATCCGCAAAATTCGGATTTTCAAGTATTTCGTTAAATTCTAATGGTGCTGACAGACAAATCGCAGTCGCCATACTGACCCCTCTAGCGAAACGTCACTCGCTGACACCTGTGACACATCTTGAGTGATTAATAAACGTTCCGTTTCATTCATACTAGCGCACATACGCCTAATACGTCGTCGCACCATTCATTTTAAAAACAAAGTGTCCATTACAAAGAACTGTGACTCATGTGACTGTGTAAAACGAAACGTCTTGCCGCAAACATTGAGCGAAATCTATGCCGCTTTTGCCTTTAATATTCCTTGAGAATCGATAACTACAGAAATATCTACCTACATTTTGTACCTACATCTGTACATATTATGAGTCACATTACACCCGAGCGAAGCCGGGTTTTCATCTAGTGTTATAATAAAAGCGTAAACGATAAATATTTAAAAAAAAAAAAAATCTATTTGTTTTAGAATTTTTGTCTGTTTTTTTTCTAATCTCAGAAACGACGAGCCTTTTTTGAGCTAATTTTGACGAGCCCGTTGGATGCGTGGTTAGGGTGCTTGCCTTAACGCTCTGTTCTAGGGTTCCCGGGTTCGACTCCCGGCAGGATCAACTTTGAAAAATGAACTTTGCAAATTTGGCTCTGGTCTGGATTTGGAAAGGCAGTAGGGCACACTGGTTTTCATAGTTATTTGGACAGCCCGTCTGGCGGCAGTAACCACCTCCTTACAGAAGACCACCGTGAAATAACAGCACGTGTGCTGTTGTGTTTCGGTGAGTGAGTAAGGGATGCCAGAACCCATTTCCCTATCTCCTTTCCCTTAATCCTACTGTAGTCGGCAGCGCACTTGCAGCAGCTTTGATGTCGCTTGTGTTATAGGCGACGGTAGTCACCTACCATCAAGTCGTCAGCCTTTCTGCCGATCTTAACATTTAACTTTTAATGTGTGTATAAGCCTTTTCAAACCGATATTGTACCGACTTCTTTGAAGTTATGAACAAAATTCGTTCATAACTTCCCTATATTTAGTATGATATAGGCAGAGAAATAGGCTGACCTAACTTTATGTACTGATTGATATACTGATTTTACACATCTTTTTTTATTATTATTAGATCAGGGTAGCGCTTGACCACTATCTCTCCTGATGTGACGTGTAGATGTGGCCGAAGGTGGACCACGCTTACCCAGTAAATGCCCATTTACCCTGGTTTTGAAGACCCCTAGGTTGTAGTTCTGTGGGAACACAGACGCAGGCAATGAGTTCCACTCCTTAGCAGTCCGAACAAGGAAGGTGGAACTGAAACGCTTCGTGCGTGATTGAGGTACATCGACCACGAAGGGATGAAACCCCCGCCCACGCCTAGTGTTCCACAAGTGGAACGGTTCCGGTCGGATTAATTCTTACAGAATAGATGCACACTCTCCATAGTGTAGACGATAGAAAATCGATAGGCAAGCTACTTTTCGGCGATGCTGCAGGCTTTGAAGTTGGGAATCTACAAGGGCGTCGTTGCCAATAAGCTTCTTTGCTCGCCTTTCAATCGAGTCCAGTGCGGCCAGTTGATAACGGGCAGAACCATCCCAGAGGTGGCAGCAGTACTCCATCTCTAGAACCACTACACCTATTTGAAAAATTCTTTCACTATTCACAACGTACATATATATTGCAGATGGACTCATAATATGTGCAGTTGGCAAATCGCGTCGGTTTTATTAACGGTTTTATCTTAAAAAGACCTTTTTTAATACCAATGGACTTGCATGAATTCTGGTCTCGTAGAAGCTGATTGTCTTGTTACCGTAAGAGTCTATTTGCGAAGTTTTTCCCAAGAGGTTGAACTAGGCTTTACAATCAGTAAGGCAGTTGTGTCACGACCTCTCTTATGCCTTTATATTCGTAACAGAATTTTCTCTAATGAAGAAATTCGGAAATATTTTTTCACATTACCTACTTTTAAATTACAGAAAAACACCATGACATATTTTTTTATATTAAGGTCCTCCCGGCCCGGGGACCACTTGTACCGGCCACAGCCAACGCCGTGGTCCTTGCAAGTGGCCCTCCAGGACTAATCGGTCCCTCCTAGTGAAGCA